>JAOWBL010000020.1:5029385-5045394 GCA_028564865.1 Zenarchopterus dispar | reverse complement strand
GTGGAATTGGAGTATCAGTCAAACACACCTAATATCACTTCTGCTGTGTGTGTGTGTGTGTGTGTGTGTGTGTGTGTGTTGAGGCAGAGGGTGTGTGCTGTGTGAGGGGGCTGAAGGGCGGGAGTGGAGAGGGATTGGGGTCACATCAAACGGGGCAGCAGACTGGGCTTTTATGACCAAAAACACTGGTCATGGCGATTTTAAAATATAACGTGTATAAACAAAGATTCAGGGGGGAAAGGCTCTAGTTCAGTGTGTCAGTATGTCATTTTTTTTCTCTTTTTAGTGTGAGGTAGCTTTACGATACTAAAATCAAATGTCAGGGAAAGAAAAAATTGTTTCCAATCACCGCATTTATTTGTTTAAGGGATTTGAAACAGGAAGGGGGTGACGTGGGGACTTTTATTACCCTGAAATCCAGAATCCCAGGCTCAAATGCTCTCTCTGAAAACTGTATATATATGTATACACACATATACATATATATACATATGTACAAGTCACTACATGTGAGTATCTGGTTGTTAAAAAATACAAACTGTTTTACAACAATAGCACCATTGACTTTATTATAATACACAGTAATTTTTTGATACACACTGTGGTGGTAGAAATAGGAACACCTGCACTTTCTACAGTATAGATTTTTGGTATCAAATAGATATGTATTCTTTAGTGGACATGATACATGAGGGATGGGTTGATTAGAAAAGAGGAGGAAGTATGAGAGGAAGTTGGTGGACGAGCTTTTTTTTTTCTTTTTAATATCTGTAAGCTGGCTTCTTTTTTTTTTTTTATTACTTTTCAACAAACTCAGTCCTACCACACCTGGGACTCAAACCTAAACAATAAATAAATAACACCCATGTATTGTACTCTCTCTTGTTCCCCGGTATGTTCCTGTACTCTCCTCATACTTCCTTCTTTTTGGGTCATAGATATAGGGTAGAAGGGAGTTTGGGATCGATATTCACAAAGAGTGAACTGGGGGGCTTTTAAGGAAAGGAAAGTGTCCATGTAGGGAGGGAGGGAGAGCTGACTGGAGGCAATGCTGGATGAATCACAAATGGCAGTTGCCTGTGCCATTCAGTGCAGATATCCTACGGAGTTCGACTTGGAAAAGCACTTTTTACTTAGAAAAAAAGTCCCATTTAAAAAAGTGTCTCGATTTTTCTTTTTCTCTCTTTCTCTCCTCCTTTTTCTGAACCATTCTCCTTTTTCATTTTGTCTTGTTTTCAAATTTTCATTTCTTTCTCTTCTTTTCGATTCCCTCGCTCTTTATAAGAAGCAGACTGGCCCGACGTCAACTCCAAACTCCTGGTCAGCTCCGCCGATATCCATGGGGGCAATGTCCACGATGGGCAGACGAGAGGTTTTCTGCGACCTGTACTCGATCACTGTCTTGCCCCACTGTCCCGTGTGTTTCTGTGCAGAGGGAAATAACACAGAGGCTGTTAAATGACCCACGACACTGCAGAGAATTGGACCATTCTGGTGAGCGAATGCCGGAGACTACAGAGCCAGGGTTTAACTCACCGTGCAGCCGTCTTCCATGACACTGTAAGTAAAGCGGCTGTTGCCCTCGGCTCTGATCTCCACGTCGTTGGAGCCCTGCAGCAGCACTGCCTTCTTCAGGTTGCCTGCTGAGGCGTCCATGTAGGCCACGCTGTTCTTACAGTGGTAGGTGAGGTTTTGAGAGGCCTCGGTGGACAGCAGCCTCAGGAAAGTCATCTGGATGGCAGCAGTGTTGGGTGCCAGACTGTCATCGCCATAGCTGAACTGCAGCGGGTGGATGGAGAGTCAGAATAACAATCAATCCCTTTATCATGGGTTTGGAAAGCATGGCATTATCAATGTATTGCTCAACTGTTATCACAAAATATATTTTTGCAGGCTGTGCAACGTACATGGAATCCTCCATTCATCGTCTCTCCGAACCAGACGTGCTTGCGGTCCCTGCTCTTGCTGAACCACCAGTTCTTGCGAGGAATGTTGGAAGGTTTGGGATGGACACAGGACTCCCCGGTTTCCATGTTGCAGAAGACCTTGATTGCATCTATGGTGCAGCCTTGATTGGGATCAATCCAGTACTCACCTACGAAAAAACAAACAAAAAAACTGCTTAAAACAAATATTCACTGACACCATAAACTAGACATGGACTCAAATCTTTGATAAACTTGAACTCCTAGCTTCCCTCCTCTCTCTTTTATCATCTCACCCCAATTCAACCAATTCTTCTCGGTGCCACTCACCGCTCTTCCAGTCAGGATGGCAGAGCTTCAGATCTCTGCAGGTGCGAGCAGGATTTTTCTTGGATCCCTCTGGGCTGCGGATGTTTTCAATCTGGTTGTTGAGAGACTTCAGAGTGGCGTCGACCTCGGCGTCGTGCTGACGAAGATTTCCTGCGGCCTGGTCTGCCCTCATGTACCTGAGAGGATCAGGGGACTTCTCAGTTTGACCCAGACCAGCGAAGGCAGACATGTCAATGCCAGGACCAGGGGGACCGGGAGGACCAGGGGGTCCAGGATTTCCAGGGGGACCCTGAGAGATAAAACAGACAAGTTTATTTATTTTGTATAGGACTGTTATTTTTCTCTCTTCACTCTGAGAAGACAATCCTATAGCAGATTCAGCAAATGTCATACTGCCACTGCTCTTATTTCATTTTTGTCTCAAAGAAGTCACTTTTTGGTTTCAACAATCCACTTTTTGCAAATTCAGCTATTTGGTTGCTTTAAAACATCAATTATTCTTTCCTGCTTTTCAAAAGTTCATTTGAAGCCACTTTGATTTAAATTTATTTGCTGTATAATATTAGGAATATCACTTTAACACCAACTTTAATATAACAAACTGAAAAGGAAAAAGGATCAGGAGTAAATAACCATCTGAACACATTTAAGTGTTTATGTGAGTGAAAAGTATTTCAACAAACTTCCTTTCATAAATTAAAGAAATCCCTAAAAATCAGCCTCAATTTTAGCCAGTCCAATCCCATAATTTAAATATTTGATGCACCCTTTAATTTCTGTAGTTATTTAAAAAGAGACATGCATTCTAAATTTGTATTCTGGCCATTTTTTGAGTGAGATTTTGGGAAACATAGAGCTGGATATAACAGCAGCTTAGTGAAGCATGCCAGCTGGCCATATTATATGCAATTATTTGAGCTGGGAAAAACCACAGTAGTCTGTTCAGTTTAAGAAACAACATCATTTACAGCTGACCTGTGACTCATGATGCTATTACAATGTGTGAATCTTGCACAGGCGCTTGCTATTTCAAGGGCTGTCAAGATGTTTTTTTTATAGTTCTAGGCAATTTTTAAATTCCCAAGAGAGCTATTTATGTATGTTTTGTTCTAACTGTATAATGAAGTTAATTGAATATAAAGCAAATATTTACTGACTGAAAGTGATTCTTTTCCTATTTGAATATTTAGGAGAAGATGACAAAGAGCCAAAGTTGTTAATGGCACTTACAGAAGGACCCGTGTCTCCAGTGCGACCTCGAGGTCCAGGGGGTCCAATGGGTCCTGGCAGACCATTTCCACCATCCTTTCCAGCAGGGCCAACAGGTCCAGGTGGTCCCTATAGATGGTGGATGAGATTAGATAATCCTTATTAATCCTAAAACAGGAATACATTGTGTTACATCCTCAAGAGGAAAGTGCGAGAACAGATGAATCAAACATTAGCTTAAAATGAGATACAGAAAATTGCTGAAAAAAATATATACATGTGCTTCATATCAAGAAATGTATGATTTGTCTTTGATTTCAAAGCAACTTTGCAGGTTGTAACAGTATTTTGATATTGTTTGTACAACAAGGGCAACATTTAGATGTTAGAGCTGGTGCCAGTGAGGAGGTAGGAGAAACTGTAGTTCATTGAATAACCAGTAGGGGCTGCCTTCAAACCCAAGTCGATATCTATTTATCCCCTAAATTTGAAAATGCCCATATATTATATATAATATATTTATAGTCTAGTACAAACTGTGGTTTTGATCTTGATAACTAGATTTCATATTCACAACAGCTGATTTTTTAAAAATCTACCCCATAAAAATATATAAAGCACAAATGTATGCAAAACTAAGTTTTTTTTTTTTTTTAGTGAATGCTGTCTATGGTGTCAAACAGCTATATATCACCTTGGCAACTTTTCAATTTCAGTGAACTTGGGTTCTGAGCTGTGAAAAAAACACCTTACAGAATGTAATCATTCTTATTTTAAAGTTAATATGGCTTATTGTGTTTTTAATTGTGCTAACAGACTTTGTGGAGGAAGTTTAGTTATGTCTTAAAATTAAGTTTCAGCAGTGACATGCGAAATGACGATGGATGGACTTAGGTTAGAATTAGCGAAGCTTAAGTAGCTCATTTGTGGGCATGGTCCAACCAGCTGCCAGACTTGTTCATTCTACCCATTTGTCCTTTTTTGGATTAACCAACGTAACTGTCAGCTCCTACCAGACAGAATCACCCAGAGTCCTGAATAAAGGGCTCCCAAATCACTCTTACAAACAAGCCTATGAGTGATGCCACAGGTGGTTTGTCCAGCAATTTTTACACAGTCGATGGTTTGTACTCACTCTTTGTCCAGAAGGTCCGGCAGGTCCAGTAGCACCCTGGTCTCCAGCTTGACCCTGATACAGATGAAACACAGTGAAAATCAGCAGCTTGATTACAACAGAAAAATATAATAACCTATACCAGTGTGGCGCAAAGGTCTGCCTGCAAATATATACTGCTCACAAAAAAAGAAGAGAAAAACCTGACTTTCTAGTATTATGTCAAGTCATCAAGTTAGATAGCATTTTGTTTTCAACAACTTACAAAATCATTAATTTTTTTTATGTGTGATTTAGATGTACCCCAGATATTTTTGAGCATTTACAGTCATTTTGGCTTCTTACCGGGGGTCCGGGGAGTCCCTGCAGACCAGTGAAACCTCTATGTCCCTTTTGTCCTCTCTCACCAGTTTCTCCAGCCTCACCCTTGTCACCGCGGGGTCCTTGAGGTCCCTATGAACATGTAGAAAACATTTGACCTGACCTTCCTTTGAAAAGTTAAGTCTGTGTACACTTGCTTAGGCCTGAAATCAATTCAGGCACACGACGCAGGATACATACGGGCATTCCTCTGGCTCCAGCTGGTCCTGGAGGTCCAGAAGGTCCTTGTGCACCCTGTAAAACAAAAGAAATGACAGAGATAATGCAGAGAAGAAGTTCTCCTATTAACTGTCTTTTTAAAGCAGATTATAATCCTCCGTGCCTGGGTTTGACATGTACTGTTCATGCTGACATCCAAGTGAAAGACTTTTGTAAGACCTGTATGGAGCTGCATAACTATTCAGGACTACTTAAAAGGTTTATTGTCTTCTAGAGTATAATAACTGACGACCTTGAATAAAACAAATGAATAAGTGTTATGTATATAACAAAAGCAGGCCAGATTGCAAGGAGACACTTGAGACATTCTCCTCTGTACTTTAAATCAGACAATATGCAAATTTTCAGTGACATGATCCACTCTGTATGAATCTCGCAACTGAGGGATGAAAAGACTCATAAAATACTTTTTCTGAAGAACTATTCAGCTTACTCACAGGCTCTCCTCTGTCTCCCTGTTTGCCAGTGGGGCCAACTGGTCCAGGAGCCCCAGGACCACCTGGGGCACCGGGAGCACCTGCAGGACCAGTGCTACCACGATCACCCTGTAGCAAAGAGAGCACAGCAGTGTCAACAGGGAAGAAACAACAACATTGTTTTCTACATTATTGCAGAATTGTTTTTTTTACTTTTTCATATATACATAAGCTGCTAATATTTGTTCAAAATGTGATGACAGAATGAATTCAGGGAATAAAAAAAAAAGCTTTGAGAAAAGAGACTATTTCAGCTCCACAATGACATGTGAACACTAATAACAAAAACAACTCCCACGATTGTGGGAGAAGTAAAAAGAAAGACATTTGAATTGTGAGAAAAAGAAAACTGAATTGCATTCTGCTTGATAAACTGATGACAATTTTTTCATCATTTTATCCATTTTACAAACAGTTTTTTGAAAAGTGTGACTGAATTGATTTATTCTGTCCATCAGTTAAGAGAAACACCACAAACTTGGGTTTTAAGACTTGAATTGGACTTCTTGTTCCACATTCAGGTCCAAAAGTATAAATTCACTCACAATAATGCATTCAACAGTTTCATTATAGGATGAAGCATTGTTTAAAAACTGACTGTCAGAATTGCTTGGAGAACAAATTACATTTCATGTAGTCACAGCAGTGTCAGACATCATAAATCATTTGTCCATCTGCATCTTGTGTTTTTCACCTTGATTCCAGGAGCACCGTCTCTGCCAGGAGGTCCGTCAGATCCGGGGTTGCCCTGTCAGATGAGAGAACAACATCGATGGTGAATAGTTTACCTAAATTAAAACAGATGGTGTACTAAGTGCAAATAATCTCCATAATGAAGAAAGTTAATATTCCAGTGTAAAAAATACATGTGTTGCAAATAGTGATGTATATTTCAGGTTCTGCTACTTCAGTGATGGGACTAAAATGGGTGAGCGTCCTTGGACCATAGACGTGAGAGCTGTGAATATCAATCAGCTTGGTCATTTACTGACCTCTCTGCCAGGTTCTCCTGCAGGTCCAGTGAGTCCAGGTGGTCCAACAGGTCCAGAAGGTCCACGGTCTCCAGGACCTCCAGCGCCTCCCTGCTTTCCAGGCTCACCCTGAGAAGAGAGCAGAAAACCATTTATTAGACTCTTACTAAATCCATGACATTGTAATATTTCACAAAGGATGCAACTGGATGTCTGATTAGATTTTCTGCCATTTCTGAAAGTGTATGTCCACTTTGACATCCAGGTGAAAGACTTTTACATATATATTGAGCTAGGTATGAGGAGATGTTGCATACAGACACAGCAAGCATTCAAGAGGAGGAAAGCATTTTAGTGGCAAGATTGTCGTACATCAGCAATGACATCTTCCTCAACGACTGCACAGAACAGCTTGAGAATTCAATGTCCAAATTATTTGGGTAGTTTTTCCCACAGCAAATGTCAAAACATATCGTTGTTATTGCACCTACATCTTCAAATTTTTGGCTTTCAGTGTAAAATGAAGGTTTAAAAACCATGATTGTGAATTAATAAGTTAGATCAAACAACACTGTTGAGTGGTACTGGACACCCTTCCTCCTGGTTTTTGTTAGTCAAAAGAAAAAAACCCCGCAACCAAAGACAACTCTGGAAATTGTATGTTCAGTCGGTTCATTATGTTATTTCCGCCATGGTCAAACCAGATAAGAACGAGTGACTTAAAATTGTCAGATGCCAGCCTTTATCTTTAATAATACTTGACACTGCATACCGTGAAAAAATGTCAGGTTTGATCACTTATATTTGGTGCACATTGGCATAAAGAAAGCTCCCAAACTGGACAGAAAGTGAATCTGCAGTTCAATTGGTTATTTTAAGCACACTCCTTGGTGAGTTTGGTGTCACTGCTGATTTCTTGGCGTCTCCTTCATGCAAACAGATGAATAATGAATGGTAAGGACATGCCTACTGAGATTCTGTAAGTAGGAGACATGGCCCCTGTCACATATCAAATACTGTGAGAGATGTAAGCAGGGAAAGCTCCTTGTCATATGCAATGCTGCACATCAGCTGGAATCACAAGATGAAAAGCCATGGGTCATGTAAGATGCTTTTACTTTGATCAAATTGGGGCACAACAGAAGTCGGTCCAGAGTGTGTCTGCTGCTTTTCCACTTTCATTTCAGTCAATGACAAAACTTTTAGCATCATGCTCGCATGGACCACAGATTCATGAATATTTATTACGAGCAGTGACTGCAGGGATGCTATCATCCCCATCATGTGAGTCTGGACATCTGCCCGCCTTTGTGTCTTGATGTGGTCGTAATGGTTATGTGGTTTACATATCCACATATTTTTGAATAGGTTGGAAAAAACAATCATGCAGCTTTACAGATGTAGAGTTAAAATCTAAAAAGAGTAGTTCAGATTGAAGAGGGCTGATATTACAAGGATCAATACGCTCATGTTAAGCCCTTTGTAACCTTTTCTTTATTTAATTATCTTTTTTATTTTATATACACATCGATTTAATTTTTACTGTACATGAGTTCAAGCTAATTTAAAAAAATGTGAATGTATCTATTTGAAACATACTATTTCTGTCTGAATCTCCCACTGGGACCGTGCAGTAAGAAAAGCCATAATTAGATGCTAATTCCACATCAGGTTTGACTTGATGATCACTTCAGTTAGGTAGGAAAAAAATAACTGAACATTCATACTTCAAAATGAGTTAAAATGACAGAAGCTCAGAATGTAATGTTTAAATGTTGGTACACCTGTGGATGAATATTTTCAACACAATAACTTAATAGCTGTTAAAAGTCAACTCCAGTGATGTGCAGTTGAGTGAAGGCTGAATTTGAATAATGCACGTGCACGGCCCCAAAACTCACCTGTTTGACAGCAGATGAAAACCCATTGAAATATAGTCTTTAGTTTAGTCTGTGTTGTTACTTAAGGTAAATAAATACTTAACTTTACTCACAGTTATCAAAGTAAAACATTTTATGTTTTACTGTGGGATATGAGACTTTCATAAAGCCAAAGATGTGATTTTCAGACTCGAAACTGTGAGTGTTGTCAATTTTTCTTTTCCCCACTAGTCTATCATTGTCTGAAGTTGCAACTAACAACAAATGGTCATAAGCATTCTTTTGTTGTTGTTATTTTATTATTTTTTAAATCAGTTAATCATTTGATCCACTAAATGACTGAACGGTGAAGATCACAGCTAGAGGTAAGAACAACAGAACTTATGAGATGTGACATTAAATTAAATGTACCAGGAAGTGTTTTCATTTGTTGGACAAAGATTTCACATTCAAAGATTTTATAGACGATTATTTCAACTTTTCTTACACATTATGTGAAGAAAGTTGCAAATCCACACACTAAAGAAAACTACAGCATGAGAAATTAACATTTTATTGAAAGATTTGCCGATTTTTTTCCTTTTCTTTTTTTTTAATCAGTTGACTAACTGATTTACATTATTAGATTATTCATCTTGATTAGTGTGAAGTGAAAATTTGTGCAAAACAAGCAATTTGAAGATGACACCTCAGTCTGTTGGAAATTGGAACTGACAGTTCAGTTTTGGGAATAATTAGTCATTGCTAGACGACAGCTTAATCAGTAATGAGGATTTGCATGCTTAATTACTGGAGTAAGAGGATATTTTGTTACTTACAGAAGGCCCAGGCAGACCAGGGAAACCTCTTTCGCCTCGCTGTCCAGGCAGACCGACAATACCACGCTGACCAGCTAATCCTTGAGGACCTGAGGGACCTGGGGGACCCTGGAAGGAGAAAAAAAAAACCCTTTTTGGTAAGGAACGTTTTAAGTGATTATAATTATTATTAAACATACTGTATATCCCATATTTCATGCTACATTTGAAATCTTATTATCCCAGTCACACATTTTAACACGAATCTGCCCATCACAGCTCCTGTCTATGTCATTCTCACCTCGGTCTGCTCTGCAACAGCTCCCTGAAACCAATGAACACCTGATTCTAAGTGACAGCTGAGACAAGCCATTCGGCAGGCGACGACTTCAATGTTCTGATGGAGGACTGAATTTCATAAAAAGGGCAACATCTATAGGAAGGAGGGCTCTGTACTTGGCAGCTACATTAATGTTCCAGTAGGTTATCACTGGTAACGCAGGATGTCATTATCTCGCAATGGCTCATGATGTTTATAATGTGCATGTGTGTGTATGCAGCTCTGAGGGCGGGCTTGGGTCTTGGTTCAGACTGCGACTAGATTGTGTTGCTCTGTGCTGTCATGAGCCTCGATCTGGTATTAAGAGTCACTGATGGACACTGACAGCTCTGTGTATTAGTGGGTGATGTGTCCTTTACTGATAAAATTGGCTCTCTGGTTTACTGAGATACACAAAAGTAGCAGAAATGTAACACACATTTAATTATTTTATTTTTCGTGTACTAGCATTTAAGAGTGAATAAACAAGCATCTACAAGCATCAGCAAGTGGGTTCTTGAGTAACAGTTGTATTTCCAACAAGATCAGGATGTTAGGATTTATGTAAAAGTCAGTGTCTTGAGTGTTATGTGGAGGAGTACGGCCACAGAGTTAAAAACTCACAGGAGGACCATCCTCTCCAGCATCTCCTTTCTCTCCGGGAGTCCCAGCGGGACCACGGAGCCCAGCGTCACCCTGTCTGCCTGGGGGTCCACCATCTCCTCTCACCCCCTTGGGTCCATCTTTCCCGGGAGGGCCGGCAGGACCAGAGGGTCCAGGATTACCCTAATAAGTCAGGAGAATGGAAAAGCATGATTAAATAAAATGTTTTGCACATATGACCAAATGATCACAAATCCTATTTACGACTTAAAGTTAACAAATGTTTTTTAATCATCTTTGCAAGTTTAAATAACTTCTTGCACACACTGTATTTATTAACACACTGTATTTATTAGCAGTTACACAAGATCTGACACATCATGTGTTGCACTTCCTTTTGGCAGGCTTGTAAAACTATTGATGGAAAACTCCTACTGTGTCAGACTAGCTGTTCTGGAAAGGTGTGAATGCTGGAGCAGTGAGAACAGGTGTCTCCTCTGTGACAAAAAAAATCAAGTGGGATTTAGGAAAGCATTCCTGTAAGTGTTATACTGCACCTTGGTTCTCCCTTGTTAAATCAATGTTCTTTCCATACCTGAAGTTTTTGTATTTCTCATCTTGCAAGGTACCTAACTTGCGTTTTGTTTACAACAAAATGGGTGTATGTTCAAATATAAACTCAGTTGCATTGATGCAGGCTGTAGGATTAAGTTATCAGGACGCTGAACTCACATTGGGACCGGGGGGTCCAACTCGGCCAGCAGCTCCAGGGAAGCCAGTGGCACCCTAACAGAGAAGAAGGGATTCAGGTAAAGCCAAAAATAATTTTAGAAAAACAAGAGGTTCCAGCATATGTTGCCATCGAACAAAAAGAAAGCAGCAGAACATTTTCAAAGAACTGAAAGTGAGAGACTTGTATACAGATGAAAGCATTTTCAAAAGGCTACTTACAGGAGGCCCCTGAGCACCACGAGCTCCTTTAGGTCCAGAAACACCCGTTGGACCCTGGAAAAGAAAATATGTGTTAGTCTGACCTTTGCTTTTTGTTTCATGTACAACTGTTTGGCTCAGCTAGTTTCCTTTGTTCCTGATGTGGCACAAACACTGACAACTGTCACTCTGACTCTATTTTAAAAGCACAAACATTCAGCAGGGAAAGAGACAAAAGGAAAACGTTTTTATTCATAACATTTCTTCTTTTTTTTTTTTGCAGAAACATCTGTCAGTCTTTGTCTCCCTTGCTTTAAAACCTTCATGTTAATTAAAATAAAAACCTTACAAATCTGTAAATATCCACTGTTTTGCCCTTATTATTTTACATTAAGACAAAATTAAAACATCAGTAAAAGGGTTTGACGGCACTCACTGATGGTCCAGGTGCACCAGATGGTCCTTGAGGTCCAGGGGCACCAGCATCTCCCTTCTGTCCAGATTCTCCCTGCTCTCCCTTGATTCCAGGCTGACCATCAGCACCCTGAAAGAAAAACAGAAAAAGGTGTTTTTACTTGACATGCTCAGTGATGCTGCGAAGATAAATTTGAGTTATAATTTAGCCAGAAAATCAGAATAATTCTGTAGGTGGAGGTGTAGAATCCCTGTACCCCGGTATGTTGATGCGTAATTGCACTTAAATGTGTTATAAATACAAATAAATTACAAGTCTGCTTAAAAACCCGCATAAAACAAATGCAGTTTCTGATACAAGTTTCTTTCGTTTGTTTTCTCAGACAGACAATTGATTGTGATTTTAGCAGCCTCAACAGCAACACAGACAATGATGTCCAGACTCCTCAATACCCGTCGCTGATGTTTTCAGGCAACACGCATGTCTGTTTTCTGTCTGTGTGGTAATAAGCTGTTATGTCACAGTGTGTAAGCTTCAAACAATAATTATTCACACATTGTGTAGCGTTACTTGTCATGACACAAAATCTATAATTAATCATTGTGCAGGCAGGAAAGAAAAAAAAAACCTTAAGATAAATTGTGCTGCCACAAACATATTGATGACATCCATTTGGAAGGATGCGGCTTATGAAAAACATTTATTTGATGTCTGCCTGGAAGTCTTCAGGAAAAAGTAAATGAATGAAAGTTGTAGTGGAGACTTTTGAGAGCCTGCGCTGCAATCTTTCCATAAATTTAACACAGACAACAAGACAGATGAATCAACAAAAGGAAAACCAGAAGTAAAAGAAGACTGGCATTCAAATGTTTCAAGATTAAAACAAAAATTTAAAAAATGTGTCAGGTAGATGTTTGTCAGTCTTTGGTTTTATCTCTGTAATTTATGTATACTAATTTTATATATACATATAACTGTAAATATATATACTAATTTTATGTATACACAACTGGTGGTCATAACTCAGATGAACCAAAAATAATTAAAAAAAAATTAAACAATTTAAAAGGAACATTTTTCTGTGTAAAATTGCTAAGAATTTTGGACTTTCATCAACTACAGCACAAGTATCATCAAAAAAATTAAACAATCTGGAGAAATCTCTGTGCGCGGGGGACCAGGAAGAAAACCAGTAAAGACTGGTTGTGATTTTTTTATTTTCTTTGCCCTCAGGTGGCAATGCATTAAAAACAAAAACAGTTGTGTAGTGCAAATCACTTCATTTGCTTTGCAAACACATAGAAACAATCATCTGGACATAAATCTCTACCAGGCAATGAAAAAATATTTATACAAAACCTGGCTGCTTTTTTGTATGAGTCTGGGCTTCTTTAAATATGAGCTTGAGTGGTCCATGTTACAGGAGCACATGACATGAGTACTTTGCTCATCATTGCTGAAAACTATACCAGGTTTTGGGAGCAGTACAAGTTACCACCCTTTAATTATCTTCATTGAGGGATTACTTGCTTGATTGAGCACGATAATTCTGCAACAGCATAATTCAGTAATAAAAGGATCTGGGTGATAAACTCATCTACCTTCAATTCACACACTTATGAAGTGTTTAAAGTGTTGTTATATGTTGTGTTTGTCCAATTTTTAATTAAGTTTGGATTATCATTGACATTATATTCTTTCTTTTTCATGGGGTTGCACACAAATTTAAACCAGAATAGAAATTAAATTAAATTTAAGGAAAGTTGCATCAACAATCTGGGTTGTTCTCGTTTCCTGACAGTGTGTGGCCCAGGAATTATGTTCCTCAGATATCTGCAGATTTAGAATTAGATAAAGGTCTTAGTGTTGTTTGTATCAAACCTACAGGAGGTCCAGCAAAACCAGCAGGTCCAGGAGGTCCAGTCTCTCCCCTGTCACCCTAAAAGATGAAGAGAGAGATTTAGCAAAAACACAGTTCTGGACAAGTAACCTCTCATCTTATCTACTTATCTGTTTAGGTCTTATTATATGACAAAATGTTGGGTTATTTTCCTGCGATACCTGCATCTCATTTTCACATTGAACTCATGTTGGTTAAACTGTGAGACTTACAGGAGCACCGCGAGTGCCAGGAACTCCAGATGGACCAGCAGGACCAGATTCACCCTACACAAAAATGAAGGAGCATCATCAGCACATGCCAACATATAAACACATGTACATACTCAGTTACTGAGAAGAGGCATGGTCCTAATTTGTGGCTGTGAGAGATTTCAGCCGATAAGGTGTTTCCTGAGCAAGAAAAAAATATTCACCTTTTCGCCGTTGGGACCACCAGGACCAGGAGGACCAATAGGACCAGTGAGACCCTGTGACCAGAAACAGAAAACTTTTTTTTCAAAATAAAATTCAAACCTTTGTAAAAGAAAAGAAAAGTGTTCTGTCTGTATTCAACACTGCTTATTGTTATTCATGAAAATCAAAATGACTGAAAGTTACGTACTCTGGCACCATCTTTGCCCGAAGCACCTTCAGGGCCTTTCTCTCCAAGGTCACCCTGGAGGGTTAAAAGAAAAAAAAAGACAAAGGAAAGATTTGCCACATGGTAAAAAAGATAGACATGAAACTAGAGAAAATTCCACATATTTTATTGCATAAATATTCTTTTTTGTGTAAAAGTCTTTTATTTATCGTCATGACTTACTCTGTCTCCTTTGGGTCCAGGAATGCCAGCAGCTCCTCTTTCTCCAGGCATACCCTGCAGGCCTGGGGGTCCCTGAGCTCCACCAGTACCAGCCGGTCCAATGGCTCCCTAATTCACATCAGAAATAAAAGGAGAGGGTTTAGTACAGAGAGAGCAGTGAGGTGACACAGAGACTATAAAGGTGTCTTGGATCATTGAACATTGAATAACTATATGTAAACAACAGCTGCAGGTGTCTAGAAATGGTTTGAAATAAGACTATTACAGTTCTGTTTTACTGTCACAATTTTGTTTGCTTTTGTTTAGCCTTTGCAAAAGAAAAGAAAAAAATATCTGCTTATTCAACAAAAGAGCTGTGCTAATCTTTGTCACAGCATGCTGCGATCAAGGTTATGACTGGAAGTTTGGGTGGTAAGCCCTTTCAGGCTTCTGCTGATTCAAACTATACACAAGTAGAAAGGAGTAATTATACTGTAATTACTCAATATAAACACAATGCCTTTATTTACTTTGGTTGCTAAGGTACCAGATTTTTACTGCAGGAGAGACTTTATTTTAATTAACATTAGTTTGACTTGTGAATTTTTTATTTTTGAGTTTTTTCAAAGGCTTACTTTGATCCTTAAAAAGAAAAATTGAACAGGGTGTAAAAAAACTATGTGTGTATTTGCATGCAAATATATATTTAAATCCATGAATGGGTCAACTCCTTGGAGCTAGTTCAGGCAGACAAGCTAGGGTGCGTTTTATGCTCACTCTCACCCCTCTGCATGGCTTACTTCAGTTGCTCAATCTCACTTCTAGATCTATTTAAGGAACAAAAACTCGCCTCTAACATCTCTTCCAATGCCTCTCGTCTGCTAAGCTCACGGCTGCTCTTAAAATCCCACCTCCTCCCCAGCTTCCCTCTTTTTTAGTATATTTATCCCTTCATTTTTTTCATCAATCCCAGAAGGAGTACATTTCCATATGTTGTACAAGTCAGTACATCAGAAAAAAAGGTGGACTTATCACACTTTCACCTCCTGCACTATATCAAATTAAATTTGAATTGATCTGACAGATTAATCAGAAAATTTCTTATTATTAAGAGGGCTTTTATTATGATGGGTGTTCATGCATACATGCAACAGCTGGAATGAATGAATCAAACAGCACTATTTCAGGATAAGAACACATCTCTGGCAAATGATACAATGTGTTAAAAACAGCATGATTTTTTTTTCACGTAACTGATAAGATCAAATAATTATAAAAATGAGTTCTGTCTGACATGCACTTTGTAATGGCACGGCAGCCACCTTGCCTGTATTAGGGACCACCCTTTAATAATTTCAGTTTAATTAAATTTAGCTTTATATATAAAGTGCTAGAACACAACAAAGGACAACATCCATGTGACATTTGTGTAATTAATTCATGTTTTACATAGCTGTGGTCATAAGTTATGTACATGACTGATTTTAAAATGAAAAAATATAACAAGTGTACGTAGGATCTGGGATTAAATGAAAGTAAAGTTAGTATGTCACAAATATGTATGATTAGTACATATGATATATTTGATATATGTATACATGCATCATAAAAAGGTATATATATATCTTATGTATAAATGTTATCTAAGAATTAGTATCACCAGTATACCCCACGGCAAAGATGATTTTATTATGAACCTAGAATCAAAAGGAAACTATCAAATGATCCTTTTGTAGCTTCACCTTTAAATGTGCTTA
>JAOWBL010000020.1:4989351-5006998 GCA_028564865.1 Zenarchopterus dispar | reverse complement strand
TACTCCTCCCTTTTGAGATATGAAACAAATCATTCACAGTTTTTTTTTCATTAACTGGGGAGCACACATGCAGTGCACAAGCAAAAATCTAGATAAAACATTTGAATGCAGCACTTTCATTTCTAAACATTGTGATGGACACTTTGAGAACTCATAACAGTGAATGTTGATTTATTTTCATTAAAAAAATACACTTATTAAAGCTGGGAAGAATCCACATAGGCCCATCTATTGAAGCATTCTGGGCGATCGTGGCAACCTACACATACATAAACACTATAGATTACTCTTAAACAAGACAAATCATTACATTTGAATGGTCGCATTAGAAAATGTGTTGCAGTTTAGTCTCAGAAAAGACATTTTAATGTTTTGATAAGAAAATAAAGATAAACTTTCTATTAATTGACTAATGAATCGATGAATTGTTGCATCTTAAGTTTTATAAAAAGGTTTTATGAAAAGGCTTTTTGAAAGTCCACTGCACCAGTACTGACACTCACTGTAAGTCGTTCATGCAATATCTCAAATGGCCACCAGGTGGCAACGTAGCACCACAGACTCAAAGTCGGGCTGCGTAAGACCAGCAGGAAGTCTTCACAGGAGCAAAAGAGCAATGGGCATGTGCCTGGATTCCTCCACAAGTTAAATATAGGGTTAGTTTACTTTGCGGGAGACACCCTAATTTACTTCACAGGAGACAGACTTTGCATTCTGTAAATGACTTCTTTTTTTTCTCAGATCACAGCTTTGCGGAGAGAAAGGGCACTTGACGGCGGTGGGTCATGACTGAATGCAGCAACTGTACATGGTCTAAATTACATCATTCATGAACATCTCACAATACACATGCGGATAATTAGCAACATTTGAGTTTATTTTCCTGCCTAATTGGGTCTGGCAAAGACAGAGGTCCAAACACCTGTCAAAAGAAATGCTCTGACTGGAGTCACAGTCAGCCTGTGCAGACGGGTAACTGATGCAGCAAAAGAAGGGCCCGAGGGTCTGCACTGCTCTAAGAACGACAGAAGAAGGAGCAAGCCTAGTAACTATTTACCTTTAAGCACTACTTAACTCTAGGTAACCGAACGGACCTCAGCAGCAATGAATAGTCTCTTTCTGGAAAAGGGACAGACTGGACAATTCACAAACTACCGCCTTGCATAAACAGGGGGTGCAGTTTTAAAGCCCATCTGGAGGCCATAGCTGTGTTAGATGCCAGTTCAAACACGTCAGAGAGAAGAAAATGGTAAGCTTTCATGTGCATACCTGGCGGTTTTGACGTTTAATTTTACAGGCCTGAATACTACCAAAGGCCTGCACCTGTCCTTTCACTGGCTGGGATATGAACAATTATCCTGATATGAGATATTCTGGCACAAAGGCTCCTCTATCTACCCATGAACTGAATTTTCATCACAGAGGATCATTTATAAGTGTGGTAGAAGGTGTCTTCCTGTAGAGGAAAATAAACACTTGGATAGGAAACCCATGTGAATTTATTGGATATTAGTCTAATTTGCCTTGAAAGTCTTAAGTAACTTTTGGGTGTCTATCGTGCTCTGATCATATAGAAAACCAAGATGTTCTCTTGGAGGCTCATCTGTTATGGCCTTTAGCAACTTTTGGGCTTCAGACTTGCTTTATTTTTGTCTGATTACCACTATTGCCTCATGACCTGCATGAATGATCAGTCAGCGGCATCTAAACTGAGTGCTTAATACTAGATATTTCTCCCTTGTGATCAATTCCAGGTGAGTGAGACTGTGCTGAGTTCACAGTCACCCCCTCACCCCCCTAAAAAAAATCTTCTTTCGCTGAGTAAAGGAGGGATTTATATCCAAAGACTAATGTCTCTGAAAGGGTAACCTGACACTAAAAATTGCTTTGACACAACTGCTCTCCCCCTCTTTTCTCTTCCTTCTGCAAAAATGCACCCAGCCTCCACTTCAAAAGCAAATGAGACTTAATGCGTGAATTAAAAAAAAAAAAACAAACACTTGTTTCTCAGAATTAAAGTCATAAAGTTCCTGTCTTATATTTTTTTCCAATCACATCCCCTTCTCTCTGGCTCTCTCTGACTCTGGGCAAAATGTCACATCACCGAGATAATCTTTCAAGCAGATGGAAATTCTGAAATCATTTGGAACTTTATTTTTGGCCTCTTGTGGCCTTAAAGTGTCTTAAATGGATGCTAAAAGGCAATGACAATAAAGAACAATACAATTTCAGTTTTACTCAAAAAGAAATAGAAGTCTTTTAGCATGCACAAATATATGTAGACTATTTACCTCTCTATAAAAAGAGAATCAAAATAAACACTTTAAGAGGTTTGTTTGAGCATATATTCTAGTTATTGGTGGACCTTTTTGCCCTTACAAGCCAGGATTCGCCTGGATGCCCTCTGACAGGGATGGAATGTGAACACTTTTCACCAAAGGCCCTTGAGCCTGACCACCTTTCACTTTTCATGCATCCCCTCCCCCTCTTCTCCTCTAAATAAAAATGAATCTGCAGTTTTAAAGGCGAATCTGCTAAGACTCCACAAGCACCCACAGGTGCCAGGGAATTTAAGGTTATGAAAGAAAACAGAACTAGTCAGAGAAAATGAGTGACTGCAGGAATTTAAAATATCAGTCTGGCTTCAAATCGCAAACTCTGCCAAATATAGCAATAAATAAAAAAGTATAAAAAGGTAATTGCCTGAAGTCCAGAGGATACTCCAGCAAGACAACAAGTGGATCCAACTTTGAGCGTTATTTCGCGTAAAAGTCGCAAAGCTCTCCATCTTTCAGTCTCATGCGCACCAAAAACTCTCATATATACACTGTTTTATCACACCTTGCAGATGCATAAACAGCCCAACTCTTGTTTGACGAATGCTCTACAGCTATTATTAGTCCTTCAACTTTTTATAGAACAAACTTTTCAGACTGTTCTTTAACCGATCCGTGCGTAAAAGTTGCTGGAATCACCCAACCCCCAGATCTGAAGTTCAGATTCTGCGCCTCAAGATAAACTTATCTCCGGATGAAACAACTCCATGTGTGCACATAGTGTTCAAGTTAGATTTTCTTTTCATTTGAGAAATAAAGCTGTCACTTACGATCGACATCCAGTTGACATCTCACAACGACTAATAGACAAAGTTGGGATGCTATAAGTAGCAGTACAGTCCTGGAATCCATAAAAGTGAACATGTCTAAATATTAGACATGCAGGGCCCCAGTGGGAGAAAGAAGGGTGCGAGGGGAGCGAAGGCTTCTCTCAGTGTTTAGTGTTTTGTGTCCCCTGTTACAAAAGCCGGATCATTCGACATTCATCCCTCCCAAGAAAAAGAAAAAAAAAAAAAAAAAAAAAAAGGAAAAAAAAAAGAAAAAAAAAACCAATGGGGGAATCCAGCGGCAGGATCGGGACCTGCAGCAGAAACTCAGCACCGACCGCTTCAGGCCAGACGCTGTAGTTTTATGTCCCCGTAGCCTTCAATGAATCCTCGTATATTCCCAAATATCTGTCCGGCCCCTTTACCCCCTGTCAAGCTGAAATATGAGTCCTCTCGTTTCCCTCCCATTCTGGCTCCCAGGTTTCTTTAACCCAGCCCCAGACCACTCCTTTCCCCACGTGCTGAAATGAGCCCAAAAAAAGTCTGAAACTTCTCCCCCTCCCTAATGTGCTCTCTTTCTCCCCCTCCTTATTCATTGAAAGCATAGCGATGTCAGAATTATTTCGTTACGCAGAAAGAAGGTGCTTCTTCCTCTTCTTCTTCTTCTTTTTTTATGTAGGTCTGTTTTGGATGAATAAGAAATATATTAGGGGTAGATATATTAAGATCTGTTGGCATCATGCTTTTGCAAGTGTTCATAATCACTAAACACATTTCTACTTGACAGTTTTGCCTGTATTTATGAATAAATAAAACATGATTTAAGATCCTAATAAATCAGTAATAGTAAAAGAAAATACTTCATACTGAAAGGTAAGCCTTACCCAGTATAACAATGAGTTTAAAGGGTATAATGTTTATGGCTAACACCTGAAATAAAGATTTAAGATTGTGAGGATGCCCTTTGGCATTAACTCTGCCTCTGAAGCTGCTTAGCAAATGTTTGCAGGGTATCCTAGAGCCACACTGTGGAAGGCATCATAGCTGCTTGACAGGGAAGTTGAGGAGTATGACATGAACGGGTCAGAAACGCAGACGCAGCATGACTTAGTGTAACGCTTAAAAAGTTAACCTGTGTTGGACATTTGTCAACAAACAAAGGACCCGAGAGCACATCCAAAAAAGTTCATAGTAATCAAAGAAAAGCTAAGTTGTCATAGCAACTGCAACAGTTGCTTCACAGTGATCTTGCTTAGAGCTGGATGTAGGATCAATAAACAAGGTCAAATGTTTTGTCACAAGTCCATCTTTGCTTTATAATGTGTAAAATCAGCAAGATTTGACTAATTTCAGTACGACATAGAGACAGTCTGCCTTCAAGAATTGTTGACTTGTGTCTCTCTCTCTCATTCCCACAGGTAGTGAATGAGTTACTGCTAATATTTTTAGTCTTGCTACTAGTTTTTTGACTTACTATGGTAAATCTGTTGTGAATAAAACCAACCAGCATCCTTTGGTCCCTTCTCACATTAAGCCTTTATCCCAACACATCTGCACTGGATTGATGTTCAGGCTGCAGAAACGCAACTTGACTCTTGACTCTTCAAAAAAAGAGGAAATACTTTTTCCTGGCAAACATCTTCTCATCCTCACCAAGATGAGATGTGTGACCTCTGCAAGGGAAAAGTATGAGTTTAAGGTAATAGCGGTTCAGGTGATATTTTCTGAGTGGCTCAAAGAGCTTTGCTGCAGACACCAAACACCAAACAGTTAACTGCTTCATTCAATACAGATGACTAAAACGCATGGACAATTTGCCCACTGAAGCAAAACAGGTTGTTTTGGGTTCTGTGGGGAAATTTACAATGTCAAATATATGCAAAATCAAATTTAATTCCATCCAGAGTTGCATTAGGTCATATGATGGGAGACTCAGACCACTGTGTAGTTTTCTGAAGAACATCCTAAGGATTAAAAGAGAAGTTAAGGGCTCCCTGGTGATGAAGTCATATGTGAAAATGATGGGTCATGCTCGCTGACCCACTCATTCAAATTTTAAGCCTAATAAATCTTGGCATTGTCATTTTAGAAAAGGGAAGGAAAGTGTCCATTGATGAAAAAAAAAACTTGGTAATTTAGTATATCTAGGTAGTCAGCTGATCTCATTTTTGGGCACATTATTGGGCATAGACTTAACTAACTGAAGTAATGCCAGATCATAATATCATCCCACAGGATTTCATGGTGGTCATTAGGTGTGATGGGTGCATAACTGCTCTTCTACCACTGTTGTCTCTAAAAAAAGAGGTTGAATCTGGATTTGTCAAATCATAAAACCTGAATCCGTCACTCCACAATCCAGTTTTTATGATCCTTGGCAAGTTGAGTTTTCTTCTTCCCCATTTGTTCGATTATCCTCTCTGGGAAATTGCTTCCTTAAAACCACACAATTGTTTGCCACAATAGCTTAAGTTCTCTTCACACAGAGTGTGTGGAAATGCTAGGACTTTCAGTACTGCTGATTTCATGTCACCCAATGATTAAGTGATCTCCAATCCCAATCATTTAAGACTTTCTTGGCAACATTCCTTCCTTAAAGATGTTAGCTCACTACAACCTTGTAATGATCTAATAATGTATTGGTCAGTTCAGTCACAGGTGTCTCATCTTGAATACTGCCCGTTAAAAGGGTTAACAGTGACCACTCTTCTGTTTGGTATCACGGTGTTCACTACTCTGAACATGGACCAGAGAAAGCAAAACAGAGAGTTGTCTGAGAAGATCAGAGCAAAAATGATAGACAATTATAATAAAGATAAAGGCTAGAAGACCATCTCCAAGCAGCTTGATGCTCCTATGACTACAGTTGCAGATTTCATTCAGAGGCTTAGGGTCCGCAGGACTGTAGCCAACCTCCCTGGATGTGGCAGCAAGAGGAAAACTGATGACAAATTGAAGAAACAGATCATATGAATGGTAACCAAGGAGCCTAGAACAACTTCAAGCGAGACGCAGTGTGAACTCCAAGGTCAAGGTACATCAGTGAGACCACCCACCTGATGCTGTTGAACCAAAGTGGATGACTGAGGAGGATTTCACAACTAAAAGGGGATCAAGAAAAAGCCAGACATGAATTTGTCAAAATGCATATTGGCAAGCCTCAAAGCTACAAAGCTTCTTACTTTGTGGCTGATGTGATTTTGGCAAGTTCTATGTTTACCAACATAAAAATGAATTATTCAAAGAAGAAGAAGAATACTGTAGCCACTATGAAACATGAATAAGGCTTGGTTACGTTGCGGGGCTGCTTTGTTGAGTGTGGCACAGTGTGTCTTGAATCTGTGCCAAAAATCTCAAGACTATCAAGGCATTTTGGAGCTAAATGTGCTGCCCAGTGTCAGAAAGCTTGATCATCTGTCCTCCGACAGGATAATGACCCACAACCCACAACCCACAACCAAAAACACCAAAGAATGGCTAAGATTGAAACACTGGACTATTCTGAAGTGTTTATTTTATCAGCCCTAAACTAAATCCTATTAAACATCTGTGGAAAGAACAGGGACATGCAGTTTAGTAGCTGCCTCAAAAGTTGAGTGTCTTAACAAATTTGTCAAGACCAGTTGCACCATTATTATTATCATTATTTCTTTCATGATTCTGTTGAACCACAACTCAAAAGCGGTGTCTGGTTTTCATCAGTCGCATCACCTGTGTAGGGTCCTCATCCCTCTGCAGATTGAGACTTGCAGTCTTTTAACTTTTGACCCCACCAAACTTTATTGGAAACAAGAGCAGCTGCTGTGTCCTGAGTGTGCAGCAGTATTTCTATTCTCTGATGTTTAAAGAACAACTGCTGTTGTCAGCTGGGTGAGAGAATTACACTTAAAATGAGTTTGCTTAGTTAGCTGGGAATCAGCAGTCAGGACATACATGGCTAATTTCTGACACTTGTAAAGAAACAAGTGGAAAATTGGACTTTACATAAGCATCAGAAGTCATTTTTGGGCTAAAAATACAGACTTAAAATTAGCACCACTGAAACTATGCAGATCAAAAGGGAAGTAGTGTTATATTTGACTATAAAATTCTCTTATAAACTATGGACATATTTTGTTTATATGCAACTGTTTTGTCAAAGCTGTGCTTTCCCTTCTCTTCGAACGATCCTGAAAATGGAATAGCTTGTAATTTTGTGTATTTTCAGACATTTTTTTTATATTGCCGCTGCAT
The DNA here is from genome assembly GCA_028564865.1 of Zenarchopterus dispar. Lineage (NCBI taxonomy): Eukaryota > Metazoa > Chordata > Actinopteri > Beloniformes > Zenarchopteridae > Zenarchopterus > Zenarchopterus dispar. The sequence continues at coordinate 4,999,662 of JAOWBL010000020.1, read as the reverse complement.
GAAATGCTCATAGTGCATTGTGTATGTTCTTTTCCCTGGTATATTATAATTTGTTTTTTTTTCTTAAATCTTGTGGCTTGTCCATAAACTGCGTAACCCAAGAATCAAAGACTGCATTTGACTAACATATCTATTCATAATCTAGATACTAAAAATCAGCTGTTTTGTCTTTAGTCCCTGATGGTGGAAATAGAATAACTACATTGGCTTATGTTGTTGATGATGGTTGTGCAATTTTTGAACAATTTTGCTGGTAAAGAATGCATACTACTATTTGGTCTCAAAGCATAGGGTTTGACATTTTGTGTGATCAGCTGTGGTGTTCTGTGTTTTAATCAATAATAGACAGATATCCCTTAAGAGAATTACTGAATTTGATGACAAGCTCAGTGTAAATGGTGTGCTGTACTTAGAGAAGTGTAAATATTTCTTGCCTCTTGACTCAATGTCTGTGTATGTGCACGTTTGATTTAAGTACTGGGATTTTATAACACTCAAGACAAGGTGTTGTTTCAGACCATGTGAAGCCCAATCACGCCTGGAAAAGAAATGAGCTGCTGCAGCATACTGGACCTGAACCTTGAATAACTCAGACCTGCTCCCTTCAAAAAGGTGACATAGACTCAAATACTATAGAAAAGACCAAAGAGAGAATTCAAGACATCATGTGAGAGATCATGATAGTTGAAGTAAATAATTATGATGCAGTAATAAATCATTCTGCTGGATGTATATGCTGCTGTGGGTCTAAAGCTGCTTTGAAGAAGTAGACAGTTTGGGGAACGGTTGGCAAGTATGGCTCTGTAGCTGTTAAGGAATGAAGTCTGGAAAGATAATCAGACAGTATGGGAAAAAGAAATTCTGGGGGAGAGAGAGAGATGAAGAAAGGGGCAGACAGTGAAAGGAGGCATGGAGAAGTTGCAAAAAGTGGAAGAGAATAAGGTAGGTGGGAGAGTTGGAATGCAGAGGGAGGGAGGAGACAACTGACAGATGAGAGAGGGTGGGACACTGAGTATGGTAAGGAGGATGAGGTGCACAGGCACGGAGAGCTTTAACTGAAGCCATGTGAGAGCGCTGCAGAAATAACAAAAGCCATGACATCACCAGCTGGGTTGGCTCTGTCAGGCGACCTATAGGCATAATAACATTACTTCCAATAGCCTGGTTTCTGCTACAGGGGCACATGGGTAGCTCCAGAGCTTACTCGCTGCCTTCTGACACTCTTTAGTTCTTAGATGAAGTTCTTTCTAATCTAACTGAGATTTCCAAAATACTAAAACAATAGAGTTTTTTTTTCCAGGCAACTTTTAGCAGAACATGAAGAACTAAATGGTCACTTAGGTTAACCTCCACCAAGACTGTTTAGATGAAAGTTTTACTAATTTGCCTCAAAATTTGATGTGTGCATATATTGTGAGAGCCAACTTGTCAAGTGGATTAAAGCATGTGTGACGTTGTTGTTAGTATTTATGGTATCGGTGTATGTGGGACTGAGAACAGATTATAGTATCTCTGATGAATAAACAAATCACCCAGTGGAATGACAGAAGAGGGTTATTTGGTTTTGTTTTTCTCTTGATTTGATTCTTCTGAAAGATGTGCTGATCATAAAAAATAACAAAGGATGCTAAAAGAGTTGTCCTTTTACTCTTCTTGGACTTTTTTTTCTTCTTCTCAGAACAAAATTAGCTGGAAACCCTCAATCAAAAGCACAAAAATGCAGAATCTTGTCTCATGGACTTGGATGTTTATTGATGGAGCTTGAAAAGTGGCTGGGAACTTGAAGCCTAATGTGTTACCAGCCTGGCTAAATAAACTGTCCCACTAAACAAAGTGTGGTTTATTGATTTTCAACATCGAGCTTAGAGTTATGGACTCAGGGCTGGGGGATAAGTATGTTTTGTGAGTGCTATTGTTTTTGTAATGCAGTCTTGTTGTTTTTCTGTTTGACAAGAGATGTTTAGATCAGATTTGATACGGGCAGTTGAGTGTTACTCTACTGCCCTTTATCAAGAAATCGAAGATATCAAGTCTCACATAAAAGCAGCTCACTTGGGTGTCAGCGTATGCACCGGAGAGTGATTTATGTGAGTAAAATTATGCATTTCAAAAGATCCTCCAGATTTCAGATATTGGGGAGAGTTAGAAAGTCAGAATGAGAGAAAAATAGAGGAAAGCAGCAGAATGTGGCAGCATGTGTGGAAATCTCTTGAAGGAATCAGTGGTGGGGAGGGCTGTGAAATAGTCCAAATCTCTGGAAGAACTTGGTTTCACCGGCCCGGGCATGTGTTTTTGAGTCTCCTCCACTTGGAGAGCGTCAGAGAGAAAGGAGCAGTGATGATGATGAGGGACAAAGGTGGGCGGGAGGAGAAGTGGAAACTTCATGACCATTTGTAATGCCGAAGCACACATTACTGAGCTACTTCACATAGTTTTTGAAATGATGCGTTTAATACTAGTAAAAGGCTCGTAGAAAAAGTGGTGCTGAGCATTTAGATCTAAACATTTTACAGAGAACACAGAAAAGGTTAGAAATCTAGAACTACTTCAAATTGGAGGCAAAAATATTACTTCAGTAGAAAAAGAAATCAAATGGCTTTATATATCTTTGTCACTCCCTTCATTTCTTTGCCTCCAGGCCCCTTTCTTCCTTTTCTCTGAAATATCTGGTTTGTCTATCAGTGTGATCAATGTTCCCACCACTTGAACAGGCCCAGCTTTGGGATCTGGAAAGGCTTTTCTTTCTGCAGGGCTGAGATTTTTTTTCTATTAGCTGTTTTAAACACAGAGATCCAAAAAATTCCACTACTTTCCATCCCCAAGGTTTCTGAATATTATATCCCATTGCAATACTGACATTATTGGCCAAGGCCAACTAAAGTACTAATAACATTCTTGAGCGATATCAAGAATACTTGCTAAAAGGCTGAATGGCAGTTACAGAATCTATAAAGACCCACCCCCTCCCACCTGCGTCAAGCCTTCACGTCTGCATGATGCCCTTCCAATGGACTCAACATCTCTTATTCTGCTCTTTATATTTGAGGTAACTCTTTTTTTTGTGACCTCAATTTCATTCATGCATTTTCAACTTTTTTAGGTCATGTATCAATACCAATACTCGGACTTTCCACATTGGTTGATTCTTGATATGATGCCACTGACATGTGGAAGAGACGGAAGACATCAGCTCCAGAGGAAAATTTTTCTAACTTTCTTTAAACAAAATGTAACACATTATCAGACAAATGTAAATGTACTGAATAGATGCTTGTTATAAAACAAAAAACCAAAAAACAGTGGCACAAGAAAGTATGCAAACCCTTTGGGCTCTGGACTCATGGACTCAGAACTGAACCTTCAGAAACACATTAAGACAATTACAAAGTCGACCTTCTATCACCTGAAGGACAGCTCCAGGATCAAAGGACTAATGTCTCAACAGGATCCTGAAAAAACTCATCCATGTGTATCTTACGTCAAATTGATTTTTGCAGCAGTGCCTTCACAGGTCTACCTAAAAAGTCAGTCAGACAGCTACAGCTGATCCAAGACGCTACTGCCCGAGTTCTCACTAGAACTAAGAAAGTGGACCACATCACTCCAGTTCTGAGGTCCTTACACTGGTTCTCTGTATCTGAGAAAATAGACTTCTGTTAGTTTATAAATCACTGAATGGTTTAGGATCAAAATATATCAGAGCCCTGTTGTTGCCATACCAACCATCCACACCTCTCAGGTCTTCTGGTTCAGATCTACTCTGTGTCCCCCAGAATCAGAACAAAACATGGAGAAGCAGCATTCAGTGTTTATGCTCCACAGATCTGGAGCAAACTTCCAGAAAACTGCAGGAATGCTGAAACCCTCAGTTCCTTTAAATGAAGATTAAAAACTAATTTGTTTACAGCTGCCTTTGATGAATTAGTCAAACCATTCTGAATTTAAATGTAAACTGAAATTAGCATAGGGAATGTTCATTTCAGTTCCACACTGTAACTCTAGCTTAAGTCTAACTTTTCTTTATTATGCCACTGCAGTGTAACTCACCTTTTTTTCATTTTCTTCTCTTTACTTTTCATGCTTTCATTATATAAAACACATTGAATTGGCTTGTTGCTGAAATGTACTATGCAAATAAACTTTGCCTTGCCTTTGTCACAACTATTAAAGTGAATATTGGATGCTTTTTCTGTGTTTTCTGACTTATCTGAAGTATTGCAACAATGCAATCTTTCCTTAGAAATCAAAGTCAGCTGAAAAAACAAACAAACAAACAAACAAACTTTTGATAACTATGTTCTAAGGGCGTGATTATCTTGATTGGTCAGATTCTACCACAGACTGAAGCAGCTGTGTGAGTTCATGAAAAAGATAACTTACACATATGGGTCATGATGTCATGGGCTAAGCCAATGAGGCATGGTGATAAAGCTGGAATTATAACTAACTGTATATGGACAACATTTTCATATTAAAAGCCAAAGTTTTGATTATGCAACATGAAATAAGGTTCTCTCTGGATTCTTTGGTTACAAAGGCAAAAGGTTTTAATAATAATAATAAAATTTTAATAATATACAAATCTAAAAAAAATATACAGCAACTACAGCTGATAAAATTTTATTTTATTAGTGAACATATAGGAAACATCTTGGTTATACTTCCAAAATGACACAGTTGTGCTTTATCATGATCACATCTTTGTCTGCCTTTGTCTTCTGACCAAACATCACTCCACAGCTGGGTGTCATAGTCATTTAAAACCAGTGTTTCTCTCAAATAGTCAGTAAGACAACTTCTAAAATGTTATTATAGAGGATCCAGTGTGTTTGTCAGACTCATGAGTTAAATCGGGAACTGTTCTCTCATATTTCAGTTGAAGAAGGTCATTTCAAGAAAAAGTGAAGGGGTTGCCTGTCAGGCATATTTAAGAAGAAGAGCCATTAAAAAAAGGAGAGACTGAATGATAAAACATTCTTTCTACCTTGACACTTCCTCCACCCCCATACTGCCCTGCTTGGCTGCATTGGAAGGTGGACGCTCAATATGAGTGGCCAAGGTGGTCTGGACTGGGTCTGTTAAGCTGTTGAAGTAAACAATCACAAAGGAAGTGGCCTCGCTACGCATCAATACTCTCAGATTCTGTGTTAAAGTGGGAAACAGGCTATGTTGGCTTACACAGTTTAAAAAGATGCATATTAAGGTTATAGGTAGTTAAAAGCTGACTGAATGAGTAAGTGTGAGCCTGCATGTATTTTTTTTTTTTTTTTGTAACCCTGTGACAGACAACAGATCTGTCCTGAATGTACTCTGGCTCTCACCTGACAACACCTGAGATAGGCTCCAGGCTCCATGACCCTAAACAGGATTACAGCATGTTAAAAACTATGAACAAATGAAAGTGTTTTTTCACCCAGTAATCCCACAATATTTTCAGTAGACACCAGGCTTCTCAGTTGGTCCCTTTTTCTGTGTTCCTTTTGAGCTTTACAAGCTGATGTTAAAAACTATTGCTTATATAGCAAGCTTTTAACCTTCTTCCTTAAAGAAACCTTCTACCTTAAAGTAGGAGCTAAAGACCTTATAAAAGCACTTTTATGAACTACGATCAGCTGCAGTTTCAATAGTGCAGCACAAAAAAGAAGTGGAAATTCCTACTATCTTTATTAGAAGTGAGAAGAGGTTCCCACAGTTGCAAAGAACGTTGTGTTGCATATAATACACAAAATAAAGTGTTAATAATTACTAATGCTAACAGCTTTGTGCATCACCCTGATCTTTAAACATAGTCTTTCTAAATCTGAATGTCCTTCTCGTATCAGGAAAAGAATCATGGTTCAACCAATTATTTCAACTCTGAAGGTTTAAATGACAGAAGAAAGCACATTAGAAAAGAGTACCCTCAAAATCAGTTACAGTTACTTGTTTAGCTCCACTGCCTGAAGTTCATTATCCACTTAGAAACAGAGCAGACAACAGCTGCAGTCTATGACCTAGTTGTCCATATCTGGTCCACGTTCGTGCCCTCACGAACCCCCAAAAAACTCAAACATGGTCCATCACTTTTGTAGAGTCACTAATAGAGAAGCAGCAACTTGAGTGATATTTTGTCTCCTTAAACCAGTTGTAGATGCCTTGAGTCAATGGGTTGTATTCAGACAGGATGATGAGGAAATTGAAGGGACAAGCTGCTTCTCTTTCTTTTCTGCATCATGTTCTAACCCCAGACTCCAGATGAATCATTTAGCTTCTTTGTGCAGCTACCAATTACTGTGATGAAAGAGAAGACACCGCCACCTTTCTAACTAGAAAACTGCCATCAAATGACAGGAAGTCACAGCTCATGCATTAATTTACCACGCCTTCAGTGCCTTTGGTAATGATCACAAGGCCATCAGCCAGATTAAATGCTGCCATTTTCCAGACTAACAGTAAATAATATTCATGTTGATCTGTCTCTCCGTCTCATTCATTCAAACTATACAAACACAAACATAGCTGCCTTGAATTCTGTGTTATCAAGTGTATCAAACTTCGTTTAAATAGGAGCGCATATAAAAAACAATGACACCGAAAACTTTTTGGTGAGACTTTTATTCTGGTTTATTTTGATAATAGGGTTCATGTGGCAAGACTGAAAGTACGCCGGTTAATGCGTGAATCTCAGAGTCTCTTTTCGAGGGTTAATAGTGGGGTCGAAGCATGGTGCCAGTTCAGATGACAGACACTTGACCAAAAACGTGTTATTAAGTCGAAGAGTCCCCCCTCATCCCCAATGCTCTTTTAGTTAAATTTCCAAGATTAAAGTCTTTAGGACTTTAATCTTGTAAAAAGCAAACTCTGAGGAGATCACCTTCTTTATTTGTAATAATGCAATAGGGCAGAAGTATGGAAGAATTGTACATTAATAATACCAGTTTAAATACAACAAATAAAATTTTATATTGTCAGTTTAAATTAATAGTTTTCTTCCAGATTTAGCAGAGTTCAGAGATTTGGCAGTGATAGCATGGCAGTTAACCTCAAATAAAAATAGGGATTGAGCTACAGATGTTTATTATGCTCACTTTTTTTTCTCCACACCGCTTTCGAACTTAGCTTTCAGTCTTAAACCTTCGTAGCCCCAAGCAACAGCTTGTGATTCACTTTATCACACTTCATAGAGCTCCCCCCAGAGCTACAGAAGGCTTGTTACACATGTGCAGCAGAACTTCCGAACACCTGCACCCAAACTTAGTTTACAGAAGTGAGCCAATTCACTAAATTATTTGTTTTTTCTGTTATTGTGTGTAGCACAATAACATTGCATAATTGCAGGGCCAACAGTGTCTGCTACCGAAAACGGAATATTCTACATTCAACTGCATGGTTCAGCCGCTGGCCAAAAAATCATGAATCATGAGAGCGACATATACAAAGAAAGAGAGAAATTTCAAACTGGGAGTAGCCATGTGGAGGACAGAGTCAGGTGTTGTGGAAAATATATAAAGTCTTGGCACAGGTACATTCATGACAGCTTTGATTCTCTGAGTACTTTATAGAGACTTTGTCCAAAAGAAACAGATCGCCACTTCAAGAAAGTGGAATGGAGGACAGTTCCCTTTTGGAAAACAAAATCACATTCAGCAGTGTGCATGTGTGTTGGAAAAATGAACTGATTCCCAGTGCCTCAAGTGTGAGACAGAAAAAGGTAACCTCAGTTGGTAATGAAAAACAGATGAGTTGTGGGATTTCTTCTGTCTTTTTGTGGGACCGTTTTACAGTTGCTGCACTGGATTTGATGAATGACTGAAGGATTTTGTCATCAGTCACAACAAAACAACACCTTGGTGCCCAGGTGCTTTTTCTTTTTCTCTTTTGCACCACCTGTTTTGAACTTTTTCTTTTTCTCATTCTGCAGCCCCGTCTACTTACAGTCCCTGAAACTGACTGACTCTTAGATATCATATCCCCTGAAGGCTTTGTGAAACTTCCCTACCTGAGTCATCCTTGACTACAGTCTGGAGTCCTTTTCTTGAAGGGGACATATTATGAGAATGGCATTTTTCAAGCTGTTCACATTTGTAGGTTATGGTGATATCCCAAATCCAAATCAGGGTAGAATTATCCAGTTATCCATCATTATCTCCACTCAACTTCAAACCATGATGCCTATACTGCACTTTAGAGATGGGTAGTGAAAAACAGTTTCACTCCCTATAAAACAGTCCCATCAAACAGATCTGTAAAATCAAGGCAGAGGTTAGAGCTATGGTATTGTTTTCCTGTAGTGTTTTGATCAAAGCGTATCACAGATGTTTAATTTAAAGCTGAGGAAATTGTGTTTACCATGTTTCCTTTAAGAAAACGTCTGTCACAGTGTGCTGGAATCAGGATATCTTATATGCTCCTGGAGGTCTAAGGAGACACAGCAGAAAAAGAAGGATCAATAAGTGAAAAAAAAATCCAAACTGTCTGTCAGCTCAAACCTGACCACAGCAACCTCACAGTAAAAGTCACACAAGTAACCATTTTATTTAAGCTTAAAAACATTTCTTTTTCATATATAGTTGTGTGTTATTAATTACTGTGGTTCTAACAGAGCACATTATTTATAATTCAAGCTATCATAACATACCTTGCTTGTACTGACGGTGTACAAATTCGAATAAATAGGACATTGTGCAAGAGAACAGCTGGATATCTTGATTTAATTTATTTAAACTTACCTCCAGGACTTTTACAAGGAGTGGTGCTTGTTCCTTATGGAGCTTTCATTAGGCGGCTGTGTCTCCAAGCAGTTGGCCACAGACGTAAAGCAAACCCGCATCAGCATGATGTCAATTTGTGATGAGTTTTGGAAAATGAATATTTGAGGTGGTTAATTATTTCTGTGCTTACATTGAGTGAGATTCCAAAGAAATCTATTTTTTTTGGGAAGCTATTGGGAGCTCATGCTTGCAGCCTCGCTGCGCTGGAGTCTCTACAACTAAGGTGGGGAGAGAAAAGTTAGGATGATCTATATTGACAAAAAGTTATATTAATGCAAAACAAGCCATCTAGAAATAATTCAAATTGCTGTTCCAGTGTCATTAACTGAACATCAACTGGTTGATCTAACATTAAAAAAACCCATTTAGCATTAAAAATGGAAACTGTTTTCTTCCTTGTTTGTCCGTCCTTGTTTGTATTTGTGCAGCAATTACCAGCTGGGCCAGAGTGTTGTGTTTACCCAGGAAGTAGTCTTGCAATGAATTATGTTGTAGGAGTCTTTTGGACACTGGTCTTTTACAGCTCTGATATTTGCAGCGTTCTCACCCCAGCTGAATCAATAAAAGCCAGCAGCGTCACAATGGTGCACTCCTGACCCTCACCCACTCACACACATGCATTGGCACATACACACTCACGCAGTCATGGTCACACAAGCCTCTGCTTAGTCATACAGGCAGAATTACACACTCACACATACAAGACACCAGACCCTTCCCAAATACGTGCATTCCTCACCCAAACGAGATCCTCGGCTCTTTCCTCGGCTCTGTGCCCTGTTACACATCAGTCCTGTTACACTTACTGGCTTGGGAGTCCAGCCATTTACTTGTTTTATACACTTTATGTTTGATGCTGACATCATGGATTCAACCTCTCTGTTGAGTCTAAGACTGTAGCATCCTCTGACTTTTATTGATACACAAAACTAAGGCCTGATTTTCAACTTTTATTTTGTATAATTAGGCCCACTTCCTGTTAAAATAGTGGCTCCTTTCCATTCAGTATTCAAGAAAATCTGGAAATGAGAGCAAAGTACAGAAGTCTGAACAAACCTACCCAGTGTGTCTAAACTCAAACTGACTCTGAAGTCAATATTTTCATCTTCTCCAAATCAAATTTACAAGAATTAATCAAGTCAACTTCCTCAAATGCATTTTAAGGACAAACTTATGTTAAAAGCAACTGTGTACAACTCGAGGAGCAACCACATTGGCTAGGCTGTGAAGCAGAAATATATTAATCTGCAAGGTTTTTTTGATCATCAGTATCAATGATAGTTCAATGAAAAGAATCGCAAATATGTCTGATTTTACTTTTAATATGTATTTGAGCTGTATTCTTTTAATATATTTGATGTACATGTTTTTATGGGTCCAGTAGCTGTATTATAGATGGTGGTACCACTGAATCTTCAATTCATCACTTTAGAATCATCTTGGCAAGTTAAAATTTTTTTAAGGGCATCGGTTGTTTGTGATCATTAACGTGCATTTGATTGAATAAAGTAAGCCTACTTTTAAATCTAAGATAAATTCTTTTGAAACTCCTGCAATGTAA
>JAOWBL010000020.1:4944551-4985375 GCA_028564865.1 Zenarchopterus dispar | reverse complement strand
TATATACATATGTATACACACACAAACTTGTATATATACATGTGTATATATATAAGTACATATATATATGTATATATAAATATATATACACACATATACACATATACACATGGAGAAGGAGCAGTACATATACTTGCAAATAAGCACTTATAATACTAATAATAGTGACAGTAGACACAATAGAGCAACAACAATCCTAAGGCCAATAATAATATTAACAACCCTAGTATCATTAAATCTAAAAAATTCACACTTCACATTTTTGCAAAAATAAAATAAAAGAGAACAGTACACAACCAATATGTGGCAAGTAAGGTGCCTCGTTATGTTTAAACTGTATGACCGGTGCTCTTTGCCTTCTTTGTAGTCGGGTTCCTGTTGTGCCACAGCAGTCTGAACACCAACCAGGCCTCCCTGGAGCTGTGGAAGATGGCTCTTCGGAGTGGCCTCTACATCACTCTCACCAGAGATGAAATGCTTAACATCCACAAGGTCTCCGAGGACCTGTTCGATAATATCAAAGGGTACTGTACTCCTGTATTTAACTGTTTTCACACTTTTGTCTGTAACTGCCCTAAAAATAATAGACAGTATATTCAAAATAATCCACCCTTACATTTCAGAAAATTCCCCCCAAAAAGGAACAAATTTATCGATGTCTTTTGCATGTAGTTTCCTTTCTCTCTTCTTGTTTTTCTCTGATTGTGTGGAATAACTGATGAATTTAAGGAGGACCTACTGTATTTCAGATTAGATGCTGATTTCATTTTCTTTCCTTCTTATTTTATCAGATACAGCAAACGACTGGCAGACATAAAGGAATGTCGCGAGCATGTGCTGGTCAACTGGTGAAATGATGTTACATCTTTTGATTTCGAAATATTCAGCGATTTATGTTTTCTTTAAAACAAGATGTTAAAAGTCAGCATCCACATCTTTCTTGTGTGTGTGTCACTAGTGGAGCTATGCACAGAGAAAGAAGGCATTTCCTAAGAGGAGCATTGAAAGAGTTGTGTAAAGTTCTGGAGGATGAACCTGGACTTCTAGGACCAAAGGTAGAAGTACATCAACAAACATACAGTCAAATAGTAAAGTTGAGGAATTATTCTGATTTTTTTTTTTTTTTTTTTGTTACTCTAACTAGCACATCTTCCATCTGGCACACTTCTAACAGTTTTGGATTTCATGGCAATTCAGCTGTTTCCAGTTATAGATGTTGCGCTTTCCTAAATGTCGTTTTTCCTTCCTTTTTTGGGACCGATCAAACCCTCAAGGCTCTGTTTGTCTTCATGGCTCTGTCATTTTCCCGTGACGAGGTCCTTTGGCTCGTCAGACACTCGGAGAATATGCCAAAGATGAAGACGCTGGAGGACTACAACGACAAGTAGGTCAGAAGTGTTTAGGAAGTATTCACGGTCTGCAGCAGATGCTTTTCTCAGAATTGTACAGGTTTTACAGAAGTCCAACAGCTAGAACTGTACTGATTGGGTTTGAAATGGTGTAATTTAAAAAAAAACAGTAAGCAGGAATTGTAGTATGAATATCTTTTATGTATGTATTTATTTATGTATCTATTTATTTATTTCTCTTTAGCCAGATGGCTGAATTGCTGTTTCACATGGAGAAACTAAGAATACTAGTAAGAAAGTACAACCATGTGATTCAGCGCTACCATGTTCAGTACCTGGCACAGTTTGATGCACTGCTTCTCAATGACACCATACAGGTATGTGAAGGTAACAAAAACATATGTGTGGGAATAAACCGTTAAACAAAAGCAGCATGTACTCTGTACTGTAAGAGCTTTGCTGTAATTCTGAATGGTTCATGTTTCGTGGTAGCTGTTTGAGTTAAAGCCGGTGGATGAAACACAAACTAATAAATATATAAAGAAAAAAAAAGTTTGCAATATCAAATGAATTCATATCTGCTTTACACTCATCTCATCTTGTCTCTTCCTCCACTTCAGAACATGTATGTTTGTCCAGAGGAGGAGTCAGTTCTGATGAGCTCATTCGTCTCAACACTTTCTGCGCTTTCAGTTAAACAAGGTAACCAAGACAACGTATAACCTCTTTTTCGCAAATAAAATAAATAAAAATCATATAGCTTGTATATTTTAAACATATTATAATGGATAATGAATATCTTATAGGCAAAATAAACAATTAACCACTTTAAATTATAAAGTCAACCTTTTGTAAACTATGAAATAATTAAAAACAAGCTACATGTGCTTTATAGAGATAACAGGAAATAGTCGTTGCTAATAACATGAATGGCTTTTTTTTTCTCTGCAGTGGACAATAAAGAGGAGTTTGACTTCAGGGGAATTAGACTGGACTGGCTGAGATTACAGGTTTGAAGGTTTTTACTGTATCATCTGAAATGTCAGGTGTGACTCAGTTATGGCTGTAAATATCACAAGTTTCTTCTTTTTCTTCTTCTTCTTCTTTTGTTTTAGGCCTACACAAGTGTGAATAAGGCCCCACTTCCACTGAAGGAGTATCCCGACTTACCAAAGGTGATGAACCTGATACAGTTTCACACCAAGATGGTGGACAGTGTGGAAGAAGTCCTCCATGAGACATCTGAGCTTTCCATCCTCTGGTCAGTCTCTTCTGTGATCTCTATCTAAAGAAACAAAGGGAATTTAGCCTTTTTTAAAAACAAAACAAAACAAAACTGGAGATCTGTGAATTTCTCGTGCAGAGATTATACACTGATGTCAAAGCCACTGGCTAAAAGATTCAAAACCTGTTTTGAGTTTTAATTCATATGTGAAGTATTTGCACTCTTTTTCTCAGTTTCTACCCCCGTGTGTATGAGAAGATGTTTAACCAGAGCAGTGAAGAGATGACTATGAAGCGTTACCTCATGGCCTTTCCAGCTGCATGTCAACACTTCAGTCATTGCGGACACCCTCTATGTCCTGAAGAGGTCAGTGTTCAGTCATCTCCCAGCCACGTTATAACCCACCAGCAGATGGGCATGAGGACATCAGTTACACTCCACATAAAGATCAATGTTTAAATCTCACAAGATGGATCATGACAACTTCATCAAAAATTTAACACTAGTTACCGAGTTATTGCTTTTCTGCGCCTTCTGTGAACAGCTTACATCACATTCATTATCAAAAAGTGTGCAAAACATTTGTGCTGCAAAGCACATCTGTCTGAACGGCCACTCTCCCGTCTGGTTGTGTGTCCTGTGTGTTGCATTTTGCTCGTGCAGACAGAATCAATGGAGAAGAAGAGTCTGCGCCTGTGTGTGACCTTCCTGGAGCAGATAGCCAAGCAAACCAGCAGTGTGGTGTTGGAGATATGTGCCGAGCAGCGTAATCTAAATGACCAGGTGGAGTCTGAATCTATTTTATATTTCAGTAAAATAATTGTTGAGGAGAGGAAGATTGTCCCGTATCCAAATGTAATCACGGCAGCTGCCGTTTGGCATCAGTCTGTTTGAGTGGGGTGACATTGGAGTTTGAATAAAATGTAAGGACGGACCTGAAGTTGTGGAGTTATTTTTAGAGAGCTGTATTTCTAATCCCTCAAGTCTAACATGACGAAAGCTCAGTTTTTATTTGATTCCAGCAATGTGAACAAAAATGTTTTTTATTTATGCTTGAGAACATCACATGATAATATATGTGTCTGGGTTTATTTATTTTACATTTATCTGTCTTTCTTTGTCTATTCCATCTTCTTTCCTTTTTTTGCTGTATTTTTTTCCCAACTGGACAACCTTGTAGCTGCTCCCTAAACACTGTGCTGAGACCATCAGTGCCGCTCGCCACAGAAAGCAAAAGAAGCCACTTCCGAAAAAAGGAGAAGTCCAGAAAGAGAAGCCCGGTGCTGAAAGCCTGAGGAAAGACCGGACAGTTGCCACCAAGTTAGCTTTTCTTTTTTACTACCTTTGACTATTACGGTCACCTTTTCTGGTTGTCTCACACTCTATACATTTATTATAGTTATTCTGTTTAGGGAGAAGTTTTGATTTTATTTGAGAGTAATTGTATAGATTCATGATTTTCAGAAATGTGATGCATTATAAAAAGAACCTCATCAAGTTTTATTTATTTAATCAAAGAGCGCATCAATAAATAAATAAAACTTGAATTGCAGCATCAAGTTAGTACAACAAGAGGATTTAATCTTTTAATTAAGAACACAGTGCCGGTTTCACATTTGACTCATTCTTAATTAATTCTCAGTAATGGTTGAGTCATTATGACTGAATGTTTGAATAAATGCAGGCCGCATCGTGCATTTCTGTATCTACCATTAATAAACAATCATCTTTGGCATCTTTTTGGCAATTAGTTTGGACTTTCCACTGTGGTGCATTTAGGTAGACCCATTTACAGAAATGCTAAATGGTATCCATAGCTCTGTTTTCCTTAATATAGGATGTAAAATTAGACATTGTTTTGAGAATTAGCCCAGAATGAACAAAGTAAACAGCTGCTGCATAAAGATCCCTCCAGGACCTCTTTATCTTTTTATGGGAAAGTGTGGTTGCTCCTTAGTGCTTGAACAGGAAGTGTAAAGTGGGGATTAAAATGTTTATGTGACAAATCTGTCAGAGATAACAGTTTATAATCGATTAAAATGCAAACTGATAGGCAATAGTTTTTTTCAATAAAATCAGCTTTCTTTAACTCAGCTTTTCTGAATGCTGAATAAAAGAAAAGTATTTATTTTAGTTATTTAAATATATATACTTATTTACTTATCAAACATCAGATGCAAACGTTTTTACAATAATATACTTCATATAAATACATTTTATGTAATTGAAATCCAGTTAACGTGATTAAAGCACCTGCAATTTATTATTCCTTCTATGATGATACTACAGAGTACACATATCATGAATAGATGAATGAATATATAAATTATTTCTAAATACAGATGCTTTTTTTTGGAAAACAAAGTTCTCTATGTAAAAAAGAAAAGTTCTCTATGTAAAAAAGAAAACAAAATTAAAAAAAACACTTTTAAACATGGAACCTTCGGGTTTTATTTTAATTATTGATTTTTCAGTTGTATAAACCATTTATCAACACTTTTGAAAAGAAAAGAACAAAACTATAATAAATATTGTAGATTGTTTTTTAAAATTATGTTAGGGTGCTCATATTGCATCATGGTGAAATATAAATACTCACTTCAGGCCTGAAGTTACTTCAGTAACTCAAGTGTTAAAATTTTACACTCTGAAGACAATTTCAATACATTCGCTTCATCCTCAGATGATGCGGTTCTTACCAGCAGTTATTAGAAAGACAGGGTTAAAATCTTCTTTCCAAGAAGACATAATTGGTTTTGAACTTTATTACCTTTCAAGTTTAATTGGTCAAGGTTGACAGGTACTTAATAAAGATAATAAAAGCTAGAAACACAACACTTGCCTGCTACATAGAAACTAATTCAACAATTTTACAGTCAGTACATTTTAGTTTGGCAACATTAAAACTGTCTGTATATCGTTACGCTGTCTCTTCTTTAATGCTGCAGGATAGGAATCCTGTCTCTCCTCCTCTTTTCCTCCCATTTGCCTCATTATAAAAGTATGCTTTAAGTACTATTACTTCTTTAATACTTTATTTGTACGAAAATAGCCTGTCCATGTTAAAATGACTGTTGAAGTGTTTGTACTAAGATTCTCAAACGATACTTTGTCTGTCCTCTGCCTTCTCTTTCTCCCCTAGCGTGGACAAGATGCATCTGATGCTGACGGAGCTCTGCTCCACCTACAGTCTCTGCAGTGAGCTCATTGTCTTTAACCACACCGTCATTCCCACGGAGTTCCTCATTTCTCATCTGGAGACACGCCTGACTGAGTATGCTCACCGTGAAGTGTGTGTGTGTGTGTGTGTGTATTTTATTTGTCCTAATAAATTATGGGGATGATATAATGAGTCCTGAAGGCTAAAAAGAACCTGGAGTGTCCTTGACATGACAGTTGCACTTTTTTTTGTTTACCTGAGTCACACAGCACTGTTTTATTAGTAAGTGTCCAAAATGTGCAAATTACAGTAACGATTGCCTGCTTCTGATAATAATCACAATAATAATTAAATATTATACAATTTCACCTCTGAATGAAGTAATGCTGCAATTTTTTTTTTTTTTTTGTGACTCCACTGACTAAAATCTGGCTCGCATTTCATTCAATTGGCTGACCTTCATGTGGAACAAAGGATGCAGAAACGTTAAAGCTTATATTGTATGCTCAGTCACTTTGATGAGGCTGTCACATGGCCGTGGGAAAACTCTAAATCATATCGGGCTGTGTTTATTTTTTTCTTTTCAAATCTGTCCCTCATTTGTCAATCTCTACATTTTTCTCCATTTTTCCTCTCCCAAAGTAATCAGGGAACTCACGGGGGAACTCGGCTCCTTTGAAATATCTTCTCCTTCAGTGTGATGAAACCTGCTTTTCTCTATCATTCCTTCATGTCAGGCCACGTTGCATTCACTTAAAAATATGAGACAAAATTCAGCATCTCCCTCTGCAGCTTATAGAACAATGAAAGTGGCAAAAAAGAAGAATCAGAAAATAAACAAAGATGAGCAGCAAAAAGGGAAGGCCCTAGTCAAATGCACTTTATTGTAAATACTGCTTATGTCATTTTAACCATCCACCACAATCTGTTACATTTGGAGAATCTTCACACATATTATGTCTATAAAGGACTAAATTAAAGGTTATTCCTACACCTGGAAGGCATGCTCTTGTGTTGTGAGCCAAACAGGAAGTTCAGTTGTATCCTACAAAAGTATTGTATGCATTATATGTTTTTGTGGGCACTACAATCATGCCATAGAAGCTCTGTGTCATTTTAGTGTTTACTTTTGTTTGGGTTAATATTTGGTACCAGGGTAACCTAATATTTCTGTGCTCTGTTTAGTCTCTCTGCCTTGTCACATTAAAGCGAATGCGTCTGAGAAGCAGCATTCTCTCAGTGAGTGGTCCTTCACTGAAATTACAGTCAGGGAGAGAAAGTGAGAGAAAGAGGGGCCCTTCAATTAAATAAATACATTTGCACTGAAGGCCCGGAGGAGGTGAAGCGTTGCCCTAATGAGAGTAGTGCCGAGTCGCCATGGCTCGTTTAACCTGTTTTAAGCTCCCAGCTGACCACCATCGGCCTGGATACAAGTGACGTTGTTTAAACATGTTTCCCTAGGATCTTCGTGAGAATGGCCAATTACAACCAGACCACCCAGGAGATAACGCGTCCCTCCGACCTCCTGGCTGGGATAAGAGCCTACACGGCCAATCTACACAACTTCTCAAGCTACATCAATGTGGACGTCACACGGCTGGTGAAGAATGTCCTGCTGCAGCAAACGCAGCCGCTGGACTCCCAAGGAGGCCAGACAATTACGACCCTCTACACAAACTGGTGGGTGTGCGAGCTATGCCACTTCAAATCAAATGTACCCAATTATTTATATCCACTCACTGACATCTGTAGCACAACCAAGTCCAATTCCACATGCATGTCACACAAAAACTTCCATAGCACTCACATGTAGATCCCTCTTTTTCCCTGCCTTTTTTCCTGTCATTGTGAGTTATAAGGATTGATTCTGTCTTTGATTCATGTCTTGTAGTTAAATAATGGAGTAAGAACTGCAGAGGATCTGTTTCTGCTTTTAAAAAAAATAGTTTTCTGCCCCTCAGGTTCCTGGAGGGTCTTCTGCGTCAAGCCAGCAGCTCCATGACTGTCCACTGTCCCACGATGCACTGCTTTCTCAGCCAGACGACTGAAATTGAACAAAGTTGCAAGGCAGAGGAGTTTTCCGATGTGGCAGGTAAAATAGGTCATTTAGATGGTAGTTAGAAGTTAATGTGTTAGAAGTATGCAAATCTTTTGCAAATTTTTGTCTCTTCTCAAAGAAGGCACCACAACGTATGGGAGAAAATGAATACAGTAGCTACAATTCAAATGCCAATTTGCAATAGGATATAGTCTTTAGTACCTAAAAAGTGGTCCAGTAGCACTAAAATAAATTAATAAATTAAAATGACAGCGGTACCTGCAAATATTCAAGAATTTCAGTTGTGTAATTCTTATTTGATAACATATTTGTTTTCATTCATTCACTGAAGCTGCTTGCATGAGAAAACTGCAAAAGGGCAAAAATAAAAAGACACTATTATTTGCAGTTTGCTTTTTGCAGACACGCGCAAAAGAGAGCCACACACAGCTTTCCTGCGTTTGCAGGTTTAATTGTCACCACCAGCCCAAGAAATGACTCACTCTTTGCAAAACTTGAAGATCTTTATCAGTCCTGTGCATGTAGAGGAAGCGTTATTGCTCAAGAGGGGACAGAGCTTGTCATTGTGGTAGTGTTTTTTTTTTTTTCACACCACTTGTCATGCAGTTTATTCTGACTCTGCCTGGCTTATGTAAACTTCAGTATTACTTGTCAACTACCACGCTCCTCTGTCCACACCTCATAACTATTCCAGCATCACTTCGTTCTTTCCCACACAGTTTCCCGTTCCACCTCCACACTGCATCGTATGAGCAGTGTGCCTCCTTCACTCCACTACACACTTTGAGTCATGCGTATAACATAGTACATAAATCATAAAGACACATGTGCGTCACTACACACCTCCATACAGTCGTGCTGTCTATATTTGGTCCTCAGCAACGATCTGCCTGTCTCAGATGATTTTGCTGGCCAGTCCATTACCCACCTCCACTTTATCCAAACATGTCCATATCCATCTACTTTCATTCACAAGTCAAGCTGAAACATCTAAAAGGTGCAGTTTTCTTTGTTCACTGATTTAGCTGTTCTGTCATCTTTATTGTGTCCTCTCTGATTCAATTTTACCTATAGAAAAACTAACTTCACAGGAATTTAGTTCAAATATCACATTGTGTCAAAACAATGCACAGTAGCCTAGATTTATTTCTTTGAATTTATGTCTGTTGACCTCTTTCCCATCCTAATGTCATTTTTGACAACACCTAAACAGAGTTACGGGCCCTGGCAGAGCTAATTGGTCCATATGGCCTGAAGTTTCTGGGTGAGAACCTGATGTGGCACATCACCTCTCAAGTCAGCGAGCTGAAGGTGTAGTATGAAGCAAATACCGGTAGCTTGTTTTATGTTTGTAGTTTTGGATCCAGCTTTGTAGACAATTTTACTTTGAACTGAGGGTGGACTTAAACAAATTTTAAGTTTTTCTCAAACTATCTTGATTCTTCTCAGAGGACCTAGGTGACACATAAACTCAAAATTAGTTGGTTGAGCTTTGATCAGCTTTGTGGCAACTGAAAACCTTTAGTTTCCCACCTCAGAGTTTATGCGGTTCAGCTACGTGTGGAGTGATAAAACCTGCTTTGTGGAACAGACCATAAATGACTTGCAAATTACGTGATTATTTCATTAAAATTACAGGAGGACAGTCAAAGTTAATAAATATGTCCTTCAAGAAAGGAATATTAAATTAATTCACTCCATCACTGTGCATTTAAAAGCTATCTTTATAACATTTACGTGTAAAACTTGTGTGGAGACTTTCCCTGATTACTCACAGCTAAAGGTGGTTTCAGCTCTTATTTTCCTTCTTCTGTCAGAAAATGGTGACTGAGAACATGGACATCCTGGTGCAGATGAAAAACAACTTTGACAAGCCCGAGGAAATGGCCAATCTTAAAAAGAAGCTGACAGGTGAGAAGTGGAAAGAGGCACATGAGATCAGGATAAGAGAAGGAAATATGAAGGGAGAAAGACGGGGATGAAAACGGTTGAACAAAAAGTGAGACACAGGGACGTCCAGCACAAAGCACAAAGTGGGTGGAAGGAAATTGAAACAGATTAGTGGAAGGATGATGGGAAGAAGTGAACGAAAAGTACTATTGATGTCTTACTCTAAGCAGTGAGCACAGTATTTTTCTCTTTATACAACTTACAAATATATTTTCGCTGTACTTTGCTCTCGTCTATTCTCTTTCTCATCCATGTAAGTGGACTTTAAAAATAGGAGTGGTATAGTAAATGAATCCTAACTATTAAATCACAAGAAATGAATTCAGGGTGGATAGCAGTAACCTACCAGTGAGTGTCATATCACTTGGTGTACTTGTCTGTTTCCTGTTCCAGGTGGAGAAAACGTCCTCAAGAGGATGACCATCATCGGGGTGATCCTGTCATTTAGAGCAATGACACAAGACTGTCTGAAAGATGTAAGCTCCATCAGACACTCATCATGACTTTAACAGTGAAACTGAACATAAAATAGAGCAGGCATGAAAAGAACAAAAGAATGTAAGAAATATTTGATTTTAATAAGCTCATATGTGAATATTTATAATGATAAAAGATTCAGAAGAGACACACAGGAGTGGCCTGTCCCACTTTACAAATGTTTCTTGAAATGAAGGAAAAATTACAGTTTCTTAATATTGTTTTTTTTCATTAAATGATCTAGGAAGACACATAGACCACAGCAGAACAGGGAGAAAATTGTGAATAAAATTTCAACAGCTGAAAGACAAATTCATAAATTTTCACAGGGGCTTTCCATTTACCAAATCAGTCTTTACCCACAATGTTTACAATACCACATACATGAGATTCATTTCCTAGTCCTTCTCTCTTATGTTTTCATGATTTACCAAATTACAGCCTTTTAATAGATATGTTAAAAGGACTGTAATTAGTAAGGCATTTTGTTTTATAATGAGAATAAGAGTGGAAGTTAAATATTACAAATGAATACCATGCTAGTGACATGGCATATAACTCAGAGACCTCTTTACATGTAGATTAAGTGTATTATCTGTTTTACATGTAATTCCAGTTATAGTACATCATGTGATCTTATAATCTAGATTCTTCATAAGCATTGCCCGTACCTGATGGCGCCCATTAAGTGCCTGACAGAGTTCATCTCCCCAGAAGCTGATATCCAGGTAAACACAAACAAAAAAGGCATCAGTATGTTGAAGATATTATTGTAGAAAAGCTATATTCAAGACATGCTATTGTATCACTTTATGTCCAAATATGTACCCTCATATAAATAAAGTAAGCCTCTTTTAGATTTAGGATATTAACCATTGCCAGATTTTAAAATGATGTAAATACAGCAATATTTATTTAAACAAACTAAATCAGAATGCAGAAGCTTTTCCATAGAAATACAGAGAGTTAGTGGGAGCTTGGTGCTGTTAATAAGATGGATTTGATTAACTGATCATCAACAAGAGTGAGAACCTTTATAAAAGCAGAGGTTTTGGCAGTTTGCTGGTCTGGAGCATTCAGGTGTGTGTTAAGACAATGTCGAGAGGGAAAGATATCAGCAAGAACCTAGGAGACGCGATTGTTACTGCCCATCAGTCTGAGCACATCATCGTACAGGGAGAAAAGCGATATGAATGGAAATCATTTGAGCGTTGTCAATCTCGTCACAAGTGGATGTCCCAGCAGGATCACTCCAAGGTCAGACTGTGGAGTGCAACATGGAAATTCAAAAAGACAACAAAAAAAAAGAAAAAGAAAAAACGACACGTTGGTCCTCATATTCAGCAGCCATGTGAAATGTACATGACAGAAATACAAACAGAAGAAGAATGCAAAACTATTTTTTTTCCAGTAGAAAAGCCTCTTTTCTCTGAAAAGAACATGGTAGCACATCTTATGTTTGCCAAGTTGCATCGAAATACTTTACAGGACTTCTGGAATAACTTCCTTTAGACGTATGAGACCAGAGTGGGGATACTTTGTGATAATAGATGGTGCCACTTTGGGAAGTACAAAGAGAAGAGAGGTGATGATTTGGGATTGTCTTGCAGCCACAAGACCTGAGAGTCATTAAGATGACCATGAACTCCTCTACATACTGTATCAAAGTATTCAAGAGCAAAACCTGAAGATGTCTGGCAAGTAACTTTTATCTGAAATTGGATCTCACAGCACTTACTCTGACATCTTCAAGGAGTGGTGCATTGATTAAAGCCCTCTAACGTCAATGAGCTGAAATAATGTTACAAAGAAAAGTGGGTTGAAGTTCCTCCACAAGGATGTGATAGACTGATAACATCACACAGAAAACCACCTTGGGTGTAATGTTTCACATGCTATTTTTTTCATCATGGTATAGTTTATGTTATAAATAAGTCATGGCATCTAAAATAGTTTAAAAGTCAGTCAAGTCTACGGGAACGGATTTGCTGCTATGATCACAAGTTAAGAATACAGAAAATGACTTTTGTGGCAGAATTTAATGCATTTAAATAATAGATTGGATAAAACAGTAAATCTAAGATTTGAAACCTAAGAGATGCAGCATCTATTTATTTATTTTAGTACCCACCAAAATCTCTCCCTCTGGAGCAGTCTGTGTGAATGTGACTCATGAACTCTCCCTCCCTTTACTTGCGTCTGGCTTCTGAGTGAGGCACTCGAGCCGTGCCACGGCCCGGGCCAGGATAACCCCAAAGACGTCAGCAGCCCCCTCATGCCTCCGTGAGAGAGACGGTGATTGCTGCAGCTCTGCTCTCTGAGCCACATCAGTGGAAACATTCAGCCCAGACGGGCCAACGGTGCATGCAACCAGAAATAGGCCGAGATCAAACGCTGGGTTTTGGGATAAAGATATCCACCGGGGATTTAATGTCACCACTCAAACAATATACTGTACATCACTCTTTTTTTCTGTCCTATGTCCTGCTTTTTTGAGATATTGTTTGGGCCACTGAAAAAATAAAAAATAAAATAAATAAATAAATAAATCAAATAAAAAGATTACCTCTTAAAAATGTCTTATGCAGGTTAACGGGGGAAAGGGTGTCATGTGACCTCATTGTTACTGAGGATTTAAATCTCTTTTCATGATCTTGCAGGTAACTCTGAACATTTTTGAACTGGCTTCAGCTGCAGGGCTGAAATGTGATATTGATCCCGACCTGGTCACAGCTATTGCCAGTATGCAGACAGGTAACTCTACAGGTCTTACTTCAGCACACTACATGTTGTGTTATATTTGCCAAGTCATTGTGAAGAAATAATTTATGCTTTACATTTTTTTTTCTGCTGAAAACCTCCAGACAACACCTCAGTCGATGAAGAGTTCAAGTTGTCTCGTTTGCTGCTCGTCTACATTGCAGTGTCCTTGCCTACCCTGGCTCTGGATCCCAATTCTACCTACAACCGAGAACATGGAGGTGCATAACCAGTCGCTCATTTATTCTGCTCCAGACTCTGCTTGATAATAATTATCCTCCAGACAGCTCGCAACCAACACTAATGAGTTGTTCTTTCAGTCATTATGTGCCAGCTGCTGATAGTGTATTAAAAAAAAAACTCACTCCACCCTGAAACACAAGCATCAAACTTTCCAGTCTGACATGATCCCAAGCAAAGCATGATGGTTAATGAAAACACGTTTTCGTAGCGAGACTTTTGTTTACAGATAACTCTGGCTGACGTGCATCGATACAGTTACTTTTGGCATGCGGCCCTGCCGACCCTAACTGCTTGGCTCTGTGCCTAGACTCAACAAGAGAAGCAAACAGCCCAGATTTCTATCAGGGAGTAAAATGGCTTTTGTCACAGATTATTTTCTTTGCCTTTACTTTCCACTGACATATGTGGATCAAATTAACCCTGTGAGCCTGAGGAAATATCCCCAGCATGCTTCTTCTTAAGTGTTGCAGATCATTAAGTCAATTTGTCCAATTTGCCCCGGCCACAAAAACATCCTCTCTGCTGCTTAAGTACAGGACATGTTTTACCAGTAATTTTCAGTGATGGTTCTTTTTTGCATTTTTATTTTCCTAGGCCACAACAACAACATCCACTGTTTAGCCATAGCTATCAACCAGCTGTTTTCAGCCATGTTCACAGTTCAGAAGAAGAACATAGAGCAGCAGCTGAAAGAGTTTCTGCTGGTGAGTAGCAGGACTTTTTTTTTTTTACAGAGCTGAAAGACCAGGTAAGTCTGTAAAGGAAGACTAAATGTGCACTAGTAATAAGTGGCAAAAAAATGCAAAACACTTCAAAAATATTTTCATTAAAATCAAATTGAAATGACCATTTATCATGTTTGAATCCCAAATTTTAAAGGAACCAGGCATGGTTAGACTTCTAATTATAAACTCAGGACAAAGGTGCCCTGAGGCTCCTTCACACACCTGAGCACAAACACGCAAAAAGACACATGGTCTCAGAAAAAGTGGGGGGTCCTGCAATTGACTGCCTCTACATGCTGAGCTTTTGTTTTTAAAACCTGTTTCTAGTCTTTTTTGTCATGTGAAATAACGACTAGTTGTCACAGCACAGGCCTCAAAAAGTTGTACAGGTAAAAGAGGTTTGATAAGAGAAAATCAGTCCAATGAGTGCAAACTTTAAACATCTGGCTACTCCATGAAGAGTAACAAACACAAAATCTGGAAAGCAGTCTCTAAGAAAATAGTTTGACAGAGTACTGACTTAGTTGTGGCATGATGCACATTTTTATTTTTTTAGTCACGGCCTGCTAAATGTGAAGGAGAGCAAATTGTTTCTCGGGCAAACTTCTCTGGCAATGTTTCAGATCAAGAGCTTTCTCAAGACACTGCCAACCTTTTGTCCTGGATGACATCATGACCAGCATTGAAAAAGCATTCCCCTTGTTTGATTTGTCTCCTTTTAACTCCTCGTCTCTCCACAGCTGGCCTCCTCCACTTTGCTTCAGCTGGGACAAAACTTGGAGAGAGTGGAGATCAAAAACCGAGAGTCCATCTACCTGCTCCTACACATGGTAGGCTTTCCAGAATACAAAGATTACTTTCCACCTATAGTTTTCATCTTGTTTTTATCTTTAAAATGATCCACATGGCTGATTTATGTAATATCTTGTGGCTAAAAATTCAGTGATTAACACAACTCAAGCTTTTAAACTTTTTTCTTAAAAAATATGCACTATATCTATCCTCCTGTGTTAAAACCCATCAGTGAGCCTCTTGTTCACTGAAAACAGGAAAATAGCCAGTTTTGAATCAGTTCAATATGCATTCCTTTGAAGCTGCATGCTATTATTTCTTTTATTTGTGTGTGTGTGTATATATATATATATATATTTTTTTTTTTTTCTTTTCACAGTATAACTTGAAATGTATTTTATAAATGACTGACCTGTTTTAAAGAATGATTAGGTTCATGCTGGTTTAGGGTGTATGGGTTTTGAACCCTGTTCTAACATTTTTAACACTGATTCGTTTAGATTGTGGAGGAGTCTCTGTTTTTGAGCCAAGACATGCTGGAGAGCTGCTTTCCCTACGTTCTTCTCCGTAATGCCTACAGAGAGGTGTACAAGTCCTTCATGATCACTTTGGGATGAAGACTTTTGAAAACAAACTTTATTGGTTAAAGAGGGAAGTTTAATGAATATACATGTGTTATTTTGATAGCATTTTATACAAGCCTCCATACAGGTTAATCATGACCTGCAATATTTTAATTCCTGTGGATGGGCACGATTTATGTACCCATATAAATTAAAGATTCTCTCTCTGTTTTTAATCAGATTTTTGCTGGCATTATAGATCAGATGTACATCTGCTGTGATATTGGTAATGTAAGCTAAGTCAATAAGACTAGCATATTTTGCAGTATTGCCTTTATTCTTTTAATATCAGCACTCATCACCCAATTGGCAGAAAAGAAAAAAGAAAAAAAAAACTTTACAGTGGATGCTGATAAATGTCTGAACAAATTCATGTATATCTTACCATTATGTAAAGTTATTTCCTGAATAAAGATAACAATAATATGCATCTTTTTAGTTTGCATTCAACATGTGTTCTTCATCCGTTTCCAGTTTGTCCTCCACCCTCATTGTCCTCCCATGCCTCCTCTCCACACGAGAGCCTTGTCCTCCTCATATTTCATGAACAGTTTAAATGATGCACTCCAGCTTTACAGAAGCAAAAGTGCTTGCTGCTAATTTTAGGCAACCCTTTCCATGATCATCTTATACAACCAGCACTGCTTCTCCACTCTTCCTTCATCCTCCCTCTCTACTGTCTCCTCCCTTCCTATTCAACCCGTGCTGCAGCTGCTGTGTATGTGCTCAGTTGCCAAACTGTAAATGTGTGCATCCATTTATGCAAAGTATGTTCCCAGAGCAGCAGCTCTATGTGCGTGCAAGTTGCATTTGGGGTTTCAGCTTCTTCGACTGAGCCTCCTCTTGAGGGCACAAGAGGTTGAATTCCCACTAGAGGTAACATTTGCATGAATGAGCGACCATGCACATGCAAATGATGCAATAAATGGGAACAGCCATTCACAGAATAACAATGCAAAATTATGAACAGAATTTCAGCAGCAGACGAAAAAGACCTACTGAGACATGTATTAATAATTTCCAATTTATACACAATAAACAATCCTTGTCTTTTTTCATATCCTTCTGTTTTCAATGATTAATCTCATTTAAGTTGGGAGGTTTTCTTGTTCTTATTTCATTGTGTCCCCTTTATTTCATCATACACCCACAAACCTTGTAAGCCACCCTTTTGTCATTTCTTATTCCATTAAAAGATTTCTGGAAGTTCAATGAGAAATTCATTTTCTTTCCTACTTGGAGTGAGGATGTACTCTCATCATTTAATTGATATGGCACCAAAACATTACCTTTATCAAGTAAATAAATGGTTTTGTATCTTGAAACTGGGAACAAAGACAATGCATATAGTAAATGTAGAAAACTCCTGCAACTAAAGTTATTAAATTATAGGCAGCCTACAACTAAATTTAATTGTAATATTAAAATAATTCTGATTACTCCATTATAGGCTGTAGTGTGAATGCATTTTTATAAGATAGTAAAATATGCTGTGTTTGGGAGTTTATATTTGAGCGGTGATGCAAAATTAATGATGGTTTATTTGACATAAAACTAGTATCAATATTTGCTATGCCTTTTCTGCATATGTGAGCTTTGCATGCGATTGAGCTTCCTCTGCGGCTCCACCGTGCATCCCGACTCCAGACTGAGTACAGCTAATGGTGGAAACTCTGCTCCGGATATAAATACTCTCTGCTGATTGTGTTGTTGACGCAGTGCTTCTTCTGTTGACTTCTGTAGCACTCAAGATTACACACGTGCATATATCGCATTCTCCAAAGGGCACAGAAAAGACCACATGTATGTGTGTGTGAGCAGTAAAAAAAAATGTAAACTACACATGTATTTGATTTACACTAACACATGTAGACATGAACTCATTGTATTTTATCTACTACACAAACTAGTGCATGCATGTAAGGAAAAGGAAAAGCAAGAATGATTTTTTTTCCACCCATCTAGTTCTGGTACTAAACTGATAAATATCACTGGTTGACCAGGTGATGTTGATACTGCCAGACTGATGTTACAGTTATCTAATTTAATGTTGGACAAAAAAGGGATTTTCATATGTGATGCTCACTGCATCATAGATTAAATAAAAACCAGGAATTTGGGAGTACACCATCATTGGGAAGATGGAAATAAACTTGCTGGATTTAAATGCTTGCCAAAATTTCTCTAAAGACCTCACCTTCGTTACAACATAAATGTCATAAACATAAAAACTTGGTCTGATCCTTTCCGTAACTTTGGAAATATCTTATTCTTGGCCGATATGGTTCTGTTTCAGCAGCCATGCAGCGACATATTTAAATGACACCTTTAAGAGGGTAACATTTTTTCTGATGGCAAATTGTCTTTCTTGCTGTTAGGAAATAAACATGTGCAGAGTAAAGTCTGTGGATGGCCTAATAACATGATACTTGTGGGATAAGCTTGATGTCATTTTTGATGGCTGTCAAACCAGCATCTTAATTCCACCCACTTCCACTGATTATACTCTGTTAATGATTCTGTGCTTATATAAATGGAAAACTGATGTAATAAAATATATTCTATTTAACCACGTCCTTTAATGTTCTTTGTTTTATGGTAATCATTTGTGTATATCTAAATTTAAAATGAAGTGGAATCTCTCAGTTCAAGTTCAATGTGCATTTTATTGTTCATAATTCTGAACAGAGAAAACTAGAAGTCAATGTCAATCTGGAAGATTTTTATTTAAAGGGGCTTCTTGTCACTGCAGTTTTTCATCAAGAAATCTGTCATTTCACCACAATACATTTGACACTGGTAGATGTTGACTGTTGGAATTATTTTCTAAAAACATTTTGCCTGAAGAAGATCAAACTCACACTGGTGTGAGGTGAGGTGGTGATACATAAGCACATCTCCATCTGTATCTCAGTTTAGACCCCCCTAAATACAAAATAAATAAATAAAAAATAGAGACTTTCTTTTTAGAGATTAGTTTTTGTTTTGTTTTTTTTAAATTAGATAATTTAGTGGCCTTGGGATAGATTTGTGACCTCTGCTGCTCTGCTCCCCTGTGACCCTGAATAGGAAGAAGCAGGAATAGATCATGGCTAGATGGATGATGAGGTGCAAAAGTTCTTGTTTAACTTAGATCACCTCAAGATTAAACATATTTATATAATATTATAATGCATAGCGTTAATTTGATTTTGTAGAAGGTGAGCACAGACAGTGTAGTTTCTAGATTTGTCAGTCATTAGGGGCAAGTGTATTTTATAAAAAAGTGTCTATACTACTAATAATTTCAGGAAGAAACTAATTAAATATGCTCCCTATAATTTAAATTAAATGATCTTCTTTTCCAATCTCTATTTTTGATGAAGGATGTGCCAGCAAAGATAACCGTCTGACCCTTTGATTGTTGTATTTAATCAGGAACAGTTTACACTTGATTGCACTTAAAGAGAGACTCACTCTGCCTTTCAGAACCCTCATTTTCTCTTATATCTGGTTCCCATTTACAGACACATCATTTAGAAATGATTTATAGGGGCCATAAAGTCAGATTTGTCCATCTAAAAGGTTGAGTCACTGAGGAAAAATTGTTTCTGGCCAGTTGGTGGACAGATTATTTGTCAGGTGCATGCTGATCATCATCAGCAGACATGATCCTGTAGCTGATGAGTGGTAGAAAAAATAAACACCAGTTTCGAGTGCAAGCAGAGGTTGGAAAATTCTCATCTTATACTTGTAATGTGTGCATTAAATTGCTACTACAAGTGCTAAAAGTATAAGTGGCACAGGAGATGCAGAATCACATGTTGAAATGTCATGTCTTTTAGTTTTTACAATATGTTGGACCATGTCAAAGAGCATGGGAGCATGAGAATCAGTCTGACCCATCAGGCAAGAAGGGAGATGGACAGCAGGCAGGGGTTTTCCCAAGCCATGCTACTGCATAGCTTTCACAATACTCTATAAATAAAGGAATAGATTTGGGACATAAAATTGCAAAAGTGTTCACAAACTTTTGCTGTCTCCACTGATCTTTCACAATTGTGTGTGGGTTCCCTTTTATGGGCCTTCAAGGACCAGAAAAAAATATCTTTTTCTTTTTTTTTGAGCCAGACATACCTTCTTTAATGTTCTCAAAACACTCACACTGGTATTTATTCATTTTGCTTTTAAAGGATGTATATGGGGTCTGCTGTTGAGATGAACTTTAAGTTCATCTATCAGCCATCCTTGGTTAGATAAACCTTAAACAGGTCCTTTACAGCTTATTTCATTTTGATATGATCTGAATTATTTTTTTAACCCTGAGTTTCTTAGAAATGACGCATCAGATGACAACTTTTGTGGAAAACCTTTTCTGTGCAACTACCAGGTTGCTGAGGATGGCTTTTGTGGACAAGTTTTGTTTATTTATTTTGCTCTTGGTGCCTCAGGTTTGTTGCAGTGAAAGCCTCTCTGTGCTGTTCCTTAATTTCCAGCTGGGTTGGGAAATTTTCATTTGGGATTTAAGTACACACGGCTTGAAAGCATTGCAGTCAACACTTCATCAGCGGGTGAGGTCAACTCTCTCTCACTTCACACAAGGGTACACATATATACAAACACTCACTGACAAAGACAGCAGCTCTCTCTCTCTCTCTCTCTCTCTCTCTCTCTCTCTCTCTCAGACACACACACACACACATACACACACACAGACACACACACAGACACACATGCTCTCACATTGACACAGTTTGTGCCCGGTTAGCCAATCAGAGAGAAGTGGAGTAAGTCCCCCAGAAGTGGGTGGGAAAGCTGTTGAAACTATCTCAGGACACATAAAGTTTGCATTTGTGGTTTGAAGAACTTTTCAGCTTTCTCCTCTGTAAAAAAAAAAGAAAAAAGATAAGAGGTGTCTGTTTCCTCACCTCATTGTTCTTTTGTTTTGTTTTTATTTTATTTATTTATTTATTTATTTTTTTATTAAACTCTGGGGTCCAGTAGAGCACAGCGTGGATGTGGAATGGCTGAACTGGTGCGAATCCGCAAAAAAAAGCTGCAAATACCCATCTCTAGGTAAGACATGGGGTAAAGACTATTACTAATCATATTTAACAGCTGCATAGGTAAAACTGGAGGACTTTGATAAGGTTGCATATTAGACTCTTCTTTGTAACAAGTTTGAATGTCTCAGTTGGTAAGTTCTTTCTTTCATTGTTGTTTCTTGCAGAAGTGGAAACATGTGACTCAAAAGTACAACAGACTAGACACTTAAGTAGATAATGATCTCTGCAGAACAAAGAATGAGAAGGGATCCGGCCACTAGCAACCTTAAAAGAAGGTTGACATCTTCTTTAGGCTGTTGTTTAGAGTCCAGTTTAGAAATGTTTCTTGTTGCTCTGTTTATGTGAACACTTGTCTTGCCCATGTGTTTGCTGTGGGAGGGAAGTGTGCTGCAGAGGTGGTAGGTCATGTGGTTTTGTTTTGGTTAGCACACAGATCTACCACCGTCTGCAGAGACAAGAACTTGAAACTCACTGAGCACTTTAGGGGGTTATATTCCACACTAAGATTTATTTCTAATAGTACAATATTGCATTTTAAAAGATTACTGTTGATATTATTGGTGTTTTTGTATGGGACTGAATCTGATCTTTGATGTGGATTTCATTTTTTTGCTCGCTCTTTTTTTTATGTATTTGAAAAAGTTTGAGAACAAGACGTTTTTGAACTGGCAACTGCTGTGATGTTGCGCTGATACACAAGTGAAAATGAGTTAGGGAAAATGATACTATGCAGTCTAGCGTTACAAAGAGAATTTGTCATCTTCCTCTATAAACACAGTCTCACAATTGCGCTTGACGTATAATTTCCTGTAAATGTCCTGTCAGAGAGGTTCTTCAGCTCCAAACAGTTGAACCAGAAAAGACTGCCTTATCGCAAAAGATTACTTGAGATTGAAAGTGAGCGGTGGCATTCTGATGCATGCTATTTTTATGACTCAACAGCTTATGAAAGCCCTTGCCAGCGTGATAAACACTTGAAAAGCTGTGAGCGTCTCATCCCCAGGAGTTGGCTCCACGGTGTGGCCCTGCACAGTTTGAACACCATATGGGCAGCTCACCAAAATCTTTTAGAGAAATTTTGTGTGCCACAACACATTTCAATAGATCTAATGCTTGTGGAGTATAACATTAAAGCTGAAAGATACTTTCACAAACAAGGGGTGAGGTCTGTCATCACAGCTCTTTGGACCAATGAAAGCATGTTGGACTCAATCCTGAGATGTGATTACATAAACACACAGGCGGTGCAGTTATGTCGGAGGTGACCTGCGCCCCAAGCATTTGCTTCTTACAACTCTGCAGGAGATGAACACATTACCGCCAGTTCTTTCTCATAATGTGATTAAAAGTTTTAAAACCACACATGAGCAACATGTTCCCCTCAAAACTCAAGACAGAGTTTTTTTCATTGACTATAATTTAATTGAACACTTGTTATATAAACCTGCAGATTTGACAGTAAAGACGCCCCTTTTCTTATAATTACTTTAGGGTTGTTTGGCATTGAAATAATTTCCAGTTGATTGCTTATTGTTCATATAATGTTTCAACCTGTTTTAAAAAATCACAACTTGATGGTCTCAAGAAATCCCTTAAATACTTAAAACACCTTTAAAACCTGCTCTATAAGGTAAAAAAAAAGTATTGAAAATAAGTCTGAGTATTAACTTTGTATCTCTGACTTTTTTCATTTATCTTCCCATAAGATCTAATGTTAATGTTGAATCTCTAAAGTGCCTGATTGTCCTGACAATAAATTACTTCATTTTGTTCAACAACTTCACACCAAAAGTTATTATGTTTCTCTCTCAGGCTGAGGAGCATACTGAAGCAGCTGGAGGAGAAAGATGTTGATTTTGAGGAAATGAAAAAGAATCTTGATTACACTGCATCATTACTAGAGGCAGTATATCTCGATGGGACAAGGTAAAGTATATACTTATTTATTTAGGTCTGCTACATGATTTTCTCTGTGATACTGAATAACAGTAATGTAATTTAAAACGTTTACAATAAGGCACAAATTTTGATGCACAACAAAAGTTGCAAGAAACTCATTTTTACAACGTTACAGATACAAAATCTTTATGACCTTTTATCTATCTTCGGTTTGACTGACATGATCTTGCAAGAGTTGACAAACCTACACTCTAACCACAGAGGACAGAACAACTTCCTCAAAGATTTTTTTTACAAAATTTTTTTTTTGCCAAAGACTATAAATGAGAAGATTGAAATTGTTCTAAAGGCTTGCTCACTACAGTCCACTTCTACTACTCCTTAATTAACATTTTATACACTATGAGCCACAACATGATGGATCTAATTTCACTATGAAACCAGTTTTGTACTTGTACCCACAGATGCTTGATTAGATTAAATCAGGGAAACCTGGGGGTCAGATAAAATGACTGTGTTCCTAAAAATGTCTCTCCACAAATTTGAGGTGTAGAAGAGTCCATCTTGCTAAAGAAAGCCACTGCCAAGACATTGTTGCCATGAACATTTACTAGGTGTCTAAAAAAATCTAGGTAGGTGGGACATTTCAAAGAAGTGCTCAAAACAACTCCAAAATTGGAAACTAAATTTTCCCACTGAAAATCGCCCAGAGCATCCCACTTCTTACTTTACGCTCATAGTGCCATCTGTGTCTTAGATAAAGCATAACGATAACCATATTGGGATTTATCAGCCCCCGCTATTTTATTCTATTCACTATTGTGATAGTCACGTGTACACCAGGGTTTTTTTTTTTCTATTTTTGTATGTGATGAACTGAGATGCCCTGTGTACACACTTTCGTCAAAGCCAGCATAAGGGTTCTCAGGTTTTGTCCTGCAACAGCTTTTTCTCAGAATTCAGCAACCTTTGCTTCCTTTTGGGCGCTTTTGAACCTTTCCAGAAACTTTTCATGTGTAATCATCACCTCTTACCTAGAAAAACCTCCAAGATCTGCAGTTTTGGAGGTGCTCTGATCCAGACATCGGGCAATTACAATTTATTTTTTGTAAAAGTCACTCAGATCAAAGCCTGCTGACAATATCAAGAACTGTACATGGGATATAGTCATTATAGTAAAAAAAAAAAAAAAAACAGGTATGTTTAATCACAGATTAAGATTAACAACATTGTGACATTCTACACTGTGCCAATAGCTGCTGAACACTCTGCATACAAATATATAGAGTTAGATATGAAGCCATCTATTTGACAGATAAAGCTTGACCAAACCTTCTTTGTACTACATGACAATGATCCCAAGTATGCCAGAAAATATAAAACAGAGTGCATGAAAAGAAAAGAATGTAAGTGTTGCAATGTCCTAATAAAAGTCCAGACCTCAGCATGACTAAACTCCTGTGGTAGAACTTTAAGGAGTGTATAATTCAACACTCTCAACCTCAAAGAACTGAAGAAACATTGCAAAGATGAATTTGGAAAAAAAAAAAAAGTTGTGAGAAAGTGAAAGTGCTGTTGAAGAACTAAAACGTGGGTCTGCAAGCTATTGAATGGTGTGATGTGCTCGTTTTTGCACACCACATTTTCATTTTGGCTTAGATTTTGTTTATGAAAGATTTTGACACAGAGTAAAATGGAAACAGATGAGGATCTTTTGCAATCCCTGATGAAAAAAGGCTAAAGAAAAAAAAAGAAGATAGTGATACAAATTTGAATGTCATATCTTGCTGTACATCTTAGGATGTATTTTCCTATTATTAGTAGCAGTACTACTACTGTTAGTAGTAGTAGGAGTAGCAGTAGCAGTAGGAGTAGTAGTGTTGCTATCCAGGTGCATAAAACCACTTTTTTCTAATGATTGTGCTTTATGACATTTTGTGATTCTATAAATAACATTCCATTTGTTGAAATGTGTTCAAATCTCAGACGTGATTATAGCCACTAGGTGCAAATAATTAATTATTGATCACAAATTACTAGTATTTCCGTCTTGGTTATGGATGTAGAACACAATACTTGAACCTGATTTTTTTTTTTTTTATTCCTGAAGTCTAATGGTTTTCTCATAACATCATTTTTTTAGAAGAATAATAAACACACTGAAGGACTTTAGGAAGTTTGTTGACTTCATGGCAAGTTTTGAAGGCAACTCAACAGGACCCAGAAGTCATGTTGTGGCATTGAACATTAATACATTTCTGCACTTACTTTTCAGACAAATTGCTGCATTCATCTTTTGTACACAATCTGTGGTCCAAAGTAAGCTGCAATTAGTTTATTCAAACCACACAGAACAAGGTCACCGCCTTGAAGTCAGAGCTGAAGATGGAAAAGTGTTAGAGAAATTGACCAATAGTTGAACACTAGATGAAGATGACTGATACAAGACACCAGGCCTCCAGCAATAGTAAATTCAGGATGAGCATTTCAGAGATGAGCACTTAGATCATAAAACAGCAGTGTGCACCTCCACCTCGGAGGGCGATGCTGTCAGGAGAACAGTGTTTGTAAGACTTGGGATGGTCCCTGTGGACAAAGACAAACAAGCTCTGGGATTCCTGTCGCTGGCCTCGAGTCCTTTCGTGGTAGAAGTGGGAGGATGAAGAAAAAGACAGTCTGGCTCCAAATAGATGTGAACTCTACATATGCATAGCTACATTGATAATATAATAAACGATCACTTATTTCAAGAGAGTGAAGTCTAATAAAGGCAGACTATCCAGCTCCTCATTGGTTTGTTCTGCATCTCCATCCTGTCTAACAATCGATGTCTCTCGCAGGCAATGTCTGGACTTTGAAGACGATCTCCAGCAACTGCAGTCAGACGGGGTGCCGTCAGAGGTCACTGACTGGTTGGCATCCACCTTCACTCAGAGGAGACGAACGCCTGTACGACGCTCAGATGAGAAGCCCAAGTTTCGCAGCATCGTGCATGCAGTGCAAGCTGGGATATTTGTGGAAAGGTATACCAGTGCATACTCTAGTTATGCT
Organism: Zenarchopterus dispar; assembly: GCA_028564865.1. Classification (NCBI taxonomy): domain Eukaryota; kingdom Metazoa; phylum Chordata; class Actinopteri; order Beloniformes; family Zenarchopteridae; genus Zenarchopterus; species Zenarchopterus dispar. The sequence continues at coordinate 4,960,017 of JAOWBL010000020.1, read as the reverse complement.
TTTCAGCTGTTCAAAAGTTAAGCAGTTCTCCTAAATTGCAATACAAGGAGTCAGCCAAGAGATCTGGCACGGAAATATCAATACAAGCCTCTGTATGAGCACTAAAGAAACAATAATTCATTGATATCCTTCATTTATGATGCTTGTAAAATAAAGGAGAATAATCTTGTGCTATAAAATCCACATGGTAAATGACTGATTTAGTTTGTGATATTTTCACTCTATTGTAAGCTCATGCAATGTTGATACTTCAGCAACCGCATAAAACGAAGCCGGCTACAATGGTTGTGTTTTATGCGGTTGACTGTGAAACATTAGCCTCCTTTTTTTTCATCTTTAAAACATTCTTTCAAAACAGGCAGGGACTTTAGAGGATTTATATAAACAGTTTCTGAGGTGAGGTTGCTGCGCAGTGTCAACAGCTGAACTTTAAGTGAACTTTACATAAACTTTGCATTATTCTAGGATGTTCAAGAGGGCCTACACAGCGGCCATGCCAGACCAACCTGCAGCGGTCGTAAACTGCCTCAGGGTGAGTCTCCACCGGTCATAAATCTCACATTGTGTTTCGCATGTTTGGATCGTGTATTGCACACAGCTCAAGTGTGCTTCAATAATGCCTCCACTTTCCTCTCTCTCCCTTCAGGATGTTGACCGCTGGAGCTTTGATGTGTTTGCTCTGAACGCAGCCAGCTCTGACCACGCACTACGAACTCTTTTCTTTGAGCTGATCATCAGATATGAACTCAACAGTCGTTTCAAGGTCTTTTAACCCCAAACCGTTGTTTCTGTGTTTTTTACCTTTCAAGATTGTCAGTGTTTTCAACTGAGCATTTCACACTGACACTGTCAAACTTTGCTCTTGAAAATTATGTTTATGGAAAATATTAATTAGAACCTTTATATTTCATAGATTTAGATTGATTTATTTATTATATAATGCTTTCCACAGATTCCGATCTCTTGCCTGACTGAGTTCCTGTCTGCCCTGGAGAGAGGGTACTGCAAACACAGCAACCCTTATCACAACCATGTTCATGCTGCTGATGTGACCCAGACACTGCACTGCCTGCTGCTGCGCTCTGGACTCGTGGTACGCATTACTCACTTGAGTAGTTTTATTGTCAATCATCTGCTTCATCTCGTTCTTTTGAGGACAAAGCTTTTGTCATATTACCGTCATTGAGAGCAAGTTTTCTATTTTTATTTTTGCTGTATTTTCAGAAAACTGTCACATCAACCACGTAAGATTCAGCAAAATGAGACATGCACATCGCACTAGCTTTAAAGTTTTTACTGAGATCTCATTGCTGAGGGAAATGAGGCTTATAAAGACTGTAGGATGCCCTTTCATGTCTCATCAGTCTGTGCAACTTAAAGTGACCCTTGAGGTATTAATGCATATCAATAATTATGATTTAAGTACAATCCAGACCGAGTGCTAGATGATTAAGAAAATTGTCATATCAGATTCCTTTCAAACAGCTCAATGATAAGAGGACTCAATGTATATCCTGTATTTATTGCAGTAGATCTTTTTTTTTCTTTTTGGTGGACATAAAATCTTTTTTTTTTTTCTGAAAATTAATGGAGTTCATGTAGAGCATTACTCTAAAGCATGAGTCCCAAAACTGCTGTTTGTTTCCAGTTTCCAGACAGTTTAACTGTGAATCAGCTGAACTTGTGTTTGTTGTCACACTGTGGAATCATTCCCATCTTTGAAAGCACAGGCAAGTTAAACTGGAACTGTATAAGATAACCTCAAAGAAAAAAAATGGTTTTAAGCTATCCTTTTATTTCTCAAGGCAAACAAACATGCTTGAATTTCAAAAGTCCATTTACAGAAACATGTAAATAGGGGTGGGTTCCGCCACCCAGTATTTATGCATTATCACTGAGCTTCAAATGTGAGGGCTCTCTCTTTTTGGCAGTGGGGTCTTGCTGATGATGGCGAGCATGCTGTCTCTCTCTTTTAGCTGAAAATTGAATCAATTACATTCGCAGAAACATCTCTCTGCACTATGCTTTGCCAGAGTGCAGCACTCTATAAATACTTGTGTCTTGAGTTTATTCTTCAGAATTATCTGAAATTCTAAAATGAAATTCAGAAAATCTTTGCACTGCCAGACGTCTCAAAACACACACAGATTACATATTAACATTTATTTAAACCAGAATGAATGGATGGAGTGTTTTCTTTTCTTTTCTCCTCTTTTTTTCTTTTGTTTTCTCTTCTCTTCTTTTCTTTTCTTTTCTCTTCTTTCTCTTTTCTCTATTTACCAGACCAATAAATTATATGGGAGAATATTTTAAAAGCTCCAGTTAAACTACAGAGCTATTTATTTGTCATCTCCTGGTTTGTAAGCACTTTCACAGTACAAGGTGATGCCAACTATCTCAAGGACTGGCTAGCTCCAAAAGTGAGTCTGTCTTTATTGACCACACATTAAAATGTCCAATTGGGCAGCAGCAATAAACAAAACCCTGATTAAAAACAAATAAAAAGCTTGCGGTCATAGCTAAACTTCACATCCAACCATGCCAACTACAGAGAGATGATTTTTTTTGTTTGTTTGTTTGTTTTTTTTGCACCACATGAGGTAAAATTGTAAAGCAAGATATTTACGTAAAATTGTCTGTATGGACTTTTCATTGGCAGCTGGCAATACTATTTAGCACTTAGGATTATATTGATTTCTGAGCATAGCTTCGGAGCTGTTGGGAGATCCCACTGCAAACATCCCCCTGCACTCCCACAGCTCCCCTGCCTTCTTCCTTATTAACTGAATCAGTATAACGTGGATCAACTAAAGGAGCCAGGAGCCATAGTGGGTCATTTCAGGACCTTTCTAATGGAAGTCCACTGGGTCCTGCAGTCATGTTAGTGGGCTCGCTGTCAGCCACAGGCCAAGTGACTGTGGGCTCCAGCTTAACTCTGCTAGTCTTCGTTTCAGCTGTGGCAGCACACATTTAAGATGTCAAATCAATAACAACACTTGAAAAGAGGATGTTTGGACAAATATGATAAGAATAAATGTAAACTAGTGTTACTTAAGATAAGGTAAGCATAAGTTAAATCAGCCAAGCTAAAATGACAGTGATACAATGTTGGTTTGTTCTGCCCATCTGAAAACTTGGCACTGAGCAGAGCAAGCAAGAATAAGCTTCAAAACCTTCAAAAAACGTACAGGTGACGTCACTGATAGCCTGTCAAGTAGTTTTACAGTCTATTTTTTTTAGTTATCAAATGTAAATATCTATTTACATTCAGCAGAAATTGATTTCTTCTTCCTTATTTGACTATCTATTTCAACAGATGCTTTTTCTAGTCATTTTCTCCTATCCAGTCAAGGCTACTTGCGAATAAAGCTAATAAATCATTGGATTATTCACAATGCGTTTGTGTGAGTGTTAACATTATAACTTTATATGTTCTTATTAATACTGTGTATATGTATAGACATAGTGTAGACAAAAAAAAATCAGCATTACAGTTAAGTGGAGTCTTGCTGTCTATGCTCGATGCTTACTTTACTTAAAGTAAATGTCTACAATTTCCTGAGCATGATCTTTTGCATTATGTAATGCCTCCTGTACATTTGTGGACATTATTCTCCAAAAAAGCTTTTATGTTACTGTGTGATAAAATCTTTGAAATTATAACTTTGAGATGTTTTTACTTAAGTGCATTAAAATTTACTATATATACTTCATGTTCTGATACATACGAATGCTCTTTGGCAGGTATATGGACCGTTCTTTAATTTTGTTTCATCTTGTTTTTTTAAAATTTTGTCTCTTGTGTCCAACAAGCACTGGCTGACAGAGCTTGAAGTCATGGCGTCACTATTTGCTGCTGCCATTCACGACTACGAGCACACGGGAACGACAAACAACTTTCACATCCACACAAAGTAAGCTTTTATTTTTCACTCATGTTCTGTTGACTTTGTCCTACACGGATAAAGTTCCTTCTATTTAAATGCAGCATCCTGTTGTGAAATTGTAAAATATTAAAAGATATAGCAGACTATGGAAAGAGAAAAAAAAAAAGTGCTTCTCCAAGGTCTCAATGCAGTTTTTGGGAGAGGGCAGAAAAACTCAGAAAAAGCAAACATGTCATCTTGGAGGGAACAGAATATTTTTAGATTTTCCAACGTGGTCTCTTGGCACCAATCATCGTCATAATTTATTTTGGGAATAAAGCACAAAGAATATCATTCCTCAGTTAGAGACCATGTCTTAAATGTCGCATCTATGTTCAAATTATAATCTAATCAGAAATATCTCTGACCTCCTGTGGGCTTTGGTCGAAATGATATGTGTTCAAGTGTGTAAACGTATTTTTACACTGTGCTCTCATCTACTCGTAACACTCAAGTTCTTCAAAACAAAACAAAAAAGAATCAGTTATAATTTAGGCATAATACGATACTTAAATGTGATTACATTTAGGTATAAACTCTTTTACGACTGTCTTTTGTGTGAAGAGAGCTCCAGGGATAAGCTCTAGCAGGTAAAAGCAGGTAGAAATAATGAATGGACAGATGGATCTTACATCATTTGTTTCAATAACATAACTATCTGCCAAATATTAAGTAGCTCCTCCTCATTCTGCAAAAACAAATCAGACCATGAAGGGTGGTCTTTGGTGTGTTGTACCAAGACATTTGTAATAAATCCTGTGGGTCTTGTAGGTTGTGAATTTGACTTTCTTTCCACAGATGAAATCAGATTTCTTCAGATTTGTGTCTTAGGAGTTTGGAGACTGTCAAAACATGTTATTGTGCTTTTTGAGCCCCTCTTAAACAGCTTTCATCAATCCTGCTGCTGTCCAGCGGAGGTCTCCGTTACTGGAGAGGTGGGGTTCATCAGGTGGCAAATGTCAAAGTCAAATCCATTTGAATGCCAAGATATAGGTTTTGCCAACAGAATACTGCATTACAACAAGATAAGAACCGTATTTTTCAGTGGTTTGAATGTTGTGGCTAATTGTTAGGTGTTTTAGTCAGTGCCAGCTATACATTAAATTTAACATAAAGAAGGAAAATCCATTTCTTAACAAACAATATTAGATAATAGTTCTTGGACTTCACCAGAACAGTGGTGGACTTTTTCAAACTCCTCTTTCTGTTTTAAGTATGCCAACTAGTTTGTAGACTTGATTTATATTCTGAGGTATTCGTGGATTTTCTCTTTATTTAGATATGTGGTTTGTCCAGTCGTCAGCATAAGCATTTGTCTTGCTCTTGCACTTATGCTCAGCACACATAAACTACACCACAGTGGAGCAGGAGTGTTGAATTTGAGAGTACTTCACACCAAAGTGGCACATAAAGCATGTCCTCAGAGAAGGAGGTTGGACAAGTAAACAGCTTGACTTGTCTTTAGCAAATGTAACTTCACGAAATTCAAATCTTAAACCTAAAAAAAAATAAAAAAAAAATAAAAAAAAAGATTCCCTTGAACAATCTAGAAAAATTGATAAAATATAACAGTAATTTATGTTCATCAACATATTATTTGCACATTTTCAATTACTCAAAATGAATAAATTGATAAAGACACTTCAACAGACACCTGAATGTTGTCTTTGGAGCCATTTTCATAAACTTTTCGTACGATATTTACTTTAATTGCATAGACTGGAAGAGGCTTCAAAATAAGTACTTACTGAAATACACAATTTATTTTATCATTTTTAAAAGGCTAAGAAAGTAGATTATGCAAATGAACAGATATAGAAAGCCTGTTTGAGAAATTAGACAATTACCTTTTGGTCATGAATCATTAATGAAGCGACCCACATAAGAGATAGTTCAGGGAGACATCAGAAGCAGCATTTTATTTTGCTGTCAGCCCCCTGCAAGGTTTACTCCAATTACTCCATCTAGTTTATAGTTCATTGTCTCTCACATGCTCCTGTGAGAGACTGCAGCATCAAAGTTTCTGCAGCTTTTAAAATCTCACCTATTTCCCAGCTTTTACCTGTAGGCTCTGATTCTGTGGCGGGAGGTTGGGGGTTTGTCATTAAGGAAGCATCTAAAGTCATCATTACAAGAGTTGAAAGTGTTGCAGGGATTAAATTGTTCCCTTAAGACTCTTTTAAATCAATCTCACCTCCACCAACACCACATTCTGTCTTCAGCATTGGAAATAATTCTCAGGCACTGAAGAGGATTGTAAGGAAGGAAGTAACAACAGCCAATAAACTGCAGCTTTCTGTCATTTCCAATTTTAGATTATATTTATGGGGATTGGGCTATGAGCAAGGTTACCGTCATTATTATGTGAGACGAGAGGCATCCACTTGGCTCTGTTTTAAAATCATTTCCATCTGCAAGGAGCTATTAACACCCCTTCAAATTTGTAAATATGGACAGAAAACAGGATGCCAGCTGGACAGGCCAAAATGCTCATTTTAATGTGTAATGCAAGTGCATGTACATATTGTGGGTTCTTTGTTATTTGAGTGTTGAAATGTCAAGGGACATCTTCTGCAAAACAAATTTCCCCACAGGGACAAATAAACTTATGGTATCTGTCATCCCAAATAGCCACAGAAATTGAATTTTTTATCTAACAGGAATCCTTTAAAATTCTTCCCTTTCGACATTTTCCATCTCTCTTAATTTCATTCCTGTCTGTCGTCCTTCAGGTCAGAGTTTGCACTGATCTACAATGATCGGTCCGTACAAGAGAGTCACCACCTGAGTGCTGCATTTCGCCTGCTGCAGGATGACCAAATGAACATCTTTATACATTTGACACGAGAGGAATGGATGTAAGATGATAAGGTTTCTACCATCTGAATCTTTTTAGCTGTCTAACATCGGTACACTGATGTACATTTGCTAAAAGATTGAGCAGATGGTGGAGAAACACAAAATGAAGGCAAATGAGAGACTGGAGTAGTGACCAAGACAAACACAGCTATAGCAGGATAACTAAAAGCCTGAATGGAGAAACAAACAAAAAGCAACAAGGGAGTGTGTTAGTGAAAAGGACATCAACAGCGAAGCGCAAAACCAATTGGCAAACAAAAGAAAAGAGAAGCTAAAGTAATAGACACCGGATGATGAAAGGGAAGACATGCATCACGAGACACAGGTGACAATAATCTCTGAGCCACCAACCTCTCAGGAAACCAGCGAATCGGTTTAATCTACATTATTTAATCAGAATATGAGCACTGTTGTTCTAAATAAATATTCTCCGTATATATCCTTCCAATTTCATTGGTGTGGCCCTTGTGTAAGATAAAAGATGTAACCAGGAAACATATTTGTCAATATTTTCTTTGTTTGCAGCACTGTACACCAACCCTCCAAATAAAAATAAAAAAGGGAGAAATGCATGAGCTGACCCTCTCCTTCTGCTGTCCTTGACCTCTGACCTCCAGTGAGACTCAACAAAGGATCATGTTACTCATATTCACCAGTCAGCACGTAAACTACAAGTGGCTCACATATGGCTACGCTAAATGAAATGGTTTCACCGCCAAGTAAAAGTCAGATGTAGCTGACTGCTATTGAGAGTGGTGTAAATTTAATTTGGTGGCAGGCTTATTCTTGCTAACATAAACAAGCCATGTCATCGCTTGACTTTGGAATGGGAAAATATTTACAGTAAATACAGTTTTAGTGCTTATGGAGACTGTTGCTTCATATATCATGGGTACCGTATGTGAATGTGTTATTCAAAGAAGTGTTCTGCTGATATAAGGAGAAATAAACATCAGCAGTATACTATAATTGTGCCGTTCCAGCAGTTAGTGTTACCATGGGAACAAGAACATCCATCTGGAAATCTAGAAGGGCTACAACCCCATTGGCCCACTGTTTTAATTCATATGGTTCATTCTGATCATTCATCAACTTGTTGTGTGCGTTTGCCTTCAGGGAGCTGCGGTCGCTTGTCATAGAGATGGTGTTGGCGACTGACATGACCTCCCACCTACTCCAAGTCAAAGCAATGAAATCTCATCTACAGCAGCAGGAACGGTAACGCTAATAGACTGTGCTGCTGTTCCCACAGTGGTGCATAATCAATAGGTCATATAGTGAATGTTCAGAGCTAATTTGAATATTATGGACAAAAAGGCAGAGACGGAAATTAGTGTCAGCCTGGCTGGTTTCAAAAAATGTCTGGGGGCACCAACAATGCAAATAAGAAGTGCATTATGTTTTCTCTATCAGGATTGACAAGCCTAAAGCTCTGTCTCTGTTACTGCACACGGCTGACATCAGCCATCCATCCAAGCCCTGGGCGCTGCACTCCCGCTGGACCAAAGCCTTGATGGAGGAGTTTTTCAGGCAGGTAGGAATCTTTATAGACATAAGCTACCACTCTGACCTTTTCTTTATGTCACTGTCTACCTTTTTCTTCAGCAATTTGATTTAACTATGTAAAGCTAAGTCAGAATGCTGAAAGGTATGATTTTCTTACATGAAGGAATATGTAGTACAAACATACTTGTTCTACTTTTGCTGTTTAACATGGGAGGATTGCTGCATTCTCCTGTCTCTAGTCTATAAAGGTCTTAAGACCTTCTCCTATGATGTACTACAGAAAACCGGGGAAAAACTTTGTCTTGATCTCTGCAGCAACATCAGTCTGCCCACGAACATCTCAAAAATCCCCTAATTAAAGGAGACACCATGGGAAGCAGCAACTTGGCTTAAAACAAACAAAATGAAAAGTGAACTACAAGGTGCAGTGTTTAAAATGGCTCACTTTGGATCCTTATTTTGGTGCATCTGGAAAATAAAGTCATCCTTAAATCATCTTCCTTGGAAATTTGTGCAAAAACGGTTGACAATTGACAAACCCCATCAATTGAAGAAGACAATGTAAAGTGATTGAAAAACCCTTCTAATGGTACTTTAGGTGGGACTGACATATTAAACTACTTAAAAATAGATGCAACTTAATGGAGTTCAACAAAACATGAATCAGAGGACACTGAGAAAAAGCAGAACACCTTTGTTTCCAAGGAAAGGCCCACGGAGCTTTGTTAAAAATGCTGCTATGTGATACAACTGAGTGGATTTACAGTAAATATAGCCAAAAGCTGCCCCCACTTTTTATTTTCACTGCCTCAACTTGAAGAATAAAAGAAACCAGAAGGTGTTAGGCTGCACTAGTTGTTTTTTTTAAGCTTCCCCCTGATCAGATCCTTTGATCTATGCTAGTTTAAAGTATCAAAACCACTCACTCGCTCAATAGTCAATCTAAAAGTGTCAGTTGGTGAGTGCTGAAGTAAAATAACCTTTAAAGAGTTATATTCAGGTGATGTGTGTGGGATGGCCTTTAAGTATCTTCTCTTCCTCTTTCTATCATTGTGAGGGTGATAGAGAGGCGGAGCTTGGTCTGCCCTTCTCTCCGCTGTGTGATCGAAAAAGCACTCTAGTAGCAGAGTCCCAGATCGGTATGTCTCATAAAAACACAAAATCCTTTTTTTTTAACTTCTTTCAGTTTTCCTAGTTTTTAAAAATATTGATATTGATTTGTTTAAAGATTCTATTGAATATATTGATATCTGCTCCTGCAGGCTTTATAGACTTCATTGTGTATCCTACATTCTCCCTACTGACGGACATGGCAGAGAAGATTGTTATTCCTTTGGTGGAGGAGAACCCAGGTCCTCCAGACCCCTGCAACAGACACAGGTAAACACAATATCACACGCCCAGGGCCTCATTCCTGAGTCACAATAACCATCAGTCACCGTAACGCCAACATTTTTCACTTTTCACTCAGAAACTTTCCATAATTTTTTAACAGAGGATCAATAAACCACAGGGAGCTGCTGTACAACATCTGACATAGTATATAACAGAATTAAAGCCTTGTGGTTGCAGAGGTGGGCTTGAGTGTAGAAGACCCAGATTTAATCCCTCAGGTTGGTAACAGAGGTGAACCACTGTCGGCCCCTGAACAAGCCCCTTAATCCCCAACTGCTCCTTGGGTGCTGTAGCAGCCCACTGCTCCTAGTGTAACTAGTGATGGGTTAAAAGCAGAGGACAAATTTTGGTGTGTTTCGTGAGATATATATATACTGACAAATAAATAAAAATGATTCTAATCTATAATGACATCTGGCTTAAACACATGGTAATGTCCCAGACAGTGTGTGATTTTTGGGAAGTTTTATTTCCAACCTTGCCCTGATACCTGGAAGGTCAAAAATGAACTTGCATTAGCATATTTTAAACTCAGCAATAATAATATATGACATGTGTAAACCATGCTTACACCTACCTTAATTGTGTCTCTAAGTAAAAGAAGTTGAATGCTTTTAAACTGATTTTGAGACTGTGAAACTGAAAAGTATGTAAAAAGTGTTGTAATTCTTAAACTGTTCTCAAACCTTTTTCTTTTTCAAGCTGAAAATCGTTGGATAAGTCATGCATTAAATGCTAGATCTGCAGCTATACTGTACAGAGTTAAACATTGGCAGACACTGCATAACCATAAACACATTTGTGAAACTACATTTTTGTAAATGATATCTGGAATAGGTACATTTGAGCTTTGGGATTCATCCTGTGTGGAGTTTGGACCTTTTCTGTACAAATAGAGATGATTGCACTCTGTCCACAGTAATCTTTGGAAGGAGAGCTCCAGAGGTCTGCAGTGGAGTCGTGCACACATCACAGCCGAGCTGGTGAGCTTCCGCTCGACTTGGACACGACACACTGAAGACAACAAGGTCAAATGGAAAGAAAGCACCTCGAACGGTATGTTCTGTATTTTTCAGTTAATGGGATTACTGTCTCTGTAAAATCTATTTTTAAAGAAAACTAAATATACACACAGTCAACAATCTATTTAAAGTCCCAATATGTACTAATTTAATTAAAAAAAACCATTAAGTCATAATTTCCTGGTATCACTTTGCAACAGTTCAGAGTTTAGGTTGTAAAAAATACCTATGCTTGAGTGTTGTTTCAAAAAAGCAAAACAAACAAAAAAAAAACCCCACAAGGTGTTTAAATGATTTAGATGGGAAAAAGACACTTTTCTACAAAAATATACTCAGTCCTGTTGATTCGATTTGTTATCTAAATTCAATGCAGAGTGATCTCTTGTTAAGAGTGACAGATTTAGATGTTTTCTTTTCAGCTTATCTAATTTTCCCAGTGCTTGTTACAATCTTCTATTCTCTCCAGGATTTTCAGATTCCAGTGTTGCAAAAGAACCGAGACCAAAGCAAGAAGAGATGTCCGAAAAATCCCTGCAAGACTCCACTGCAGAGTCGGAACAGTAGAGGGGACTTCTTTCGTAGTGTGGGCTTTGTTTTGATGGAATATCTAAAAGGAGTTCAGAAGTGATTTAATTTTCATAACAAAACCCCAGAGCTCCTGTTACAACTGATTGATGGAGAAGGAGAGGAAGGTTATTAAAGATTAAGTTGATCTTCCCAAGGTAAGATGCAGTAATTAAAAGAAAAATCTGTACACATGTCTTATTTTAGGAAAAATTTACCACAGTTATTTAAATAAAAAGTGCACATGCGGGTCATGTCATACATTATAGTTCATGTTAATTTAAGTTACTACGGAAACACAACATCCACAACATTTTTTCTGACTAGACTGAACTGCATTCAAGCTGTTTAACCTTGTATTAAACTTTCAAAACTGTGTATAAGTTCATTGTTTGTGTCATTTTAATGCTATATATTAAAATGATGGAGTTTTGGTTTTTGTTGGGTTTTCTTTTGGTGAAAACATTTATTAAATAAATACTCATCACTTCTTTTGCAACATGAGATCTTTTTAGCTGAAGAAGATAAATTGGAAAACATTTAAAACACAGGGAATACAGTAAACAGTTTATATTTTTCCATTAAAAAAAAAAGATCTTTATGTTGTTTCAAATCCATTTTTTAAAACAATTGGATAAAAGAAGTTTTAAGTTAAAATCATTACCCCAGAAAGCACCATAACAGTCAGAACTCAAGTATGTTTCCTAGTTATGAAAATGTTTAAAGTTTTCAGAGGAGCAAAAGTTAACCACTAAGCCAGCATGATACCCCCTCTTGTAAGCTATTAATGTCGTTCTCTTCTCCCCCAGTAGGAGGGGCCACAGAGCAAATACACAACTGGTTCCAGGGTTGACCAGAGGACACAGTTTCAGTCCCAGCTTCCCAAAATTAAAGCAAAAGTTATCTTAGCAGTTTAATATGACACACAGAAGCCAAAAATTTATGTTCTATGTTTAAATCAACATAGAAAATATAAGTTGGACACAGATCTGTTACTTTTCAGTAAAATGGGTGTGATTTGAGACTGCAGTGCAACCTTACATAGTATATATTTGTTGTTTCACTCTGCCATTGTTTGCGATGAAGAATGCAAAGGCTGGCTATGATTACATGTAATCAGTATGTTGGTTTTTTTTTTTTAAATGAACATCTCAAGTTTTTATGATAACATGATTTGCTTTTTATTTTGGTGTTTCTCATGCTTCATCAAAGCAGTTGTAAATTGTCAAAGGCGTCTTCAGTGTCTGAAGTCACGAGGAATGAAGCAACAAATCCAGCAAAAGGAGCAACCAGCTTCACACTGACCATCTCAAAAACAAGCATCTGTAAGAATGTTCAATAGAGCTTAAATTGATGCAGTTTTATGAAATGTGTTTGTCAAATCCTGCATTGTTTATGAAAAATGCATGCGATTTTATGCTGTCGGTTCTGGCTTCATTAAATTATTAAATGCAGAAGGCCTATTTTTAGGGCAAAGATGAAATATGCCTCTACTAAACCCATGATGGCATGGCTGATACCACCAAATAAACTATAAATGGTGGTGGCGGCAGAGGGGGGGTTCATTCATTACCTGTTCCTGGATAACTGTGAAAGATAAGTAAGATACTACCAATTACATTACTTTATTGTTTTCACTCAAACTCAGATTACAGATGTAATCATCTTTCATGTCAAACATAATCGGAACAAAAATCTCTTCAGAATTTATTCATGTTAAGTACACAATTACCATCAAAAAACACAACAAAACAGAAATGGTCCATAAATGCACAGCAAGAGAAAAAAAGAAGGCAAATGTTTAAAAGAAAATCAAACAAACAAAAGCTTTCACAATAGTCTTACTGTCTTTGTTGTTAATTGTGGGTAAAGTGGCCATTGTTGCAACTGGGAAATAAACTGTTCATGTAGTGACAGCAATACTGAGGTGACTTTAGATTTATGCTTCAGTTTCTTTCAGACGTGCCAGGTATGATGTGAAATTTATGAAAGGATTGTCACACAATCTAAATGTTAATGTTCCAGTGATACAAATAACAGATAAAGAAATAAGAAGCATTTCAGGAGTCGTGATGATGTTACAACCATTTCATACATACAAAACCAGAGTGAAAACAACTTACAATTTAAAATGGAAAAAGAAAATTTAAATGCTTGATATTTAAAACTGCAATCGAGTACTTGCCTAAATCATACACTTGATTTTGACTAAGTCATCACAGTACATTCAGTGCCATGCAAGAAGGTGTTTTTATGGCCAGAATTTAGATTTACAATAATCACTTCTGTGTCAAAACTGATCTTCTTTTTCCCCAACTAGAGAGATGGGTTGTTAATCTAATATTTAACTTTATCTGAAGACAAATTCCTTTGTAATGTCAACTTCACATTTACAACCACGTGGTTTGACTGCTAACATATAAATCCATGTAACCCAACACCGTAAACAGAAATTTTTCCAGCTAACTTCTCAAGCTAATTAACGTATTTAATATCTCATAAGCCTGTTGAGGGAAAAAAACACCTTTGAGTTTTGCTAAAATGAAATCCCACCATGTAATATTTGGTCATTGTTTTTGGCAGTAAACATCAACTACAATTATTTAAATAAATGGAACTTAAAAAGGTATTTTATGCTGCATGAAAAGCACCATTGCTTTTCATGCTGCTTCTCTGTTTGATTGACAGCAACCTGAGCCTATGAAGAGCCATAATAGAGAGAATGAAAACTCATTCAAAGGTGAGCAGGCAACAATTTTTAAAATGTCTTGTTTATAATGCTGGAAATTATGTTGCATAATGATGAAAAATGATTTTTTGAAATCCCGCATGCCTCTTTCTTTTTATGACAGCCTGTGAAACGATAATGCTGTTTAGGAATCACTTAATTTTCTCTTCTGTGTTTTTGTCTTAGATGAGACTAAAGGCTTTAAAAAAAAAGAACTAGGCAAATGTATGTCGCAGTACTCTTCTAAACAAAGTACTCTGATTTTAAGGGATGAAGAATGCTTTTTTTGTGGAGAGTTTTTCCTGGCGTCTGTTTGCTATGATGTCATACAGGGCATAATGTCCTTATATGGTCATATTCTCCTGGCAGTGTGCGACCACAAGAGGAAGTGCTTCAGCAATAAAATAAAATAATATAAATTTTAAAATACAAAAATTTACAACTGTGCAACAAGAATCAGATATTCTCTATCCCAGTGGATCTAGTATTACTGTTCATAAATTTCACCGTCATGCCAAGACTGCTTCAACTGTTGGAAACCGTGGTGGCAGGAACAGGTAAAGGACAACATTGTTTCTCCACAGAAGTTGTAACCATCAGGTTTGTGGCAGCAGCTCCTGTGCTTTGCTTGTGCTACACAGGGAAAGTTCAGGCACTGTCTTGAGCTGTTAATCATTGAAATTTCAGACACATTCACAGCAGTGCAAGACAATGTGAGAGCTTGATAATAAAATACAAAGATAAAACCAATTCAAGAAAACCAAAAACTGTTACACTTCCTGTGCAGATACCTGGTTTGATTTAAAAAAGCAACGTCACAGTAATGCCAGATATGTGTGGGACAGGTTGGAAATAAGGTATAAAAATGATCACAGATTACTTTTTTTTTTGCCAGTTCTAAAACTAAATAATGAACAAATGTTCAAAGATCAACATGCTGAAGCTGGTATTTAATTTTACTTGAACTTGTGATGACTGTGTGTCGATGTTCAATACATTGTGTAGAAATAAAGTATGTGCTATAAATGGATTCAGACATAAGTTGCCGGTTAGCATTGTGCTGCCCGCCTGATTAATTATTAAGCATCTAAATAGAAATAGATGATGGATTTGAATTTAAATCAATGCTTTTGGCTCCAGTCTTCTATAATTTATGAATAACCAGTTGAGGAGGTTTGATCATCTTGTCATCATGCCTGCCAGGAGAGGTATTTTAGATACTTCCCATCAGAAGGAGCCCTTGGATACCCTGGAAGAATTACATCTCACAGATGGTTTGGGAGCACTTCACTGTCTCCACAATAGAGATGGAGACACTGGAAGTGGCTAGGGATGTCTACTTAGTCTGTTATCCCAAATACCCTATCCCAGATCCAAATAAGAGGCAGAAAATGGATGGATGGGTGGATGGATGGATGGATGGATGGATGGATGGATGGATGGATGGATGGATGGATGGATGGATG
>JAOWBL010000020.1:4925437-4944451 GCA_028564865.1 Zenarchopterus dispar | reverse complement strand
TAATAATAATAATAATAATAATAATAATAATAATAATAATAATAATAATAATAATAATAATAATAATAATAATTCATTTATTGAGGTGATCAACAGAAAACTTTAAATTCATGGTGCTTGTAACCTTTTCATCTGTCAAAAACATGTCTGGCCAACAACATGGAGTTGTATGTATTCATGACCCAATAGCTCTGCCCGTCATCAAGCCTCCAGAAGTTCAACCAATCAAAAAACACTTGATTCATTTTAAGGAAGACCCTCTACTTGGGAAACACAGTCTTGGCCATTCAAAAGTAATTGCAGGCTTTTGGAGTTATGCTGAGTGCAAAACCACAATAGAGGTGTCAGAGGTTAAAATTATGTAAAATGAGTATATCTACTTCAATATATCTACTTTAAACTTTTAAAAAATCTGTCTTTAAATCTTTAAATCTGCTTTTAAAAAACTAAACAAATCACTGTATAGGCATCTTTTGATGTGGACACCTCCTTCACTGTTGGTGTCCTCTGGTACAGGAGTGGAGGATAGTCTGCAGGTGTTGGACTAATGTTAACGGAGCTGCCTGCTAACTCCACCTGTAAAGCTTCGCTAACTTTAGCTACGGGTTGATGTAGATTCCCAAGGATCTTTTTAATTGTGAAAGGAAAACTTTTGTTTGAATAGCTTGCTTTGTCTAACCTGTTCATCACATATTATAAGGGCAAACAATTTAAAGGAAACAAACAAAATTTATAGTAGGCAATATTTGCCTACTCTGCCTCTGATTAGCTCATCAGTCCTCATGCCTGAACCTAACCAATCTAACTAATGAAGCCAACGAGTACTAGCCAATCTGAGCCAGCTCAGGCTCTCTATATCTGCATATACCATGCAGTACATCACATCAAACAGGTTTAATGGGTTTTCTCAAATGCCACATAGCACATAAACATGATATTTGTCCCGTTTGCATAACTTTCAAGAGGGATTTGTTTGAGGACATGTGTGTGTTCAAAGGAAACCCCTTAACTTTGATGCTTTAAATTAATCCTTTTTTCCCATTTTTTTTAATATAGAGTTTAAATCCTACCTTTTGTAAGATTTAAAACCTGACAAAACATATAAAACATAATTTGAGCCATCTTCTTTTTTATATAGATTTGAATAGTGATGAGTAATACATGCAATTCAGACAGGAGACGTCCCTAGATACTATATATCTTATTTCCCTTTTGTGACTTATATCCATTCATAAAAACTGCTGAAGTGGGCAAATGCAAGACAAACTAATCTCCTTATGCTGAAAATGCATGAATACAACAAAACATGATACTCTTTCAAATGCAATGATCACAACTGAGAGCTATAATAATATACGTATTAAAGTTCACCAGTAACATTAAGTCGTAACCTACAAACGTAACCATATCAATTGAATACAAGATACAAGAAACTGAATAACACACCCACCCACCCACACACACACACACACATGGATGCATGACACAGTCTCCAAGCATCCACTTTTCCCCTGAGCTTCTTGGTCAAAGTGGGGAAAACGGAGAACAGCAGAGAGAAGCAGAAAGACAGAGAAGAAAAAAAGGATATGAGACAGGTTGCGTGTAGGCAGACTCCTAAATCCTGGTACTCAAGGCCTATTTATTATGAATGACCTGGCGTGTTCATGATATATTTATAAAAACGCGAAAATGGAACATGTCTTCACACTGTGTAATTGCAAGCACCAAGCTTTTTTAGTTCATAGCAAGAGATATTTGCTCTTATGTCATGAAGTGACATTGAATTTAGGAAATTCACATCTTTCCTGGCTTTTAAGCTACTCCAGTGACAGTTTGCTATGTATAAGTTCTGCAGATAGATCATCAGAGAAGAATAAACACTAATCCTCATCATCACAATGTATTTGATTCACAATAATATCCCATAGCTGCAGAATATAAACAATAACCTAACCATTACAGCCTTTCTTTTTTTTAACATTGATGGGTTACATGTGTTTTTTACGAATCTACAACACTGTGAATATAGATGGAAAAACTTACATTTATCATACTCACAAAAGTTCTGCAATCAGAATATACCTTCACTGAGAGTATAAAAGATACTGGAATAACTTTAAATTGCAGAATAGCACAATGAGTTGCTCAGTTAAGGCTGCACCTGTTTCCCTTGATGAAGAGACAAGGGTTGAGTGGGGAAATCTTTCAAGAAGTCACAAGTGTAACAAGCTCCTTATTATGTCTCTTGTAAAATATTTATTTAAATAGGGGGAGTACTTCAGAGCCGTCCCAGTGTCACTGATGCATGAAGAAAAACGCTTAAAAGCTTCAAGATCCCAAATTACCACACTTCCCCTTTTGTTTCTTCCCCCTTTCCCTCCTCCTTACTTGTTCAGCTGCCTCTGGGTCCAGGTGGGTGTCCAGTAGGGGAACGGTAAATTGTATTTTCCTTGGGCTCCCAGTTTCCATGGTGGCAGTATCAATCAGAGAGGTGGAAAGGAAGAAGGAAGGAATGAACAAGAAAAGAGATTCGCAAAAAAGAGAAAAGAGGTGGTTGATAATTGAAATAAGTAGGCTCCAACTACATCCAAAGAGATGAAGCAGAATTTCTGAGTTTTTCTAAGACTATATCCTCTTCTTTACTCCTGTCTTTTAGTACACTTTACACCTTCCTTTTTTGCACCCTCTTTTTGATCCTTCCTATCCTCAGCACCTGCCGGTGTCTCTGTTCCAGCTTCCCTCTCCGTCCTCTCTGCCTCCCCAAGCTCGCAGAGCTGAGGCAAGGGCATTCTGAGCCAGGGACACCTCTCCTTCGCTCTCATTCGCTGTGCCACACACCCTTTCATACAGAGTCCCACCCTCTTTGCACATTTCTCTCTGTCTTCATTGGCCATCCGAAGCTCAGGGCTGTTCTGCAGCAGCTTCTGCACAGATGGCAGAGTGAGGATGATACAGACATACTCTCTCCATCTCTAAAGAAAGAACAGACAAGATACAACGCATGATTCAGCCTCTGCTTTCAGAGTATCTTCAAAACCACCTACATAGACATGCCTAAAATCAGCTTAGACTTTATTCTATAGATTTACAGTCTCATTCTCAGTAATCCTAGTATCTACTCACTCTGACACTTTCTGTATTTATCAAGGAATGTAGACAGAGCTCACATACTGCTGGTAAACAGTGATGTAAACACTTAACTGGTACATACATATGATGATTTCTAGTTTCAGTGTTTTTTATTTATTTATTTGGCTGCATGAGGACAAGTTTGAGCCAAGACAGAAAATAAAGCTGTGAAATGATTATCTGAGCCTTGGTTATATCTGACTAAGCTTGTCCTCGCCACCTCCTGGCCGGCATAGCCTGTATTGATCGCCTCCTAGCCCGAGTGTTCCCATGGCACACGTCTGCTGGACCCTGATACCTGACACCAGCCAAGAAGCATATGGTGTGACAGAGCTGCAGGATTTTTGTGTGGGGAAATATAAACTAAACATGATTATTTTATTTTATTTTATTTTTTATCTCTGCAGAAAGAGTCCTACTGATGTTGTTAGGTAAATAAAATCAATTCTGCATAACTCTAGCAATGCTGTCCTGTCACATCAGACGAATGATCGATGTGATGGACGGCTGCCAACAGATCAGTCTGAGATTGATCAGTTCGCTAATTAGTAAAACTGAGGCAGGTAATGTTTGACACTGTTTGCAGAATGAGATTATAACAAGCATTTTCCAGTTCTATAAATGTTCTCTGCCAGAACATTTAACTACTTTATTTAATAACACTAAGATTTACTTTTACTCTGAACTTCCTTGATTGACATGATCTAGTGAACTGTCCTGCCTCACAAAGGTTGTTTTTGAATCAGATGATGTCTGAATCAATCCGTTACTAACCCAGTTCAAGTGCAGATGAGCCTGCTTTAATAATCATAAATTTAGCATCACAAATACTGACACTCATCTCTCAATCCTTTCTCTAAAAAAACACATCTACAAAATCTGGCAAGCTAATGTGTAAAAAACTTGTCAAAAATTACTCTAAGAAAGACAATATATATTAATAGATCAATGCTCCTCTTGGGGTACTGAGATGAAATACTGTATATGGATTATTTTGCAACTTAAGAAAGGTCTAAAATCATCACTGGTTTCATACTGTTGTTGTATAATAGATATAAACAACACAATTCTTTATTCTTCTCTTTATATCACACATATTGTGTTGCTCTACTGAAACCGCACATAACCGGCCCACACACACCAACAAAAACATTTTCCTTTCTTGTATTGTGCCTCTGTGTGAAAGCGTGAGGAGAATAATGAAAAGATGGCCCCATAATTGGAGCTTTTCCTGAATTATGTCTTTTTCACCGAAGTGGAAAACAGAGTTAATAAGAGACCACGTGCACTGAGTGTGTGTGAGCAACCACAGCTGGCTGCATAGTCTCTGATACTACCTTGACAGACAAGAACACTGAAATTAACATTCTTTGTTCTTATCATATAAGCGGCATGCTTGTGTCTTTGGTTGAGAGCCAAGAAACAAAAACTAAAAAGCTTTCAGCTATCCTTGAAGTCTCCCTCTTTGAAATTAGGGAAGTTTCTCCTCAGTGCCAAAATGCTCCCTCTAAATAATGCAGTGAAGCTCCTCGAGTACAGAACATTGTTGCTCTGAATATTATAAGTCTTCATGTAAGTTGTATTAAGTTTGTTAAATATCACCCTGAGTTCACACCAGGACTGCCCTTGCTTTTACCCTTCATTGTTCACTCCCTCTGCACCAATTAGAGCTTGTTGGGTGTGACAAATTGTGCTGTGTCATGGCTGTGGCCATTAGTGATGGAGATCTCCATCTCCACCACTATCGAAAGTCGAAATAAGGAGGGCCAAGGAAAGGTCAATGAGTTTTATGAATACAGAGGTAGTTTGATTTGAGGTTGTTCAATAGGTGCCAGCTGAGCCTTTCTGTTTTGGTCTGTCTCTCTGTCTGTCCGAGTACCAACATCTTCATTTCCAGGTCAAGACTAATGTCTAATTCAAAGAATGATTTTGGCCTCCATAGCTAGATTTCATGTCCATACTGACTGTGCAGGGGTGTTTTTTATGTAGAGTAAGGGGTGTAGTTTTTGATTGGCCAGCGCACTGTAATAACTTCCAAGCATAGCTCCTGAGTGTGAACAAAGCATAGTCATTAGTACTTTAAAGAAAATGCATTTTATTTTGCTGTATATTTTGCACTAAGATCAATGGACAGAGTTCAGCTTACAGAAGACAGATTGTGGAAACCGTGCATTGGCTAAACATCACCAAAACAACATTTCCCAGCAAATGTTCCCCGGCAGCTCCACATCCCGTCTAGTGTGGATTGGTTGTAAGAGCCTGGAGCTAAAATTAGCTCTGGCAGCACTTGTTTTGGGTGTTGTTTTGGCAGTGATACCTGGAACTAAAAATATTTGGACCGATTTGATCAGAATGAATATAAAATAATATTAATTAGGATCCCATAGTTGCATAAACTAAGCCAGCCAAGCCAAAATAGCTAACTTTGATTGATGTAGATGGGTGTGTTCCAGTTGGCTTTTCAGGCCTTTCTCTTCTGCCCATTTGTAACATGGCACAGCACAGTACAAGGTAAAACAGGGTTAAAAGTAATCCTGTGAGAGGTTATCCAGTTCTTCTTATGCAGTCTATGAGTCTGTTTCAGTTTTTTGTCATAACTACTGCACACAGACCCCCTGCAGACTCATGAAATTCAGATGAGTTGGGTTTTTCTTTATCTCAGATGTGCTGATCAGAGGCAGCAGCTGTGGAGCCAACAGAAAGCCGTCTTGTCTTCATGTGGCCTCATATTTACTCCTTAGTTACCCACATTAGTATGTAAGACAATTTCAGTAAAGTGGATGTCAAACTTGTCCAAACAATCTCAAGTGGAACTGAGATGATGCACAAAAACAAAACAAAAAAAACCTGACATGTTTTTTAATATAACCTTGTTACAAAGAAGTCCAACATAAGTTTTTTATATGAGTTTGTCATGAATTATCTTATTCAGCTATGAAGAAGACACCCGCTACACATGTTTGGCAGTGTTTGTCTCTGCAGAGACACAGTTTCCTGAATATATTTTTTAATTTGCTTTTTCCAAATTTCCATTTTTCTTTTTTCTTTTCCTTCTCTTTCAATGAATATTTGCTATATGCATGGGCTCATAAAGTAGTAAAAGAGCTATCTTGACTATCCATCAGCTACCCATTTGTGAAAGTGGATTGTGTGTTTATGCTTCACGAGACATAAAATCATTTTCATTTTATGTTTCACTCTGATATTAGGTGCCCCCCTTATTACTTTTGAACAATGCTACTACATTCTCACTTGCACCCAAGAAAAGGAAGGAGATCTGAATCTCTCCCTGTAAAATTGAAGCAGCCTTTGACATTTGCACATCTCATTTGTCTTGTTATCTTGCCCTCACATGGGAAACTATGTCACACTAACCTTAAAGCCTTTGTCCTTAATTAAAGTCTGGAGTGCAGTGTGTACTTTTTTATTATTTTTTAATTTTTTTATTTTTTTGTGGTCTCTTTTGAATCAGTTAAAGGCTTTTAACCAACTTTATGAAAGCTTTCTTCAGTAGATTATCCATGTATATCCACAGTATATACACAGTAAACTTTTTTTCAGCACTGAGTTATTTGTGAAAAACAATAAAACAATGTTAGAAGAATACTGGGCTAATTGGATGATGGGCTCAGTGAATATGCTCTTATTAAGAATCTCTTGTTGCTATATTGCATAAACTACAAATGTTCATAAGGATTTTCTCTCCCTTCTGGGCTCACAGAGAGCCCACATGAGTGGAGCTTATTAACACGAGGTCACATTAATAAAAGATTCTTCCTGAGAGGGACTGATGTGCTTTCCTTGCCGGTAATTGGTTTTGGTAACTGTTAGCACGTACTGTAGAGTAATTGCATGTTCATGTATTTTAATTAGTACCTAAGCTTCTTGCATGGTGCATCCTCTACTGGTCTGTAAATCAACCACAGACATTAGCCATTAGAAGTACAGTATCTGGAAGAGAATCACTTCACCTTTTTAAATAAAATAAAAATTAAATGAACAGTTTAATTGACATTTTAAAAGCTAATCATTTCCTTGTGTCATATTGAACATTTATTATCAGCTCCCATAGACCCTCTCCTTCCTCTGTGGATGTCCATGGCAACATCATCATGTAAATATTATGTTGCTTGATGATGAACAAGAGAAGTAATGTCAAGTGTCAAAATCATAATGCAAAAGAAGTAAGATGAGTCTGTGCAGGAAAATGAGTAACTAAAATGTAGTTATAATACTGTTTTAAAACCTTTTCTGATAAAGTGTGATGTATTTCACAGTGAACCAAAATTTGTTTTTTCTTTTTTTTTTTTTTAAAAGTAGATACGTTAAAGTCTCATACATATAATCACATTGAACACACAAACACAGCTTTTCTAAGTTTAAAGCTCTTTTATATGATCAGTGAACCAAAGAAAAACAAAAAACAGTGACAATCATTTTACAAGAAGCACTTTAGTTCCTGATCACAGATAGGAAAAACTAAGGATACTTCATAGGCACAGGTAATATGCTTTGTAGTGCTGGAAATTAGTAAAAAAAAAAAAAAAAACACATTAACTAAAAGCAAAATGTTAAGCAAGGCCGTAATGTCCTAGAGCAGTATTATACAGAATGGCAAAAAGCCAAAATATTATTTTGAATTTACTCTTTTCACATTTGTCCATGGCTTGGTTGTTCTTGTACCAGGACAGTGGTAAGCTATTTCTTTCCAAATCGCTGAGGCACAGCCATGCTCCAGATCTGACCAGGCGCAGCCTCCCAGTCGCGGGAATGAATCTGACCCTCCGACATCACCGGGCCTCTGGGGTTGCGGCCAAACCTACAAACGGCAGGTAATAAGTAATATAGGGTTAAATTCTGGGACACTTTATATTGTTTCAAGAAGCTTTTAAAGCAAGCAACAGCAAAAAACTGTCTTTCTATGAAGACTATAGAAACTTGCGCATGTAAAATCCTGTCTTTTTTTAGCCTTATGTGAATTTGACTCACCAAAGATGGAACAACTGTTTCATAAGAGGAAAAACTATACCCCAGGCAGTAATTTCACTATGAAACCTTCATGCTTGAAGCCACTATTACAAGTGAAAAACATGGTCCTATTTTTCCAATAATGGGTGTATTTATCTCCTGAGCCTTCTTTCTGAAATAGACGGTAGTAATTTCATTTTGTGCCATTTTAAAAGTCATATGTGGAGAGTACTTGGAAATATCCTAATGGGTTTTTATCTTTGACCAAAAGTCATGACTCAGGAGAAGTTAAGGGAAAACAAGAGTGACATATATGTTGTATTTTTGCTTGAAAGCTGAATTTAATATGTTATTTTGTCTGTGAAGAACAGTCAGGATGTCAGTAAGTTATTTTGACCTGATTATAACCGAGTGTCATTTTCATTCTCTCATTGCAGAAAAAGAAGATATTTTGCTTTAATAAGTGCTAATAGAAAACTGTCATACACAGTGTTGATGAAATGCAGTTAATGACAACTGATTTCCTGTTTGTGTGTGTGTGTGTATAATAAATTGTCTGACCTCTGTGGTTGATGGAGAACAGACTCCCGAGTATCTCTCTGGAATCCGAGCAGCATCGCTCTCAACACTGAGGGCAGCAGACGCTCATCAATGCTCTTGTCTCTGTTTTCACCCTCCTGGAGAATACACACACACATTTATATCCGCACAAACACACATCCACAAAAATCCAGGGCTTAGTGTCAGAAGGCTCGACATCTGCATTTCAATGAAAACCCCGTAAACCCATTCGTTTCACATTGCAACACAACCTCCCGGGGGTGGTAACTCCACCCAGAATTTCTTCTCTTAGCAAGAGAAGCAGACATCAGCTCACAAAGGCAAAGACCTGTATATTCTCCTCACCTAAAAATCCATTCATCCTTATTTTTTATGGAATACTGAACTCAAATCTGTCTGTTCTTGCACACTGCAGAGAAAATCTTATTTTCTTCAGTCACGATCTGATTCTCTGTCCTTTATGAGACTATCTAACTTGCCCTGACTGTCTGTTGATGTAAAAATACATGAGCTTATTTCATGCAGTCTCAATTTATTTTAAAAAAAAAAATTAAAAAGGGGCCAAATCCTATTTATATACTGCATCACATGAAAATGTTGACATGACTTCTGTTTGTGCAGAGACGCTTCTATTCACTCTAATGAAGTGGAACAGACCGCACAAATTTAAATGAAATAGACTGAATATTTAAGCATAATCTGCTGGCAATATATTCCAAAACTGTATTTTTAATATCTACCTTAGATACCCAAACTATTTTAGAATTAATACGAGTTTTTCTGTGGAAAATGCACCCGTGCTGAACGAGTGGAGCTCATAGGATGAGTCAAAGAGTTAATGTGCTCTCCTTCAGGAACTGGAGAGAAAGCATAGCGATTCAGGTTCCTGAGTGTTGCCTCACCAGAAGCCGGCCAGCCATGGTCTCCTCCGAGCTGCCGGGCAGGATGTCATTGTTGTCCAGGCCGCCTTGGACATGAAGAGCCTGATGGATGCCAGCCATCGCCATAATCAGAGCCAGGAGAGTCACCATCGCAGTTGCTTCCATGGTCTAAAGTGAGGTCAGATTAATCGTGATGACAAGTGAAGAGGAAGGAGGAGAAAGTGTTGTCTATTTGAGCAAACTTCTTAGCTTTGCAGGTTTGGATCCTGGAAAACTGAAGGAGGATTTGTCTTGATCAAGGTTCGTTTTCCTCTTTTTGTGGTGTCTTAGCTGATTTCACTGAAGACAACTTGTTGAGTCTTATATACACATCGAAGTCAATGGCTGAAAGTCCCAGGAGAGCAGGAGAAATACACTACCGTCCAACTGGGAATAAAGGACATGATGGAGGAAGAAGAAGCTCCTAATATGAGTTAAGCACTTCCATTTAGTGGGATCAGAGCATTAATGATGACTGAAAGCCAAAGTGCATTATTATGTTGCTCTTAGGGTTGACCAACACAACTTACCCAGTTATTAAACAGATAAATCCCTGCAAATGGACCCTGAGACATCCCTGTTGCCCACTTGTTTACACTGTGTGTGAAACAAGTAATGAACCTGAAAGAGAATAGTCAGAACAGGTGCAGTGATCTCAAGCAGCAAAGTAATGAGCTAAAGAGTTTTAACATAAAAGATCTCAAATATCCTGCAAATGACCTGCTAATACATTAAAAGACAAAAGAGAGTAAAACACTGTTAGTCCTGCAATTTTTTGAACTTTAAAACAACCCAACAGACCATTAAGTTTCACCTGATTGATCAAATAACATATTTGTGCAGAACTGACAACTCAATTAATGCTCTTTTCATCTACTAAAGAGCTTCAATAAAGAGATCTTGAAATTCATATTAAATAAGCTGTGATTACAGGACAATGTGAAGTGACATTCAATTTTAATCTTATTTCATTAAATCCACTTATATTTTACCATGACAGTATGATTGCTGACATTAATTGGAATTAAGCTTCAACTCTCTACCAACATTAGAAGCTGTCAAAATTGTTGCATGTGCAGCTTTTTTTTCCCACCAACTGATCAGAAGGCATAAGAGGTTTTTTCCAAAGGAACCAATAAAGCTACTCTATGCCTTTTAAATATTAGTGTCCTTTTATTTTCTTTAAAAAAATCGTCAGTGAGAGTGAGTCCTGCCTTATCAGAGACATATGTGTTTATCTTTCTCTTTGCTTCTGTTTGTTTGTGTGTGCGTAAGAGAGAGAGGGGTTGTTTGTGTGTCTGTGTGTAATAATTAGTCATGTCCACAATACTGGATAAGACATCGACAGATTTGGCTCATCAAAGTACCTAATGTGTGACAATCCGCTTAAACACACACGCAGGCTGACTATCCATGTTTAATTGCCATGGCAACAAGGATGACATCTGAAGGATTCAGAGGGGAATTAATTTTCATTACTAGAACAAGAGTCAAAGCTTTTAGATTCTGGAAAAAAGTCTGATTTGCCCACTCTGACGTGGAAGCACAAACCAAGAGCCGTGTTTAATCAAACAGCCCCATTTTGTTAAAATAAAATACCAGTCAGGTATGTTAATCAGAATACTGTGTTTGACAGAATGTGTGTTAAAACTGTTTTGTTAGCATTGTTCATTTTTTTCACTAATGTTACTGGAGAAGATCAATGCAACTCCCATTTAGCTGACTTTATTGCAGTATGAAGCTAAAGTCAGCTGCACTGTATTAGATTTCCAGACAAAAAAACAAAAAGAAGAAAAGAAAAATCCTTGATGTCAGCAGTTTTTCATTTTGTTCATCTTTTATAGTACGTTTTAAGCAGATAAAAGAAAGAATAACATATAATTTAGTTATCTGCTGCTGGTGTGGTTATCTTAGCTTTTAGTCAGAACAACAACAAAAAAAAAAAAAAACAGACCAAACTATAGGAGCAGAAAAAAACTGACTGGTTTAGAGTTTCAAAAGATGTGATGTATTAACATACTGTAAGCACCACACAGTCATGTTACTTGACGTCAGACTTGCATAATAATAAATGATTAATCACTCCTCATCCAAGTTTGCACTGATTTGCTTCTTGGTTGTCCTTTTTAATGGTGATACTATTAAATTTAAACAGTACAAACAGCAGCTAGTCTGTTGTCAGCTGTGAGAGCTGAATGTCTCAGCTCTAGCTGGTATCAGAACCACCTCAAAGTAATCTTTTAAATAATACAAAACATTGACGAAATGCAATATCAATTCAAAAAATTTGGATGTTTTTAGAAAAAAAAAGTTTATCCGTGTATCCATTTTCTGTGCTGCTTTTGTCTTGTTCATGCACCATCCATGTGACCACTTTGTTGTGTTCATGGGGCTGGGGGGTCTGGCGGCCCCCCAGCAGGGGTTTACCCCAGACACATTTGTGCAAACAACCACACGCTCACTCCTTTGGGCAATTTACAAGTCACTACTGCTTAACCATTACCTAATCACTAAGTTGTAAAGTGGGTTTTACAACAAGTAATGTTAGTTACTGGTCAAGTCATCAAAACAAACAAACAGAAAAAGAAAGTGTCTAAGGAGGATGATTGAATAGTTAGGTCCTTGTTTGTTTCCTAGTGACTACACAAACATCTTGTGTACCTTATTGTAAAGTGTTAACCAACAGAAACATATCGTCCTGGTTGAAGCAGGGAGACAAACTTAGGGAAGGTTGCAAAAGAAAACGGAGCAGTAAAATCATCTTTGATTAAAAGACGAAAGGTGACATTTACATTAGTAACAGAAATAAAAAAAATACAACTTAAAAAAAGTTGGGATTATAAGGAGAATGAAAACAAAACAAGGATATTTAATGTTTTTCATCCTTTTCGCCTGATATATTGATATCTGTTAATGTTTATTAATTTTTACAGGTAGGCAAAACAGTAAAAGGGCATTTTACAGTGAGTATGAGGTAAAATACAAAAAAACAATTAGGTCATTTCAATCATGTGATGTCAACAGACGATACCAGTGTGTACCACATACTGTGTGATGTACATATGACATATATAACCTCTGCAGTACTGCGTAGTTGTCCAGCTGTCATCCACAGCTTTTAAACTCTGTGAATTTAGAAAACTATGTGGTTAAATTTGAGAAAACAAATAGGCTTAGGGTAAAATATATTTTTATTTGTTTGTTTATTTTTCTTTTTTTTTGCATGCCATCTTTTTCTGGGGTTGTACAAAGTCAAATATCTGTCTAACATCCAGCATTGGTTTATCTGTACTGTAACTGTTTAAAACACACACACACACACACAGACACACACACACACACACAGACACACATACACACCATATCAAAATGTCTCCCAGCTGGTAGACAAAACAGGAAATGAGTTAAGATTTAACAAGGTCAGTCTGACCTTGACTTCTATTTTATGAACCAGAGCATGTACGCTCTGACTCAAACTGATGAAGTCAACAACTTCATTGAGGAAACTTGGAAAGTAAAAACATACTTGTATTTTTATGTGGTGAAATACATGGAAACTATAGCAGAATGAAATTCAAGTCACATCGTAATGTCATCAACAACATTTTCAAGAGTACAAGGTACATAATCCATTCACTGACTTTAAATTAGAAAATAAATGGACTTAGTTTGCCAGAGGGATATCTGACTTGTCTTAATACAACCTTATTCTTGTTGATAAATGAATGAGTTAAGATATTTAGAATATCAACATGTAATGTCAGTTTTTGTTTAAGCTTGTATACGTTACCAGCAGGTCTTTATTTTTTCTATTTTAGATGTTCCTTTTTGTCATACAAATACTGTTTCCTAACAGAGTGCACACGGACAGAGTCGTCTCTCGATCCGGGGTATTAGCACCATCTAGTGGTAAATTAGTGAACTGCAATATTTAAAAATTCAGTGTTGCGGGCCAGGTGCTGCCCTACTCTGTCTAAAAGTCTACAAATGACCCAGTCAAAGTTTGTCTGACCCCTTTACTTTTATTTACAATGCTAAAACAGTACATTCAAACAAAAAAGAAAAGAAAAACCTACACAAAAAATAAATAAATAAAACACATGACCACAATTAAAAAAAAAAAAAAATCTGGGAACATCAAAACAACAGTGGGACCTTCATGCGGCTAACAAATATGATTGTCCAGCAATACCTTAAAATCAAGCTAACTTGTCATGCTCTACAGCCACATCACTGACCCAAATGAAATCCAAAAAGACATTGTCTGATTCCAACTTTATCTGCTCTTGTAGAAATGTTCTCCCCTTCTTTTTGTTGTCTCTGTATTTACACATCCACCTGTGTCCAACAGATGTCTCAGGGCAGCATCGTCTAATCATCAGTAGCCTTGCATTGTAACCAGTAGCTAACCATCCGCCACTTTTAACATTAAGGCACATGTACAAAATTAGAAATGTCAGTACTGTAAATAATGCAATAGACGTGCTGTCTCACTCTAACTGGCGTCACTTGAGCACATTCGCATGAACAATTTGACAAGCAGGTTAAAATACAATTTAACTCTTTAAAAACTACAATATTAACACAGTATTCATTATTTTTCTCCTGGTGTAATATACACTTTTTAATGCATTTCAGCAAAACAAAATAATGGTGCTTCAGTTAAGAACCATATGTTTCCAAAATGTTTAATTCAGTGTTATGAACTAAGTCCTTATTCACCATGAGAATGTATTATTCTGTTACAAGGCCAGACATCCATTCAGAAATCCATGTTTAATTCTTAACTTGAACTCTTACTCTTAAACAGCAGATAGACAGACCACTTTTTGAAATATTGCTTTCCGTTTCACATTTGGTTTTCATGCAAAAGCAGTACAACGGCCAAGGTACTCAACAGCTGATATTGTAGTTTCATTTTCTTTCTGGAGATGGAGATCACTCAGGCAGTTGACCAAGGGATGCACAGTTGCTTGGACAAAAAAAAAAAAAAAAAGGGGGGGAGAAAAATGCATACAAACTGGATACAAACTTTGAGATTTTCTTGAACAATGCTGTAAAATAGAAAAACAGGTGAACTTGCTTAATTGTTTGAAGCTGCCTTGAAAACAATACATTCAGTTTAATGTACTGATAGGTTCCCAATCTTTACCAGTGCTAACTACAGGAAAATTCCCAAACATCATTTAAATTAAAAAAAGCACTCTTTCTTTGCCTATGCAAGTCATCAGTCATCAAAAGTTAAGGCAAACGTTGTCAGTTGGCATCTAATCAGCCAGTATGTCTATATGCATCTAATATTGTACTGTATCTTTGTGCATCCATGCATGTCTTTCATTTCCAGTCCTCCTTTGTTCTGCCAGTCAAAACTGTTGACAGACAGTGAAGCGTCAAGCTCCCTGCGTAAGCTGCGAGACATACCGAGCAGTCAGACTGCTTCTGATAACAACGCTGGCTCTCAGTACAGTATTTAATGCAAAACTGTGAAGCACGTTAGAGGCACAATATAAATAGACTCCCGAAGGTCTGCTGTCAGCGGGCTAACAGTGTAGAGAATACTGGCCCCCAATATGCACATACTAACACAGAAAAGTGTGCACAGGATTTCATGATGGCAGTCATTGTGCACTTCTTTAGTCGACTGGTTCCAATGCAAAGACAGAATGAGTGCCACACGTGATGATTTGAGTCGTTTCAGTCAGACAGTGCTTCAAAGCGGTGTTACAAGGTCCCGTCGCTCCAGTGCGCGGCCCACTCCTTTTTATGGACTCCTCCAGACTTCTCAGTCTGGAACTGTGGCCGGTTCTCACGAGGGATCTTCACTGCGTGGTGCTGAGGCAGTTTGTCTTTGTAGTGAGCACGTCGGAAGAAGCCACACTGTCAGCACATGATGCAGAGCAGGTAGACAAGAGGAGGGGATAGAGGAGCCACAGAGAAAGAAAGAATTATATGATGTCAAAAATAACACCCATGAGTGTGATTGCATTCATTTTCTCTTATTTCTGAGCTTGAATGTTCTGTTTTCATGCCTTCAAGAGAAGCACACCATCTCATCCTTTCCTTCAAGATAATGCCCTCTGATTAACTGCATTCAGATACGAAATAATACTCTGATGGCCTTCTGCAGTCAAGGTGACTCCTTAGGAAAAACACATCAACAAATGCCCATCCACATGCATCATGTCTGCCGTGAACACAGTAAACACTCTCCAATGCTCGTTAAAATGAACAAAAACTGACCCGTCGGACAAATTCATTCTGGCACCTGGCGTTGGTCATGAGACACAAGTCAAACATGATTAAAGAATTATGATGTGTCTTTTGTAAAAAAAAAAAAAAAAAAAAAAAGAATAATTATCTTAAGCGATGCCAGAATGAACAGCTGCAGATAATTAAACAGTAGGAGGCACCGCACACAGCAGGCATGTTAAAGCCCGAAAGGAGGGGGGATGAATGGCTCGATGGTGTTCAGAATGACCACATTTAGATGTTAAATTTACATTCTGCTGAATGCTCTAATAGTAGAGTAAGAAAATCCCAAAATTTGTGAAAATGAAGAGTCTTTGTAGTTAAACAGAGCTTGAACATGTAGCAAGAATAACATCTTTAACATTTAGGCACATTTTGCTATCTTGGCCTAAACTCATTTAGGTTTAATAAAAAAAATTAAAAAGATCATGACTTATAACAGCCTTTCAAAGTTCTTTTTTTTTTTTAAATAATATTTTATTAGATTTTTGAAATAGAACTATTTCAAAGCTCTTTATGTTCCTCAAAAACCAGATGTACCAGATCATTATTCACACGCTGGTCTTGGTTGGCATATAGATCTTCTCAATTATTCATTGTTACTGATCAAAAAGGTGCCGTGTACTTCTATGGTCAGCATTTTAGTGCGCTCCTTTACAAACACACTGACATCTGCTGACTTTGAAGAGTGTGAGGAGTGACAATAGCGTCAAAGTAAACAGTATGTTGTTGCCTTTTATCCGTACACACACATGCCAGTTCAACTCTGTGACTGCTTCTGCTGCTGCCACAAAGATGCGTCAAGTTTTACGACTTAGTCCACTTCATACCTTGCAAACAGAAAAGAGACACCCAATGGGCAGTGTGATTAGTTCCCACAATGGTGTTATGTTGGGCAAATACAGAGAACAAAAAAAAAAAGTCCTCTTTTCATAAATAACAGTTTAAAAAACTGTTATTTGTGTATTAAAGCAGCATTTCTGCAAATAAAGCTTGAACTACTGTGACACTATGAATTTAGTAGTTTGCCTGACTAATAATGATTCTTTAAGTTTAATTTGGTGGTCTGTTTGTGTATACTGTAAAATGACATAACACCTCCCTGAACAGTGCTATACTGCAAAATCAAAAATACAGTTTCAACATCCATCCATCCATCTAGCCAGTCATTTATTCAATACCAATTTATTTTAAAGGAATCCTGCCATCTTTGCTGCCAATATTTTAATGCTATTGTTTATTATATTGTATACAATGCATTTTTTTTTGTATACAAATAAACCATTGTCTGCTATAGACTCTTTAAGGATGGAAAACCTCCCGAGCGCAGCAACAGTAATCAATAGGAGCAGGGATTTGTATACATTTAAAAAAAAAAAAGTAGTAGTTCCCCTTTATCTTAGTCATTAATGGGATACAATTTGCGCCAAAATTGTGCTTGTGTTTATCGGGGAAATGAACACCACCGGCCTCAGAATGGATCGAGAAGCAAAGCCATTGTGCATGAGCATTTTTACCGCTTGGAGGGAGAGGAGGAGGGGAGAGCAGGCCAGGTGGAAATAAGTTTGATATTATAGTTCTGATGCCTGCTTCTCCACCTCCGAGGGTTGGACCCCCAAATGGGCGCGGTAGTACTCCGTCTCATAGTGTCGGCGCGGCTCGCTGCGCTTGAAGAACCCACACTGGGGCATCACATCACCACAGTGGAGTGGGGAAAGAAAGAGATGCAACACAACGGGGATTTTAGGAAGAAACGGTCCAGGGATGGATTTGAGAAAAGATAAGGG
The DNA here is from genome assembly GCA_028564865.1 of Zenarchopterus dispar. Classification (NCBI taxonomy): domain Eukaryota; kingdom Metazoa; phylum Chordata; class Actinopteri; order Beloniformes; family Zenarchopteridae; genus Zenarchopterus; species Zenarchopterus dispar. The sequence goes on along the minus strand of JAOWBL010000020.1, from coordinate 4,926,837 downwards.
AGTGGGAGGGGGGGGACAGAAAGGGGAAAGAGAGAAAGAGGACAAACGTACAAAAAGAGGGAGGAAGATATGAATGTGAGATGGAAGGAATAACAGAATTACAGGACAGATCAGATCAAAGTAGAGAAATAACAGAACTGGAATGGAGAGAGGAAATAAAATGCTAGAGCAATGGCGAGAGACAGGAATAATATCAGTTATTCCTTAGAAAATTCTTGGTACATCCTGCTAAATTATGGTGGAAAGTAATAATGCACTTGCACTTTTTGCATAAAATACTAACACAGAGCACAAGTATTATTCAAAGTACTGGCTGCAAACTTCCAATGGATCTGATGTGTATTTTTATTTCCTACAAGACTTTTAAAATACATTTATTAGACAGACATTGTGTAATAATCCAGAAATTAATTTTATTATTTTAGTTTTGCTTAGTGATACTAGTGTAATTAAACATCAATGTATCACTTCTACTGCTCTTCAGTCAGTTTTGCATCCTATTTTCCATCGTTTTAATGTTCCTCCATGATTCAGCGAGTACTGTGAGTGATTAAAAAAAATGTAATTAACCTGAAACACTCAAACATAAAAGAGAATGTGGGTAGTTAAAACTGTATGCAGGATCCACTTGTTAGAAAATGCATGAGTAATAGGTATTCTGTGCGTTACCTTCCACAGAATACAGACGAGGAGAGTCAGCAGGAGGATGCCTGCCAGGATGGCTACGAGGATGATCCACCAGGGGATCCAGTACTGGTCAGCAAGACCAGGCTCAGGATAGATCATAACAGGTATCTAGAGAGGAGCACCATTCTGAATGTGAATCAAGATCCAAAACACCAAAAATGTGCTCTCTGTGATGCCTAAACAGAGGCCTATCTTTAACATGAAGGAAGCATGCTGTACCTGTGTGGCAGCATCCCTGAGGACCAGGTGTTTGATGCTGGATTTCACAGTGATATTGGCTCTGACCAGCAGCTCCAAAGCACTAACTGCTGGGAACTCCTAAGAGACAGAAAGAGCAATAAATTAATATCTAAACTTCATATTTAATAATGGATGACCTCTACTGCTATAATTTCCACTGCACACAGATGCATTCAATGTCATTTTGGCTCAACCTAATACACATAAGTTGCCTGAGGCTACAAATGAGAACTGATGATTGACTCCTCTAACTAAAGTACTCATCATTCAGCAAAAGCACTCACTTGAGTTATGTCCCTGATTTGCATTAATTATGTACATCTTCTGTCAAAGCTACATGAGATACATTCAGACTGATGCACAGAAAGGTGCTGCCCATTTTTTTCTTTCTTTCTTTTTTTTTTTTTTTACCTCTATGAAACTGCTGTTCCACAGCCTGGCATGGATCCTGAGGACAGCCTGGCCGGAAAAGC
>JAOWBL010000020.1:4908591-4921182 GCA_028564865.1 Zenarchopterus dispar | reverse complement strand
TTTTTTTTTTTTTACCTCTATGAAACTGCTGTTCCACAGCCTGGCATGGATCCTGAGGACAGCCTGGCCGGAAAAGCTGTGGAGAGGACACTGGAACAGCACACAGCGTGCCGACCCTAGGAGGCAATCCTGATAAACGAAATACCAACTGAGTACTCCAGAGAGCATGAGTCACAAAAGGAGCTACAACAGGAGCCTGTACCTCTTTGATTGTGCGTTTTAATTTTAAAAACACACACAAAAAAAAATCAGGAGTCGACTGATTCAATTTTTTAACTATTTTTGTTGCTCCTCTCACCAGTTTCAGTGACTTGCGTCTCTCTGAAGCCGCCACGGCTGGCGTGGTTCGTTCCACGCTGCCTTTCGTCATCACTTGACCTTCTTCTCCTGGATGGGAGCGGCGTGTTCGAGAGTGATGCTGACCTGATGTGGGGTTTGTTCTCAGCTGTAGGAGGAGACATGTGGCCACAGTTCAGGGCACAGTGCCAGCAGAGACAAATTAGCACCTCATTAGTCTCCTCATCTTCATAAGCTCAACTGGCCTGTGTTTGGTGATGGTTTACATGTGCCAGCGTGTAATTTGCTCTCTTAAAGAAGAACACATTTTTATAAAAGTGTTGCATGTGCTTGTGCATGTGGTGGCAGAGAGACTAGCTGTGGCAAGATCTTAACTGCACTGAGCCTACATATATAAATGTTGAAGAAACACATTTTCAGCTTCCTACAATGTAAGTTAAAATGTGGCTAATTTCATTTAACTACCTAAACACAATGTTTTTGAGTTTAACCTGCAGTTATGCACCAGGTTTTTAGCTGAAATAGGCTTTAAAATATTTAAAATTGTCTGACAAAATACCAGTAACTCAGAAGTATGATTGATCTCTTGATGTATGTGAGCATTTTGCAAAACACTAAACTATAAAATGAACCAGCAAACAAATCTAATCCCTGAATTAATGCAAGGAGGTACATTTTTGTGTCTCACCCTGAAGGAGATGGCAAAAGAAAAAAGAGAAGCTGCAGTCTTTACCAACTACACTAATATGAATAGGTTCAAATGAACAAAGCAGACTTCCACTTAAAGTTAGGAATCAACTTCTTCACCCACCTCCTGATCAGCAGCTTGTAGAAGCTCTGCAGGCGAGATATGTTGAAGGTTCAGAGGATTTAAGGCATCTGTGGGCGTGCAGTGCATATCTGGGTGGCCCTCAAACGTCAGGCTGGCAGGATACAGGAGCCACTTCCTGTTTGCCAGCTCGTAAGGCCACATGATGTTTAGAAACGCAGAGCCAAGTGTCTGAAGAGGTTTCCCAGGGTTCGAAATCTGAACACAAATAATTGATGTGAAACTATTTGACTAAGTATCTCATATGGTCACTAAACACTCTTTATTAAGACCATTTTAACAGCATCATTTGATTCATTTGTCAGTTACAACTAATTAATAGAGCAAACTGTATTTTGCATTGTAAAAACAAACTCCTCCCTTACCACAAACTCAAAATCAATAGGACTGCCAATGTCCTCCAGACTGGTCATGGCACTCTCTCCCATCACTGTCCCGCTGAAGAACAGCTGGTGAGGACGAGCCAGTCTGCAGCAAAAAAAAAAAAAGTATAAGATCAGTGCACCAGTGAGCTGAATGCACACTCACACAGCTTTAATAAATAAGCAGATTACGCCATGTCTCATAAAACCGCCAGCAAATTATGGTGAGAAAAAAACTAATTGTTTGAACAAAAAGTATTTCTGTACTTGTGGAAAACAAAACCATTAATGCAAAAAAATATACCCAGAATATAAGATTTTGTTTGAGTTCACTACTATTAAAGCAGCAAGAAAAAATATTTCAAGGGTAAACCCTCAGATTCAGATTCATTGCCACTCAAAGGTTGTCACTCACCCACTGACAGACAGAGGGAGCTCTATCACAACTTTAGCGAAGGCTGTGATGGGCTCCAAGTCAGGCTGCTCACTGATGCTGCAGACAGAACAATCAGGTGAATGATCAGATCAAATAATTATTTGTGTTAAGCAAGGGAAACATGTACAGTAAAATGATAAAAGCATCTGCTGTTGCCATGGTGACGTTTTAGTAGCAGAGAGGATGTTGAGGGCTTACGTTGATAGAAGGAGGTCTGCTGTCAGCTCAGTTGTCTCAATGGTAATGTTAGATGTGCTCAAGTTGATGGAGAATTTTAACTGTGAGAAAATAAATGAGAGTTATTTATGTGGCTAGATGAGTGTTGTTTCATCAAATTATCATATTTTCGAGCGATTTAAACTTTTAAAAACTTCAATCAGAAAGCTTCAACTTCTCCACTGGAGCGGCAAACAGCTGATATTTACCTTTGTATTTCTTTTGACAGGATTTCCGAGGTCACATTCAACTTGGGAGCCATTCTGGTTCGCCTGACATCTCATCTGCAGGTAGTCAGGACAACAAACAAACACCATCAGGGGAAACACACCGTTTTCTAAGTCATGACAACACCTCTGCAAAGACAGTTAGAGACAAACCTGCGGCGGGACCCTGGAGCCAGCATAGGACAGTGTGTTTGGGAGGGAGATCAGCAGCTGAGCAGCATGGGCGTCATCGCCATCCTCCTCTGGGCGAAGAGGGTCAGAGGGCATGTTGGTGACGGTGATCTCCAGCACCACCAACCGCTGGTCTGACAGAGAGAAGACCTGGACATCGTCCTCATCTCTTCAACAAGCCAAAGAAGACAGAGATGGGGAATCGTGTCAGTGGTGGACAGTAAAGCAGCAGAATGCCACTCAACATGCTGAATTTATAAAAGACAAGTGACCAGATTGTTTACCATCTTTAGATGAGTGATTTCACCCAGTTTGTTTCTGACAGAAGGATATTTAATGTGCTTTTTCTGTTTCAATATTATTGTCTTAATTTAGCTTCTGATACAGAAACATTCACTGAAACATTAATTCTTAATTTTAACAGAAACTCAATGACAACTAAATGAAAAACAATAATAAAGGAAGGATTAAAAGTAAATCAAGTGATTAATTCTTTTTTTAATGAGGATAGAGGTATTCAAATAGAAATTAAAATCAAACTAAAGGCTAAAGCATTAACATCAAAAAGACTGTAAAGACAAATACAATCCCTAAAGAGCAGATGAGTTTGTGTTCAGTCTAGCAGGTAGTTTCTAAAGCAATAATCCTCATCCTCTACCGTCCTTTACCTACATCCACCAGTCTACCTGAACAGATCGTGCAGGTACTGACTTGGGCATGGGGATGAAGCGGTCGGAGTTCAGGGGCCGAGTTCCAAACTGGTAGTTCAGCTTCAGATTGCTTTGGCAGATTTTGTCGTCGCCACATCCTTCTCGCAGGAAATTCACCTTTAACGTTAGAAGACACAAGCAAAAGCTGCAGATATGAGTCCAGACATTCTCCGTGTATTTCAAGGTTAAATGAATGTATAAAATTGATCTGAATCAAGAGCTGAAAAACTGGCAAATTGATGAACTAACTGCTTTATGTCGTACATATAAGTTGAAAAAGAGAGAAAAAATTGTTGTTTCCAGTTGTCAACAAATATCATTTCTGGTTTTCCATCTGTGACAGAAATCAAATGACTTGTAGTAAGAGTAAAAAACTGGATGTTGAAGTCTTTTTTTCTCTTTTTATTGATTAATGCCCAGATTAAGATCAGATGATGTCATTGGTTCACGTTAGGGCTGTAAGGGCAGCTCTGGCATATTTTTCAGTTTAACTAGATCAATTTATCAAAATTAGCAAAACCATATATAAAACTGGAGAAAGTAAAAAGCATAAAACAAAAGTGATTTTGCATTGATTGTGTTTGCTGAAGATCGTACACTTAAATCATGCTTTTTTTTTTTAAATCCCCAGTAATACTAGTTTTAGCTGAGATGAGTGTCATGTAACAAGGGAATCATATCTGGTCAAACTTCTGAATTTTGACCAAAAAAAAAAAATCTTACAGCTAGACAGATATAAGTTGTAGATTTGGCTTAAAATATGAGTCTAAATTCATGCAGAAAGACTGATTTGTTTATATATCAACATGAGCCTGCTGAAATGAATCCCTACAAAATTGCTTCTTTTTTTTTCTTTTTGTTACTGACCTCAAGGTTGAGCGTATTCGAGGGAGAGATATTCAGTATTGGTGGCAGCCTCTCCAGTTTTTTGGCAGAGTGTCTGTGTGGTCGCACAGGCTTGATAGTGTGTGTTATTGCCAATGATATGGGACGCAGTTTGTCACGGATGTTCTCCTAGAGACAGAAAGTAAGGCAATTAGTTTAAAAAGGCATCCAAAAAAAACTTTGTGTGAACTTTTAAGTCTCAAATATTAAAATATGTCAAATATGTCAAATGAAAAGGAGGAGGCTATATTGCATATCTTGTGAAATACACTGTGCATTTACATGTGCAGGGTGAAAGAAGGAATAAAAATGGAGAACGGGTTATTTTGAGTTACTGACATGCAGCTGGAAGACAGCAGTCGTGCACTCAGCATGGTGCTGCCTGCGCAGCTCCACTTCTTCTGTCTGTGTGTACTCGGGCTCCAGTGAGCTGCGGCCCAGGAAGTTGACTCGGTGCGGCAGGCCCAGCTTCCGGCGCTCGGTGTCTGCTTCAAAGTCCACCACAAGCGCTTGAACGAAGCAAAACAGGGGAAAAGCGTGGAAAAACCACACAAGGATTAAAGTCCAGAAATACAAGAAAAGGGTGCTTTAAGAGCCTACAAGGAGAAGAACATATTTAAACAAAGCCTATGAAGAGGATGCTACCCATAACAGCTGCTTTTAGTCATAATAAAGTTTGATATTCCTCCAAAATAATGTTAATGTAACATAACCTTGGTGCAACTTACTAAGGTGTGGTGAGTAGTGTTGTGGGTGGGCTGTGAAGGCGAAGCAGGCTTTGACCTCCACGCTAAAAGACCAAGGCGACAGAGGGTGAGATATTGACAAAGGATCGTTTGCTCCATCAAATATTTAAATTTTGGGTTACATTATCCCGGAAATTGGTAACATTATCAATTCTTACCAGACACCATCTCTGCCCTTGCAGTTGTACTGCCCCAGATCAATGTTGTGAGGGTCGATTGATATTTCTCTGGCCACGTGAATGACCGGTCGAGACCTTGAAGACACAGATAGCACAGAAATAAGCAGAAAGGAAAGAAAAATGGCTAACTGATGGGAAAGGGATGAGAAAAATGTTGACTTCGTAAAATATACAATAGATGCCAAGTTTTCACTGTCTCGTCAAAAATGAAACAATATTCTTCATTTTTTAAAAGCATTGTCTCACCTGAAGAGAACCACTGAATCATTAAGAGAGCCAACTGCCACATCTGGATAGTGATTGTTGTCAATATCCAAACCGCCTGAGATGGAGTATCCAAAACTCTTCACATCAAAATCACGGCCATCCAGGACCTGGTGAGATAAAGTTTACATGAGCTTTTAGTTATTTCGGATACATCTTTCCCTCCAAATGTAAATCCTTAAACTCACCTGAGCGGGTTTTGTCTCAATTCCATTATCTGTACCTCTGTAGATAAAAACTTTTCCATTTCCATCAAATGGGGCTCCCACAGCAATATCTACACAGATCCAAAATATGATTATTTACAAATCTCAGCTATTAAGCCACAGTTTTATAAAAACAGGTATTCTGTCTGTCTGGAATTTAGTAGTTTTCTGCAAGTATTTGCCACAAAATGTGATCTGAGGTTTGTCCCAGTCAAAATAATCTGCCACTTTGACTGATTAAAGACACCCATTTTAAGATAACTTAACCATGACTCACAAAAAGATATCTGAAGGCAAATGATCAAGATCAGATGATCTTCACATGCCTGTGTAGGAATGCAAAGTCATCTCCAAGTGTTTCGGCGTCCACCAGTCCACAGTTGGACAAGTTGTTTATAAATGGAGACAGTTTAGCTGTTTTGGCTTGTTAGAACAGGATGTACAGCCAAAAATATTCCAAATGCCAAATCCTCAATAGTAAAGAAGATGAAAGAAGAACCCACCCACAAGTATTAAAAAAAAGCTTGAAGACATCAAAGGAATTGGTAAACAGGCAGGACGTCCATGGACACAATGGAGCAGATAGCTGCTCACCAGAATAAAACATTTCTGAGCACCTAAGAGCACCTTGTTAACATTCAACGCTACTGGAAAAATAGTTTGTGATTTAACAACGATTTGGCTTACAAGCATCCAAACATCACCACCAGCAGTGACGTACAGTGAAGGTTGGATTATGATTTGGGATTACTTTGCCGCCTCAGGGCCTGAACCACTTGCCATCATCGAAGGAGAGCTGTTTGTCAGCTGAAGCTGAAGCCAAAAATAGGTGATCCAGCAGGAAGACAAGGAAATAAATCCACCGCAGAAGAGCTTCAGAAAAAAAAGTATGCCATTTCGAGAAGCAGTCAGTCCGAGCCCTGACTTTAACTCCAAAATGCTGTCAAGTGACTTCACATCAGTGATCCCAAAAATGTGTCTAAAGGAGGTTCAACCAGCTTTTACCTCCAACAATCCACTTACGTTTTCTTCCAGTACTGCGAATGTATGAAGAAACACAAAAAAACATTTGCGGTTTTTAGCTCAGTAGGTATCCATGTAATTTTGGAGGTTATTTTAAGTTGTTTTCTCATTTTCCCTTTCATTATTACTTTTTTGAGTCTTTTAGTTCATTCTGTCAGGACGGCTCTGAGAGTTTCATCCTTGCTGATGAAACAAAGCACATTTGTCAAAAGAGATGGGGGGATGAGAGTCCAAAGTTGCTTTGGATTGTTTTTACTCATAGCATGAACAGGAGACCATAAAAGCTAGACAAAACTTGCTAAAAGTAATCCAATATTCATTCCGATTAGATTAAAATTTTTTACCAATAAAGAAAGTCTTGTGCTGATTTAATGGCTGTGTCCAACAGATAGAGAACTAAATGTAATTGCATGTGTGTTACGTCTGCTTGAGCATAGTTTGTAAAATATAAGGCAGCTAAAGACTGGGATACATTTTTAAGGCAGATTATAAGTCAAAGGAGTTAAATAACTAGTGTAATTGAAATCCAAATGTTTTTTAACAAATGCGGCATAAATTAATCAAAATCTTTTCTCTTATTTGTTCACTATTCAAAAACTTTCTGACAGAATCACTCACAGTAGCAATGTTCTCCATCTCACCTTCATAAAACAGCAATGATTAAAATAAAGATTTAGGATGAACTCATGAACTCAGTAATTAATTACAAAGTAGTGGTCGCACCTTCATATCCATCCATGTCCACATCTCCGATGTTGCTGACTGCCATCCCAAACATGGAGTCATATGTCCCATTCAGACGAATGGGTCGAGCCTGATCGTCCCAGTGACCAAAGGGGTTTAGATATACATAAACGGCTCCACCGATCTCTGCTTTCCGGTCAAAAAAGTTAGGAGCTCCAATAATCAAGTCTGTCCATCTAAAGACAAAAACATTAAAAAAAAAAAAAGTCAAAATTCAATACAACCTCAGAGCATAAAGGATTTGTAAAACTTTTCTCATCTTTTGTCAAGCTCTGTGGTGAAATGTGGGATTTTCGGTGCAGATATGTGGTGTTTTTAAAGTACCCTGTTATGCAGTTTAGGTTTCTTATGTTCTTTCAAGAGTCTACACTGAAAAAACAGATCCTTTAGAAATAAACCTAATATTCTGTAAATCTAGTCAAAATTGTCTTATTTTAATCAAAAGCACCTCTACCATTGGGGTAAGAAAAAAATTCATGGCATAATTTTTAATACTGGCAAATTAGTTCAAAATAGTCTTCTAAAATTCTTGAAACAAGGCTTTTTACATTTTTTTTTAGAAATTAGTTTTTGAAGTGTAGTTTTTGTTTTATGCATATTATAGGTCTTCAAACTTGAAAACGTCATGATGTGTATTAAACAAAATTGTTCCATTCCCACAGAAATCTCCTAAACTGGCTTAATAACTTCAGGCACCGCTAGGGCTTTTCTACTTATCCTTATCAAGTCACACAATAACGCTGACTAAGCTGACTTACATCCCACACAGAAACTTTAAGTCAGGTCTACTTAGTTACGTTTTATGAGTTGTGATGGGAGATGGAGCAGAGACAAAGAAAGAGCCTAATCAGTTCAGATCATGGTCTTTACATTTACAAAATGGATAAAACTTGTAACATCTCATCCAATTTAAGTTATAATTAAACTTCTTGGCGTTTCTATTTTTTCTTAACGCTCATCATGCTAAAGTAATTAATAATGATTTCTCATTTAGCTTCATCTCACTTGTCATTGTTGAGGTCCGCGGTGGCCACTGAGTACCCGAAGGAGGACGCCAGCTCCTCCCCCCAGAAGATGTGCTGTGGAACCAGCTGGTACACATTGTCCTTCTTCAGCAACACCACAGCCCCCGTGTGATTGGCCCGAGGTGCTCCAGCCACAAAAGTCAGCTCCCCGGGGGTCATTATCCCCATGGCCGAGTCGACAGAAAACCCTGGTAGAAGAAGAGGAAGAGGAAGCTGGAGTGAAAAGAGGAGGAGGAGGGGGTCAGGGGTTAGTATTGACCGTGGAGTTTAGAGGCTCATCTTCTCTCAGTGGGCAATGTTCTGCTCATCTTCTTACTAATGAAATGTGTGCCTTAAGTGACTATTGATTTTACGCCAAGCTCGTGATGAGTGTGAAGGCTTTGTTTTCTGTGTTTGCAAGGGGTTGGTGTGGCTGCTGGTAAAAGCAAACTGGCTGATTGTGACAGTTACAGAACACCTTCTTCTAACCCCTCGTGAGATTTATGATGCTGATGCTGTAACTTTGCATCAGTTGTTTCTAGTCAGATTGTAAACAGAGTAAAAGGACATTAATCAGCAAAAGCACCTTGTTCATTATGTACATGCCTTCTGAAAAACTACTGTGTGTTTGCATGTGTGGTGGAATCTGAAAATGTGCTTGGATGTAAAGTCAGCAAAGTAAAGAACTGAGCAGAATAGATGGGCCAAATTAAATTCATAGTGGAATTGACCTTAAATTGTCATATCAAGATGTAAGGAATAAAACAAATCATATCAAACATTTACTGTAAACCCAAGCTACCACATGCATTGGCTTTACGATCTTAAGAATAGACCGAGGGTGTGGAAAGGGAGGATAGTCTATGAGAACATAGAGGACATTTGTTAGTGGAAAGTAAACATGCTAATAGACACGAACAGTGAGTGGCACCAGGGTGGCAGGTGTGGAATGCAGCATCGCAGCTCCTATAAAACAAAAGGACAGCAACACAGTGCTACTTTTCCCATACAGCTGGATTTCAACATGCATTTTTGCAAAAAGAGCGGCAAATGAAGCGTCAGAGGGAATAAAAGCTGAATGAAGCAAAAGGATTTTGAAGGGGTATATATATATATATATATATATATATATATATATATATATATATATATATATATATATGTGTGTGTGTGTGTGTGTATACATATATTTATAATATAAAGGACAAAGAGTGGTATCTTTAAAAAGCTGTTCAGCTTTGCTTTATTAACTACTTAAAGGGTAATGAAATTCATTATGCTTTTATTTTGATTGTAATTTAATTTCATAGATTTAGTAATTCACTTTTTATATTATTCTTCCCGTCGTGTTTCTCAGTAATCTGATGTGCAGAATTTTGTCGTCAATAAACCTTCATGGTTTAAATTCTCATAGTTTATTTTTCTTGTTTTCTGCAGTTATGATCATAATCTGATCAGTAATGCAAGTCAAATCTTTGTATTGTTTCACAACCAAAAAATTATTTCTCTAAATGTTTAACCTGCAGAATCCTGACTATAAATACATAATAATCAACAAGTCACAAGAGCAGAATTTCTTCATATCCATCTTTTGTCAGTGACAGGCTCTCTGAAGGCCGTCACTTCCTTTGGTTTTGATAAAAATCTCTATTAAAACCTGTCCTTCAGATCTATTTCGAGATTCAACAGAGACGATTTGATTTGGCCCTGATGGAAGTAAAAAGGATGTTTGCTTTTATTTTCAAGAGATTAATGTTAGAGTGAACGGTTCCATTATTTACATGTAACGTTATTGCAGTAAATAGCTGAACCCTCTGACATTTGAAATGCAACAATAGTTAAAATAGTCTCCAGTAATCTCTAATGTCTTGGTAAGCATGCATAGGTGTGGTGTCTGAAATGGTTAGGACCAATGCAGGCATGTGAGTCATAAATGAAGGCTAAAAGGTCATGAGGGAATTAGTGTTGTCAAGGAGACAGCTCAATATGGTGAGGGTAAGCGGGCTTGGAGGAATGTGAATAGAGAGATTTATAGTGGATCCACACACTTAGTGAAGAATAATAACCGTAATCCAACAATAGAAATAAATAGCTCTGCTTTAGCAGAGAGCTTTATTTATTACACTTAATACTGTACAAGAAGACTCAGAAAAACATGTCTCAGGTTATTGCCAGTGGTCAAAACAAAATGTGAAGAGTAACAATCTGACAAATTACATAAGAAGGCTGTATCTGTTTATAATGATAAACTCAGTCAGATCAGAGGATTCTTTTATTCAGTTTAGTTTATATATACCTATATACTGACAACTCACAATAAAAGCTCTCAAAAGGTACTCCACAGAGAAAGGAAAGAAGTTCAGTACTTATGCTAATGCTGTATACGAACCTTTTCTGCCATCACATTAGCATTAAAACTGGCTAACCCTTAAAAGCTTCCTTTTTTACCCAAATATTAATTTTTGACTGTTTTTTTGACAGTTTTCTTCTTTGAAATGTATAAATCACAGTTGTGTTTAACTGTGTAAACACAACTGTGTAAATTTACACAACTGTGTAAATTTTAATATTAAAAATGCTGGATATGTAAATTATTTTGTAAACTATTTTGTTATCATCAAATAGAAATTGATCATATTCCCAAAAATTTTACTCATAACCAAAAATGTTTTTTTTGTTTTGTTTTGTTTTGTTTTGTTTTTTGTTTTTTTAAATGGATGGAGCTACTCTGTCTGAAGTAAATACAGAAGAGCCTCAAAGTGCAACACAACAAACATCTATGGTTGCAAAACATGTTGGCCTCCACTAGACTCCCATTCATAAACTTTCTCAAGAAATGCAGAATCAGTACATTTTATCCATATATCATTATGATGTCACTGGGTGTGTCAAGTTTGTTTTGCTATTCTTCTGAAAATAAAAACAATTAAATTGACATTAATCCTCAAAGAGGACGGTTTTTGTGCAATCAGGTTTTAAGCATGACTCTTTACTTTGTTGTTTTTTTTTTTTTAGATAAGCAGTATGTTGTCTCATCAGAAGTGCAGAGGACAGCAGAACCACATAAACTAAAGAGCACCAGTCAAAACACCAACTGGCTATAGATTAACGTAGATTAATGTAATACTTGGAGAAAGACAATGCAGCAGACGTTAAACTGGGATTTTGGAAAAACTATTATTTTACATGTGCTCCTGGTTTAGTTGTGGGTTCAGGCCTTTCAGCAGTCAAGAATCCTGTCATTTCTTTAAGTTATCATTTATCTGCTGAACTTAACTCCATCACTGAGGACAGAAACTGCCAAAATCAATAAAAATAATACAGAAACACCTCTTTCAGTAAATGTCTTTATCACTTCATTTAAATTCTGTTTTTTTTTCTTTTTTATTGCTTTTATTGTTTTATTCATGTAAATTGCTTTGTTTTGCACACATTTTGCAAAAAGTCTTAAAGAAATAAAGTTTTATTGATTGTTTGACTGATTGATTCTTACCGATGCTTTATAAAACTGAAATAAAATGCAGTCATGAATTACTTGGGGGTAAGAAAAAAAATTAGACAATACAAAAACAAAATATTAGACCCATAAATACAAGGACAAAAATATGAATTCATTAATAAATTAAACATAAATGATTAAGTTAATAAGTGGAATGGATAATGGAGGTAAATATGTGACATAAAATTTAACAAACACATTTGAAAATAAGGCAGAAATGTCCATTTATACTACATTTCATCCCTTAATTATTTCACTATTTTTTTTAGCATTTACTCACCTAGTATGCATTTTTTATATTTATTTTTGATTTTTTGATTTAGTCACTTTCAGTCCTCTGTACTCCACTGATATTAATCACAACTGCTTTCTCTGTCTTTCTTTTGTTTTTCCTTCTGTCCATATGTTTGCTTTTATTTTGAAACTCAAGATGAGTCTAAAACCAGCTAAAGGGAGAAGCAACATGATCATGTTATTTATAATAATCTAAAGATTAACCAGAAGATCAGATGTGCTTCTGAATATCCTCCTTAGACAGATGGTTGAAGAATGACTATCAGTTAAACCCTTTTTTTAACAGTTTAGTCTCACGAAACTACATCAGTCATGCGGAAAACCACCACCAAGATACCCTCAAAAGGTTTATCCGGACAGAAACATGCAAACTGACAAATGAGTTCAACACACTAAAGACAACAGAGCTCAAAAGACAGAGGACATGTGTCACTCAAAGAGACAACCATCTCCTCAGGTCAATTAGTCTTTTTCAATAATAATAATAATAATAATAATA
>JAOWBL010000020.1:4878901-4903635 GCA_028564865.1 Zenarchopterus dispar | reverse complement strand
TGTGTGTGTGTGTGTGTGTGTGTGTGTGTGTGTGTGTGTGTGTGTGTGTGTGTGTGTGTGTGTGTGTGTGTGTTTCACAATCAACACAGATTTGATTGATTTCAAAGATTTTAAAATTAAAATGTAGCAGCTTCAAAATTGTTCAGTACATTTAGGCTGCATTTAAATTATTCACTGTATTTTATAAACTGTATATTGACTCTTTTTTTTTTTTAATCTAAAAGCAAAATTTTGAGGTCACAATTTTACAACCTAACATCACCAGTCTCACAGCCTCCCTGTTTGGGATTACTGAATGAACTGAAATCAATTAACAAAGTCTGACACAATTCCTTGATCCATTTTCCAGACCTCCTTTTTTATGATTTGGCAGTCTGCATGTTTCAAGGCAGAGGAAACAGCAGAGGAAATGCCAGCATTAGCGTGGGAGAGGGGTGGCCTCTTCACGCCATCGCTGAGGTGAGTGGGTTTAAACCACAGTCTGCTGCTTCGAACAGGCCTAAGGCAGAAATGAAAATGCAGAAGTGGTTCGTTCTCTCATTTCTTAAAGAAAAGGATGCATATGCAGCTAAAGGCAAGAGACAATAAGTTCTTTTTAATTTCTAAAATTCTTTTAATCTGTGCAGAGTGCTGCAGATTGCGTATTAAAAGCATAAATTAAACTCACATCTGCTGTTTTGATGAACAAGTGCAATGGAGTCTTCAGGACATAAAACTTAAATCTCTCGGCAGTTCAATGAATATTAACGTCAACCCATGGATGTGAGCAGATTAAATTTTCTCTTTTAGAAATGTAATAGTATGTCTGTAAGACTCCAGCAATGAGTTACAGAGATCTGCTTAGCTCTTCAAATCACACTTTTTTCTTTGACAGTTACTGAAGTCACAAACATATCAAACTATGATGTTTGTGCACTTTTGAGGCAGAACAGCTTCTAAGCTTCAGGCTTCTGGGAAGAAGCTGACCATGACAGCAGCAGACTCACATGAGTGGAAAAAATCAAGGCCCTACACAGCTCATCATTTTTTTTTTTTTTTTAATCCCCATTTGACGCTTTACCACATTAAACGATTGGGACGGTCTATCACTATGTTCACATTTTACGTCACCTCATTAATGGAAGCTAGACTCAGAGACTTTCAAACTTCCTCTCCCAGCTAGTCACTTCATTTACTTTTTTTCCTATTTCCATTGCCCAGATGTAATGGTTTATCTGGGATTCTGATGCATGGTCTCACTTCAATTTATTTGTATTGTACCAGTCCACAAGTAGTCATCTCAAGGATCTTTACAGGGAAAGTGAGCAAGTTCAACACAAGTCCCATTAAAAGGAAGTCCAGTTCAGTCTAATTCATCATAATCAGGTTACAATCCAATTTAAATGAATTTAGTGAAATTTGTTTAAAAATTATAAAAAGCTGTCTAATGCATCCAGCTGATTCCATCAAACTTGCGGTTCAGTTGAGTCTCCTGTCTTGGTTGCGTACAAGGTGGTGGCACAAAGAAAATTTAAAAACAATAAAAACTGCAGCAAAAACCGGGTCCAGGATAGACCGACATCTGCAGAGACAGGACATGACAGAGAACCCACGATATAGACATAATAACATTAGGCCTGCTGAGAAAAGGTAATGGCTGTGATAAGAGAAAATGCATTTATGTAAAATAAGCAGAATGGAGAGAAGTGCACAACGGATATCGCACCATAGCAAAAGAAGTGCCTCTGGGCACCTTGATTCCTTGACTGGGTTACAGACTGCCTGTTTTTACAAACATCTAGTATGAAATGTCCTCTTAGATGTGCTGTAGCATTATCGGTGTTATGAAGAAACACTTTCAGTTGTTAACATTGTGTCATAACAAAATCAACGGTATGAGGAAGACAGTAGTGTAGGTCAGTCTATTATATAGAACAAAAAGTAAATTTAGACTATTACTTTCAACATCACCACATCATTGTTTCTAATTAGTTTTGACAGTCATTAAAGGTCATTTGGAAAAAAAAACAAATAAGTAGTCTTTCCAGTTCTCCTTGTCCATTTTTTTTAAACTTTGAGATAAACATTTCACCTCCACAAAATTTTCAAATAGTTATAATATTTATATTTGTCCGAGTGTCTCTGGTTCTGTAAGGACTTTTAAAATCACATTGGTGTGTGGTTCTCCTTTGGAGACACTATACCCATCTGAACACTGCACTTTAGAAAATTATATATCTTTAGAACATCTTCTGTGTGGCAAAACAGAAGAGGTGTTTTGTTTTTTTAATGAGCAAAGAATAACTACATTAAGAGGGAACAGACTTAAATTGCGTATACAGCTTTTTTATTGAATACATTGAACTGATTGTAATATTTTTTATCAATAAAGATGGTTTAAGAGGGACAGATGTGGATATATATATATATATAAAAAAAAGGGCAGCTTTCTGAAAACCTGATGCTGTTGCCACAGACAGGTATTGTGAAACAGGAAATGTGCCTTCAAAAATAACTGCTGACGCATGTATAACCGAGCCGTTTCACAATCATGTTTGGAGCTTCCGATGCGCCTGCGCAGAGAGAAATCCAACTCTTTGTATGAACCGATGTGTTGTAATCTGGAGCTCATCTTGTTCGGTAATAGCATCGGTTAAAAGAGTTACAAGATAAGAGCCCAGAAACTTCCCACAGTTAGATTCTCGCTATGATTTGATTTACTCTCTTAAGGTGGGAGGGGCATAGCTGAAAAGTAATTCATAAAATATACCTCTAAACTGTATTAGAATTAAAATGAAACCAGTGATAGGACACTTATAATATATCAAGAAAGCAGGTCACAGGAAATTGCTTTGTTTTTATCTAGTATGGTCTTATACCATCTGCTCTTATAACCCTGTATTTTCTATGTATTCATCTTCTAACCACTTTCGTTCTATCCAGGGTCACACCTTGAGTCTATCTTAACTTCAGGCATTGAGTAACACATGCCATTGGGTTCATTTTAGATTTTTAAGGCTACTGCACTGCGTATTATATAGAAATCTAGTGTCTCACATTTGCGTCACTGGTAAACAAGAAGATCAGTCCCAGTATATTTTATGGTATGCCAGTTTTATATATGACGATATCTGTGGTGATGTTCTCACACTGGCATGCTAGTACAAATACATGCCAGAGCTGCAGAGGTGAGAAACCATGGCAACGGAGATGGAATAGGTGACAGGAAGTGGGGTCCTGATGCAGAAAAAGCTGATGATCCAAGAGGTAATGTAAAATAAAACTTGTCAGATATGAAGTAAAGTTTGTAGGAGAAAGTCAATGGACTTAATAAACATAAAACGCCTCATTCAAATGTTTAAAACAGTCACTATATAACTTCAAAATGCAGTTTTGAATAATCTATTTAGCATATTTAAAGTAATTTTAATCGTAGAAGGACTTCTACTTTCCTCACTGTGTGATTAAATGAATTCAATAAAGGGGTTATTTCTGTGTTATTCTCTAAGAATTTTCCATCAAACTACAAACTCTGACAAAGCATAATAAATTGATTTTTTTTTTTTAAGTAATGGAGGGCAGTTGTAAACAAACACACACACACACGCTCCCTCTCTCAGAGACCCTGTTGTTGTCCATGAAGGGAACGGAGACACAAGAGCCCTAAAGTTCAAGTGTGTGTTTGTGTGTATGCGTGTGCTTGTATTTTGTTAGTGAGTGAGTGTGTGTCTGTGTGTAAGTCACTGGGGGGGATAAAGAGCCATTGTCTGCAGCTGGTGAATCCACCACTCCTCCTCTCTGCAGCTGTGAGGAAATCAAACGTTCCTCTCTTCCTCCTCTCTGCTTCTGTCACAACCTGCTGATGCCTTATTAGGTCATTCATTGTGAAATGCTGTGGTGGTTTGTTTAATGTTGTAGGTGTGCTCTCATGCTGTTACAAGCGAGAAATATCCCACAAAACTATTAATGTGAGTGGTTACAATTTTTCTTAAAAAAAAGTCTGATGTCATAATTCTTTATTAGGAGTGATTGATGGGATTTATTATACACACTCATGCCTGCTTAGAAACACTATATATACAGTTGTGCACTGTTGCTGCAGAAATGATCAAAAGCTGCAAAGAGAGGCAGAAAATTTCATTTCTGAGAAAAAGTAAAGCATAAAAATTTAGTTTTAGCTTTAGCTCAAAAGATAGCTTTTTACTCTCTTTTTTGATGAATATAATCAAGATAACATAGACATTTTAATTTTATTTAATTTAATACTGTATTATGGAATATTATAGATTTATTAGCAGCAAGGTGACCAAGGAAATATCAACTAAATTATTTTTATCAAGACATATCTTGTAATAAAGATAAAGCAACAATGAAGTAAATAAAATCTCAATTCTGATACACTTTATTGATAAAGAATTTCAGAATAAAGAGCTTCAGTATATTATGTTCATTTTTCAAGCAAGGTCTTTTTGCTGTTAATCTCTTATGAAACTTTTCTCAGCCTGTTTTTATATTTTTCTCTACAAAAATACTGAATATCTCATACTAATGTTTCACAGTGTATATGTTTAAATATTTCATTGTAATCAACAAAGCTTCATGAAAATACACTAGAGTGTAATCTAAAAAATGTACTATTAAAAGACATGTTGTTGTGTCTCAGCCTCTAAAGACATATTGGAAAATAAAAATAGTAAATAAATAAATAAATAGTGATAATTTTGTTAAATGGCTACCGCTCTGTGTGGTGGATAAAAGCCAGCTTACAGGAATGTTTCCCGTTTGCTTGAGAGCAGAGCGTGTGGAGGTGTTTGACGTGGGTGGACTGAAGGCGTTGAACACTACAGAATAGCTGATGATGGGGTCAGTGTTGTTACATGTTCATGAGTTTCATAATCTCTCTTTGTTTTAATAAAGAATTCAGTATATTGGGAACATAAAATATGAAACGAATGCGTTCAGTACTCTAAAATCCAAATCTCTGCCTTTTCAGATATGCAACGAGGTACACGAGGATGACAACAGTTCAAGTGCTCTGTAAAATTACAAAATCAAAATTAAAATCAGATTGCAAAGAAATCCAAGAACTTAACCTAAAGCTGAAAGTGAGAAATGTTGTTGTTTTTGGTTGTATAACCCATCTTTGTGTATTTGATATCAGCAACATATTTCAAATATGATGGGACAGGAGCAACAAAACACTGGAAAAGTAGGGTGGTGCTGAAGAAAAACATTTGATACAACATCTCACATATAATCAACTTCAGATGAGGGAGATGGTAATGCATCTGTGAGGGATTCATTAATGCTGAAGCATGAATTAAGCTTTTCAGGCAACATGGTCTGCTATTTATAATTTCTTCAGGGACAGCCTTGCTTATTTAAGCAAAACTTTGCCAGTCCACATTCTGCACATATTACAACAGCGTGGAGTAAAGAAGCCTTGGTTTCTGAGCTGCCAAGGCTGATCTTCCTGCAATGAAAACGTGTTATCTGTTGAAAAAGTGTGGCTTATAAAACATACAACAAAGAAACTCCTGAACTGCTGAGTAGCTAAAATCCTCTCAAACCAATAAAAGTGTAAAATATTTCAGTTTGCAACTACTGATCTTCTCAGTTTCCAAATATTTACAGACTGCAGTTAAAAGTAGATGTGATGTGACGCAACGCAGTGGTAAACACGTTCCCTCCCAAACATTTAATATTTAAAACATGTTAAAATTAGAATACATTTTTATAGTAGTTAAAACATTTAATTCTTTCCCCTTTCAGAAAGTTTTCATTGGGTTTGAATAAATTGCAAGTCATTGTAGTCTGATTGCAGCATCCAAAATTCTGTCGACTGTAGTTGTATGAGGAATTCATTAACTTTGTGCAATTTCTACAGGTGTGGTGTGTGCTGCAAATGTATGATCAGTACCACATGTCAGCAGAAGTGAAAAAAACTTTCAAAATGCACCCTAATCTGTAGGTTTAAGCTTTATCTCCACTGAGGATAGCTAGGGTCAAATAATCATTGATTGTTTTAACTGAACACCTTTATGGGCTAATGCAATCTAATACAACAGTGTGAGTGTTTCTAAGCTTTTATTCTTGTTCTTTTAATAAAACAGGGTACATACTACAGAGGAAGAATTGGAGATTAAAAAAAATAGTTAACACCATATTATTACCAAGTTCTGAAGCTGGTATCTTAAAATGAACTTTGTGGCAAGACTAATGGGAATGCAATCATTTTTTTTCTCAACTGAAAAAAGAAGAAGTAAATGGGTTAAAATTAACAAGAAAAACGTGGTTATTGAAATGTCACAAACGCAATAGGCAATGCAATTTTTCTTAAATTCAGTTTGCACTGTTGTTTATTTTTTTATCATTATTCTTCCTTTTTACTTCATTCCTGCTACTACCAATTTGTAGATGTTTAAAGGGGCTGGTTTGAAAGACTATAGAAAAGTTCAATTGCAATGAAGAATACATCTATTTATCTAGAGGGTCAGGAGGAGATCCATGACCAGGAGCTCGGCGAGTGTGCATGTAGGAATTGGACTTGATCATTTCACAAGTATTATTTTAAAGTTAGAGCACACTGTGCAGTTTCTCAATGAATGGATCGTGACAGCAGCTCGTGTGAATCCTCGGCAGCTCTGCACCTTTAAATCTCTCTGCTCCTCCTCCCTTCAGTCATGAGCCGCAGAGCCTCTTTAATACATCCAGTGGAAATGACAAACCAGAGGCGCTCCACGGGCCAGCCTGTCAAAGAATAACAGCAATCATGGGCTTTACCATCAGCCGCGTATGCGAAACTCGCATCCGAAGGCTCTAACAGGGGATCCGTGGACCGTTTCGCGGGTGTCTGCGGACGCCTTTGGAGTTGGAGAGGGGCTTGCTGGATGGACGTCGGAGGACTGGTCTGAAGTGAGCGAGGCAGCGAAAGGAAACCTCCGCATGTTCAAGTTTCCTGCTCCGACTAGCGCGGCGTCGGTGTGTGAGCGCGTGTGTGTGTTGGATGTGCGCGGCGTGAGCGCTCGTGGAGCTGTGTGTTGGGTGCGTTGCGCCCGGCTGGAGCAGCAGCAGGAGCGGCGGCGGCGGCGGCGGCGGGCAGCCGCTGGGAGCGAAGTTTAGCACCGTGATTTTTTCCCCACTTCTTCTTTTTTTTTTTTTTTTTTTTAATTTTTTTTTCCTTCTGTCGCGTTGTATTTTCCTCATGTCACAAGCGGGAACGGCCGGATTAACGTTTCCCTGATGAAAATTAATCATCTGTGCAGAGGCTCCGTGATCGTGACTATGATGATGTCGAGTAAGAGCGTGGAGTGGCTGCAGGACGAGCTGGAGTCCGGCTCCGGCGCCCTGCTGCTGCTCGATTGCAGACCCCACGAGCTGTACGAGTCCTCTCACATCGAGTCGGCCATCAACCTGGCCATCCCGGGCCTCATGCTCCGGAGACTAAAGAAGGGCAACCTCCCCATCCGCTCCATCATCCCCAACAACGAGGACAAGGAGAAATTCGTGAAGCGGTGTAAGACGGACGTGGTGGTCCTGTACGACGAGGCGACGCCGGAGCGGCAGGAGTCCGGGCTAGGGGGCTCCGTGATGGGGCTGCTCCTGCAGAAGCTGCGGGACGATGGCTGCGAGGCTTTCTATCTGGAGGGTAAGCAACACGAAAAAAAAAAAAAAGAAAAGAAAAGAAAAAAAAACAACTAAGTTTCCTCTCAAACTGTAGTAGAGTGAGACGTTTTATTTCCCTCATTTGGTTACATTAACTACCCTCCTTCGTGTATTTGCAACTTAACCACAAATCACTTCTGTTAGTCTTAAATGAACCATAAACTTGCTGTAGTTACTATTACATAACCGTTTGTCCTCAAAAACTAAGTTTCTCGTTTATAAACGAGTATCAATGGCAACGGGTATATTATCAAACAGTTTCAACTGAAGTGTTTCAACTTCGATGTTCGACAGATGTTTCTCACCTGCCAAGACTTTTCGTCTTTTTTTTTATCATTCTTTATCTTCGTAACACGCTCTATTAAAATGTATTGTAGGAATATTCTCTAAGTTTTATATAAAAAAAAAATTAAAAGTGTTTACTTTGGCTGAACATAGTCGGGTCAAACACGGCACGTTTTCAACAACTAAATGCTGCAGAAATGGCCCCGCCATGTTGTTGTGCTCCTTCAGGAAAAGAGACGTTTGAGGGTTTTGGGTTGTTTTTTTCTTTTTCTTTTTTTTCTTTTTTTTTCATGAATGAACAGTGAAACTAAGACACGACGACGCATTTTTATTCCATTTTTAACACGATGTTTTTTTTTGTTTGTTTATTTGTTTTTAAATATCCGACTGAACGTTTAAATGTGGTTAGTGGCAGCACTCGTGAGCGTGTTTGAGCCAATACTTATTAAAAAATGCTCGACGGGAGTCGTAAGCGGAGCTGCCATTCACAAAAAAGTGGACCGAGCTGCGAGAGCTGCAGCGGAGCTCAGTGTCCTGATTCTCCGCAAGACTCTCATTTTCTCAATGGAGTCATGTCTGTTCAGCCCCGTTTTCATGTCCGCACTGACGTAAATGTCACATTATAATATCCTCCTCATGAGAGTATAATGAGCATTACAAGAGGATTTGAATAGGATAACAAAACAGTTTCTTATTTAACTGATTAAAACTGATGCCATGACAGAAATGCAGATTTTTAGTATGAAAGTGGGGGTGTAAATGAAAAAAAAAACCTTTTCTAAAATACTTAATTATTACATTACTGTCAGCAAAAATGTTAATTTCTTGTCATTCGTGATTATGATCTCTTTATGCCAGTAAAGATCATATCACAAAACCATTGGCTTCAGCCCTTGCATAAGATCTTTATGGTCTTTTCTGTGTCCTCCAGGGGGCTTCAGCAAGTTTCAGTCTGAGTACCCTGAACACTGCGAGACCAATCTGGACTGCTCCTGTCCCAGCAGCTCCCCACCAGCATCCGTCCTGGGTTTGGGAGGACTCCGCATCAGCTCCGACTGCTCGGATGGGGAGTCTGACCGTGAGCCGGGCAGCGCCACAGAGTCTGAAGGCAGCCCACTCCCCAGCAACCAGCCGGCATTCCCCGTCCAAATCTTGCCGTACCTTTATCTGGGCTGTGCCAAAGACTCCACAAACCTGGATGTGCTCAGCAAGTACAACATCAAATACATCCTCAACGTGACGCCCAACCTGCCCAACATGTTTGAGCACGAGGGAGACTTCAAGTACAAACAGATTCCCATCTCCGATCACTGGAGCCAAAATCTCTCGCAGTTTTTTCCAGAGGCCATTTCATTCATTGGTAAGTGGAGGAGCTGTGCCATTCTGTCACCTACATATAATATACAGTCCTGGATTTAAACCAGTTCATGCAAATATATGCAAATACTTCCCCTGCACTGAACATAGTTTTCATATACTCATCAGAGGTTTTGATTAAAGCAGTGTAACAACAATTTTTATCTTTTTTACTCTTTCATTCCTGAAGAAAATCTTTGACCAAGCCCACATTTTTTCTAAAACTTACAACTATTCAAAACATTCAATTAGTTACCTGTGTTTAAAGATAAATAATATGATTCTGTTAGACCCCCAAAAGATATTAAAAAGTATTATCAGAAAAAAGCTTCATATACATGAGGAATATGTTCTCAAAAACTTTTGTTTACATAGTTTTTGAGAACCTTTTTTGGGGAATTTCTTTAAAAAAAACATACTTTGATAAGCCACACTCAGGCTATCAGAATTTAAAATCAAAAATGTTTTGAATAAAACATGGAAACAGGCTCTTTGAGAACAGGGTTGCACTGACGAATTTAGCCAATTTCTTTCTTTTATTCTCAGTCATTCCCATCACTCCCATCTTTACTTGTTCCCAGAGGATGGAAGAAGTCCTCCTCTGATGAGTCAGTGTCAGAGGTCTCGTCCTATATTGTCCAGACCACCTTTTTTAGTCATGATTCTGTTTAGGTGGGAGGAAGTGCGACATATGGCAGAGCACGGGATTGTGCCAGATTTAGGTCATATTGATGTTAAACTGAGCTGGCTGTCTGGTTGTAAGACGCAGGATTTACATCAAATCCTTTACTTTACAACAAGCCAATTATGGGTAAAGGAGACCCAGATGTACTGAAAGCTGAAAATTACTTGAACACTTAAATATTGTTGTTGGAACGTCTTTTATATGTTTGGGTTTATTTTTTCCTGGCATTCCAGCAGCTTCATATATGGAAGATTCTGGCATTATTGCATAATTAAACCACAAGTGTAGTGATGTAATGCTGTTCAACCTACAGATCAGTTCAAGTAGATTAACTCTTAGCTACTTGTTTGACTTCTTAATCTTGTAAAGTTTGGTTAAGATTCTCCACACGAGGATATTAAAATATACCCCCCCCCACACACACACACATTGAGGGAAGTGAGCAGATATTCCATATAAATATAATTTGGCACCAGCTTGGCAGCCTGAGCTTGTGAGCCAACTGACCTCAATCCTACAACAAGAGATGTAGGCAGAGAGAGAAGAAAGGAAGGAAAGAAGCGTTTAACTCTCACTCTAGTGGCCTGTAGAGATGCAAGGGCTTGAAGCTGATAGGTGGACAGATGCAGCTGCATAGTAATGAAAGATTCTTGTTTTTTTATCCATTTTCTTTGGACAGAGTAGCTGAAAAGCTGAATGAATTAAGACTGTTTGCTGTCATTGAGAAAAGCCACCCTGAGCTGGAAACAAAAGTGTGATATAGACATAATATATATCTAATAATTGAACATATTTGGAAAAAAAACATTTCATATTCTGAGCGGATGTGTAATTGGGTTGTTTTTATTAAAGGAGTCATATAGCAGTTACGTACTCACTGCACATGTAAATATTATCATCGGTTAATCTTCAGATGAAATGAACTCTGGTGAATCACAGTTCATGGAATATAAATAGTTTTCTGTGTCATTTCACCAGAGCTGTCCCAATTACTATTACTGTTACAAAAAGCACCTGCGAGAAAGACGAAATAGAAAAAGCACGAACACACTAACGCCAGGATTTTATCTTCATTGATAAAGGATGCAGACAAGCATCTATTCGCGGAGTCAGATGTTTTATGGGTGCCTGTTTAGATCAGCTTTGATGGAAATACGTGACGCCCTTCACAGCGTTACCATGGACACATCAACAGCGGGTCGTGTCTGTGATAGTTTATGACCTCAGAGCCTCATGTGTCTGTCCAGGCAGT
Source organism: Zenarchopterus dispar (assembly GCA_028564865.1). NCBI lineage: Eukaryota > Metazoa > Chordata > Actinopteri > Beloniformes > Zenarchopteridae > Zenarchopterus > Zenarchopterus dispar. The sequence goes on along the minus strand of JAOWBL010000020.1, from coordinate 4,892,413 downwards.
ACTTTTGATTTGTTTAGACTGTTTTTTTTTTTTTTTACTTTAGGGTGACTGAATTTAATTATGTAATAAATATCCATGGTAACAGTCTCCGCTTTGCTAACTCTTGGAAGAATTCACAACATCAAAAAAGTTAAGCCATTAATAGGGGGTCACATACTCTTACTATGGTTTTTTCATATTAATAAACTTTGTCAGCTTAACTTACTTGAGTAGGTTCCTCCACATTTCTGCATCTACAGTGAAGTAAAATTAGTATTCATCATAACTGCAGGATGACTCATCAGTATATTTTAATTGTTTTAAACACGATACTCTAATATGCCACGAAGACAACCAACAGTCCTGGGACGGTACATGTTAATAAAACTCACAGAACTGTAACACAAATTTGTGGGATGGATTTGTTCTGGCTCTGATCCTCAACTTCTTTCTTAGTAGCGTATTTATTTATCTATTTTAATCATGTCATGCGGCCATGAGTCACTCCTGTAGTGTTAGTACTAGTAGTGATAGGCAAGAGGTGTAAAATTAAACATCAAAAAAACTATCATTTCTTTTTTTTCATTTCCTGTTTGTGATTTGTCTTGTAATATAAGTGTATTATTATTTTGAAAAGGAAGAGCTCTAGAAAATGAATTCATCTTTTTATTACCATGGCAACAGCCAAAGGATTTGGATTAGCGCTACATTTGTGGTTGTATTTGTATACGTGTTTATTCAAACTGTATTTTGATTGCTTTTCCAATTTTTATGTGAATAATTTATATCATTTTAATCACACATAATTTGATACTACAAAATTAAATTGCTAAAATAATTGAAATAGCCAGGTTTGTGAGTGACACCGTGGATTTAGCTGTAATCTAATCACTTCTGTCATGCTTTCTTTTCTTGTCTCATCGTTCATTCCTCGTGCCATCCTCCGTTTCCTCCTCAGACGAGGCACGTTCCAAAAAGTGTGGCATCCTGGTCCACTGTCTGGCAGGGATCAGCCGCTCAGTCACCGTCACTGTAGCCTACCTGATGCAGAAGCTCAACCTGTCACTCAATGACGCATACGACTTTGTCAAGCGGAAAAAGTCAAACATTTCTCCGAACTTCAACTTCATGGGCCAGCTCCTGGACTTTGAGCGGACCCTGGGCCTCAACAGTCCCTGCGACAACCACTCGACCTCCCCGCCGCACGACCAGCTCTTCTTCACCACCCCAACCAATCACAATGTGTTTCAGCTGGATACGCTAGAGTCCACATGAAAATAAGACTCAAGACTGTGCCCTCTTTAAAGAAGAGTAAGGAGTCAAGGTGGAGTTGTTACCACGGTAACGAGCAGCTGCACTGGAGGAGAGCAGCTAGTTTTAATGAATGTTTTAGCCTCCGGAGGCTCTTGTCTTAGAGCCTTGCCACAGAGCGGCACTGAAGCGACAGGAGGGGTCACGAATGGCATGTTTAAGGAGATGTGAGGAGAGTCGCTTTATAACTCGGAGAGGGGAACACTGCGTTTGAAATTGAGTTGTCATTTGCGTTGATTGAAATCGAGGATCCAAGATCCCCGATCAACTTGTCTTGATATGAAGAACAAGGCGATTTACTTAACTGAGTGAAAAACTGAACGACCCCAGCGGGACAGACAGCTTCATGCAAAGATAGGAACACAGGAAATCTGCAGCGCTCGATTTAAGAGATGACAGCATCCTCTCTGTTTTTCCGTCTCAGCTCACAAGCTGAGTTGACTGGTGCCAAGTGGAGAATCTGGGATTTACTCAAAATCTCACTCTACTGAATGTAGAGTTTTTTAAAACCAAGGAATTAACACTCTCTTTCTCTCTCACACACACACACACACACACAAAGTAAGTATGTAAACGTACGTAGCAGAAAATGTATGAGCAGTCCTTAACAAATTCAATATGTCCACATGCATTTTTGTATATTTTTATGTACATTTACGCACAGATCTATACCTTATATAAATATATACGCATAGAAATTTTGTCTTTGTCCAAAAACAAAGTAATTCAATCCACTAATGGCTTCAGAGATTGTAAAACTAAAAAGAAGGGAAGGGTGTTAAAGTTTTTCCTTTTTTTTTTTTTTTTTAATGACCTAATGCAGTTTGCACAGTGGCGTAGCCATTGACTTGCTGGCACTTGAAGCCAGTGCTGGAAGCAGGCAGATAAAGAGACATTCAGAGAGGGTGGAGTGGACAGAGGAGAGGCCAGTCCCAGGCTGCGACAAGTCCTAACAGCTGCACGGCAGGACGGGGAGGGAGCAGGAACTATGAGCTGAGGTTCAGGGTGATCCCTGGGTTAAAATGGCAGGGACGACTTGAACCTGGATTTAGGAACCAGCTGAACTGTGGCTGATGAAACAACTGTAGGTTCATCTGACAGTGTTTTGTTTGTTTGTTTTTAACTGTAGTACCTGGTTCCTCCTTTCTTCACCTTATGACTGTTCATTCAGACACCTAAGAAGAAGTACCAGTGTTTCCACCAGCTGTTCCAAGTATCTGAGTCACTTGTTTCATTTCATTTTGAAACTAAACCCTGAACTTCCTAGATTATTTCATCACGACAGTTATCGCGCAAGTATGTTTGGCCAAAACTGGTTTCGACCAGCTCTGACTGTTGCTTCCTGACGAGGCTTCAGTGAGGTCTTGGGCTCAAGCTCAAGCAGTGTTAAAGTTTCACAGTCACTTTTTGGGCAAAGTATTTTGTAAGACTTAGCTAAAAGAGGACCTCAGCCTTCTTAGAGAGGCTAAAATTTGCCAAAAAAGATCATAACTTTGGTGTTGGGGTTCTGGTTTTGTGAATTGGGACTGGCCTCCTCGACAGACTGCACTTACTTTTCTTAATAGGGATCACCTATTTCATCAAAGAAAGCTTTGTTGGGTTGATTCACCCTTAAGCCTTGGCTATATTATATGAAAGCTATATTAATAAAGACATGAATATAAAATTTATATATAATAAAGCTAATATTACACAAATTGATATTATTTTCTATACCTGAGCACTCTGTGGTGCTGTATGCTCTTGAACATAGACATGGATGATGCTTTATCACGTGGAAAGACCAACAAAGAGGCCTGTTTTTTTAAAAATGCTGTTGCACACAGCATGTAGTCAGTGTGTTTTCTGAGACAACATCCACATCTGCAGCACTTAAAGAGAAAGGTTACATCTGGTTTGACACATTTGTGTGGAAAACAATGGGAATAACATTGCTTTCAGTTTAGCTTCTGCATTTGTTTTAGTCTTTAAAGGACTTATCTAATTGGGTATGGGGAAGTACCTGTGGGTACTTTGGGCCTCACGATTAAAAGGTTTTCTTCTTCATTCTAAAGTATATAGTGAATCACTCATTTGCAAGTGTTAAAGGGAAGGTCAGACTCTTACGTTGACCCTGAAATTGCCAAATAACGCTGACTTTTCCACTCCAGCTATCTTGCACATTAGGATTCCCCTTCCTTCTCAAGAAATACACGCGACAGATGTGGAAAATAAAATTCCTGATCTTTTCAAGGCACAGATGTGGATGAGGTCTAAACAGAAAAAAAGAACAGGGTTTCAGGGGGAGCAGCGGTTGAATCTGTTGGTTGGTTTTAGCTGGCCTTATATTATCTTTCTAACTTGTTTCTAATGCTGACTGTTCAATACTCTTTGTATCTCACTTGAGAAAAACATATTGCGTGGTTAAAAAAAAAGCAAACAAAAAAAAACTGTTTCTCTGTTATTTGGAAAAGAACACGGTAATAAAAGACGGCGAACCGTCTTCTTACCGTAACGGGTCACATGAGGTCCTCTTTGTTACTCTGCAATATGTCAGAACACCTTTTTTGCAGTATTTTGTACATCTAAGACCTCAACGTTTTTAACTTCGTCTTCTTTTGTACGATATCTACTCTACATAATTACACAAGATCCAGCTTAGTTATGGCTTATGGACTGAAATAATATTTCACCTGGGGTGTCCAAAATAAAGCGCCTGTTTGTCCGACCTTAGAAAGGCCTTACCAAACACACACTCTCTCACAAACACAGGAAGAGCTGTGTTTGTCACAAAAGAGAATTATATCACCCAGCTTAAATAATTACAAGTTATTTTTCCAAAATGATTTGATATAATGTGCTTGATGCCATTCCTGTGGCCTTTTCGTATGCAAAGTTCCTCATCTATAACGACATCAGAAGTGAAAATGATACTACCACGACTGAATGGACCTCCCTTTGTTTTTTTAGGAATCATATTCCGCTTATAGTAAAACGAAAATATGGACTGGATCACTTGCACCCAAGGTTTGAAATATATTTCAGGATGGAGTTTTTCTATTTACAAAGAACACGGTTGATTTCAAGCTGCTTTCTTGTGTTTCTGTGTCTCTGTCACAATGAACGAGAAACCAAGTCCTTTTCTCTGTTTGTAAGTTTTCTAGATCACGGGAACGGGTGTTTCTGTGTCCTTAAACCTTGTAGCTACAGTAGATCTTGGTAAGAATGTGCTCATGAGAGAAAGGTGCGCGCGAACGAGAGCGGAGGACGGAGACGGTGGCGTGAGAAACAAAGTGGAAGTAAACGTGAATGATTTTTAAAAAAAATGTTACCTCAGTGAGGATTTTCAGGGATTTTTTTTTTTTTTTTTTTTTTTTTTTTGGACAATGCATCTTGCATCGTGTTACAGCTTCACAGTCATGTTGAATAGCTGTTTTGTATTGTGCTGTAAACAGTTTTTAAAAAAAGATGCAATCTGTATGTGAATAAAAACAAGGGGGCATGTTGACCGGGGCATTTACACCTTTCTGTCTACTGAAAGAAATATGATTGACCCGACATATTGTATAGTGTATATGAAAACAACACAAGACATGTTTATACCGCAAATAAATATTGAAGTATTTTTTTCTTTAACATGTTCCCTTCTTATTTCTGATGCTTAAATTGTATTGTATTGGACGGAGAAAACAAACACAGTACACTGCAAGTTCTTTCCTTTTTTCTTAATCACAGAGTCATTCGATGGGATGGGGTTTCTGATACGAGCAGTTAGACAAACAGCCTTTGGTTTAACTGGTTAAAATTATTTGACAAGGTGTAGCAGGTAAACACTAGCATGCCATAAGGATCCTCATGACCGGGAGGCTGGAAAAACACAGCAGCTGGACATGTCTCTCTAAAATGAGGGTAAAACCTCTTTACTTTGTAAATCGTAAAGAGGAAATGAAGCTAAGTGGATGTTTACTACGACAGTGGTTCAAATGTCATCATTAAATCTTCAAATTGTTGACGTCTAGCTTTAAAAATGTGAAAAACTGACAGAAGTGTAGCTCTACTCATTTTTGTTTTTTGTTGGTTTTTTTTTTTTTTTTTTTTTTGGGGGGGGTCTTTTTTGACCTCCTTATGTGTACTTTTTTCAACTGAAGTTGATGTTTGATGCTTCGGGGTGCATTCAGTTGAAAGAGTAGAAAGCTAGATGACATTATTTGTTTATTTCCAATTTAGTGGCAGCGAGTCCACAGCACTCCCAAGTTTAAATATGCTGTTATTCCCTCTGCAGTATTTGCAGTGTCATCCGAGCCAGCGCGCCAGACCTGAACTGCAGAAACATCAAATCAAACACAATAGTGTCTCAACTCAAGGTCTGAAACTTAAATGGAGGTGTCAACTTGTCAACATTTAATGCATTCTCTAATCAGACAGTTATTATAATTATTTAAACGGTTTGGGGTTTTTTTTTCAGCGTTTTTGAGTTTCTAACTCAGCTACCAGCTGTCTCTGACACACGCAGCATCTTGTAGTGACATTTTTCAACCCTTTTATTAAAATATGTCGACTAAATGTTTAGTCTATGTCCCTGCTATTAGTGGGAGATAAAATAAACACACAGTCCAGACTCAATCCTTGTGATGTCCCTTGAAAGTCACAAAGGCACCACCTTATTTTATATGTGACAGTTTTTCCTCCAGCAATGGCAGACCTGGGTAGGGGCTTGCTTAGCCATCTTTGTGTTTGTGAGCAAGACTGGGTTAAAAAAAAAATATCTAGCTGAATCTTATGAAACCTGCTGCAAAGCTGGAGCTTGAGGCAAAGGATTCGATTCCAGCATTGATCAGGATCAGTTTCATTAAAAGTGCCAAATATAGCTCTGGCGCTGGTGGAGGAGGGACTCTCGGAGGACTCGTGTGTAGTTAGCACTTATGCATGCACACTAAAGAGATAAATGCCTTGTCTTACCAGAAGCTACTATTGCTTATTAGTAAGCTAATCCAGAATGGATTATGGCTCAAAATAAGTTTTTAATTCTTTTCTATGTGCGGTTTTGCTTTGCATAAGTTCTGCCTCATCTTCTTCCAGAAAAACACACACAACAAAAGGTTTCTCTCTTTTTTGTTTTGTTGTTTCATGTGGTTTCAAAGGTTTCTAGAAGTTGAGTCTTGTTGCCTAAACTGAAATCCTGCCACTTCCTCTCCCAAACACCTACGCGTTTGCTTTACATCTCGTACGCGCAGAACATACCACATTTAACTTAAAAAGAGCAGAGGAAAACAGCAACTGTAATACACAACTGGTTCCAGTTTTGCTTTGTGCCTATTTTGATAGCTTCCTTCATCCAGATAACCTTTCTTCAGTGGTGTCATCACCAGCCCTGTCGTGTTTCAGTTTCCTTAGGTAAGACGCTGTGAGTGCAAAAACGTTGTAGGGACAGAGGAGTCATGCAGGTATATAATAAAAAGCATTCTATCAGTGTTCGAGTTCTTGTGTAAAAAAGTCAGAGCAAGATTGAAAAGGTGCCACATAAGTACAGACCATTGACCTTTTTCTCTCTTTTCTGTCCTCTCAGCGAGCGTAGCAGAATGACACATTTGTGTATGAAAAATGTCAGTGAGAGAGAGAGAGAGAGAGAGAGAGAAAACAGTGAGGAAGCGAGAAGGTGGTGAAGGAAAGGAGCTTCTCAAAGGCATCACTGGGAGCCCAACTGACTAAAAATATCTTCGCTCTTCTTTCCTCGTCCCCTCTAGTGGTGTTCTTTCGCTTCTCCTCCCTCCCTCTGCACAGACTTTTCTTTGACTGTGATTTGCTCTTCTGCGGCACATTCAAGCGACCCAGTCACTTGACAGTAATTCAAAAAGGGGATGTTGTAGTGACAGCGGTGGTGAAATGAAGGGAATTAAAGCTGTGCCCCGTGACTGGCATTGACACCACTCGAAGCTGACTGATTGGTTTTTTTCTGGCTCTACCGTGTCAGGGTTTCCCTCAGGCCCATTATCATCGTCACGACAGTTCATGAAGTAAATATTTCATGCTCTAATTTGAAGTAATTAAAGCTGCAATTCTATCATAGACTGAGGTAGTTAAAGGAATTAATGAATGGCTCACTGCAGTATTCTGCGTTGTGTTTTCTGGAAAAGCATTTTCACGGTCTTTAACAGTCTGATTGATACTTCACTCTGTTATTTAAAAATGCTTAAGCTGTCCTTCACAAGTTTACTACTCCGAACAAAAGGATCTGGTCCAGACCAGTTAATGTCTAAAAGCTTCAGGTGCAGCCAAGGTTGGATATGACCATTTTTTTAATAGAGATGTCAAAAAGAAAACACAAACATTTTTCATTTCCAAGGTTTTCTACACCTGGACATAATAAGAAAAATAAATCTGGCTATCACCATTTCCATTTAGGTAAATGGAACAACAAAGCATCCTATGTTACATACTCTCATTATTTATTCAGGGCAAACTACGCCAAACTCCAGAAGCTATGGCAACTGTCTGCTGCAAACAAAATGCACCTGATTATTTGATTTGTAGAAGTGTGGTCAACTCTATAAAATCAGAAGTTGTGGCAGATTGCAAGTCTGAGGTATTCTAATGTGTAAACATAATGACAAAAAGGAAAGACATCAGTAATGATCGTAGTGAAGCAATTGCTGATCTGGGGAGGGCTTTTAAGGCCATTTTAAAACTCTGCAGGCTGTTAGGGTGAGAAAGATTGCACACAGGTGAAAAACTTTCCAAACAGTTGCCAAGGTCAGATTGCTCAATGCTTGTGGAAACTGTGGAAAAGATTCTACATCCCACAATTATTCTGTTAAATATTAGCAATTATGACAGAACAAATTCAAAATGACTGGACAAGTATGAGATTTTTAAATTTTTTCTTATTTATTTATTTATTGTTAACAAAAGAACGTCTCTTAGCTCAAAAAAAGAATATGGTCATGCAGTTTGGGTTTGCAGAATTTCATCTGAGCAAACTCTAAAACATCTAAATAGGTGTCTTTTAGACAGATGAAATCAGAGTTGAGATGTTTGCCCATAAGGCACAGTGTCACATTTGAAGGGGAAAAACAAACAAACAAACAATATAGTACATCAACCCAAACACTTTAAACCAATTCTTATGCACAGCATCATGACCAAAATTCAACCAAAAGCTCTTTTTTATACAAAAGTATTCAGCTTTCTAAAAATGGCATCATATGTCTGACAGCTAAAGTTTGACTGAAATCTGGTCATGCAACAAGCACACCAGCAAAATTACAACAGAATGGCTAAAAAAGAAAAGAACTGAGGTGTTGCAATGGACCAGTGAAGGTCCAGACTTCAACCTGAATGAAAAGCTGTGGTAGGACCTCAAGTGGTGGGTTACACCCTTGAGAGGTTGCCAATCCCTCACACGGTCTCACAAATACAAACAACATCGCCTTTTCACTCCTATTGAAAATTCAGAATTAAGAATTTACTTTTTACTCTTTGTTTGTGTGTGTGTGTGTGTGTGTTTACTCCGATAACATGCATGGGAATAAAATCCATACAAACATACAGGAGACAATCAAACACACACTGCCTGAGCATTTTGGCTTAATTGTTTGTTAAATTAAGACGATAAAGACGATAAAATATCTGAAATTTGATCAATCTCATTTTAAGAAGCTTTATTTTGAGATTTGCTTCTACACCACTGGGGCCCACCTTAAACACACTGGACCAACTTGTCTTGGTGCAGGGGTGCACTCTGCATGGGTCTTCAGCCCATCACAGATCCACATGTAAACAAACAACCACACATCAAGTACAAGTCTTAAACAGAAAAGCATAACATACATTAAACACATTCTAAACCATCAGTCCCACCGTGTTTATGAAAGCGCAATTAACTTCATCCATATTATATGGTTTCATTCATCCTCCAGAGTCGTTTCAGTCAGGGCCTGCCTTCTTTTAATTAAACCCTCTTTGCCCTCCATATTACTAAGAGAGCTGAAACACTTACAAATAAATTACCTCTGCCAAAGTCACGACAGTGACAAACCTAAGTGCTGGGGTCTTGATACTATAACAAAGCTGCTCTGTTGCTGGCTCCTTTAATGGCTTCAAATAATTACAGTAAATAGCTGCCGTGGCTGCTGCTGCTGTGCTCAGTCCTCCCACAGTAAGTGGTACTGCACTGGTGCACTGTACACTCTGAGCTGTCTTTCGCAGTTATATAAAGAACCAGTGCAGAGCTCTCTCCAGCATCTCACCACTTCAACAGCACAAAGCGAGGGGATCTGGGAGGGAGAGGAAGTGGGAGGGGGGAGGATGAGAAGAGTGATTAAGGGAGAAGAGGTAGAGAGGTTTGTGGTTTATCACAATAATTTTACGCATGTAAAATGTAAACTATCAGCAGAGCAGAAACAAAAAAAAAATGTTTTAATTTCAGTCCTCCCTCCACTGCTTGAATCTACTCACAATCGTCTGTTCACTCCTTTAACATTCTCAGTGATCAGTTTGTCAGACATTAACCTAGTAAGATCTACTCATATTCATTTTTCTTCTCTAATTGCAGTAATAGGAGTAAGTGAGCATATAAAAAAAATAGAAATCCATGTCACAATTATAGATATCATTCAGAACAAGATAATATTGATCACTAAACAACAAGCAATATACTCCATGTTGATTTAAAGTAAGTGTAACAAATTAGTATTTCACTGCTGTGCTAATCATGGATAACTATAACTTCAGCACTTCACCTATAGGCGCCACTCTAATGGAAGACATAGTTTCAATTTTCCAGATGATACCACTGATTGTGCTTCATCACTCTTGATTAGAGTTGTGGAACAGAAAGACTTGGTCAGTCTTTGGAGTTCCACATATTTGGGTATGGATTGAAAATACACATTGTAAATTCTTCAAATTATTTTTAATGTTTGTGAATTGTCTGTGAAGAACTCCTGACCTATCCATAAATGTAGCTGTGCCTTTCACCTCCAGCAGATCGCCATGACCCTGAGCAGAAATAAGAGAGTCTAAATAAGGAGTGGATATAGTTTAATGCCCAAGAATGCCAAGACAAAATATCAAACAAAAATGTTGCTGTCCATTGAGAGAATTTGGCCCATAGGTTGTGAGACTGTTTCATCATGACATGTGATATGAGTATATACTAATTTTGTATTCTCTTGTGAGAGCGGATTAAACAGGAATAAAATGTTTGAATTTAACACTGTTCAGAACCTTAATTTTAAGTCATATCAACATTTTACACACAAAATGATGGCTCCCCCACTGTGTTATACACTTGTGTTTGTGAGGATTATGCTGTCTCAATCAGGATCTTTCTTTAACTTAATCACAGTCGTAAGTGATTCTAGGTAGAGATGTAAAAGGACTGTGGAAAAACGTGTCACATGGACATCCATCCCAGGGTATACAGCAGGGAAGCCAACGCAGCAATGTCATCCACGGCTCATCAAAGCCAACAGTGTCAAAGGTGTACATTGTCCTGCAACAAATCATGCATGTGATGAGGTGTTGCACATATGCCACATTGTAGGTAGGACATCTTCGTGTTCACTTTTTCACTTGGTGCAGTTTGTTTTGTGAACAAAGTAATTGGACTCTTTTTTTGTATGTGTGCACTTCAGTTGTGATTGCAGAAAAAGTTGGTGTTGGCATCTGTCGCTCGGGGAGCAAAAGTCAAGCTGAGTCTGGTCAGCTTCTAAGTCATGGATGAAGGAGGTGGTGAGAGGTCAGCTGGTCGAGGGATGAATATGTCCTGCATCGGAGCTGCAGCATCACGCAGAGCATGAATGCCTCCCAACTCAGGGTCTCTGTCTGTGAGCCGCTGACACCAAGATAAATGACATAGTTTGTAATTCTGTGTGATTTATGCATGCAACCTCCTGTGCTGTAATGAAGTTTTAGCAGCTCCAGTGCACCAAAACATTCCTCTCCAACTGTAGCCATACTTCATTTTCAACCTGACGTATTTGGAAAGGATGATAAATACAAGCAATATTAAGAATCACCGGGACAACAATCAGCCTGGGCAGGAAATGTTGTTATGTTCCACAGCACAGGATCTTCTTCCTCTATGAACAGATTTTATTCCTGTGGCAGACACATCTGCTACAAGTTTACAAACTCATGAAATGATTCAGAGCAGAGTGAATGAACTATGTTGTGAAAGTGACCTATAACATCAAAAGTGGAAGACAATTTTACATTTATTCAGCCTTGTGGCCATGAAACAGGAAGTTCAGCTTTGAAAGTAATAGAGTAAATAAACTTTTACATCTGTCTGGTCAATAAAGCGATAATTGCAACGAGTATGTTTAACATCTTGAAATATGTTTACCTTGAGCAGGTGTCTCTTCTGCAGACACCAATTAAATCCTATCTTTATGTGTGAACTATAACAACCTGATAACATCCTGGCAGGTCAGTAGTGCATTTCGCAAAAGGAAAAAATAAAAAATAAAAAGGCTGAACACATGCCTCATATCATGTCACTTTTATCAGTTACTGAGTTTCCTGTTACTGATCAAGCACACACCTGAGCAAAGTCTGAGCACCACAGATCCCTGGCTTCTCATTGCTTCAAATACCGTGGCTGCTATCAAAAGACTCAAAAACATATTTTTAGAAGTTGTCTCGGTTCTGTCCACCTTTGCAGAGGTTAAATACATTGTTTTAGTATCAGATGTGCCCAGACCGCTTATCATTCTAAGTCATTATTTGTTTTATTGTTTCATTTTGGAATTGTTGTCCCTACAACTTTAGTAGACATTGTTTGCTCTGTTTTTATGGTTTTATTTGGCTTTATTGGATATATTTGCTTATTTTTATTGTTGATTTGGGGATTTTAACTTGCTTTAGTCTGCACAGCACTTTGATCAACTGAGTTTGTTTTGAATGTGCTATAGAAATAAGCTTGACTTAAACTGACATCCAAATTTGCAGAAAAATGCACTTTCTTTAAGTCTCAAATTAGTGATTATTGGGCATCTTTAAGAGCAAGTGAAGTAGTTTTTATAATCACGTGCGCGTGTGAATGTTTGACTGTGACCTGTTCTCTGACAACAAACACATTCAGCCTGTTTTTCTGTATGTTTGCCTCCTCTGGCATCGCCCGAGTGGCCACTGTGTAATACGTTAAGTATTTATGTTCAATAAATTTGATCAGTTTTGAAATGCATTGTTACACTAGTTATCTATGAGGATGTCTGATCACTAAATTTAAATCTGAGTCGTTTCAGGCAACAAGTCCTTTTTGTAAAAGTTGTAACACAAATGTATGAATCATTGTCTGTTGTTTTCTTTTCCCCCCACTCTTCAAGTTGAAATGTAAACTGGTGTAATACCTGACACACATGATGAAAAGGCCATTTTGACAGTATTTTTATCATACAGTAAATCCCTTTCCTTCTTTCATCCAGTCTTTCTTCCTCTCGCTATAAACTATCACCAAAACTGTTTCCATTTTCTTTGATTCATTTCTTGCTTATTTTTTTCTTCATCCAGCTTTGACCCCTCTCCTTCTCAGGGCACTGGAGTGAAGATCGTGTGCTCACCAAGCTAATAAACTACATCTCACATCCGCTCATAAGTTAAAGATTAACAGCAGCAGGTGATTACCACACTATGTGACCACCATCAAGTCTGGCTAACAAACAGTCATCTCAGGACAGAGGAGCTATGATGACGCATTTTGTTCTTTTATTGTGCTTAAAAGACAACATTTTAGAATATCATAAAGACACTACAACAACAGCTAATCTAAGTAACGTAGATTACCATTTACCCACATAGTCTGTCAGTAATTCAATAATTTTATTTTTTTAAATACTTTACAGCTGTACAGTACAATAATGGACACTTTTGGGAAGTTTATCCAGTGCACTTTCCTGTTGAAGTAACTTTTTAAAAGTTTTTTAAAACTTTCATCCTTTGCTGTTATGATGTAAATCAGTTGAATGATGGTGGTTTTGCAGCACAGTTTGATCACCTCTCTGGACAGTTCGCTTGCTGATGCTCAAGTTTTCTTTCAGTCACTCTGTTCAGTTAGAGTCATTAAGACAGAAGGAACCAGACCCACAGGGCAGAGTCCAGAGCTGCCCAAAACAGGCCCCCCAGCAGCAGAATCCACCCCAGCAGGCCTGGTGTCAGGTCAGGCGTTTGTTTGTTTGTTTGTTTGTTTGTTTGTTTGTTTGTTTGTTTGTTTGTTTGTTTGTTTGTTTGTTTGTTTGTTTG
>JAOWBL010000020.1:4845701-4871752 GCA_028564865.1 Zenarchopterus dispar | reverse complement strand
ACTTTCTTTTAAGCTTCAAACCCTCTACTGGTGCACCGACATATGATGTGGAGAGTGGGAGTGTTTTCAATCTGCATCAGAAGACTGACTGATGAAGACACTGGCCTAACGTGACCAAGTAAATGTTGGATGCCTTTTAGTTTTTGGGCCAGAGCTTTAGAGAGTTAAAGGTTACAACATGACACACCAAACTTGGCCTGCTGATGCTGATCTTCCAAGTTAAACTAACTGGTTTGCTGTGTCTTGTGTTTGACCTGTTGAAGGTGATCAGAAAATTTTGACAATTACAAGATCTAACCAAAGACCCCACTTTTCATCCTTTTCAGCACAAGTTAGATATTGTTGCTTCAATGTCCTAAATATTTTTTATATAGTGCTGTATTAAATATCTATACTAGAAAAGAAAAGACAGAAGAATTCAGAAGAGAGAAAGAATTCTAGGCTTGGTAATTAGTGAAGGTTCCTGACTGGTCTCCATCAGGTGGAATCTTACAAGTAATAAAACTCCACGTCGGCTTATCCCAAGAAACAGCATTCAAACACAGACGGGAGGTTTGTTAGTTAGAGTGCTTTGGTGCAACATTCAAACTTGCAATGGGGTTGTACAATCCAGTTCAGAGTAAAAGCTGAGGTGAGGAGGGTGTTTACAAAGTCACCTGGATGATGGTGGAATTATTATCATTTTTACCATAGCTTTTTTGTGTCTAGTCTTTACAAAAAATGGTACAGATACAGTTGCTTTCTTAAATGACCAAATCACATCAAACCTGACTGTGTATGGAACAAAGTATCCCACATCACAACATGAGGCTTTTCTCCAGAGACTAACATGAGGTGAGGGGGGTTATAAGAGAGAGCATGGACATAAATGAGTGACACTCTTCTGAACAGCAACACTCACCTGCTCTTTCCTACATCTACAGGCTGAGCCACTCAAGTGCCATGCCAATCTGAAGGAACAAAGCCACACATACAATTACAAAAAGAAAACAAAGAAAAGAATAAAAAGCAGATCAAATTCAACACTGCTCCTCTCTTGCTGTTTACACAATATTTATTCAGAGTTCAGAAAACATTAAACACACATCTTTGATTTAAGGTGCTGTTCTTCAGCGTCTCCTGTTGTATTTATTTTTCTTCTTTCAGCTGATTCTTTTTCATCAACCTTTTCATTTTGCTAAAAGGTAGGAAGTCAAATTTAGACTACTTATGTACCACTTACATAAATTCAAGAAAAGCTGAGAGATTAGAACTTTGAGTTAAGGATACATTTTTAACAACATAAACACAAACTCTGCAAGAGACTTAGAGTTACTCATGAAGAATTAAGACAAAGTACAACTGTTCTGCCCAGAAAGTAAAATTCAATTAAGATTTACATTTATTTCATTGAGACCCAAAGTGCATGCTGGACTCAGGTCTTAAAAAGAATTAGTTATTGTATTCAGATGCAACAATTAAACTTAACTATCCCTTTAGCAGTTTGAAACCTGTTGCCAACATTCTGTGCCACAAAATCTCACTTTGTTTTGGAAGTAAACCTCGAGACTGAGCCGCAGAGCATTTTTGTTGCAACTCTATTCCAGCTTCTGAGGTAGTAACAGGGGAAAAGCCATATCCATATATATATATATATATATATATATATATATGAGCTGTGTGTGTCAAGGAAAGCTGACACGATAGAATACACTCCTCTTATAAGCAATGCTCCTGTCACTCAGATGATTCCACAAAGTCAAAGTTCTGCGTAATCACAAACTGATGTGGTGCTAAAACTCCTCCATCTTATCTATGTGAATTTCCATAGGACTGTACAGCCTCATGAGGATGACTTTTTTGTGCTGAGCATTTTTAGACTCTAACTCAAAAAACCGTTCATTGAAGTCACCCTTAAGTTTCTGAAAGAGAGGTTTTGAAGCCCATTTGTGTGACACAGGGGTCAGTGTCCTCAGCTAGCTATTTGACAGCAAAGACTAGCCGTAGATATGTTCATTTCTGCCATAGTTGTGGGTGTTTGTCTTAAAAGAAGGCCAGTGGAAATGGAGTCACTTTTGGAGACAGCTGCAGTTGCACATCGCCTTGACGAATTAAAACCAGAGGGTTTCTTCTGGGTATATAATGCAACCACTGCATGAACTGGGCTACTAATAGGAGGAAAGAGAGAGGAAACAATGATTTCTATAAATCCATTTGATTTTTATGGTTCTGGGCAAACCTCTGCGTAAAAGTTGTGACCAATTGTTATTACAATTATCTGCTGAAAACCTATTTTACTCGCTGGCCATAATTCAATTTGAGCTTTAGACATTTTATTTTTTGTTTACTCTATTTGTTTAATGCACTTTATTTATATTGGTTGCTGTTTCCCTGTGAACCAGTTTGGACAACCTTGGTTGTTTTTAAATGTTCTATATAAATAAATTTGAAGTGGACCTCAACAAACACAGGATAATAATAGTAAACAAGTGAAATACAAGAGAGGAATGTTACTGCAGATAAACACACCACCACAAAATTCTAGCAGATCATAAGACATGACTGAGAAAGGTTGCTTTCATTTGTAATTGCATTCTTGTTTTTTTCTTATTTTAATGGGATACTCTTGTCAGGCTGCCCTTAATTGTTTAAGAAACATAAATCCCAACAGCAAACTTACAACATCCTCTGTGGTATTGGGGGTGAAACCCCTGAGAATAGTATTGCTCTTCTCTGTCTTGTTTTCCTGCTCTGGATTATTTCCATCATTCTCATCACCAGACCTGCGGCTGAATCAGAATCAGAATCACTTTATTGCCATTGCCAGTAAACAGGTTTACAGACTAGGAAATTGCTCTGATGTAACTGGGCAAATAAAACATGGAATAAAGTAAAAAATAGAATAAAAAATAAATACATGTGAAATTCTGTGATCTTTCCAGCCCCTCTGTTGCACTCAAAAATAAATAAAAAATAACAGCATTGCTAAGTACTATTATTTTCCAGTTATTCTGCTTAAAGCATGCATTTGAACTGAATATTCACTATTCTCATACATCTGCGTTCATCACAGTGCTCTCCAGGTCTATTATCAGCCCAGCGTCGATCATAATCGTTTTCTATCCTTCGGCATTGGTTGCCATACCACATTTTATTTGAGAGAAAGAGTGTCGTCTTGTGTTACGTACCTTTTTAATGACACATGTTGCAAGTGTCAACAGCGAAACTTTTGGAAGATTTATTGGATTTTAGGGACTTACTCAGCTGACAAGAGGATTCTTCTTCGTTATGAAACAAGAAACGTGTTCTCTACCGCCACCCTCTGGCCAGGGTGAGAGCGTCATTAGTGTCGCAATGTTTGTCGAATTAAAAAAAAAAAGAGAGAAAAAATATATTACGTTACAAACTTATAAGCATATTAAGGGCCCATTCCCTGTTGAGAGTCCAATTGTCGTACAAGGTCAAAGTTAGCTTACGATTAACCAAGTTAGCTCCTGACTCACTAAGTTTAAAGGGCTATACCACTTCATTTTAGAGAGCAACTAATGCTACCTTAAAGCCAAGTTGGTTGGGCTGGAGTCATCACTGAAGGATGTATAATGGGAATTTTAATCTCAGATGAATCAAAGTTGTTAATATTGTCGGTGATCAAGACTAAACAGTTTTATTACTTTCTTTCTCCTTTTTTATTGGTAATCTAAAACTAACATTGATCGTTGAGCTGCGGATCGCCGTACGTTCTTACGTCACGTCCGGTTACGCTCTGACTCCAGCTTGCATCATTTTTGTTTCCTTGCAGCCGGGTGCTGAACATGTGAGTACTTGCTGTCAAAACGAGGCTTCGTTGTAAAGGTTTGAGTTCAGTCAGACTTTATTTCACGTCCGC
This sequence comes from Zenarchopterus dispar, assembly GCA_028564865.1. NCBI lineage: Eukaryota > Metazoa > Chordata > Actinopteri > Beloniformes > Zenarchopteridae > Zenarchopterus > Zenarchopterus dispar. The sequence goes on along the minus strand of JAOWBL010000020.1, from coordinate 4,867,887 downwards.
GGGGAGATGTGAGCGTTTGAATATGGCATTTAGGAAACTTTGAGTCTGTTTAAAAACAAGTTTCTAACTGAAGTAGACATACTAGCTTAGCTTGCTAGCTAACATCAAGGAGTCATCTGCCATCTGCTGTGGAAAAGTGATTGAAGTAATATTGTGATTTAAGGGGATACTATAGACACAGTATCAGTGCTTGCGCAGAACGTAGAAAACGGCGATATCTGTGGCTTGCTCTTTTAACAAGCCATTCACATTCACTAAGGCAGATTTTGACAGATCATAGATGAGTTGTTGAGAGTCACTAAGGAAGAATGAGTGTATATGTGTGTGTATGTGTGTATAATACTTTTTTAATAATGTGACACTGATTTTGATTCTTATCTCAGTCTTTTGCTTTTGTGTGTGGCTAGACACCATGGTAGAGCCTGTCCCTGAGTCCATCAATTTTCCCTTGGAGGAAGAGAGGATCTTGCAGTTTTGGGGAGAAAAGGATTGTTTCCAGGAATGCCTCAAACAGTCCAAGAACAGACCCAGGTAAATATTATTGTGTCTCGTGTTTAATGACATGCTTTTGTTGTTTGCCAATTGAAAAGTTGGTGGTTTCATTCCTGCCCTTGGAGTCCGTGTGCTGAATGGTTGTTGACCAAAACTGAACATCATATTACCTTGTATTCATGCGTCTATGAGTGATTTAGTGTCACACCACAAAACACTGCAGAATGTTGTTGTCAATGACTAAAGAAGTGCTACATAAATATAGTCTATTTATAGTTTACCATTTAGTTACTGTAGGATTCTTTATTATTTAGGTCATGAGTAGATTAAAAATTGTCTGTTTAGTGAACTGACAAAGTTAAATTAAAACCTGCAAACATTTTTGAGTCAGGCCAGTTACTTATTTGCTAAGTAAATACCAAATGATAAAACTGCATTTGGACATATGTGCAAAATAAACCACCATCTCCCAACCAGGTACACCTTCTATGATGGACCTCCCTTTGCCACGGGTCTTCCCCACTACGGTCACATCCTTGCTGGCACCATCAAGGATATTGTTACTCGTTTTGCCCACCAGAGTGGCTTCCATGTGGACCGGCGCTTTGGCTGGGACTGTCATGGTCTTCCTGTGGTAAGATTCTTCTTTAGGTATCTTTTCTGGAAATGTGTTCTACATTGAATATAACTAAGTTTTATAAAGATATTGAACTTGGTCATTTGGTGTTTATCCCATTCCTTTATGTGTATTTATAGGAGTATGAGATTGATAAAACCCTCGGGATCAAAGGACCTGAAGATGTGGCCAAGATGGGTATTGCTGAGTACAACAAGCAGTGCCGAAATATCGTCATGAGATACTCCAACGAATGGGAGGTGAGCACTGAAAAAGAATCTTCATTGTTCAGTTGAGTTTATAATACATTTCTTTCCTAGAGTCATCAAATATTCATTGCGTTAATTTTTGTACCTAGGCTTCAGTGAAGCGAATGGGGAGGTGGATTGACTTCAGGAATGACTACAAGACTCTTTACCCGTGGTTCATGGAGACTGTCTGGTATGGATGTCATAAAATCTTCCATTTTCTATCTTGACCAAATGGTCTGTTTTGGTCTTCACATTATTGGAGCTTTTTGATTTACCATTAATAATAACAGTAATTCTGAGCAGATATTTCATTTGAAAGTAGTGCATTTTTAAAATTGTATTGTTCTGCTCATCTTCAACTTGATTATTCAGTTGTTTTTTGTTTTTTTTTCTTGGAGCTGAGGTTTAATCATATGAGTGTTGTTATGAATTTAACAACTCAAAGTTTAGTTCAGTTTAGTTCCTTAGTTTAATTCAGTGGATTAATTTAATTCAATACTAATATTTTATTAATAATAATCACCACCAAGCAGCTGGTCTGCTCTCTCTGAAGGAAGTAATGTACTAGCTTCATAAAAAATAGACATAACCACCTTGAAGCCTCCTACAGGTTTTTGTGAACTATCCCTCTGAAAAGTCAAGTTTATCATTTGGCTGTTGCCATCTTGGTATTGGGACTCAAAAGGACCCAGAGCTGATGAATATTAGGGTACATTCGCACTGCAGGCAAAAGCAAGCCAAATCTGATTTTTTTTCTCTTTTTTTTCCCCATATTTGTTTTACTTTTGGTTGGCTGAACACCTCAATGGAACAAAATTCAGATATGCGCGTCATGTTTTCAATGGGACTTCAGTCTGAATTATCAGGTTGCATCTGACACCACTGTTATGATAAATGTTAATGCACTGGTCTTTCTTTTTTTTTTTTTTGATATCTGCTTCAGTGAAACTGGTCATGTCACATTCTTTCACTCCTTTTTCCAATTCCTCATCAACACACATCTCTGTAGAGATGTCACAGTCATCCCTCCTACATAGCCAATATTAAAAGTTTTGGTCTCATTTTCCTCAGATTTTTTTTTCATTATATTTAGTTTGTGAATTTGTCCTCTTCCACTGCACAAACACCTTCAAAAAGAAACCATACAGGCACTTGCTGTTTTATCTTTTTTTTTTTTCCATCTTTGTTTACATTCATACATCTGACGTACTGCGTTTGATGTCACTTTGTCTTACTCTGAACGCTGGTCACTTCAGAACAGAAGGCTGTTCACAACCAAGTCTGTGAAATGATGCATTTTGACATACCAAATGTGAAGAACTACAAAACATAGAATCTGGCTAAAACAATCAGCCTTAGACAAAACAACTTTAACTTATTTCTTTTTTATTCCTACTTTTTTTGTACAGCATCAAAGATCTAATATTGGTTAAATAATCAACTGGGACTTTACAATATCATGAACTCTGAAGAAAAAGAAGCAACCAATAAGAAGTTTTTTACCAGTCATAGGTGGGCAAGAAGTACTCCCAATCATGCCCTGTGTTTGTGTATCATGGGCTGCAGAAGCCCCGTTATTGAGCATTTTCAAAGCTAACGGCTGAAACTCTCAGGGCTCAGGATTATCGTAGTCCTTCCTCTCTGTCTGTCTCTCTAGTTTTCTGCATAATGGGATCTCATGGTGAAGACGTCAGTACTCAGAGGAGTGAAATCCAAATTCACACCCTGCTCTAGAAGGAGTAGATTTTTGTTTTTTGTTTAATCTTGGTTGAATGTGATACAGTCTGAAAAAGGGTTTACTCCAAACCACTGAAAACAAAAAACACACTCTGTTCAGTGAAATCGTTTCATTAGCTATCCAGGTTGTTTTTTTTCTTTTCATATATTTTCTTCTTTTATTTTAGGTGGGTGTTTAAACAGCTATATGACAAGGGTCTGGTGTACCGCGGTGTCAAAGTCATGCCATATTCCACTGCCTGCAATACCCCTCTCTCCAACTTTGAATCCCATCAGAACTATAAGGTTGGTACAAAGCACAGCCTTTTCAAACCTGTCTTGGTGTAATTTAGTGTGATAACCATGATTCCATTTTCTTTCCATAAAAAAAACAAAACAAAGAGAGTGCAGAAATAAGATGATATACAACATTTTTTCTTATATCTCTAGGATGTTCAAGATCCTTCTGTGATTGTCAACTTTCCTCTGGTTGAGAATGAGGATGTTGCTTTGATTGCTTGGACGACTACTCCCTGGACACTACCGAGCAACTTGGCCCTCTGTGTCAACCCCGACTTTTTGTATGTCAAGGTTAAAGGTGAGGGGAGCAAAGTCTGAATTTAAGTCTTCATGTGGCATAAATGACTGTTCGTCTCAAATGTTTTGTCAAAATACAATTATATCCTCATGATCAAAATAGTTATAGATTATTATCCAAAACACCTTGTTTTCTCGCTGTTGTCTGAACTCTGTTCTAGACGTTGGATCAGGAAAATAAGAGCTCAAACCTGTTGTTTTTATGGATTATCTGATTTATCAGGACTTGCAGTTTGGTGGCTTAAATGTTGATGCCAAAGGAAAATGTCTTTTTGACTGAAAATCTAGTTTTTGTCTGTGGGTTGAATGCTTTGGCCCTTAGTATCAGCTTATGTGTTTTTCTTTTTGAGGAAACTAAAACAGTTAAGCGGTGGAGTGCAACCTTTACAAATTGCAACCAGGGTAAATAACTTTTGTTCTATGGTTTAGTGGATTTGAAAACCTTTGCCTTTTTAAGGGTGTTTTCAGACTGGTACAATTTAGGTCAACCCAAAGGAACTCTGGGTATGAGTGCGATTTACTTGGATCCGTGTAAATGCAGCACCCATTGTGTGGTGAGCACCACAACGGTTCCACAGAGATCTCTTTAATGAGTTTGGTTTCGGTACGGCTTTGAGCCAACTCTGGTACGGTGCGTTTGTGGTGGGAAAGCTCTGTAACCTTGATTCGACCCAACTACGTGCAGACTCCACGCGTTTGAGTTAAAAAGGCTTCAGTAGATGGTTGGATAATGCTTTGTGGGTAGTGCAGCAGAGCATAAAGAAACATGGCAGAAGAAAGTAACGCTAACAGTCGTGGACAAGTGACTTTGAGCTGCTGTTTAGCTTCTCTTGCAAACTGTATTATTTGCCTAGAGTGGTACAAACAAACAAACAATATAGAAAAAAAATCAGCTTTGGGTAAAAACGGTTAGTTGTGTCACTATTGTTTTCAGCTCTTCGTTTTAGGTCAGCTGTCATGAAAACATGATGTTCTCCCACCACTGATGTTGACTAATGACAGCAGATCAGAGCAAAAGCAACTAAAGTAACTTTGATTTTTTTTTTTTTTTTTTTTTGTCTCTTTGGGACAACTACTGCACATCGGTTTACAATGATGTCACACTTCAACAACAATTAAATTCACTCACAGAGCTACCAGGGACATCTTAGCAGACACAAATAACTCAAGAAAGTAACTACAAAAGAAAAATGAGAGTGTCAAATAAGCAAAAGACCAAAGGAAAAACAAAAACTCTTAAACTCTTTCACCTGGAGGGGGACCCAAGGTGCTAAAAACTGCAAAAGTTCCTTTGCTGCTGCTTTAAACAAATGACAGAATAATAAAGCAGTAGCAAAGGAGAACTAATGATAATGTGATTTTGAACAGCTGGCTGTTCAGTTCTTGAACAACCAGGGCTAGGTCCGCCAATGACTCGTGACAACGTTATGCCTCAGACCTGGATCAGTACCAAATGTTTTTGGCGCAAGTGGAGATGAGGAAATTGCACGTCTCTGTGGTCGGTAGCATAATTCTGGCCGGCCACAGTGTTCTGAGGTATAAAATGTAATTTAAAGATGAGTGATTGCAGTTGCATCCAAAATACATTTGCATATTCATGCAAAGCTGTGCACATTGTCAAGTAAAGCACACCCCCCCAAACAGAAGATGAAGTTGAGTGGCTCCTTCAACCTTCTAAAACCAACTGATGTAAAGGTGTAAAGACATGGATGAGTAGGGAGCTGTTGTACTGCATCTTTCTGGCAGACTGAGTGAAGAATGTCACCAGTATCACATGAAATTTAATAGTACATAAATGAAATTATGTAATGAGGTATTGTATTCTGTAAACTTAAAAGCCAACTATAAGATAACCAAAGCTTCAGTATTTCAGCAAACAATTGTAGTGTTCCGCTGTCTTTATATCTTTTTGAGCAAATACTTCTGTGGCTATCAGTTTACCTGAGAGTGTATGTTAGTGCATCTGAGTGCAGTCTGCAGTGGAAAAACTTCCATATTTTCCACTGCTGAATAAATCATATTATGTTGCTATTACCTTTCCTTTAAAGAGATGGATAACCCCGGTACTGAGCTGTGCAAATGACTTGTACAACACCAAACTTAACTCTGCTTTTGGTTTTCGTTCAGTTTTTTTAGGACTGCAGTTCTAGTGCTACAGAGTGACACCTTTTATTTTCCTAAGATCTAATTTTCACCTGTTAAGAAATGATTGAAATGCCAATTTTATTTTTTTTAATTTTTTCTTGGAGACATGTTATTTCATATTTATAAAACAGTCTGATCACCGTTGTATTTGTTTTTAAAGATAAATGAATAAAATTGGTCAGCAAGGCACTTTATAACACTTCTTTAGGTAGGTTTGTTAAATTCATACCCTAATCTTAGTTTACAGAATGAATCTACAGCAAATGTGTTATTTTTTATGCAAAATAGCTTTATTTTTTTTACATGTGCAAGTTACTGAAGCCAGATTTCTTGATCATCAGTGCTGCCTTTTTTGTTATTGTGAAAATAACAAGTTGACCATTGCCAGAGTTTTGATGTTATCAAACCTATTTCAATAGTACATATACATATTTATTACACATATTTTTCTCACATGAATCTTATATTCCTGTATATGTATTTTCAAGCAATGTCCTTGCTCAGATACAAAAAAGATGACTCCTGAGAGGTGGTGATGGTTTTCTGCTGCCCTCCTTTGATAGTTTTTGGTTTCCCTTGAAAGAAACTGGTGGATTTTAAAAGGATGACCTAGATTCCTCATGGCGCGTCATACTCCAATTGATGCTGCAGGGGGCACTGTTGAAGCACCATCTGTCATCTGAACTGCACCGACTGTGCTCTGCTGCATGGGAGACTGTCTTGGAATACCAATGAATGTTTTTTTTTTCTTTTTTTTTGTGTCAGCACAGTCTCTCTCCCTTTTTTTCTAACTCCCCTCTTTGCTCACTCCATCTTTATTCCAGTATTTTTCCGTCATTTTCTCACCACTCTGCCTTTACGTCCACCTGTTTTTGTCCTTCATTGTTCTTATTTGTCTCTTGGTTTCTAGTCCTCTCACTGCTGTCGTTGCTGCTTGAGTCGAGGGCTGTCAGTCGTGGCGGCTCTGAGCTGAGCAGTCATTTGTCACACCAGCGAGGAGGAGAAACATCTTTTATTGATGCTGCCCCCTCCTCTCTCTTTCTGTCTCTCATGTCTCAGGCCATTTGCTTTTTGGCCTCCTCACAACTGTTGCCTCTCAACCATTCTCAGGTCCCTTATGTTTTACTTTTCCCAAAGTACCTCTTTGGTCATTTTTTCATGAGGATTCAATTCCTTAAAATGTCTGGCAGCTACTGCACAACAAGTGAAAACTGCTGAATTTATCTTGTTTAAATTCTAGTGAAAGCTTGTAGCTGCATCATAGTGCACTTACCTGATCATGACCTTGTGACTGACAGACGTTGCATTCAGAGCTGAGTTGCTATTTACTTTAAATGAATTCCACGTTAAAAGGCATTAGGCTTTCTGTGGGGGCTATTAAGATGAGAGACTGAAAATGATCAGAGAAATCACAACCTCCATTTGAAAAATTAGGATGAGTCAGCATCAAAATCCTTCAATCATAAGATATGAGGGAAATGTGAACAGTTTACAAAGTGAGCCTCTCTATTTGTACATATTCAGGATTTCGTTGGATAATTTTTATTCCTGAACATTTTAATATTACTTAATCTTTTTATTTACAAAATGGTAAAAATATATGAAAAGATCATGTTTGTATCACATATCTAAAACCAAATGTCATTATGTTTAATATTTTTGCTTGAAGTGGCCACATTATCCTCATTTTCAGACATCCAGTTTCAGTCTGTGGTACCTCTGGAGTTGCTTTGTACATGGCATTGCTCCAAAGGCTCTTGTCATTTCTGAATCACAAAGATTCCAAATTCAGATAGATGCTCTTACTGACAATGAGTAGTTTTAGTAAAAGTATTTTTTTGATAGGTTGAATTCTTGGACGTTTGCCAATCAGCAGAGCTAATGACTCACGAATGTGCAAAAGAACGAGTTTTCAATATACCAGTACTGTGCTTTTAACATTTCCTTCAGATGATCTCGACACCTCAGATCCTGAACATATTCAAGCTTGAATTGGATTCAGAAGATGAAAGTGGACACTATGAACTGCAAGTTACTTCTGGACATATCTGTTTGGCAAATACTGTTGTGTAACTTTACGGAGTATTTTGTCTTTCAGTCATTCGTCCGTTGAATAGGTGTAGATGTAGACAGAAAATCCCAGTCTACATGTGGGTAGACATGATGTCGGCTGGGTGAGAAAACGTCTGCAGCGAATGACACTCTCATCAAACTACTTTCGACTCCATGGTTGCAAACAGTTGAGGTTGCCTTGTTGTGATAATCGGTGAGAAAGATTTTTTTTTTTTGCGATAATACAGAAAGTGAGACTCTGTAACTACGATAACTGAACTCAAGATGTTTGTATTAAAATACACACCCACTGGCGGCCATCACAACAACTTACCACTGGCTTCTAGTGTAGGAACATCTTAAATCTAAGTAAATCCAGCAGTATACAGGGCCTTGTTCATAAAACTGTCCTCCATGAATAGTTGGAAGACAGTTATAAAATATGAATAGATTTTCACAACATGGAGTTCCTGGCCCAGAAAAACAAACTTCCTCCACTGAACCACGGTCAGCTATTTTTTCTCACAATCGAAAATCATATTTCTTTGAACATATATTGGAAACAAAAGCCAAATGCTTAGTAAGAAGTTCCAGCAGATCTGGGAAGATGGATAATAGTTGGTCTTTGTTGCAAAGTTGTAAACTTCCACTTTTAAAATACTACACAAGGAAATTTCATGGTATAGAGAAGTATGATTAGAAAAACTGCGGAAAACTCACCATGTTGTGCTAATTTTTTATTTATTTTTTTTGACCCTCTTATCACATCCAGTCAAGATAATGCATAGTAAAGCTGTAGATAATTCAGAAAACACAAAAGAGCGTAATATAGCCACTTTAATAGATGATGAGATTGATTACCAGCAGAGTTTATCAACGTAGCTACCAGTCAATTTTTTGTTGATTAGCTAATCAACTTATTGACTAGCTGGTGCCATTTTAGATTTGTTCTTACAAAAGCTTGATTAATTTCAATAGTTAATTGACTAATTCTTCTGAATTTGTGCATGTTGGCCTCGCAGGTTTCGTCATCTCCTCCAGTCTCACCCAGATGCACGTGTCACTTTTTGCATGACGGCTCAGTGTAATGCTTTTATATGGCCAACGCTTCTAGATCTATCTTTAAACATTGCAGTCATAATCGTTTGATTTGCTGCCAGGCTGAAATGTGAAGATGGCAGCTTTGTAGCAGAGAAACCAAGCACATCTATCTCTCAACTGCCATTTCTCTCTGTTCAATCATGCTATTTTTAGTAAAGAAATTGCTATGCAGAAAGAGCACTATAAACATTGTCTCGATTCTAGTGTATTAGGGTATACTTAAAAAAGAAATCATTTGGTCTTTAAATGGTTTTAAAATTTGCAAGCAGCACCTCCCATAAACAACATGACATAGGCTATTACACTGTCATTATTTGTTGATCAAAACTGAAGCCAAAATGCAGATGCTGTATATTAGAAGGTAAATACTCTATTAATAATAATGTTAGCTTTTTTTCACACTACAGTAAACCCATTCCCACATTCGAGACAGTTACCGATCTTTCCAGAAGTGGATGTTAGACCGAGTAATCCTCACAGAGATTACAAATACTCTTAAGTGTAACATCTCAGACTTCACCGGTCTCACTTACCATGCTGATGGTTGATTAGAGGGATATCCAGGAGAAAGTCCTCTCTCACTAAAAACAACATGGGGCCATAGTGTGAAAAATGTTCTTTAGATGGACAAGTCTGAAGTCGGGATGTTTGACTGGGGATATACTGCAACAGGTTTGGTAAAAATCAAACAATATATCAGAACAAAAACTTGAAAGTGACTGTGAGTACAGAGTTGATCGTTTTGACTCCTGCCAGAGGACCTAGGAACCTTTCTTTGAGTCAAATAAGATGTATTCTGGATACAAGTTTAATCGTGGAGCGTAGTTAGTTTTTCATCTTTGCTCTTGTGTTGTGACATAGTTAGTATTAAATAAATCCAATGTTTGTTCTAGATAATCTGAGGTTGTATTTAGTTAAAATTAGGATTTATTAAGGACCGGTTAATTGTGTATTTTTTCTTTTTTTTTTCTTTCTTTCTTTCTTTCAATCTCACATACATCTACCTGCATTCAGCCGTGGCAGTGAAGCCACCTCTGCATGTTTCCTGCCATGGATGTTATTTAATCCATCTTGTGTGTTTTAACTTCCGTCTAAAATGCTGTTGGAATTGAGGATTTCTTTTTGGCTGTTGGACGCTGAATCACCAACTCTTTACTGTTTTTTACAGATTACTCAAGTAGTGCAAGGCAGATTTATACAGTGTCTCAGCTTCCTTTATTTTGTTGCCTAGCAACCGTGGATCGTTTCATCATTTAGCTCTTTATTCATTCAATATTCCATTATTTTTTTAACCGATTTATTTGAATTTTTTCCCCACACCAAAAACTTTAAGGTCAGTTTAAGTGATTTATTTATTTGTTTTTCAAAATATCACACAAGTTCAGAATTTGTTGAGATTGTTGCTTATAATATGTCTCTATCAATGCAATTGATTTTATATAGTTCCTGTTCTGCAAAAAGCTGTTTTTGGAAATTGATGTTTTAATGCTCCATATCACTGATTGTAGATTTTCAGTAGACAAAACATTATCAGCTTTTACTGTTTTTAAGTTTGAAATGTGTCCTTGCCTAACTCACACCTCTTTTTTTTTGCTGCAATACAGGATTAAATATATGAACTCTTAGGTTAATTGTAATTCTGTACTCTATGCTGGCAAGAAAATGTGGAAAGCATCAAGTAAAAAGTCTCTTATATTTTTCTTTTCCCCCCATCTCCCAGATAATGCCACAGACAAGACCTACATTATGATGGAGGCCAGGCTGGGAGCTCTTTTTAAGTCGGAGAGTGAATACACTCTCCAGGATAAGTGAGTACAAAAAGAACTGCAGTGAGTTTAAGGTTGGTGGATCACATTTTAGGTTACTGGTTTGTTTAATATTGTAAAGATCCCACTTGGACTGAAACCGTCTTTTGTTCACAGAGATCTTTGAATACTAGTCTACATTATCATGTTTTAAAGCACAGATTGGAAGAATAGCCTTTAAAATCCAGGCTCTGGCTATTTTTGCTTAACAAAATAAACCTGTCTGGCAATTGCAAGTTGAAATTACAAATTCTCAACTAATTACAAGATTAGAGCAGATTCATTGACAATATATTGAAACAGAACCATTTGTCAATGATTGATATAGGTGAAAGTGCTATACCTGTTTTTTTTATTTTTTTTATAAATGATATAAAAATGGATTCGGTTTTGCAAAGACATAGATTTTAGTGTATCATGGACTTGTTAAGTTTCAGATTATACACACAAATGGAAAAAAAAAACCTATGAAATTTTATGACTAAGTCGCTCTAAATGGTGTCAGTGTTTGTTCTGCAGTCCTTTGTGCAGTTGGGGAGATAATGTCTGTACTGAACAATATATGGAAAAAGTAATAAAGAACTACATTATGTTGTAGAGGATTACAACACATCTATTCAGTAAAGTTCCTGATATTGAACTGACCTACCTGCAGACCAGACCTGTAACATAATGGAAAGAAAGATATTATAGGAAAGGCTCCAAAGTGTTAGTAAGTGACTTTCTAACAAGTCACTGATGCATTTTGATGAAGAGTAATCATAAGGCATAAAAAGTCCCAAGACATAAACAACGTCCAAACTCAAGCACTTTCATGGTCAGCAGGTCCTTTGATTACATTATATTAGATTAAATTAGATTAGATTACTGTAACTGTATACATATACATCCCAGTTAGATTAAACATTCACACAAATAATACATAAATCACATTTGATCTGGCTGTAAGAAAGGATGATTTAAAACCCCCCACAACAACCAGGACTTGTACAAGATAATAGACAGTTGTTAAAAGAAAATACATGTGTAGTGCCACGAGTGCTAGATTACTGATAAACATAATTTATGAATATGGATAGTCATAAATTGAGACTGAATAGCATTTTAAAGGAAAACTATTCATTAGTGTGTTAGTGTGTGTTGTGATTGACCAGGAGCGTATTCCTTGATGATAGAAGCTGGAAGAGTTCATGACCAGGGTGAGAGGTGTCAATGATGGTTTTTTTTTTTTTTTTGCTCTGCTATGGTAGTGAGTGTAGGTAATTTCCTCAGTAATTTCCTCAAATGAGGTTACATGGGAGCCCCTATTTTTTGGGGGCAGTTTTTATAACCCTTTGTAGAGCTCTCTTGTCTGCTACTGAACACCCTGCATGCCACGCTCTGAGACAATATGCAAGGTTGCTCTCTATTAGTAAGTAGTAGAAAGAGACCAGCAGACTGTCACAGATGTTGGGCTTTTTTAGGACTCGCAGGAAGTGCAGACGCTGCTGATTTTACAGCAGCTGTGGTGTGTGTCAGACAGGAAACTCAGGAATTTCAAACTATTGACTGTTTCCATGCATTATTCATGATTGTATTTTTTACAAGCTCCAAACACATGTAAGTTTAACAGTGGCAGTCACAGTGTTTTAGTTTGTAAGATAATCCCTCCTCTAATGTTAACAGTTCTTGCATCTCGCCCAGCAAACTTCTGATGCCAATAAAGCACCAGTTTTCCTTGTTCTGAGTTGGTCATTTCTTTGCACCCAATAGTCGAACAGCAAAACAAAAAAATATAATGAGAGGTTCTGAGTTTAACACTGGATCACTTTGTTGGAAAAGCCCTATTGGTGTAACAGTTCCTTTTGATTTGTGGGAAGAAGCCATTCATATGTGCTTTGTGTTTTCAGATTTCCTGGTAAGAGTCTAAAAGGGAAAAAATACAAGCCTCTTTTCCAGTACTTTGCTAAGGTTGGTAGTCTGTTTATTGTTTTCCAGAAATGAAAAGATATCTCTGTCTCACTTTAGTAATTATTTTTCTTGCTTCAAGATTGAGTCAGCTTTGTATTAAAAACTGTCTCTTAAAGCCCCTGTTATCGTGTGTGGTTGTATTCTTGTGCTCCTTCAACCCCGACCCCGACTTCATCTAATTCTCCTCATTTGATTACAGTGTGGGGAGAAAGGAGCCTTTCAGGTGGTGATGGATAACTACGTCAAGGAGGAGGAGGGCACAGGAGTGGTCCACCAGGCACCTTACTTTGGAGCTGTGAGTATCATGCTTAAATTTCTCTTTTCTTTTCCAGTCTTTGCTGCTTTGTACAGTCCAGTGTTTCCTGCTGCTCAACACTGAAAAGGAACAGCCAATTTTTAAATTTGCACCTAATGATCCAAAGAACGTTTTATTTTTATTTTTTATGTCTTGCTATTTTGTTCACTTAAAAGTTTAGATTTAGGTTGGCACAGATTAGATATTCAGCAAATGCATAGCAAAAAAAAAATCAAGTTGGAGGTTTGTTTTTTTCTGTATTTTTGATTAATCATAGACAAGCCACAGATTTGAAGAATCTGAGAATATTTACAGTTAGACTTACTGGAATTGAAACACTGTATTATATTGAGTTTCTGTTTTTTTTCTGTGTGATATTGGTTGATTCACTTGATCTCCTTCGTCACTATAAATGTATCTGCACATGCTACCTGTAACCCTGAAAACTTCTAGTATATTGTGTAGGATTTTCTGTTTTTGCAATATTACATCTTGGTTGGAGTTTGTTGTGGTTTTAATAGAAAGTGCCGGACCATCCCCACTGATAAGCACAATACTGTTTGTGGCTCTTTTGTCAACCCAGTAGGTCTGTATGTCCCCATGTGGTCAGAAGTGGTATTGCTATACAGGGTGCTTCAAACTGTTTTTTAAAAGTCAAAAATGATATATTTGCTCCTATGAGTAAGGTTAACCCTTTGTTTTTCCATGTCTAACACTTGCATTTTGGTTTTTGTGAGTGCATCCCAACTTTTGCTTGTTTTAGTAGAAAAGATGCTGCTTTATCTGTAGCTGGCTGTACCTTTCCTTTCTTCTCTGCACTATTTCACTGCAGTTCTGGCTCCGTGGGGTTGAAAACTAAATCCTACATGACAGCATCTTGCCTAAATTTGTGTTCAAATGTTTTGTTTTGTAAATCTGGTTACAGATCTTAAATTTAGTGTTCAGAGTTACATTGATTGGTTTCACACTAAAAGCTGAAACACAAATGCGTTTGCTCTGAAGATATACAGTAAAAAGAAAAGTGCTGCCAAACTACATTTTTCAAATCTTATTTTATTGTGGCTAGACGTGAAATGACCCTGTGAGTCATCCGTCTTAGATTCTGACAGGGTATTTGAATACAAATTACATTTAGAGCGGGATGGTAGTCATATTTTTAGTGTGTAGCTGCTACATACCAGTGGTGCTTGTTTCAACGCTGCAAAAAGTATCCAGCTCAAGAAGGAATTTAATATCCAGCCGTAACAAATCTTTAAACTGGTGAAACAGCCTTCCAAAGAGGTTCATTACACTGTACAACTGTATGTAATTTAACACTGAAGCTTGAAATGAGGTATGTCACTTCGCTGGTATCAAGCAATTGTGATGTAATACATTTCAAACGCATCTTTAAGACATTGGTCAGCAATTCAAGATTGTTTTGTTTGTAAATGGATACGCTGGATAATAAGAAAACCAGATTTATCTCTAAACTGCATTATTCTTTCTACAGGATGATTACAGAGTGTGCGCTGAATACAACATCATTCAGAGGGACCAGGCTCCTATCTGCCCCGTAGATCCTTCAGGCTGCTTCACTTCAGAGGTCACTGATTTTGCTGGACAGTATGTCAAAGTGAGTGACACATCATACATTTACATGCAGATTAAGTCTGCAAACTTTTCAACTCTTTTATTCTTGCCAAGAGTCATTGGCATGATACTTGGGATAAATGAAGTGGTCGTTTTTCAGCACTTTACCATACAAAAAGAGAAATACTATTTCTAAATCATCTGAATCAGATTTATTTCAAAATTCCAGTTTCTGTTGTGGATACCTGCTCCCTGACCCGTCTCCATCCTCTCTTTGACTGAAAATGTAGTGACTGGAGCAGGTATGCCCTCCAATCAGAAGGCTGCAGATTAATCCCAAGCCTCATACATAGCGAAGTATCCTTGGGCAGTGCACTGAGCGCCCAAATTGCAAAGGCCCAGCCACTAAGAGGTCTGGATGAATGTGGAGGGTTGTATCAGAAAGGTCAGCCGATGTAAAACTTGTGCCAAATTAAGCTGAAAAAAATGGTAATTTAGAATTGAAAGAATACACATTTGAGATATTTGAAATCATGTAGGAAGCCTTGCTTTTCTGTGCATTTGTAATTGTTTACTAGTCCACTGGACACCCATGTGCACTCTGTTACACTCAGCTTCATTAGCAGTCATGAGCAGATAGTGAGTCAAGAAAAAAAATATGTAACTCATACATGATGTGATCACTATTTCACATCCTGGTGCAAAGGCCAGGGAGTGGACTGGGCCACTAACATTACAGCGTTAGCTAATAAAGAGCATGCAGCCACAGTTCCCTGAAAGTCTGTCATAATCCACTTTTGAAATGTGTTAAAACGTAGCGCGTGTTTCAGGGCTGTCCGAGACATTCCTTGCACCCGCATAAAACCACTGAGGTGATCTGAGAGAGCGTCAGTCCGAGCATTTGCAGTGTGAGAAAACAAACCCAGTATTTTACACAGGATGAGAGCTGCATCGTACAACCAAAAGAGCTTGCAAGTTAGCAGCTCCAGTGGCAGGGTACGGGTCCAGAGCCCATCACCTTCCCGTTGCCGTGGATCCTCGTATGACAGCCGTGGACGCTCGGGATATCATGGAACTGCCATCGAGTTGGGCACAGAGATACACCAGCAGCATGCCAAC
This sequence comes from Zenarchopterus dispar, assembly GCA_028564865.1. NCBI lineage: Eukaryota > Metazoa > Chordata > Actinopteri > Beloniformes > Zenarchopteridae > Zenarchopterus > Zenarchopterus dispar. The sequence goes on along the minus strand of JAOWBL010000020.1, from coordinate 4,852,176 downwards.
GAGAAAGAGGAGATGCAAGAACTCAATGTCAAGTTTGCAGGATACATTACCAAGGTCCAGGCACTGGAGCAGAGAAACGCCACCCTTCAGGCTGAGCTAGCTACACTGCAGAACCGCTACAAAGGAAGCCCCACGGGTATCGCAGAAGAATATGAGCTAAAGTTCAAAGAAGTGCGGGAGCTGATTGAGAGCCTGACTAATGAGAAGGGAGCGGCTGATATTGAACGGGGCTACATCGAAGAAGAGGTTGAAGTGTGGAGACTAAAGATGGAGGAGGAGCTGGCACTCAAAGAAGAAGCGGAAATGATCCTGAGGGAGTTTCGTCAGGATGTTGACAATGCCACACTGCAAAAGGCTGAGCTTGAGAAGCGCATTGAACAACTGGTGGCTGAGATAGAGTTCCTCAAGAAGCTGCATGATGAGGAGGTGGCTGACCTCATGAAGCAGATTGAGGACTCAAAGATTACTGCTGAGTTGGACGGTGACCGTCCTGATCTGGCTGCGTATCTGCGCAACATGCGTGCAGAGATAGAAGCTGTTGCTGCCCGTAACGTCCAAGAAGCTGAGAAGTGGTACAAGGGCAAGTTTGACACCCTCAAGGAGCATGCAGGCAAACACGAAGATAAGATGAAGACCATGAAGGAGGAGATCACCACCTACCATAACCAGGTGACAGATCTACAGAATCAGATTGATGGCTTGAGGGCTCGTAATGCTGCCCTGGAGCAGCAGTTGGAGGAAATGGAGATATCCCACATGGATAAGGTGGGGGGTTTAGAGAGCATCATTGCTCAGCTGGAGGCCCAGCTCTGTGAAACCAAATTGGAGATGACCAAATATCTTCAAGACTACCAGGAACTGCTGCACATTAAGCTCAAGCTGGATGCCGAGATCGCAACCTACAGGAAGCTGCTGGAAGGAGAGGAACAGAGGCTTGGAATTACCAAAGATGCTTAAATATCCAAGATGAAAGCAGTAGCAACTCCAGAACAGTGACACAGAAGATCTGCAGTCCACCATGGAACAGAGAGATCACTTCAACTGCTTCACAAAGACTAATTTTTTTCTGTTTTCTTAATCATAGGGCTGGGTATTGTTGCACATTTCATCCGTAAGACGAAACATGTAACTTTCACACTTTCTGATGAGATACTAATTATCACGATAGGTGTGTGGTGTTGGGTTTAACCATACGATTTTAAGTGAGATTACATGTCTGACCAAATATTTCTCTGTCGCTTTCTTTATTTCTGCAGAACTTTAGATTTTTTTTCTGTTTAAAAAAAAAAAAAAGAAAATTCTCCTGGTACCAAAGATTTATTGGGTTTATAATACCCAGGCCTCATTTTTTGGATTTATTATTGACTCCACCATGAATTTTCTTGCTTTCCAGTCCCTTACAGTACCCCTTACTGAACATTTATCACTTAGTTAACATTACTCTGCTTTCTAAAGAAACCCACGCTCTTTTTTTTTTTTTATGGTCTTTCCATATCTGAAGTGTTCCTCTCCTTTCTGTGTTGGCCAGGCCTCATTTCTCCTCTTTCCTTCAATTTTCTTCAGTCCTGCAGTACACCTGCTAAATTTACCTCCTCTGTTTTCCTGCCAAGTCAGCTCCATTGTCATGCCATTGCCACTTCTCTGTGCTGTGGTTTCTCACCTCCTGTTATAACAGTGCCTCTCCTGTGCAGGTTTTGGATCAATGCAAATGAAGCTGAACATATAACAGAGTTGTAACCTCAGTTTATACCCAATGTTTTGACAAGATACACCTTTTGTCCATGTCCACTAATGTTGACCAACTACTTAATAAAGGTTGAAGCGAGTGCATGCAAATGATGTGATGATTTTTCTTTATTTCTCATGACCTGTTGTCTTTTTTTAAATTTTTGTTCTGTCCTACTTTCTATTTTTGTGTAGAGCACCAGGGACTTTTATCCCCATTTGCTTTCTGTTTGCCTCTTAATATCCTCCTTCACTTATCTTAAACTCAAAGTAAACGTGCGTAATGCTTACTATGGTCTTTTCTAATGTTTGTTTTTAAGAATATAAATTTTAGTTAATACTGTGTATAAAAGTGTTTCACTATTTCAATTTAATTAACCAGGGGGTGAGTAGTTTCATCCTCTCCCAAGGTTTCAGGCAAATATCCAATAAATCTTAACAATGCAGATACATTCTCATGTTTTAATGGAGCTGGTTCAGGTCATATCATACACCTGGCGGAAAATAAATAAATAAAAATCACACATGCACCGTACAGACACATCTACCATATTTATTTATTTTTTGAATCCAAAGGTGGATAAGGAGATGATATATTCAAGGGTTACCTTAGTTTACTGGTGTTAGATGTATACGATGACAGAAACCTGGTAATTTGGTGTCAGAATTAACATCATCCAACATTATAGTTCCTGATACAAGGCTGTGGTTTCCAGAGTAAAATAAGAACAATGATCACTAGCTTCTGTTGGCTATTAAAGATGTTGAATGTCACCATGTAGTTGAACATCTTGATCCAGTGTAGTTTTCAGGTTGTAAATACAACTCTAAAACTGCCCTTTATTTAATAGTTATTCTTTATCTGGTATTAATTAAGCCAAAAATGTTTAGTACAGTACGAAGAATAACCCTGATATCAGAACTGTACTCTATATCAGCTGATACCCAAAATCTAGGTATCAGTATCAGAAAGATTTTCATGCATTTATGTAACATAAGCACACTAAAGGTTATAATTAATTAAAAAGTAAAAATTAAGATCTTTTGTTGATATTTTAGAGTCTCGTGTTGCAGCCCTCCGTGGTCCATCAGCAAGCTCTGACGTTACAGTCAGCCAGAGTTACACCTACCGAACCAAACCAGCCGGAAACTTTTACATTCCAGAGAATGAAACTGGCTATAAAATATATCATTTTCTTTTTCAGGATGCTGACAAGAATATAATCAAGTGGCTGAAGGAAAAGGGTCGTCTGGTCAATGCTAGCACTTTCAAACACAGTTACCCTTTCTGCTGGAGGTGAGAGACGGCCCGTATTTCCTGTAAACCTTCTGCTACTTCTGCACTATGTGAATTCCTTCTTTTTACTCACTTAAATGAGCAGCTTTCCTTTCAAATTTAAGTCACATTTAAAACAAAACGTCAGTGTTTTTACGGTGCAGTCATTCATGCCCATGTTGAGGTCTCATGATCTCTGTGGAGAATTAATTCATTAAACCATTGTGAGGGTGACTGTATCACAGTCGGTACTGTAACGCAACAACCTGTACCTTTCTGGATTTGAAGTAGATAGGAAGGGAAAACTGCTGTGTTGCACAGAAAGTAATTACAGTATGTTCAAAAGGTCGTTGACTTTTTTGCTTGGTGTCCTCGTTTAAATATGAACTGCTGAAAGGATTTTAAAAAGGTCTCTAGATGTTGTTGGCAACTGTGTAAACTGAAAACATTTCTCTCTGGCATCATTGTGTATTGATCTGGTGATTGGGAGGAAGGGGGGAGGATGGGTTGAATTAAAGCTGTAAGTTGTTTTTGTTTCTTCAAATACTCAACTTCACTTTTTAACCTTTAGACTCAGTTCATCCTTCCTCCTAAGACTGCTCAAATTCTGATTGAATTTTGTTTAAAAAGGTTGGATAGCTGCCACAAAGAGTGAGACTTTTTCAAATTCTAAATAGCAATTTGCTAGCTTATGTCACTTCATTCTTAAACTGGTCACAAAATCATTACTTAAGTATGACAGGCCAAATTACTGCCAAGTCCCACTCATAAGCACCAGACTGCTTTTACCCTTAATGCCGGACACACTCGGTACACTTTACAACTCACACACTTCAGATGTAGCACACTTGTACCCAATTATGATTTCATATTACTGTGCTTTTTAATCCAACTGTTCTGTGCTGCTTCTATTAGATGTTTTTGTTGTTTTTCTGTTTTTTGTTTTTTTTTTTGCATTTGTAGTTGTACTTTATTTGTTTTCTTGAATTTATTATATTAATTTTGCTCTTGAGTTGTTCTGAAAATGAGCATGCAGCCTGAATGATTGCCAAGTTTAGAGAATGAGTGAATGAAAAGGGGAAAACTTCAAGTAAAGGGGAAGAAATGTGTATTAAACTGGAAAGACAACATGTAACATTGGTGAATAGAATGAATCATGTTGCTGAGCAAAACTTGTTTAAAATTCATATTTACATCCCCTTTTCTTGAAAAGTATTACTCAGTTTCCTTTGTCTAGTTTTTAAAACAAATGAGAGAACAAATGCCCCCTAAAAAAAATCATGTTCATGTAAAGATTTCCCTTTTTTAAATATAACTGTAAAGAAATAAATCATAGTTCACATAAAAATGAAAATGATGGGTATTTTTTTCCTTCCAGCCTCAGTCTCTTGCAATCATGTGTTGTCTGTAATTCTTGTATTGTTCAGGTCTGACACGCCCTTGATCTACAAAGCGGTCCCTAGCTGGTTCGTCCGAGTGGAGCACATGGTAGAGAAACTGCTGGACTGCAATGGAAAATGCTACTGGTAAGCTCTTTTCTGCTTCAGGTTAAGTACCTGTAAAGTGGCAACGGTGAACAACTTAGCAAACAAGTGGTCTTAAAAGCTCTGAGACAAGACACAAAGCAGATGCAGTCCCAAGGCAGTGACGGCTGGAGCTCTGCACCGCCGCATCAAGGTGTTGTCCTGTTTCTGCACGACAGGCATCACAACATGAGGAAACCTTGAATGGTTATTTCATTTTTTTCAGGTTCTATCTCACTAAGCTTACATCCTCATTGAGGTATTTTTACAAAGATGGCTATTGGATTTTATTTTTTTTAAGAAAATATTTGCATAATGCTAATTGTAAATAAGAAAGCTGAAGGGTCAGCGTGACGGCTTTCTTAAGTGATATTACCCATGGTGCTCCCAGTGCTCTTTTCTGAGCCACAGTTGCTGCCTCTGGTAATGGGACTGTCAAACTGAGATGAATGACTTGCCACTAGGAAGGTGAAAATGCACCACACCACCACCGTACCACTGAGAGAAATACACACACTAACACACACACACCATTGTACAGGATAGGGTCCTTATCTCAGGGGTGTTACATACATTCAGTTGACAAATTATTGGGTGAAATGAAGTTAGACTGATCCAGTTAACCAGAATAGTCTTCATTTAGCAGAGCCTTGCTGATGCACTTTGGACAAGTCGACAAAATGACAGAAAAAGCTATTAATATAGCATAATTCCACCACATAACATGACTGCAGCTTCAAGACAGATGTCACGGTTAAAACCCTCTCTAAAACATTTTAAACATACGTACATCTTAAAAATCTTAATAAGGCAATCATTTATCTATATATTATTCTTTTAGACTGATACAGTTTAACTAAAAACCAACCTTCTGAGTTTATAACTCTGTTTAGTTTAACTAACGTATGTCAGCGTGATTGATGTTCTCAAAAAAAGTGCTGGACTTCAAAAATAATGATAGTTTTCATTATTTATTAATAGTTTTTTTTTTGTTGTGTGTGTGTGTGTGTTTTTTTAATTATGACCTATTTGCCTTATTAAAAGGTTGTCGAAAATTGCATAAATTTCCCTGAATCAAAAGAGACCTTGATATTTTAACTAGTTTTATGTAACCAGGACTATAAAAGCCATATTAATTGAAGTTATCAGGAAAAAAGATACAAGAAAATACTATTGTTTAAAATGCTCCTTTGCTACTTTTTTTCAAGAAAATTTCAAATTTGCCCATGGTAACAAAATATATTTTACCATGTTTTGAGTTGTAATTTTACAATTTCACCCATGCACATGTTCTGTATTTGTAAAGATGTGTTAACTGCATCCTTTTTACTTAAACTGGTTTACTTAACCACAACCACAAAAACTTAAATACCTGTATTGTGTGACTATAAATTGTAGCTATAACCCAAATATGTTTTTCTAACTAAGACAAACTCAGAAAACATTTTTTCCCTTTTTTTGATCATCCCGAGTTGTGGTAACAGGACTATTTCCTGATTGTCTGGCTTTATCGCCACCTTATCAGCGACTTAATAAAGCTGAAATTCTCTGGAGTTATATAATGTTCATTTTAGCTGATGAGAGACCTCAGAAAGGAAAGTGGCAAGTTCTAGTTAAGTGATTTGTTCATTTATCTCTCTTTTATTCAGATGGTGCAGTGCATTGTCAGGCTAAGTGTCTTTTGAGAGTTCAGTCTTATTTCTCCAGATACCGGTCTGTCACAATAAATTAATGACTGAATTAATGAGTCTTCAAAGGGAAGCTCGTGTCTTCTGAAGCTCAGTGTGAAGACAGCTTGGCCACTGTCATGTGATTTTATTTATTTATTTTATCATTTTCAAGGCTTTCGACCACTGAATCTGTGTGTGTGTGTGTGTGTGTGTGTGTGTATATATATATATATATCTATATATATCTATATATATATATATATATATATATATATATATAT
>JAOWBL010000020.1:4828166-4842944 GCA_028564865.1 Zenarchopterus dispar | reverse complement strand
TATATATATATATAAAATATAATTTTATGTGGTTTTTTTGTTTTTTTTTTTAATTAAAATTTGATCAAAATATGTCATTTGTTTTCCCAGGGTTCCAGAGTTTGTACGTGAGAAGCGTTTTGGGAACTGGCTAAGAGACGCGCGTGACTGGGCAATTTCGAGGAACCGGTACTGGGGCACACCGATCCCCCTCTGGGTTAGCGATGACTTTGAAGAGGTCAGGAAAACAAAACACACCTGCATTTGTTTCCGATATATACTGCAAGTCTGCCGAGCTCTTTCAGTGATTTAATAATTTTCCTATGTCATGACTAAACAGCAGGAGGAGTTCTTTCATGCTTAGTCCCGATTTATGAGAAGACTTGTGTGGCATCTTTAATCTCAGCTTGATTTTATAAAGCTCCTTACACTGCTTCCCATTCACAAATTAAAGCATACACTCGTATAACACCCTGACATTTGAGTCTTATGGGGAAAATGTCCTCTTTCTTATCAGAGGATGACTGGTATGTTATGCAAAAATCCAGCTGTTTGCATAAAGTTTCTCAGTAAAAATTGGTCTTACTGATTTTTATTGAAAGTCAACATAATTTTGCACATCTGGGCTGTTTCTGTGTGTGAAGGGTTGCGTAGAAGACATTCTGTCATAGCACGGTGAGGTGACCACGGTGTCAAAACAGACGGTGCAGTGTAACTCTGTACCGCAGTCAGAATCAGCCCCCCTCAGGCACCATTACAGAGACTCAACACATGAATGATTCATTAATGTAAACTGCAAATAAACATAAATCAAAATGTGTTTGGTTTTGCATCATGCCAGTTAAGACAACTTCAAAGGTAATCAAGACAAACAGCTATTGGGGTTTTATTGCAAAGAAGACATAAAAAACGAGGGAAGGATAAGGGGACAGAATAAATTAACCAGCCAATGAGGACGTGATAGAGAGGGTGGAAAAAAGGTGAGGAAATAAGTGAAAGGGAAGATAAAAGCAGACAGTAGAGAAATAAGCCTAACTGTAAATGTTAGTTCATTACGGATTTTTTCCTTTTTTTTTTTTTTTTGGCCAAACTTGGTTGACGTAGACTGAATAGAGATGCCAGAATTGGGTTATTTGAGCGTTTGAAAAATGAAGCGTTGGTCTCCTGGCTGAAAGAGGGACAGCAAGCGACCTGCTTGCTGGAAATAGCATTGTGACTGTTTCCAGAACACTTGCACTCCCTGGTGCCTCCCTCACACACCCCTCAGCAGCAAGCCACACATCCACATGTAAAGCTGCAAGCCTCCACTTTTTTCTTTTTTTTTTTTTTTTTTCTGCGTATGACTGTACGGTTTGTGTATCTCGGTGTGTTCTCTTGTTGTTCTATTTTTCTCTGCCCAAGGCCTTCTGGGTATATTTTCCTTTTACTATGTCTTCTTTCGTATCTCACGGTGGTGCGTCAGGCTGTATCTGGGCCATGTTACCTGGTGCTTTGGTAAAACTAGAGCAGAGTCTACAGGTTATCTCTCTGAGGGGACCAGATAACACACTTTATCAGACTTTGTGAGGTGAAGTTAAAATGTTTTTGAAGAAGGCCTACTTTTAACTTTTTTTTTTCTGATGCAAAAATGATAATACAATTAACATTTACTGAGTACTAAAAGTAGGCCCTATTGATTATCAAACTACAGCAGATTTAATATCGTGTCAGTTTATTGCAGTTAATACAAATGAACCTAGTACGCGGAACCTTTACTTTCTGCTTCTTTGAACGCCATGTTGTCTGCAACCAGAATGTAACACAATTAACATTACATGTAATTTAGAATTAATCTAGTGTCTAATTATGTGTTGAATAATAGAAAAAAAAACAAAAGGTGTTTGGTAGATGTTGCATCCTTCCATTAAAAAAAGTCTGAACTGGAATAAAAAGTATATTACAATGTCTTCACAAGTATGTTTTTCAGTACATTGGAAAGCTAATATTCAGTTTATTAGTAAAAACAAACAAAAAAATGTTGACCTACTTACTTTAGGATAAATGATGACGTTTTTTACTCGCATAGTTCACTGATGTTATATTTTGTTAATTTCACGTGTGTTTTCATCAGGTGGTGTGTGTTGGGTCCATGGCTGAACTGGAGGAGCTGACTGGAGTCAAAGCAACAGACCTGCATCGGGAAAAGTGAGTCACGGATCAGATCACCCACATGAATGACTGTGATGCCATTGTGAGAGTGGGATACTTTTAAATTCACTAACTATTCATTTACAAGGGTTGAACTGTGATTTATATATGCATTTTATTTTGCTAGTCTTTGCTTGTGTTTGTAGCAGTGCACAGATGTAATTTTAGATGTGGACTGGTTTCTTCTAAAAGGTTAAGTTTACTAGAATGAGATGGGTGCTGAGGCCCGCAGGTGATTTTACTTTTCTGCTCTTCATTTGCTAATAATCTTTACTTGCTCTCACATGGTTGGCAATCTTTAAGTAATGGCTGAGGATGCTGTTTTTTTAACAAGCTCTTGTACTAAGATTTACTTGAGTTTTTATTCATAAATTATTTTCTGAATAGTTTTAACAAACTTGAAGTCTAATGAAGTACATCTCATTAATAATCATGAATTGGCTACTTAGTGTAACAATGTTGCCATGATGACATGTTTTGCTGCAAAACCTCTTGTAAGAGTGAATCAGTGCAGAAGAAAAGCTGGTCCGGAATGCGTTTTATAATATTTAGTTCAGGTTGCATAAGCAGCTGGGGATTTAGATTCCCTCCACTAAATTAAAGCTAATTTATGTTTTACTGATATTATATCTCTATCATACCTGTAAAATGTGCCCCAATGATGTTGTGTTTCACTTTCCTCAAGTAGGAGAGAAAATGAAACCATCTGACATCCTAAAACTTTATGTCCATAATGCAACTCAGCGTGGGCTCATTTTTAGAGGGTAATTGGTTTGAAGAAGGTTTGTTGTTCCGGAAAGCAGCGCAACAAAGTTAATCCACAAGTCTTTGCTGAATAGGTGCTTGTGGCTTACTAGAAATACATAACAATTAGGAGGGATTGTGTGTGAAGTGCTGTAGCTGGCAGTCTGAGCTGTGAGCCAACTAGAAACTGTTGTGCTGGCAGGATCCGGAAACTTTCTGCTTATCTACAGCACAAATGTAGCCGTAATTTGGTTCTTAACTTTCTATGAAAAATAAAAACAATTCTGTCTATTTTATGGTTGAATATATCATACTCTGGCATGTCCATGTGTAACACAGAAAAACAGCCCAGAAAAACTGGAAAATAAGTCTTTCCCTGAAGATGCATGGATCATTGATGCTGGGCAGCCTCATTAAAAAAATGTGATATAACTGGCTACTAAAGTTAACAGCTCTGCCGGGATTGGAGAATGTTTCAAATCTGAAAAAGCAGGGCTCTTTAGAAAAACAGATTAATTTTTTTTCTTTTGAAAAGTAAATCTGCCTGATGAACCACTCAGGAGATGTTGCAATTTGAAAACAGATTTTGTTCATAAGATGACTCAGTGAGCCAGTAAAGCTGTAACTGTGTCCTGTTCAAGAAAGTCTCACAGATCCCCTCAGTGGCAAATATCCTCTAGACTGCATCCTCACTGCATCTAAATGTTGTTTACCAGTATTGAACTTGTTCCCTCTTTCCCTTCTTTTGTCCACACTTTCTCTGCAGCATTGACAGCCTGACAATACCGTCGCGGTGTGGTAAGGGTGAGCTGCGGAGGGTCACAGAGGTGTTTGACTGCTGGTTTGAGAGTGGCAGCATGCCTTATGCCCAGGTTCACTACCCGTTTGAAAACAAGAAGGAGTTTGAGGACACATTTCCTGCAGACTTCATCGCTGAGGGCATTGACCAGACCAGAGGATGGTAAATGACAGATGAATGAGTGGATGATGAGGACTTAAGTTGAGGGATATATAGAAAGAGAGTGACAGCTGTAAAGGAGAGATTGAGACTGATAATAATGAGAAAAAGTACGATTGGAGACCTTTCCTCTCCTGTGTCTTTGTATCCCACTGCAGGTTCTACACTCTGTTGGTCCTCTCCACGGCACTTTTTGGAAGACCACCCTTTAAGAATGTCATTGTTAACGGACTCGTGCTCGCAAGGTCAGTCCATACAGTTAAGGAACAAAAGTCTTTAATGGTAAAACAGAAATTACATTGACAAAATGGCACAATTCTTTGACTCAAATCCCCATTAACTTCTTAAAATAAAATAGTTGTATATATTTGATCCTCTAATTTCAATTTTTTTTTTAAAATCTGCCTGTGGCTTGCAGCTCCAAAGCTTATAATTTCTTGTGAAGATGGAAATTGTCAGAAATAGTTTGCAAATGTGCAGTTTTAGGGCTGAAATGGTCCATTTGTTAGCCCTTAGTTCATAGTCGTACAACTGAAAATGATGTTGAATATTCTATTTAGTATTTATGGCTGCAGCAGCATGGTGTATGGAGGAAAATTGTTAAAATGTTTGAGTTTTCTCAAAGGAAACTCCCAATAGAAAATACATTTTGTAAATCTTCAATATTAGCTTGCTGGCATTCAAATTTTCAGTCATGTCAACCCATTATGATCCTGGTCAGAGCTTGCGGTAAGGAGCTGATAGTTCTCATGAAATGATTAGAAGAGTTCTGTTTACTTACGCATATTTACTATTAAACATTGAATTCAGTTAAATGGGGGTTAGAAGTTATTATCAGAGTTTATGCCAGTAAAATGCCAGTAAAAGAAGAAATGTGAACATTCAGGAAACCTGCAATGGCCTTTAACCGTCATTGATTTATTGAAAAGCCTCTTGGGTATTTGGGATTGCGTTGTATCCGTGCACTTCATTCCTGTTAGTCACTTCACAAGAAGGGACACTGGTCCCTGTTCATGGACCTCGTCTTTCAACCTGATCATAAAATCTGAGCTAGAGATGCGTCTATTCATAATAATAGTTGTTGTTGTTACCGATGTTATTACCTCCCTATTCTATCCCTCCTGAGCCCTCTGCTTTTACTCATAATTACTCTTTAATGTTCACTTCAGCATTTAGTCTTCTGAGCTGCTCGACAGCAAGGCTGCTTGTTCTCAGCACAAACCAAACATTTGGTCAGCACAAACCAAATGCAGTTTGTGCTGACATTCCTGCTGACCTGGAAGAACTTGACTAATTTAAAGAGCAAATGCATGGTTTCAAACATGCTCTTTTGTGCATGCATGCACGTGTTTGTGCATTAATGCCTTTCCTTGCCTCGTTCCTGCAGCGATGGACAGAAGATGAGCAAGCGTAAGAAGAACTACCCAGATCCAGGACTAATTGTGCAGAACTATGGAGCTGATGCCCTCAGGTCAGCTCTGTGCTTGAATGGGACTGAGTGTGCGTGTGTGTTTATGAAGTAACATCTATGCTTGTGTTTCAGTTAGAGTTGTGAGCCACCATGTATTATTAGCAAGCACCACAATATAAGATCTGAATCCCTGTCTACACTTGACATGGAACTGTCCTTTTCCTAAACAAAGTATGCACACACTCGTGCGTGCTGTTCATATGCATTCAAACATTTGTCCTCTTTAGTACACTCTCTTCTTTGCCCTGAGCAGGAAGAGTTCTTTGACCATATGGTCTTATAAATAAACCACCGCACACTTGCACCATATGTTCACATATACACAGATGAGGGGTAAGCTACTGAGTAAAAAAGGAAGAGGGTGACAGCCTGCTTTTTTTCAAGTCCCCCAATTTCTCTTTTCCTGCTCAAAAAGATTCTTACAGTCCACTCATTGTAGCAATATGGGCAGCAGCAAAAACCCTTTAGTGAAGTGGGAACAGGTGATTGACATTGCAAGGGGGTTTTAGTGGATATTTTGAAACTTTGAGAAGTCAACCTTACTACATATTTGACTTCCCTCAGGTTTAAACATACTTAGATATATTTTATCCCTTGATAGTTATGTCTGATTGAGCGTATGTGTGAAATTAAAAAACACACCCTACAAATGATCCCACATTACAAAAAGTCATTCAAGTCATAGTACTATTAAATAATGTAGTTAAAGTCAACTGGGCTTCTTCCTGGTTCTTCAAATGAAATAAAAGAACATTTAAAAGAAGTATTTAGTACTACATATACAATTTCTCATGAACAATATTAATGCTGATCTGATATAATGATATTTAGATAAAAATAAATGCAGATTGATTTTACATCACACAAATGATGCTTCAAATATGGATGTTTCTTTGAAGAAGCTGCAAATTCTAAAATGCAGATAAATTACGCAGAATCTTAACCCACCACCATAGAAGATCTCCCCGAGGATCAGTGCCACTAACTCTTTGGTCAGCTAAATGTCATCTGTAATTTTTTTTTTTTTCTCTTCTGCTCGTCATACATTTATTCATGAACTGAAAAAAGACACTGATGTTACAGTAAAGCTGACCTTTGATCTGTAGGATGTCAAATGTTTGAATCAAACGTTTGAGACAAACATTCACAAGAACTGACTTTAACTCAGTTTTATTGGTTTAGTACATTAAAAGTCATCTTATTGATATTTACAAATAGAGCAGACAGTTCTGGTGAGTTCTGTCCAATTCACTTACAGTCCAATTAGATTTCAGTTCAGTTTTTAGTAATCAAATTGTAATCCCATCAATTATAATTGAATCCAGTTCATTATACATTATAATTCCAAACAAGTGGTGTTCACTCTTAAAACAACTGATTTACTGGTTTCATCAGTTACATGTAAAACTGTTACATGTTACATGTATTTCTTTCCTTAGTGTTTGTCCATACTTGAAGTTTTGTACAAAATATGAACTGCTTTTGTTCATCATAAGACAGAAATACTTTTGAGCCTTTGGCTGGCAGCAGTACCTGGTTGACCTTGGTTTTTTTTTTTTTTTTTTAATTTCCACTCAGTAAATGAGTGGTTTACATGGATAAATGATACTGTTTCAGCTATTTAAAATCACTGACACCACTGCCTGGTGTAAAAGTTTTTTCCTGACATCTGTCACCTTTGGCTTAGAAGCTGTTGTTGTGTACACAGTAGGTTTGTGAATAAAGTCTTTGTTGTATTAATGAATTTGTAATGAAACAGCTGATCTTAACTTGGTAGTCGCGGAGTCACAAAGGTGATCTACTTTAATATGTTCTATAATGATAACCCACAATACCTTTTTAAAAAAATATTTTTGATTGACAGAATATACTCTAGCATTAAACCTTTTCCTCCAAAATGCAAGTACACATTTCCTGTCTTGTACATCCCTGTACAGAACATTTAAAGTAACTGTTGAGACTCTGCAAAGTTTGATCAGACTGACCACTTTACTTTTACTTATATTTTTCCGTTTTTCAACTCTCACCCATACATCTGCGTATTTAAGTATTCATTTTCTGTTGTCTGTTAACATTTGCTCTCCTACATAATCAGTTCAATTTTATAAACTCTCCAACTTCCTCTGCCCCTCTGTAGATTGTACCTCATCAACTCACCTGTAGTAAGAGCGGAGAACCTGCGATTCAAAGAGGAAGGGGTGCGAGATGTGTTGAAGGATGTCTTCTTGCCGTGGTATAATGCCTATCGCTTCTTGGTGCAGAACGTGCAAAGATTACAGAAGGTATAATTATTAAAGTCATCATAGTTATGAGACCTGTTGTCCTATAACTGTTGCTGCTCACAACAAACACAGAACTGCTTGAAAATACAATATAGTGGTTGGCTGCTAAAGTCAACTAATTAATTATTTAGTAATCAAACACCTCAGATTATATATTGTTCCATGTTGTCCACATTAGAAAATGATCATGCACATTTCAGAATTAGACTGCATTTATTTGTATTTCTTTTTATCCCCTTGAATTGAATTAAACTCATTCTGGGAGCCAAGAGTGTATCCACATTCAGCAAACTTTCTTGGAAGTTGTCAAGAGCCCTTTTATTTTATATTTTCCTAAATGTGCTTTTTTTTGCAGCCATTATTTTGAGTTGGCACATGATGATTAGGCTTGTGAGGTTTATACCATTTGGATGCTGTTGAACAACTTTTGGAGAACGGTGGTAAAAAGGGATGATGTCATTAAATGCAATTCTGCAGTTAAAATTTAACAGATGGATGCAACAATGGTAAATAATGAGGTGCCACTTATAAGCTGCAAATAATAGGTGCATTTAGCTGAAAACTTTAATTGTGTCCTCCTTCAGAAAATTCACCTGAAAGTAATTTGGATATAATAAAAGTTTACGAAGTTTTTGAACATTTTATAAATTCATTGCTTGTCAACACTGTTTACATTTGGGACTGATTTAAGGCCTGGTTTAAATTCTTTCTAATTAGTGAGCCTTTTTCTGCTTATATCAAATTTTTAAGGTCCCACGTTATACAATTTTGATCCCTTTTCATATTCATGAAGAACCACAATAGAGTCATTTGACTGTGATCCAGATTCAAATGCGATGCTTCAGCCTAAATCCTCTCTTTCTCTAAGGTCTCCAGCAAGTAACCTGTTTCTGTTCACTCTTCCTCACTCTGCTGTTACTGGTTAACCCCCAAAACCAGTCACGTGCCACAATGACATGGACAATTGAAGGATGTTTCTTTTTGAACTAAACTGTCTGGTCATGCAGGGCTGACCATGAGGAGACAGATGCATGGGCTGCATTGCCCTGTGCTTGGAGTTTAGAGGACCAACCTACAGATGCAGTTAATGATCACTTGACAAGATAGTGTAAAAATAAATAAATAAATCATGGAAGTTCAAGTTATTTCAAAAATTTTTATTAATTGCTTCATCAATTCTGCACCTCTCAAAATGACAACTAAAAAGCCTGAAAACTAAATATATTACAGTTTAAGTCAATTATGGACCTTTCAAAGTCATGAAAAGCACAACATGGGACTTTTTTAATAGAGGATAAAATGTTGAATTAATTTCTGTGCTTCTGTTCAATTGTGTTTTTGTATACTTGTTTGTCTAAAATGGTTCAGGAAGAAGAAATCCAGTTCCTTTACAATGAAAACACAGCAAAGCAAAGTGACAACATCATGGACAGGTGGATTCAGTCCTTCACGCAGTCCCTGATCCAATTCTTCAAGGCTGAGATGGATGGTGAGGCAAGCACTGCCATGTTTCCATCATTTTACTTCAAAATGAAATGCAGTAACATTTTTGAAGGTTCTGTTTAGAGTGTCATCCCAAGTCCAATATTTGTTATATGCAGAATGTAACTTGACAGATTTGCTGATGATTTGAATGGCTAAAAGCAATTTTTTTTTCTTTCAAAATCTGATTGAAACCATGTACCAAGGTGGTTTCAGTTATGATTCCAGACTCATTTTCAGATTTTCTCAGTCTGAACTCTCTGGTTGATTAAATAGGGTTTCAAATAGACTTCTTCATCATTCACATCATGATACAAACATCTATCAGAGTGATGGATTCAGAGCAAAAAAACAACTCTGTTTGCTCTCTTTTGACCCATGGTTTGACATGGTGTACAGTTGATGTGACATTAAAAACAGAAGTCTGTGGGCAGACTGAAATAAAACAGTAAATAGTAGCTTTCTTCGTTTCTGTCTTTTAACTTTTAGAAGATTTGCACCATGCCTCTTCATCACTACATACGACAGCAGCAAAGCCAGTTCACCATGGTTCAGTCGTGCTTGTTTATATCTGTTCTATGGATGTAGGCTACCATAGCAACTCAGTAGATCAATGAATGTCAGCAAAAACACACAGAACAGATTTGATCTCTTGCAATATGAAATGTCAATGATTAGTGCGAAAGACTTAGATTCTGATCCGATTTGCCTAAAAGTCTCAACTCTGAAAGTACACATTAGCTAAACTTGGGCTTTCATGTTTTAAAATATGTCCACATTGCAGCAGATTCATGCCGTTTCTCTTTCTACTGTAAATAAGCTGACAGTTGGTTCTGGTTGCAGCTTACCGCCTGTACACCGTCGTGCCTCGCCTGGTCAAGTTTGTGGACATGCTCACCAACTGGTATGTCCGGACCAACAGACGCCGCCTGAAGGTGAGATCACAGATCGAAATTGATGATTCCAAAGAGAGAGATGTTTTTGTTTAGTATCTGTTGAATCCAAGCAGGATATAAATTTAGTATGCATTTAATTATTAAACATATTCATTATGTAATAACTTGTTCAATAGATTTAAAGAAAATAGATAAAGTGACTTTATCACATCCTCCATCTGTTGAAATTTTATAGTTCTGAATTTGTGGCCCCCCTCTTGAACATTTGCTTGACTTTGACTGAGAGCACTTGTGCTAATGTCTGCTAGGGCATCTCTATATTTTTACTTCTCCAAGGGGAAAGAACATATTGATGTGTTTGTGAACTTTGCAGGGAGAGAGTGGCACCGAGGACTGCCTGTGGGCGCTAGAAACCCTCTTCAGTGTTCTTTTCTCCATGTGCAGGCTGATGGTGAGTCATTTGATTTTTGTGTGTAAGCATGAGATGGAGAGAGAAAAGCATTCGTATGGGGGAAATTTCATAGGGTGAAGTGTTGCTTTTGTGTGCAAGAAATAAAGACACAATGTTGGCATGGAAGAGGTGTTTTTATGTGCTTGTGTGGTTATGAATAATTTACAAGCAGTGGGAGTTTTTATTTATAACACATTGAGGATTTTTGCATGTTAGACACCCTGAGAGGCAGTTTGCCTAACCTCAGATCAATACAAATCAGTTGCAAATTATACAAATTAATTAACCATGGTTTAAATGGAAGAGAATGACATTAGAGCAAACTTCAACATAACACAATTCTCTTAGCTTTTTGCACTAATTGAGATAAAAAAGCATTAGCTTATTTTTTGAAAAAAGGACCTCAGCCCCTTTTTTCCATCAGAAAATGTAAAATAATCACAGTACAGAGAATGTAATAATCTCTCTCTCTCTGTTCCTCTTACATCTACTCGCTCTCTTCCCTACTTCTACTCCTCCTCAGGCTCCCTTCACTCCCTTCATTACAGAAATGATGTACCAGAATCTGCGTCACCTCATTGACCCTGCCTCTGTTGAAGAGAAGGACACCAGCAGCATCCACTATCTCATGCTGCCTCAAGTCAGGTTGGAAAAATTCATTCAATAAAGCTTTAGTGTGAGAGGAACTATATTTGACATGCATGACAGGCTTTACTGCAGGGATTTTGTCTACATTAGTAACCAGTTTTGTTACAAGTCTGATATGAAAGCTTAGTAATCTGTAGATTTGCATTAACAAAGTTAGTAAACTCATTGCCCTTCCTGAGCTGCTTATGGATGAAACTGCTGGGTACTACCACCCAGCTGAATGGTGGTGGGTGGGGGGACTGTAACCAACTCTCAGGCAGGTTTCATCAGGACTCCCTGCAGCCCTAAGTTCTTCCAAATAGAAAGTGAGTTTTGGAGTGGATTCTTCAGGTTGCCAAAAACACAACTCCAAAACGAAATTGAAAAACCTAAATAAACTCTAATGATGCTCTGTTTCTATTGCATGTATACAGGGGCCTGATGGTGCTACCATGTAATGATGGCAAAAAATCTTTTATTTGAGATCAGTAGTGTAAACCAATAGTGCAAAAGAAAAAAACCCCAAACAAATGTAATTACAAAAAAAGGAGATTTACATTAAAAATATAAGCATATAATAAATACTAGAAAGTAGTCAGGTGTTAATAAAGGCTACATTATCGTAGGTGAGTAATGCAGGAGATCAGCAATATCTCTAAAACCCACATTCAAAACCAGTTACATAAACATTTCAACAAGAAAACACATTTGCTAATATTATTCCATTTTAACAGCACACTGTCTCTTTACTATCTACTTCTAAGTTGATCCAAGAACAAATGACAAGAACAGATTAGAGATTAGGAACTTATGTCAACAAACAAACTATCTAGGGCATCCTGGAAAACAACACGAAATCACCCTCAACATGCGGTATTAGAAGTTTATTTATTTATTTTGGAAATGACAGTCTATGTTTAGATATTTATTCTGTGGATCCCGTAGATGTCCTAATGTCTTTTTAAAGGTCTCTTCAGCTCATCCAGCTCTTGCTCAAGCAAGTTTGTTTAAATGGCTCTTCTTGCCGCACATCCGAAAAACAGCAAATCCACCTCATGCCCCCCCCCCCCTTTTTTTTCCATGAAATATCCAATGTTTAATCAGAGCCTAATCAGGTTCAGCCAGAGTGCATGGCCTTACTGTTCTCCAGTTTTGTAAGTCTCTGAACTCCCCAGAGTTGAAGATATTGAATCTTAAGAGACCACAGTCACTTATAGACTGTCAAGCTTGACAGCAGATTTTCTCTTTGAATCTTAACCATCTTCATCACTTCTCTTCCTCAGCTTCATTTTACTGTGTGTTTTTGGACACTGATCCTAGTAAATTTATGAAAATAAAACACCTAAATTTGATCATTGTTCTGCTTTATTTGAATACTTTTTGTAGATACGTTTTCCCTCTTCCACTGTTGAATGACGATGCATTTTGTTTTTTTTTACACTGCAACCATCTAACTGGTCACCTCTCCTTTAAGAGTAAGAGGAACCCATAGCAGACTGAGAAATACTCTCTCAGAATTGCACTGACACTGTCTTGTGTACCCTACAGCATGCATATTGCTGATGAAATATGATTTCATTCACTTCAGTTCATTTGCTTCAGTAAAATATGTAGCTTGGCGGCTGGTCGGTTTTGCCTGGGAGGAATTTTTAATTGCCCAAACTTAATTTAGCCTTAACTATTTAGAAAAAAAAGTTCTGACATGATTAAATATCAATATTATTTCACATTAGGAAAATAGTTTGTGTAATGGGTCATATAATCTCGACAGTCAGTTAGGCAGCACCCATTTCTGCTGCTTTATTGGCTGCTTGTCCTTCCTGGTGTGGGCTAAAACTCCTTCACCCTCCTCCCGGAGGTCAGCCACCAATCAGGCGGTGGGAACAGCTGCTTCCCAATCACCTCATTAAAGGACTGGCTGTCCCTCATCTTTTTGTCCTCTCACTTTTATTCCTCTGCTGTGCAAACATTTGGTAGCACACTATGTGAACAAACGCTATGCATGGGGCAGTCTGTCACTTCACAAGAAGTTGGGGGCTTTAATTTGAGCTCTGAGGTGGAGATCTCAGCGTACCATTTCAATGGATGTTTCTATAATGATTTAAAGGAAACTGCTGTTTCCAAAATTAGTATTTTTTTGAAGTGCAGACCCTGCTGTACTGCATTATTCACTCTCCTCAGAAGGTGACTAATCCTAATTTATTATTCACAGCTTATAAGAGAATTGCTGTTAGTAAGTTACTTCAAAATTACACCCACCACATCTCACTGTGCCTTGAAGTTGTTCGAAGTTTTACAAAATACAGCTAATTATCCCAGGATGTGTTGCTCCTGTTTTAAAATGCGGGACTGGGGTCAAATGGCAGCTTTTCTATTAGCATAAATGAACAAACCCAGACAGTTATAATTTCAGTTGAAAATTGGTGCCTCTCATCTCTAATATGATATATAGACATCTGAGTTTTCAAGCACAAATTCACTAAATAAGTGCTGGGATGTGGTACTTATCATAATGCTACTGGTAGGTGTAATATTTAATAATGATGGTTTTCAAAATTTCTTGTCTCATGCTTTTGTTTTACAGAGAAAGTTTGATTGACAAGCGTATCGAGAGCGCCGTCTCTCAGATGCAGTCTGTGATTGAGCTTGGCAGAGTGATTCGGGACAGGAAAACTCTACCTGTCAAGGTATATCACCATCCACTCATAATGCACGCCGCTGCCATTAAGAGGTATAAGTAGTGAAGCTCAAGTCCAAAAGGGTGCAGAGCCGTTGTGAAGCGTGGATCGCAGGCTTTCAAAGTCAAGTAGCGTGGTGTCACAGAAGTCATTGTGGAACAGTTTAAAAGCTCTAAAATACTTATTGACTCTGTGTTAGGGGCGGACCATGGCCGAGCTGCATCAGTTTAAACACTTCACAACAAGCTGGCAGGAAGTCGATCAAGAGTTTAGCATCCAGAATCTGGTGCATTTTCAAAATAAAATGTCACAAATGGGCTCTGACTCGTACATTGATGTTAGATTAACCTGTGGAAGGTGTGAATAAACAAATCAGAGGATTTTAGAAGAAATTTGAATCGTACAAGGAGAGGTTAAAAAACTCATTTTATTTGACACCAATCATCCTTTTTATATATGTATGTATGTATGTATGTGTGTATATATATATATATATATATATATATGTATGTATGTGTGTGTGTGTGTGTGTGTGTGTGTGTGTGTGTGTGTGTGTGTGTATGTATGTATGTATAGTTCTAGAAAAAAAAAAAGACATGATGAGCTATACAGTATGTCTTAAAGCAAGCAGAGTACCACACATTTCTCATGTGATCTCGAAACCTTCGGGTAAAACTCGTAATCTCACAAACGCAGTCGAGAAAGCAGTGCTAGTAAATGCTTCACATATTAAATGCTCCTGGTGAGACCTGAGGACATGGCAGAACTGAACCACGGCACTTCCACTCCCACTACCTGTGGGACTCAAGAGAGACAGCTTTGGACAAAATAGCCCTGAATCATCATTGACTTATTCACTTAACTAGAGTTGGTCCAGGTGTGGCCCAGACTCCTCAAAATGTTGAAATGTCTTCATTTACAGTAGGCTAAAAATAAATAAATAAATAAACCAATTTAATCTGAGTATAATGTAGACTAGGTCTGACAAGTGTTTTTGTTCGGGCCTCATTTCCTCCCAGAATC
>JAOWBL010000020.1:4795697-4828066 GCA_028564865.1 Zenarchopterus dispar | reverse complement strand
ATCATTTTGCTGTGTATTTCAGTATCCATTGAAGGAGGTGGTAGTTATTCACCAGGACCCCGAGGCCCTGAAAGACATCCAGTCCCTGCAGAAATACATCCTAGAGGTAAGTAAACTCTGTAGGAGTGCAAATTGGCAGGAAATGCACTCTTTTTCTACAAAGTGTTTCCCTGAAATCTATTTTTGTTTGTTTGCTGTGCTTTGATCAATACTATTAAACATGCAATTTAACAAGAAAGATTCCCTGAAATCATGTTCGCAGTCCAAAGCCACTTCAGTATGTTGATTGTGCGGAGGGTGTGAACATCAGAGGGAGCACATCTTCATACACTGCTTGTATCTTTAGCTGTAATTGAAATTGATATGCTTGTTTCATTTAGTTAAGAGGGTAAAGCACATGTCTTGATTTTTTTTTTTCTTTTTACATTTGATCTTCCTTAGTTGTCAGGCTCTTCAGATGCAGAATGCCAGCATGAACTTTGTTTTTCCCACAAGCAGAGATAACAAAATATTATAGTTAATCCGGTTCTGTAAGCAGAGATGATAGTACGTAGCTCATCTTTAGTGTCTGTCACACAAGCCTCTTGCAGAATCACTGAGTTCAGTTTTCTGTGTGAGATAGACACCAGGTGCAGATTTATTACAAAGGCCAAGTTGAATCCTTCACAATTGCAGGTGGTTTTTAAACTGGCAGCATTACTTGGGCAGTGCTTTTTTTTTTTTTTTTTCCAACAGCATAGCAGATTCCACAGTTTACGATGAAGAATTTTGTTACCTTTGATGTATCATTATCACTCTTTCTATTCCTTGTAATCCCATTCACGTCTTATGCTGATTAAAGTATCGGTGTGTCTTAAAGTTGCCACATAATGTTTATATTGGTTTTCTAAAAGCTACACTGTGCATCACACATCTACAGAATGTGGCTCTGACATCATTCTTGATTTTTGCTGACTGTACAGTGTGAGTTTGGCAAATGTTAAATTATAAAGTCATTTTTTAAAAACTGAAAAATGACTGCATTGTTTATTATAGTGTGTTAATATGTTCCCCGGTGTGCAACTCAGATGGGAGCTGCAATTCGCCCTTTTTCTCCATCCATGCTGCTTCTGTTTCACACGATCAGTGTGAGTTGGAGGTCTTTCATAACAAGGAGGCTTCTGCAATCACAATGTAGCCAAATTTGCTTCTCTGAATCCCACAAGATAGGTTTTGCTTGTTTGCCATTTTATCTCCATTATTTGGAGTTTTTTTTTTTTTTTTTAAGTATTTACACAAACGTGTCAGTGTTGCTTTGCTCAACATGTCGTTCAAAGATGCATTATCATCATTAGCAGAAAGAGGTTGTTACTTAAAATGATCAACCTAAATTTTGGACATTGTAACTAATATGTCCCTGGTGGCTTTCTTCATCATTTGACTGCTACAACACCAAACGTTGCACATCTTGGATAATATTAAAGATATCACTATGCTTCTTTCATGTTTATCATGTTTCCTCTGTGATATCTGAAAATTACAGAGTATGACCACCTTTAGCTGGAAAGTTGACGCCAGGTCTGGAATTCATGTGACATTTTTAAGAACTCTTATTACAATCTTTAGAGCTTAAGATACACAATATAAAATGACTTTTGTTATGTGATTCTATGTGTGATAAAGCTTATTAAGTATTACATTTGAGTGCAAAACCCCCCAGAATGCAGCAAATTAGGAATTCACAGGAATCAGATTCAAATCTTAAGTGCCACTGATGGTGTTTTTATTGTCAGTTTGTTGAGGCCAAACACACATTTAATGAATAGTTTCAGTGTTTGGAGGGAAGAGGTCAGACACACAATGAGCTTGGCTTTGTTATGCCATCTAAATTTCTACGTTGTCAGCTATTCTTTCTCTGATATGGCTGCTGACATCTCCATCAATATCGGTCTCCACCGAACTCAAGACGCTTAGATCAAGTCCCTGTACGACTTGTCAGAAGTCATGTAGTCATTTTCTAAGTTATCACACACAGATGCATATTTGTTCCCTCTATAAAATACTTTCCAGTTGTACTTCTAGTTGTAAATCCGTACTTTGATGGAATTATGTTATAAATAACCTAGCTAATAGTTTCAAATCCATATTGGTCTGATTTTCTATCACTCAGCCAGCTGCAGCAGGCTTGTATAAGGTATCCCTGAAAGTTAACTGTGCAAGAATTCAGTCTGAACAGTATGAATGACTGAAAAAAGTAAGCCTGTCATTTCGCCTATATTTGGCATCTCTCCTGCTTCAACTTACATTTCTCTTCTTTTAGACTGAATTCTTGACTGAATAGCAGGATTGACTTATAGGATATTTATAGATTGACAGGGGTCCTGAGTGGCTGATTTCATGCTTCACTTACTATATTTGGTTGTATTCTGGTTGTAAGGTCCATATAACCGAAGCCAGTAGTGTAGGCTCAGATACTATTTCTTAAATATCTCCTACACCTTCTGGTAGCACAACATTATCACTTTTATCTAGGGTAGCACATTTTTTATGTGTGTGTTTAACATGTTATACCGTCTAATGACATGGTGCAGTAATGTTGCCAAATTACATATAAACACTTATTTTCATTTTCACAACCAACGTTTAGCTGAAAGTATTGATCTAAAACTCAGCCTATAGTTTAATATTTTACTCATGTTAGTGATTTCTGTTTCAAGTAATAATTATGCCTGGGCTTCTACAAAACACAAAAATTTAACTTAAGTCATGTGGCTGGGTGACCATAAGAGTTAATATGACATTACATTACATTTAGCAAACAGTTTTATTGAAAACAACTTAGAACAGAAATCACAATCAAACTACAGTGAACACTAGATCACAAAGTAGGTGCAGATAGGTACATAAGTGCTACTAAAATGATATTCAGTCAGCAAGTAAGTAAAGTTTATTTTTGTAGCACTTTTCACAGGTTAAAAGCCACAAAGTGCTTCACAAGCCACAGATAAAAAGAATAAGACAATCATAAAACAGAGAAAGCTTAAAACAAACTTAAGACATTAAAACATAGTAGCAGCTCAGGACATTTAAGGGAGTGTGCAGTTCATGACAGAAGGTGTTCTCGAAAGAGGAAAGTTTTCCTTTTTGAACGTAGAGAAGGACGACTGCTCTTGTGGCCATTGGTAACTTGTTCCACCATTGAAGAACGACATGAGAAAACAACGTCGATTGTGGCCCTTGAGTGTAATTTAATTAGATGTTCAGATGGAAAATATCTTCCTTAATACACTCCCCACAGTGTGCATCATTTGTGCCTCCTCTAAGCAGCATCTGTCACAGTCGCAGTTAAACTTTAAAACATGTTTTTTCCCCTTCTTTTAATTGTAAATGACCACAAAATTCATTGAATTAATGCATACTGTAAGGGAAAGCTCTGTAATTAAAAATACAACACGGCCAAGCTCAAAGATTGATGCATTTTTGCTTTTCAGGTGCTAAATTAGCCATGTGCATCCATGATAAATAGAGTAGTAAATTTACAGGCACAAAGCAGTTGTAAATCTGCCCCACTGGCTGGATGTTTTTAAAAACATGGTCTGACTCTATTTTTTTTTTTTTACTCCCATAGGAGCTTAATGTGCGACAGCTGACTCTTTCAACGGACAAGGACAAGTATGGTATCCGCCTGAGAGCTGAGCCAGACCACATGGTACTGGGCAAAAGATTAAAGGGAGCCTTCAAAGCTGTCACTGCTTCTATCAAGGAACTCACCAGTGAACAGCTAGAGGCCTTCCAGAAGACAGGTATTAATAAGCAAAAAGAGTCTTGTCATTTTTTTAACGCAAATCTTAACAGCACTAAATATTTGAGCAATTTCAAGGCACATCTGCAATGTAATCTTAATGTTTTAATTTTTCATTGTACTCATTTATTGCATAAATTACGTATGAGAATTTAGGAAAATTTAGGTATTTTAAAGTCTACTTTCCTTTTTGTTAATAGGGAGTTAATTGCAATGGTTGCTAAGTGATCACTTTGTACCATAGACAGTTTACCAGCTGCATTTAGGTCTCTACATCTAGAGAACTTGAAAGTTTATCTGATTTCTGTTACTTTCATCATCAGATACTCACCCATACACATTGGTTTATTTGTATGCTGAGGGCAATTTTTTTCAGCTGTTCCATGAAATGTTGGGTTGTCTTGTGGGCTACAATGAGGATCGCAGTGTGTATTTTTGTTTGGTGGTCGACCACATTTATTCAGACTACCAGCCGATAAATCAAATAGAAGACAAGTCATGCTAGATCGATGCTCTGCTGTCAACCGTGGAAAGGAGTTTTACAGCAAAAAGACAGTCCTGTTCATCCCAGAAATGTAAAATCAGCATTCAATGATGCGTACTCACAGATTTTAAAATTAAGTAGTTATCTAAATGAAAACCATTATCATTCACCTCCAGAGAACAGCCAAACACATATGAAAATGTAAGACTGGACAATTGATATCTTCTTATCTCTATTTACCTTACAGCTATTACAAACAGAACCTTTAGAGAAGGGTGTCTGCAGCCTCAATTTAAAATCAAATCAGCATATGTTAAAAGACTATGATGGTATTGAGGTCATGTGGCAGCCATCAGGGACAGTACTCCCCAATGGCTGTGCCAGGTGGCTAATTACTGATTTTTATCTTATGGCTTTTAATAATTTGACCCTTGAAGTGACAAAAACAGTAACTTATGCTTCGGCACAAATAATTTCCCCGAAGGGTGACGTGGTAGCTATTTTGAAGTCTCCTATTATTGTGCTCTTCCTTCATTATTGAACCAGTTCCAAAGGTATTTGTCCCTATGAATAGTTTAGACCCAAATATGGTGGGAAATGTATCTGGTCCTAATTCAGAAGTTCCCCTTAATCAGTAGGCAGCGATGTTTATGTTTCTTATCGTATGATGAATACCTAAAGAGCAGTCAGTGTAAACTGTTAATTCTTCCAATAAAGCTTGTCATAAAGACACACAACAGAAATGCACAGTTTGTCCTCAGAACACAATCTGAGCACAAGAAGGGATTAAAGCAACCTAAGGTATCTTGTCTCTCTAATTATAGAAAGACCCCAGATTCTCTAGGGTAGAAAGCAGCAGGGGTCAGCTGGGCTGTGGGAACTTCATATTTTCAATCACAAGGATGTTTGAAGTCAGGCCAATTGGAGGGGAAAATAGGAGCAAGACCGATGAAAGGGTTGAGATAAATCCACCACAACATCTATCTTTCCTACCATTTTAACAGGATGGTGGTTTAAAATGCTAGAAAACATACAGATGAAAATTTCTTCAGAATCGCATGATGCAGTGAAGTAAAATGAAAGGCGAGCTTCAATCTTTTGATCGTTCATGAAGTCATTTCATGGTGCTAATGTTAATAAAACAAAACCAGTCTTTGTTTTTGGTTATTTTCAAAGGAGGATGGACAAAGGTGGGTTGTTTATGAGGCAGTTCTTACAAAATGTAATCCTTCACATTTTATCTTTTAGAATAAATTCTCTGCACAGTTTATGACTCCAAAAATGTCCCAGCTTAGGATGATTGGGATTTGATAGGAATATGATTATAGATTTGGATAGTTATTCCTTAATCACCCCTTACTGTGTTTGATATGGTAGAAGAATGGGGTGACGGCAAAAGGTTGAAAAAAGTAAAGATGCAGAGAGAGACAGCGTAAATCAAAGGAAGGAAATCTCAGATTAGACAGAAATGGTTAGTGTGTTATTCAGCCTTTGGGTGTTGATAAGTGAACAGTGCAGGGCAAAATGGTCATGGGTTTTAGTTACAACAGAGAGATGGCTAATTGCTACCATGGGCAAAGTAGAGGTGCGTTATAGGCAGACAGAATTTTCTCTGTTGTTTTAAAGTTCATTCTTTATGGATCAAAAACTGAGAAACTATTGAAACGTTCTCAATACAAGTAAATACCAGTCCAGACACTGCCTGATCCAAAACAACCTTGAGGCAAAACTGATCCACATTCACACTAGTACTGCAGCTCTATGAAAAGATTTTTTTTTCACAATATTATGAAGGTGAAAGAAGGCAGTCTAGAAACAGTTGTACCACGTATAGTTAAAAGCTAGTTTTCATTATTTACAATGTGAAGAACAGATTTTATATCAGAAAGTCTGATTGTGATGTCGCACTCCATTGTGATGAATTTTATATAAATGGCATGTTTGATTTACTGAAGGGACAAAAGAGGTCTGTATTGATGTTGTGTGGTTATTTTTAAGGATCCATCATGGTGGACGGCCATGAGCTTCGTGAGGAGGACCTGAGGCTGATGTACACCTTTGATCAGAGCTCTGGCTCAGCTGCAAATTATGAGGCACATTCTGACGAACAGGTATGCTTGGATCTGAAAAACAAGTTTTGCTAATGTTAAATACATTACAGAAAAAGGAGAAAAACATTTTTTTCAAACAAGTATTAACCTAAGTAGTTTAAGAGCACTTTAATATTTTATTAAAGCATTATATTGATTTGATTCATGCAACATAAAATGGTCTTCAGATTTGTTTTCACTATGCATTTGTTTATTCTTCTAAAGACCTTTGCTTTCTGTTGTTTCTTCAATTTATGCATTTGTGATTATGCGCATAGTAAAGATGAATGGTTACGTAAGATCCCCAAAAATAACATTTTGTTCTCCCGTTCTTTTTAGAAAATGTCTCTTGTTAGTGCAGTAGAATGATATAGCGACACAGATACACTTGTCTCCCTGCTACCTCTTTCTCCCTCTTGACTGCCATATTACCTGTTCTCGTTGGATATGTTGAGCTAAAAATGTAACTGGTTTAAAAAAGCAAACGCTGCTGTCGCTGCACTGTGCTACCACATACTGTAAATGCATTTATGAGTCTTTGCGATGTGTGAAATGTATGAAATCATTTCACGGCTAAGTAGAAACCAGCACGTATGCCTTTCCCACAGGCCCTTTCTAATCAGTGCTCCTCCAACCGTATACACACCACACGGCTGCACCTTAATACCAGAGTACTGAACTGGCTTTTTATTCTCCCTCATGCTCGCTCACTCACTTGTACTGCCTCTCCAGCTCCCATCTGTCTCCGTCTCTGTTCTCTCTCGTTTTCTGTTTTCTGTCTCTTTTATGCATTTCCTCTGTCACTGTTGTCCTTTTCCTTCCTACTTCCCTCAGTGTGCAGTCCAGAGCAGATGTTTAGCTTTACACACCACAACACTTATTTAGTGATACGCAACAAGTACAGTATTATTATTATCTCTTCTACTTTGATTTTATTTAGTTTTCTTATTATAATTCTTTAACCTGCAGCATTAGCAATTTACTTATTTAATATTTGTTGAATGCATTAATTTCAGACTGTATCTCTTCGTGTTATTTCTCAATCAAATGTGTTTGAAACTACTCTTACAAGAAATAATTTGAAATTCCAACTCTACAGCAAAGTGGGACATCAGTTTTTTTAAAACTGATTTTAATGTGAAATATATTCAAACAGGAAAAATAACTGTTATATGTCCTCTTAATGTGAGAATTCACATGCTATATTTTGACTACGAGCAAATTTTGTTCTTTTAAAATGTTTTCTTCTCTGTCTTCATTATTATTATTAAACACAATGTATTCATGTGGCAACTATTGTTTAGTAGAGTATAAAACTCGTTATTTGCTTGGAAAAGAAAAACAATAAAATCAAGGAGCTTCATGAATTTATTTCAAAAGTTTGCAAATGCAGTGACATTGTTTACTTTTAAAACAGATTGTGCTATTTAAATATCTCCTTTTATTATTCACCTGTAAAAATGAAATGGCCAGAGGTCTTCCATAGGCCCATAAAAGAGAAAACTGGTGGCATGCCAACGTTTAACCCTCCTTTTTGAACTTCTTTTGAACCCTTAAGCTGAACTATTTTGGGCCAAAAAAAGAAAGGCCTGTGGTGTATATGCCTTGATTATAGGAATGTAATTCTGAAAAGATTACCAATAACAATTTGAGACTGAGTCCTCTCATGGAAATAATTTCTAATTGTTATAAACACATATATGTGTAGTATAACAATTTAAAATTCAGAGTTTATTGTATCCGTTTATTCTTTTATTTTATTAGGGACAAAAGATGACAACTTCCAGGTCTAGACCCATAAATGTAAATAAACTGAAGCTGTTTGAGGTTGTCCAGAGCAGTTCTACAAGAAATTTTATAATTAAATAAATGCTGCTCTCATCTCTCTTTTTTGCTTATTGTGATGTAGGTGCTGGTACTGTTGGATGTCACTCCAGACCAGTCCATGGTGGATGAGGGTGTTGCCCGAGAGGTCATCAACCGCATTCAGAAACTACGCAAGAAGGTGTGGCAATTATTTGAGGATCACTGCTTGCTCTGGAAACGAGGTTGACGCATAACACGCCACTACTGAATTTTACAATCCAGTGTTTAATAACTAGGTTCTGACACAGCTGAAACATCCATTGGGTGTAATCAGGGTTGCCCTGAGCTGAGCAAAACATGCTGCTAAAGCAGTGTAAGATTTTTTTTTTTTTAAGTCATGACCTCCAGTGTGAGCAGTTCTTCCTTGTTTTACAAACAGTCTTGTTTATATGGCTGGTCTTCATGAACCCCCACGTATATGAGATTGCTGACCCTCCCACCTTTACACTGATTTACTGATTTTATCAACAGTGAAGACCTACTGATATTTTAGGTTAAAGTTCTCTCCCGTTAATCGATCCTGTCCTCTCACTTTGTCTCATGCTATTGTCAGGGCAAGTTTGAAAATCTTTCCACTGCAGCGTCACAGTTAGAGGTTTCTCCATCATAAGGCAGGTTTAACGGAAGCTTAATTAGAGTCTGGCTCCTTTCAGATTCTACTGTTTGGGCTTTGAAGTGGTCTGGGGAGTAAAGAAGGATTAACCAACAGCTCCCTTGTTTTCACAAGAAACAAACAGTTTTTTTCCATCCCCCTATAGCAGAGTTGTGAACTGGCCCCCGGCCAGGCTAAATTCCTCCAGTTATTTCAAACTGAGATCTGTTAGGAATTTTCCACCCCGTGGATGAGAATTAATTGTTTTTAACAATTCTTGTACATGGGGAGTTGTAGTTTGTGGGTGTGCATGAGTTGTCACTTTTAGCGTGGGATGTAGGGTAAAGAAACAGCAGTCAGCGTTTCCTCTTTTATAATAGACTATTCACCAGCTGGGGAGCTTTGAAGCTTTACCTGACTTGCTCTCTTTCTCTCTGTCTCTCTCTCTCACACACACACACACAACCAGACTCTGCTCTAGCCCCGTCAGGGTCAGTACCTTGACTTGGGAAAGCCTATAAACTTCCCGCCATTGATTGACTGCTCCTTTGTATCCAGCTAACCTTTTCTTCTGCCCTTGAGCCACATACAGCAATTGAGGTGTTCCAGCATGGTTCCCGTGCACAGCAGTCAGTATGTTTGTACGGCCGTGCACATGTCCACAGCTGCCCACTGCAGATTAGACTGAGATCAATGTGTTTGAATGTGTCAGGATTGGAAGACGCTGGCAGCACATGATACTAAAATAGATGGGCTTTCATTCAGTGAAAAATGTCCCTCACTCCCTTCTGTCTTTATTTGTTGTCTGTTTTTTTGTTTTTTTATTC
Source organism: Zenarchopterus dispar (assembly GCA_028564865.1). NCBI lineage: Eukaryota > Metazoa > Chordata > Actinopteri > Beloniformes > Zenarchopteridae > Zenarchopterus > Zenarchopterus dispar. The sequence continues at coordinate 4,818,426 of JAOWBL010000020.1, read as the reverse complement.
CAGGGCCTTTATTCTTATTTTATTTGTCTGCCAGTTCATTTTGTTTACCTTTGTCTTCCTTGGTAGTTATTTGTTGTTATTCACTGCTTTTTGAAGAGCAAGTGGAGCAGTAGTTTTAGCAAAGTCTCTTGCTTATGACTAGTCATCCGTGATGTCTCTCTGCCCTGTGATTATCATATTAGCTGTTTTTAAAAGGCTATGCTTGGCATTTCTTTCCATAAAACACTTGACCACATCTTGGAATGTATTGTCATAGGGGCACTTGGTGCCGTCCGATGAGATAAGTGTGTACTACCGCTGCCAGCCAGAGGGAGAGTACTTGGCCTCTGTGGTCCAGGCTCACACCGACTTCATTCTGGCTACCACCAAGGCTCCACTTCTGCCCTACCCTGTCCCCAAAACTGCCAGTGTCATCATAGAGGAAAAGACTCAGGTATGAAAAGATGCCTTCAGGGCAAAGAGAGATTCTGTCTGTGGTAAGTTTATTCAGGCTCAGTTTCACAGGCGGCTTGTGGTTTAGTCATAAAACATGATGCTTGATATCCGTGTTCACTTTGGACATGTGGAGTGTGTTCATTAAGACCCAGGGATGTCCTAACATCTAATATAAATAAAAATGTTCATATTTCACTTACTGTTTACCACATTTATGACCATTAACAAACAATAATTGAATAGTTTTAATAGATTTTTCAGAGGACAAACGTTTGTCTTTTTTACTCATTTATGCTCTTTGCTTGTTTGCAGTTGAAAGGCTCAGACTTAGAGTTCACCATTGTTAAAGGATCTTCAGGGTCTCAAGCTCCTCTGAATGGACCAGCATGTGCATATGTCAACATCAGGGTGAAAGCCAACAACAAAGAACAAGGTCAGTACTATACACAGGGAGTCTGTTCGTCTCCCCTCCCCACCTCTTTATTTAAGCTAAATCTGATGTAATGAGGACAAATGTGCAACACATTTCCAACAATATTTATTGTGCTTTGAAAGGATTTGTGGCTTTGCTCCTACAGCAAAAAATCAGTAAATTTGTCCTACTTGAAATTTATTTAATGAACTGGCTCTTTTTTCTTTTCCTCCCCAGAGGGTGTTGTGCTTTTGGAGAATCCCAAAGGGGATAACCGCCTAGACTTGGACAAACTGAAGAAAGTGTGCAGCAGCATCTTTGGAAGCAATAACACCCAGCTCAGATTCTTCAGCGGTACGACGGGTAAGAATCATACCCGCTCCTCTGACACACATGTTTAGTCTATTTGTGAGACCAGTGAATCATAGTTACGATCAGCACATGGAGTCATTGATTGCTTTTCTTTTTGTTGCCAACCTCCTTTCAACTATGCCGTGTTAAGCATGACCTATTCAACTATGATTATTTGTTACATTATTAGAAACTACTGCGGTCATTGATTTTGAGCTGAAATTTAATAATAGTAAAAATGATCAAACCAGTAATATTATACAGTGTATGGACTGAAATCAATGGATGCAATATTTAATATCTCTTTCACATTTTTTTCTTTTAGAGTTGACCAGCAAAATGGACCTTCAGGCTCTGAGCGGTAAAACTTTGTGCGCGAGTTCAGACGTGTCCTCTCCTGGCCCCGTCCCCACCACAGACACTCTGCTGTGTCCCTACGTGAACTTGCTTCTGTGCAATTCACAACCAGCTGGTGAGAGACGCATGTTTACATCATGCAAGATATCTCCTGTACAGTTTTCAAGCTTGTAGTATGGTGTTATTGCTTTATAATCAAGAAATCAGTTCAATTAGTTGTAAAATGTGCTTCACACACAAGGATTCCATCCAAAATCTTATGAATCTCGTCTCCAGAAAGATCTGATCATTTGTTTTTAACGACTCAGTGAATCTGATGCTGTGAGGTATTCATTGAGTCTTCAAATAAAGTAGAAGGTATTCAGATATTTTGTTGAAAGTTGAAAATAATACTTTTTTCTTTTTACTTACGCCAGTCTCCAGCAAACAAACGTATCCCTCAGGCATTTAAAAGATTGATTGATTTTTGTGGGGGAAAGAGCTGACAAGATCTATACTTTCATTCTTGCACAGTTATTGCAAAGCTGCTGCTGAGAGCAAAGTTAGACAGCTGGTCTCTACAAAAAAAAGAAAATAGAAACAAACATCATAAAGAAATGATTAACATTTTATATCTCTTTTTAAAATGTACATAAACATGCAAATGCAAAGTTGTACTCTTACAGGGTTTTATATTGCACCATGTATGCTAAGCTATAAAGACTGCAGCTGGATTTTTTTTATTGTACATTAATCAGAGTGGTATCAGACTTTACATCAAAATGATTCATTTTAACTTGCTGCATATGTTCAAGCCATCATTTGAAACTGTCAACATGTATTCACTGTGTGAATATAGGTGACTATGGTTACTCATTTGCTGGAGGATATTAACTACAATCCATCTGTCCATGCATACAAGCATCCATCCATGCTTTAAATCATTTACACTTGGGTTCTTTTAAATTGTTTTCCTGCTTTCAGACACAAAACCTGTTCATTTAACAACACAGCAAGAGGAAGAAAATGTGACCAATCAGTCAGACCTTTACGTACCATTAAATTTAATACTAAACAACGTCCAGTCTCCTCTTCATTCTGAAGCTCACTTGCGGCTCCTGTCACCCGTCTCTTCTTTTCTAATTATACATATCCAAACAAAGCTGCAGGACTGTGAGCAGGAGCAAGTCAGCAAGTCCTCATCTGCATGGGACTGTGCATATTAAAATATGTCCAAGTATTTCTCCCACTGCTATCCTTTCCCTTGAATCCAGGGGGCCTGAGACAGAGCCTTTCCTCAAAGGTTTAGCCAGTGGAAACACTTGTAAGAGTTGGCAGTTTTGACTTACTGACTAACTCCTGCATTGCTGGCCCAGCAGGTCGGCAGCTCGTATCCTGATGGCCCTTTACTCATATCCACTGCTACTTAAGCAATGATAAGTGATGCTATTAATTTTTTTGTTTGTTTGTTTACGATTTGAATTTATGAATCATGCGTGGGGCCTTTCAACCATTCTATTGCAGTTGACAACATCAGCGTCACCAGTCTGCTAAGAAAGGTCTTCCTCAGCATGAGCAGATAACAGTTCCTTGACTTGGTTCTCATTCCAGTTTTCTCATGTCTTTCTCCAAATTTGTTGCATTCCTAAATGAATGCTCTGACAATTTGTGGTGATTATTTGTGATATGTCACACAGTGACTTTTATTATTTATTGATTGGTTCACAACATACTAAATGCTCTGCTGTGATTCAGACCCAACATGTTTAAAAGGTTACCGCTCAAGATACCAGGTGGGCTAGTAGGTCATTGGCCATGCTCACTTTAACATGTTGGACACATTCAGAAAGAACACCTCATCACTAAATTAGAGAGGTTTCAGCCTCGTCTGAAATTATTTATCAGTCATCTATTTTTCAAGTAGACTCATCCTGGATGCATTTTCATCCTTTTTCTAATCATTTTTCCAATAGCTAACCACAGCTTTTTCCACATATTCTCCTTGGATGTGTTTTTTTTCCCCATTTGTACTGTAAATGATACATTTTTATTCGTTTTATTTCTCTTTTTATGTCCTCCAGAGTGTCAGGCTGGACAGGTGGCCACCTTGCTGCTGGTAAACCCAGTGGGCCGTAACGTACTCCAATACTCAGGCTTACTCTCTGAGGCAGCCAAAGTTTTTGGCCTCCGCAGCAGACGACTCAAACTTTACTTGGACCAGGACTTTACTCAAGGTAACATGAGAAGATGAAGGTTTATCATGACTAAATGTTGTTTCTGTGCAGGTAGACATGCAATATGGGGAAAAAAAGAGTTTAATACATATTACTTGCATCATCCATCATGTCCTAAAAAGTTTTAAGTAGAGGTTTGGGACTCAAAATAATTGTTTTTAAATCTTTTGGAAAAATAAGAGGCATAATTTGGTAACATTGTGTGATATAGATTGTACAAATATGCTATTGTCCCCTCAGCATGCTGTTGATGTAATCTGACTCTGTAAAATAATCCATTATAAATAATAGTTTTGAGTTAGTTAAGTAAATGTGAAATGTAAATGTCATCAGTGTTCATTGGACGCTGAGTAATCCAGTTATTTTAACCTCGACCTAACTAGGGTGGTGATGGGGAGGTTACTTCACTGCTGTGCATCTGTAAGGTGTGATAATAGTAAAAACACACTAGTGACCCTCTGAAAGGTTGCTTAAGTTTAAAATAAATGAAATCCTGGACTCTTGTATTCTTCTCATCTAAGTGAACTCAATGAGTGAGTGGCTTCAGCCATTCAGACTGAAGGCTTTGTTTAAAACGACTTTCTCAAACCTTAGGGTTTCACTTAAAGCTTTCTACTAAAGCCTTTTATTTCTCATCCCCTTAAGAAACAAGAGCAGTGGAATAAAAAACATTAGAGAGGTCAAACCACATGCTTTTATTGTGAATTCTTGACTTTGCCCTCTTGTTTAATCTGTGTTTTGAGACTGTTGATGCAACATTTGCGCATCTCCAGGCCTTAAAGGTTAAAAACGCTCTTATGTCACATCAAGTTAATTCAGAGAAAATAGAGAATTGAATAAAAGCATTTTCTTTAGAAAAAAAAAACCACATAGCACTTTCTTACATCTCAGTAAACCAACCTCCCCTGCAGTCATTGTTTGCATTTTCACAAACTGGAATATGATGAATTCTTGTTCAGATGGAGTGTGGGTCACAGGCTGAATCAAACACTGTGTAAATCTTTGTTTCTGTGTTTTCCAGAGCTGCCAGCCGATTCATCTGTAAAATCTCTCAATTCCAAAACTCTGTTTGTGCGAGTTCTTCCAACCACCGCTGAAGCATAAATCCACACAAGCTGTCTTAGACGCAGGCCCACAGCAACGTTTTCTACCAGCCAAAAGCCCCGCTGATGTACGGTGAATTTATGACAATGATGTGCTTGGATTTTCTTCTTTGGAGATCCTGATGCAAAGCAGACCTGTCTGTCAACTTCATAACTGTTAAAGCATATAGTTACTGTCATCCAATCTCAAGATTTTAGACACTTAAAACTATCCCAGAAAAGCTCTAATAAAGCATATGAGCATATTTAGATTGTTAACCATCTCCCTTCCTGTTTTCTTCTTCATCCTGGGGAAATTTCTCACATTTAACAGTCATCAAAATTGATCCACGACAGAAATGAATGACTGTTTCTTCATAACCGGTCGGCACATTAAAGAGACGTTTGAGAATGTGAATGTGAAGCAGCTAATGTTGGGAAAATGGAAACTATCTCTTGTAAAAGCCAAAGAGACATGAAACTGCTTGGAAAGAAATCACAAAGGTTCATTCGAACCAAATCAGAATCTTTTTTTTCTTAGTAACTCTTGGAAAGACTCGATTAACTGTCAATGTTACCAATGGAAATTTCTCTTTGTTATGATAATAATACAGGTTAATTCCCTTTCATGACTTATTTTCTGTGTGCTCAGTCCACAGTGATTATGTTTTGGCACGTAATTGAAAAAAGGAATTTGGTCCATTGTGCCTCCACACCATTTTGAATTTAAAAGATAAACCTATTGTGTTCATTGCGCTGGGAATTCTTAGACAATACAAAAGGCATTTAAAAGGTGAAATGGAATTTGTGGGCTGCTGTACCTTAGGGACACAAAAGCCCTTGTCGTAAAAGAGCAACAAATAGATAATGCACTGTTTTAAATGATGAGCAGAATAAATACAATGGTGACTAAGAATCCGCACATTTTTTTTTTTCTCTCTCCATTTGCTCAAGCCTTTGAAAGACAGAGTCTGTGGGATCATGCTGCCTAACTTAACTGCAGTTTCGAAAAAAATGTGCTCTGCTTTTATTAAAGGCGAGACGTTTTGACCGGCTAATTTTATTTTCTTTAGCTGCAAGGTCAGAGAACAAATCAGCAAAATGGATCATAAGTGGCCACAGCTGCACAGAGGAACATAAAGTTAGACATTTAAGGAAATATGTAATTCTCTTGACTTAATTTCAGTGGTGGGGGAAAGAAAAAAAAAATCTGGTGTCTGGTCATTTTTTTCATCAGTTCAGAAGCTGAAGACAAGCCTGCAGACCAGTGCATCTGAGGGTCATGTTTGATCTATTTTTGTTCATGTCTAATAACAGTTTGCAGCAATGATGAAATCCTCTCAAATAAATGTCATATTCAGTCAAAAAGTATGCCCACCCATCTTTTCTTGTATTTTTCAGCTGTTCACTTGGCATTTTAGTTGGTAATCAATAAGAGAGTGTGATTCTTCACCAAGTGTGTTCTTTTCCCTGTTTTGTGGTCTGTACGCTCAGCTAAGATAACCTGCCACTGTCTGTAGCCTTATGTTAAATGTAAGCGGTATCTTTTTTTTTTTCATGTGATTCTCTGCAAGAAAGTGCATTTTCTGAAATTTCAAGCTCTTCCACAAGACAAATGTGTATAACACACTAGAAAATGGGAACAGATTTCCTGTCTTTGATGGGATGGGAAAAAAGACCACCATTCAAAGAGAAAAACCACTTGACAGTGACAAGTTGTACGTTCCCTAGATAAACCTAAAAAAAAAACCAAGCAAAAAAAACCCAGCGCTTGGGCTTTACAGTTAAGTCAAACTGACACACAGTTTGGAAAATTAAGGGTTTATTTGTATATAAAGTAAAACAGAACAGAACCAGATTCAAAAATATGCTACAGACAAGCATCAGATCTTTTTGTTACCACACATTCACAGATGTGGCCAGTTATGAGTTTCTTTACTGCCAGAGAAGTGCATCAACACCATGTTAAAATGTTGCTCAATGATGAGTTTTTCCAAATACTGTAAATGTGTTGAAGTAATGCTCCGTGCCAGTTAACTGGGTCATTCGCTGGCATGGAGCTTTTTAGTTTTGACTTTGAGCAATGTGAAGCTAGTATAGTATCTGATCCAGCTGTCCATGGGGAGATGTTATTAATCATCCTCCAGGTCGCTTTGCTGGCTCTATTTGTTACTATAACAATGCTCCAGTTCCAGTTCTTAAATCCTACCCACCAGTCAGGATTTAAGAGAGATGAATGGTAATTTAATGTCACTTCACCTGAAAATGTTTGGGTTGTATGCAAAAAGCAGTGTTTTGTTTGTTTTTTTTTTTTAAAGAAAAGGATGCTATAACTACAAAAGTAAAAACTGAGTAGCAGCATTTTATTATAAAGTGTTGACCCTAAGGTCGCCTTTGATGGTTGATTATTAAACATGGCGTGAGCGTGATATTTGTTGAATCCCTTCTCCTCTCTAATGCTACCTGTGTTACTTGTAAGCAGTAAAAACCAAAAGCCTGTTCTATTCATATCCCCATAATTCACAGTTGAAAAAGTGTTCTTTCTATGAAGTTTGGCCCATTTTTCTCTGCAAACACTCATTTGTTCAGTGTGACAAGAAAGCTTTAACTTCCTCAATTCATGGAGCTTGTTTCTTAAGGGCATAAGAGTTATGATGAGGATTATTTGCATCTGAATATCGAATTTTGTGTTGAGGACAAGCACAGTTTTCTTGTAAAGACTCAAATATTTAGAATATTTCTATTCAAATATCATATTAGATATCAAGAATGTCACAACTGCAGAGTGTGTCACACTATCCTGAAAGTCTTAAGTTGCTAAATAGAGGTTTTAAAGATGTCTGGATGAAAATCTTGTGAACAGTTCTCGGCTTTTCAGACATCATCAACTTGACCCCCAGTGCTCCAGTTCACTGTCATTTCTTAATTCAGTAACTAGCTGAGGAAACAGCTACCTGATAACATTCTGTTATTTTCTGTTCATCTCCTGCTTTGCGGCCATAATTTTTTTTTTTTTTTTTTTTTAGGCAAGATAGATTCATAGAAGGCTCCTTGTCCATTTTCTATTGCAGCATGAATTTTAAAAATGACAGTTGCATAACAAACCTGTTTACAACTCTTTCCAACTCTGTCAGTACAGTATTTCCCTCTTGTCACTTGAGCATCTTTGTAATGGTATTACTTTGGTGTGATGACTTTATCCTCCTCCTTTCTGGGCGGAGCAGCATGCAGTTCCATTTGGTTAAATATTAAAGCCACAGTTCTGTCTCATCCACCTCTCATCCATCTCCCTCCCGTCTGCTGCAGCTGCTCTCTTTGTGCCTCTGTACACCTCAGCCTGGGTAAGAAAACAAGTCAGTCGCCCTTTTGCAGCACGAGTGAAGTAAATGTGTCAATAAGCTTGAAAAAATAAAATAAAAGTGTTATATTGCAGAATAAAAACTGGTGATGTATAAAGTATGTTGGCCAGCCGGGGCTCTTTACAGCCAGCCTGTTCTGGCAACACGTGGTCCATGTAATGGAAAAATCTAAATCTCTGCCTGTAAATCAATTTTCAGTGCTCCGCATGTTGTCCACTTAAGAATGACAGCAGCAAATATAACCAAGAAAGCACAGTAAGAGGTATCGAGTAAGAGGAAAAAACAAAAGGATCAGAAAGCTAATTGTAAAGTAGTTATTTTGGTGTAGACTTTGAGTGAGCTGTCAGGCCAAATGACAGAAATATATCATGTATATCTTTAAGGAATACAGAATCATAAGTTTACAAAAAGAAACATTATTTTCATTCTTGCTACTCAATGCAAGAATGTGATGACATCATTAATGTACTTTAGTTTATTATCCAGCTCTTCAGGAGGCCGTTTGTAAGTTTGGCCTGAAAACAAATACATAGATATGGACAAATTTGTGGGCACTCGTCCATAAAAGACAGAAAAAGCCCATAATGGTCACTAAAATAACTTGTAACTGACAAAAGTAATGATAAATAATTTACTGAAGGCTGACTAATGAAAATCAGACATGTTTGAATTGTGTTTTTTTTTTGTTTTTGTTTTTTTTTTTTAAAAGGTGATGAAGCTAGGCATCTTTCCTGGACTTGAACACAAGAGGGAAAATGATAATAAATTGAAGAGGCACATGATAGAAATGGTAACCAAACAGCTCAGAACAATCTTTAAAATGATCCAAGGTGAAATCCAAAATGAAGTTACATCAGTACCAGATCAGTCCACCCATTTATGCGTCATTGTTTGAACCCAAGCATTGGACTGAGGAGGACTCTCTTGCTGAAAACAAATCATTAAAAAACCCAGATTACTATTTGTTAAAATGTACTTTTACAAGTCACAAAGCTTTTACGGGAATAGAACTGAAATTGTCAGCTCAATGATCACAGACACAAAGATAAAGTTTTCAAATCAAAGAAGACTGTAGCTGCTGTGAAACGTGGAGGAGACTCGATTATGTTCTTGGGAGCAAAATGTGTTGCTCGGTGTCAGAAAACTTGATGTCAGTCACAGGTCATGGGTCCTCTGACAGGATAATGAGCTAAAAACAGCCAAGAATATCTAGGAACAAAATAATAGACTATTCTGAAGTGGTCTTCTACGAGCCCTGATCTGAATTGAACATCTATTGAACATCTGTAGAAAGAGCTGAAGCATGTCTAGACAGGGAATCTGAACAGCTGGAGCAGTTTTTTCAACACTTTGAGCAAAATACCAGTTTACAGGTGCAGGAATTTCCCTGAACGAGAGTTAAAGAAATCATTTGATTGCAATGAGTGCCACAAAAGTTTATGCAACAAAATGTTAAATTGAGGGAATCAAGTAATTTGTCAAGACCAGTTTATATTTTATATTTTAATTTTATGTTGTTCAATATAAACCCTGGCATAGTTTTTATCTTTACCCTTTAATGTTTCAAATAGACAATTATTAGGCAAGCAGTTGGAAAACAGTTTTTAAGTAAGCAATTTACAATATTTAGTAGGACTAAATAACACAGAAACAGGCGAAGAGGACAGCTGTATTAAAAAAGAAGTAAACTCCTACATTCATCATTTAAAGGTTTATGAAGTGATAAAAGCTGAGCTTCAGGTAAAATGGAGAGAACCAGTTCCTGAAAATCATATTAAACATCCAAGAAGGTTCCTACCTGTGGAATTACAAAATTTGGGCTACAGTGAAACTTGCTTGTTGCTGTCTTTAAAACCCTTTTTCTGAGTAGTAGAGACTCTGACATGATCATAAGGTTTTCTAAAGGTTGCCTGTGATTTGAAGGTTACAGGAACGTTTTGCAAAGGTTGCTTAAAGGTTGCCACAATAGAGACCTAAGTCGACCCTTCAAAGAATATTCAGGGGAGCTTCAACCAAAAGCTTAATCATATTTACAACTTCCTGTGTCAATCATGTGACAACCAAAGTCTTAACTTTTTGGCAGCATTGCCAAAACCAAAATATATAATGTTTTCAGAAAGTCCTAAACATGAAGTAGTTAGATGTTGTGGATATATATATATGTATATGTATATGTATATATATATGTATATGTATATATATGTATATGTATATATATGTATATGTATATATATGTATATGTATATATATGTGTGCACATATATATATATGTATATATAATATGTACATGTAATGACAAGGCAAATTACTTTCTGGTTAATCTTAAAGGCCAAGGGGAATGTCAGTGGTTAAAATCCCAGTTTGCAATAGTATATCTATGTAGATATTATTATCTATACCTAAGTGACTTCTTTTTAGTCACTTAGGTATGGAGAACACACAGAATAGTTCCTATGAGGTTTTGAACCAGGAACCTTTTTGCTGGGAGGTACCAGTACCAACCACTCATCACCTGTATATTCCACTTTACACTCTTTCCTGGATAAACTATACATATATTGTCTAGTAAGTGTATGTTTTTATGCCAAAGAAAAAAAAATTAAATGGTTTGCAGAACATAAATAAGAAAATGAGCTGTGTAAACGGGCACCACCGTTCATGGTCAGTGACAGCTTGATTAACAGGCACACACGCAGTAAAACGCAGAGCCTCTCATTCACCTGCATATTTGAGCAGCTGTGCGCCAAAATTAACCGGGAAAAGCTAAGTAGATACATGCGCTCGTGACGTGCGTCGTGACCCAACGAGGGAGCTCCGACGCACAGCTTCAGCTCCTAAATGCGGCACCTATCTTCGTCTCGACGCACCTGCTCTCCCTCTCCCTTCCTGGAAGTGCAGAAACAGGTAAGACACGCTTCAGGCAATTTGGAAAATATCACCCCTCTTCGATTTTTTTTCTTTTCTTTTTTTTTTTTTTAATATGGGGGTGGATGAAATGGTGCCTTACACTCTGGTCTTAGCGTTCCCTTTTTAGTTGTGGTTGTTAGGAGACTGCTGTCAGAGGAGGACTCGGCGATAATGCGAGATGTCCTGGCATCAGTAGAGAGATGCAGGAATGTCACTGTTGCTACCCACTCTGTGTGTCAGAAACGCGCATCCTGCCGCAGGTATGCGGGGACACCGAGGAGACAAATTAGCTTCCCATCCGTACTTCTTTTATTCTCACATATGCTGGATTTTCTTTTTTTTTTTTTTTCTTATACCATCTCCAGACTCGATAGCCGGTTGTGCGTTAGAAAGACCCGATTTCATGTTTTGTCCTTTGAAAGCAGCACGGCTCAAAATAGTGACTTTGTTGCCAGTACTGCTGAGCTACAGAAGTAAGCTTTTTTTTTTTTTTTTTTTTGAGTCAGCTTTATTAATAGTGAAAACCTCAGGAAAATAGATGGTTAGACAGATGGATAGTTTTTAATCTGTCAATTTAGCAATCTTTTTCTTTATACCCAGACAATAATGATATATCCAGGAATTATTTGTTCACCCAAACTAAAAGATCTTATATCAGTAAAGTTTTTTTTAATAAAAATATTGCACTCATATTTTGCTTTTTAGTTAGTTTTAGTTACATTCTAGTTTTTAAAAAAACCCATCATAACTGTAAAAAACGATATAAGATGTCCAAATTATCAAATGGTATATCTGTGATGGTTTTGTTTCATTTAAAAAGTTGCTTTCAAAGACTCAATAGTTGTTGAACAGAACAGAGCTGACCTGTCTATTCAATCAAACAATGCTCACCTTGGAACCGCTTCACTTTGTAAAATTAGTATTTTATGCCTTCTCCTTTAGACTCTATTTGTAGAGCTGTGGCCTGAGAACTTGCCAAGTTCCCAGATTTCAACTGTGTATCAGCAGTAAAAGTCGCTATAATGCCCAGCATGTGTACTGTCAACAAAACACAGCCTAGAAGACTGAATTTTCCTTAAAGCCCAGTTGACATATATGCTGTGTATTTTTCTGTTTTTCAAGAGTCGATCTCTCTCTTAAACAATAGTTTCTGACATCTTCGATGAATTTTGCACAAATTCCTTCAAATTCATAGTTATGTTTTTTTTGCGCTGGAGACTCCTAAAAGCTAATTGTGCAGGGAATCTCAAGGGTTCGGTATATTGCTGAATACCAAGCAATTTAGAGGGAACAAAACATTTACATCTATAAACTTTTGCATGCGTGAAAGGATTGTTAAGTGATCCCTCCAGTTTGGTCAAAACATGAGAAATGAATCAGCATTAGACATTCTAATTAAATAACTGGCACATTTTGAAAAAAAATGTAGCAGTAGAATAATAACGAAAATAATATTGACACACCAACAATCCCACATAGTAGTTTACAAGTTAATGAAACTGTGTATTATAATGAGCAGTTTAGGACTGTTAATTACTGCTGCACATTCAGCCCTACCTCATTTTCATTTCATGGTATAATGAAATGACGATAACGGTTAATTAATTTAATCATGACATATTCTCACTGTAACAATCAGAAACACCACAGCAGACATTATCTTCACAGAATTCCTGGACAGATTTTAAAAAAGTTTCTAATTGATTCTAGTGTATTTTTTCCTTCCTCTTAACTTTTTTTTTTTTTAAAGTTGTGTGATTGAATGCATGTTATTGATAGCAAAGTCGTATTGACCAAGTGGGTTGTTGTTTTGGATATGCAATCAATAACTTGAGACTACAGCCATCGTTTCGAAACTCACTTCAAATATACGAGTCAGTTCCTTTCATAAAACAAGCAGCAGCAGATGTTCAGCTTCAGTTGATTCTGTTGGGCGCTGTCCAAGATTTCTTCTGCTCTTCTTCATTTGTGAATTTATTTTATTTTTTGCATCTTGACTTACACAGTTGTTTAACAGTCTGGACAGGATTTCTTAAATATTTTGATAGACTGTATTGTATGTTTAGAGAGAGAAAAAAAGGAAAGACACAATTGGACAGAATTTCTAATGAAACATCCAATTTAGTAAATGGTCTTAAAACAACCTTGGCTTTTGGCTAATTCTTATTCAAAGTTAATTTAACATGCCATTGGAGTTAAAAATGTGAGGTGAAAACACGAGTGGCACGCTACAAAGTGGGCTTTGAATGGAAGATGACTCTTTAAAAGAGTGCTGGGTTGTCCTATCGATTCAAAGTCACAAATTTCAGGTTGTGTTGCCTTCTCTGACGAACATACAGCCGTAGTGGGTCGTCAGTCCATTTTGGGGCCTTGGTGGACCTGGAGTGGGTAAAGTGGGTTTACTGTTGCTTCTTACAGATTGTTGTAGTTATTGTTCATCTGGTGATGGTTTGCACCATCTTTATTTGTGACAACTACCCCATAATGCCATTCAGTGAATAAGTTGAATATTATGCCACCTTTAGCTGTGCTGTGCCATCTTGTTTGATTTGTGAGTCTTGGCGAAATTGGATTTTCAGTACTTGCAGTATGGACTTAAGATAAACAGCACTTTAAGAGGCTTACAGCGGGTTGTTTGTATTCGGAGCATATAGTCCCCCCCCCCCCCCCCCCCCCCCAACTAAGCCCACTTTGGGATAAAAAAGGTTCACATTTTTAATTTTCAAGGAATGTAAGTGACAAACTTGGAGAATGTTTATTTTTTGTTATTTTGAACCTTTTATACTTTATCCAGCATGTTTAGCATGTTGTTTTTGTTTACTTTCATAGTCCTACTTCATAGGCTTAAAATTCCTGCCGTATATGAGACACAGCAGGCACCTCCTGAGTGGTCACCTAAGTTCCCTCCTGCTGACATTTTGTTCTTTGTTACATTCCCCAGAATTCACTCCACATGTTTGTTGGGCATTAGAAAAACTGTTATGAAGCGGAGGCCCTGTTGATGTTTTTTTAAAAAAAAAAGTGTATTTAGTCAGTTCTGCTCAGGGAAGAAGGAACAAAACAATGCAATTTTTAATTCTTGTAAGCCATTGTTGGAAAAGAGATCATTTCTGTTTGGTACTGGTCGTATTCTGAAACATAGGATATTGAGTTTTATTTAGTTTGTTAAGTAACTGCTGCTCTGTGTGGGATGGCATTTTTTTTCTAACCAGAATAGCTTAATACATCTTTGAAGGTCAGTATCAAGAGGAAAAGCATATTAATTGTAATTCTCTGAGCATTAGAGAAGAAAACATCTAAGAGGCAGAGGCTGCAGCTTGTGAAACAAGAAAGAGCTGCTCATAACACACCCAGCTATATAATTCCTATTATTTACCACAAAAATAATTGTGTCATTATTAATTTATTTTGTAAAATCATCTTAATCTATTCTTTAAGAATAATAAGTTGTCCCTTTTCATAGATCTCTACAACCCCATTTCATGTCCACATATTCACTAACCTCCACTCCAGTATTATTAGTAAGACATTCATTTTTCAGATTTATTTATTGTATTTAAGGCCCAAAATTTTGACTTTAATCTACAGTTGAGCTCAAAATTGCTTGTTTTGTTCATTTATTTTAAATTTTGCAACAGGACAAAATAAGTCAGTCAATACAGTCAACATGAAGTTGATTGTTTAGAAAATAAATTCACATTCATCAAAAAAACAAGACATTCTCTGTCTTAAGTACAAGACATCTACTGGATCTTGTCATCATAAAAATATTTGATGATTTCATCTAATCAGTTGCTCTGTCTGACTTGTGCTGGAATCATGATTATTTACCCACACCGACACGTCACTGTAAGCTACACAGACTGACGAGACGTGATCAAGCATCCTAACTATCATAAACTCGGAGTTATAAGCTGAAACAACATGAAATCTGTTTCCTGTGCTAAAATTAACGTCATGCATGTGCATGCACATGTGTTGCTGCACTAGTTAATGATCCAGAGGAATACATCAGTTAATGCACTTTGTGCATGTTTCTGTTACTCAATAATCATCATGGCAGCACCCTGCAGGGGTCTAAACAAGGGCAGATTTAAATATATGACTGTGTTGGGTGAGATGCATATTTGCTCATGTTTAAATAATTACTTCAACTTTAACCTCCAGCTGTAGGTGAAACCACTGTTGCTAACGCGAGTGTTCAGGTTTAAGAGGTTTAACACGGTGTACAACTGCAAGCCTCAGCTAAGTTACTAACAGTCTAACATTTATGTTAGTTACCTAAAGCTGATGATGCATAAAAACATTTTGGAAGGTCTGACTTTTAAGACTAATTTCTGTAGTTTAGGGTGAGCCCCAATGAACAGTACTGAGCAGGAGATACTTCTAACATGTAACTTTATCATCACCTCTGTCTTCTTTTAGTCCACACACACACACATACTCATACAAGCCCCTGAAAGCTGATCCCAATGCAGCAATTAGTGTTTCACACATATGATGTCCATGTTGAGCATAACTAATCAGTTCTTTTTAGCTGCTGCACCTGTTTATCAATGTGACAGGTACAGAGCAACATGTGTCAATGTCGGTAAATGTAAAAGTTAAACCTTATAAGTTAAAAATAAAAGCAAAGGTTTGACCTTTAAAAAAAGGCCAATATTAGAATTAGCTGATGAACCCTGTAAAAAAGGATATCAGAACTCTAAGTGGACCAGGAAAAAGTCTCATCAGTGGATCTGTACTTGTAAGCAGCATGCTGAGAAACAGCAGCTGTTAAGGTTTTTACAGGTATGCTGATCAGCCATCTGTTGAAATTTCCTTACAAGTCTCTTGGTGGAGCTGTTGCTGGAGTGTGGAAATTGGCTATGTTTAAAGATTGAACCGGACAGACCTTAAGACCTTGTGCTGTGGGACCTCCATCCGTGACTGAGGAGTGAGTTTTTGGCAGACATGGCGTTGGCTGCTCAGCCATGAAGTACAAAGACCACCAATAATGACACAGAAACTGGCTTATTGATTCTGCATCACTTTTCTGCAGTGACCCTCACTTTTGTATTGATGAAACAGTGACTAAGTTCTGCATATGCAACAGAGTGAAAAACAAAGTAGCTCAAAATGTGAAGCACATAGTTGAAAATGGAGTCATCCAAATGAAAGAGGAAGGGTTTATTTTCTTTCTTTCTTCCGTTGAATTAATCATGACTTCTGGTTTGTCATGCTGTCATGGGTGGGTTCATTTTCTCTTTCCATTTTTTGTAAAATGTCATATTTTATATTCAACTGATGTTGAGTGCAAGGTTGAAAAATTTACTACATGTTTTCCGCTGCAGTACTGATAGAGGTCATCTCCAGTAATCTCCATGAGTTAGCGTCACCTGTCTATCCTGCCTGTGGATGATCCATGGAGATGGTTCACACTCCCGATATGAACTGGGATTAGGTTACGAGAATTTATATGGCTCAGACAGATGCGTGTCAATAATAATGAAATATATGAAGGACTTTTTGGTCAGTGTTATGCAGCAGGTCATGAGGTTATCATATAAAACTTGTTTAGTGGGACAGGAAGTGTAAAGAGCCTTGATCTCAGCAATATGTTCTCCAGTAGGGTGCAGATGAAAACAACATTGTCACTCAGTGGCATTGAAGTTGTCCTTGTGCTGCACACTTTGTGTAATAACTGATGTCCTGAAGCACAGCAGCGCATACATGTCAAACTATTTCTAGTCTAATATGTGTCTTTGGATATTAATGTAGCATAAATGGAGGTTACTTTGGGAATCATATCTAGCACTTTTCCGTTCACACTGTGTGCTGTTGTAAATCACATTAAGTCTACGGATGAACTAGAGCTTACTGACCCGCTAAATACAACTAAAGCTGGAAAATGAGATTTCTGCTGGTTGAAAGGTATGCCATATCTGCTTACAGCTCTTTTTAAACACTTGCCTCTTTTATTTTTATTTTTTTATTTTCACTTTGTATTTTTTTTAAACTCCAGTTTTAGGTTTTCCTCTAATCACCAGAATGATCAATTATTCAGCCTCTTCATGACATTCATAATAGATGCTGCAGTTAAAGAAAAACAACAACAATATCTTTTTCGATTTCGCAGTTTTTCTTGATGGGGTGAATTTTGGTTCGATCTGCAAAAATTACAAATGACTTCTGAAGCCTATTGCAGCTCTTGCTGTTCAAGAGGCAGGGTCCGCCCTCAACAGGTTGCCAATCTCTTCTTGTAACCATTTAATTTAAAATGCAATATAAAACAGAGTTATTGCTATAACCCTGCAGTTACGACGCAGTTATTTACTTTTTTTTTATCATTTGAAAATTAAAAGACTCGTTTGACTGCTGCAGGACATGCAGTACGTTGATGAATAATGATAGATACCACTCTAGCACTCTAAGCCAAATTTAGAGCAGAAGAAAATATTTTCTTCATTGCCTCTTCACCTCCTCCTGCGGGCAACATGTTCTGCTTACGTTTCTCTGTTTGCCTTTGCATAATTTATGAAATAAGCACATTTAGTGTGCTTTTTGGATGCAGGGATTCAATCAAGATATCACACTGCTTAATGGCCAATGAGTGTATATAGGCGTCTTTTCAAATGGTATTGAGGCTACATTTATTAACAAGTACCGCGTCCTCAGAATACTTTATTGTGCTTTCTCTTTAGTGCAATAAAATATTGTTCCTGTTCTGTGCTATTCTGTGTGTTCTGGGCTGTTACGTCCTCATTTTCTGTTTGGAAATTAATGCCTACAAATATTTTCTTAGCTTGCCAAAGTTGCCTGAAGTTGTGTTGCATGTGTCGAAGTCCACTGTTTTTCTACCTAATCAGGTTAACATGTTCAAAATGATGCTGTTTTGTTCATCAGATAAGAGATGGAGCCACATCTGAGTACAGGGACATCTTCTGTAGTCAGAGGGAAGTTGTGGCTCCGCCTCTGTTGCAAAAGTCAAACTGATGTGGTTCATTTCACTCTGGGACGAGACAGTTTGGGTGCATGGTAGCGAGCTGGAGTCAGTCGACATATTAGTGCAGTTCTATGTGTGTGTGTGTGCACGCGCACTTGCACACGTTGTGTATTTGTGTGTTCATGCAATGGTTTTTGGGGGTACTGTCTATTTATGGCTCAGCCTGTGGGAGATGTCCAAGTCCAACAGAAAGGGCAGGGGGGCATGGGAAGACCTCCACTCCGGCTCATGTCTCATCCTTTTCTGTTAAGATTTTAAGCTCTGTTTGTGTATATGTGTGCAAAGTTGTGTGTTTGTAAGTATGCTTGTACTGTGTTAAGATCGTTAAAAATAGTCTCAGTGCATAAGTAAAAAAATATGACACTCTTGAATGCACCGGCAAACACATATTCAGAATTACCCAACAAGACTTGAATTTTCCTCGTGGCTCTCCTTTGTTTAAAGGCCAAAGGCTTTGTGTTGACCTTACAGAGAATTTTTAGAGAGGGGGAAATAAAATAAGAAACTGCAAACAAAGAAACATTTCGATGATTTTATTTTACTGAAAGAAACAATGCATTTCCAAATAGATTTCAGTTTTTAAAGTTCTAAGGATTTAAATGTTAATACAGCACAAAAACTACATAAGGTTAATTCATTATTTGTTATACTGTAAAACCTGCTTTTCATGAACTTGAAACTCATGAAGTTGTTAACCTATTTCCCACATTTCGTCATCAGTTACAGAGCAATTTCTCTCAGAAAATCAAATGCACAAGGTGAAATTATTTAACAGACTCACAGCAATGTTGGTAAAGGAAAAAAAAATGCCAGTTTGAGTTTAACTTGTCCGACATCAGGATGTTCTGTTTGACTTAAATGCAAACACATTTGTGGAAATAGAGGGGAAGTGTTTGCTCTGCTCTCAATTGTAGTTTTAATTGACTTAGAAAGACAAAATGTGTACTTAAAAGGCATTAACAGTTTATGTAACTTTATTTAATTTTGTTTTAACATCCTTTATGTTTCTGGTAAACCGATGCATGAATACATCTATGAATAGATGCAAACAATACATTGGTAAGCCTTTATGATGGTTAAATGGATATAATAAATATTTGAATTAGAATGCATGAAAGGCCACTGAAGGCAGCCAGATCTTTCTACTTTATTCACTGACTTGATACACAATATCCTTGTGGAAATAAATCCATAAAACTGTCGTGTTTATAACTGTCTTTTTAGTTTTTTTTTTCCTGTTCCAGATTATCACAATGTGTCCAGCAAGGTGTGTGTCAGTGTGTGTTGTCATTACAAAGGGTCATGTTAGCAGGTCCTAAATATACATGCCACACGCTCTCTCCTTCCCTGCCTTCCTTTCTCTTTTAACTCTCCCTCTCTGCCTTCCTTCCTCCCTCCCTTCATTTATTCTAGCAACAGAGCCCTAGTGTGAAGCTTCTTGTTCTTGTACTTTCCTGTGCTCTGCAGCTTTACAGCCGTCCAAAATGACTTCGCCTATTGCATATACACTGATCATACCAAGTGGAAAAGCCTTGTTCAGCCTGTTTTGCACTCTTGCTGCAAGCTCTCTAGGTTATATGTAGTCTAAGACAGGGCACCCTGCAACTACAACTATCATCAGCACCAAAAGGGATACCTGGAAAAGCTGTACCAAGCACCAGCAGCATTTTGTTTTCCTCAGGCTTCTCCTATGTTGTAAGTAAATCCTTTTTAAAACAAAGGCATTTCTGTTGAGATTGAGAGACTGGTTTTGCCACAAATGGATTAATTGGAGGCACTTAAACTACACTGGCCATGTTGTGTAGTATTTCCACTATTCTACTGTAACACCTCTTCAAATCTCCCATACTTGCCTATACATCTAGTTTTTGCTTGCCTTTGAAATGAGTTCAGTAATTAACACTTAATGCTGACAGACAGAGCGGTTGATGAGTAGATTAGTCTTTGCCTTTTTGTTCGGTAGTTTTGAGAACAGTGGCTTGAATCATTTTGTTTTGTGAGTTTAGAACTGTATTATTTATAGTAAAATCCTGTAGTCACATTTGAAATAGAGAACATTGTTTTAAGGACTGTGAAAAATGATCAGTATAGCCCTTTTTAATCTGTGGTCTAAAGTTAATTACTTTTTCACAGTTAATTACTTTTTTTGTTTTTAATTTGGTCATTTATTTTTGCAAAATCCCCATCAATCCCCAGCAATGTGTTTAAAAGGATATATGCAACAGTTATGTACGCACACGTCTGTAAGGACAGCGTTTTTCCTATTCATCAAAGGAATAGGTTGAACTTGGCAAATAATTATGATTGCATCTGACACAGGAAACAGACACAAAGACATGGGGAGCTTAACAGTGAGTCTCTTATCCTGTAAGAAGGAAACTCAGAGAGTGGGCAGATGTTAAGACAGAAAAACCAAAGAGAGAAACAGGATTGTGGGAACTTCTGGAGAGAGAAGACCAGTAGCAAACTCTGTGACATCCCGAAGGAACTTAAAGGTCTCCTGAGAGTATCTTCTGCTTATTCTCCCAGTTACACATATGTGCATATGCAGTTTGTCTGAGTCTACACTTCAACTCATATTATACATGACAATCAATTCTGGCTTCTTTAAATGACCAAAAGATCTACCCTTTATATGTATCCTTGGTCAGTTATCCAGTTATTATTTGTGACATATTTGTGCAACAATCCCATAAAGTCATGTGCAGAGTTTAATTGTGGTTGGCTGTACAGCTCCTCATTCAGTTGCAACGTTCTACAGCGCTCACCTGCTGTACTATGGCTTTTAATGAGACTCCATGTGGCTATGTATTCTGGGTAAAAGCTTTGTAATCCAGTGGCATAGTGCAGTTTTCTAATAAAATTATTGGGTACACTGTAGGGAGGATTTTGTGTAGGAGGAATTCTATTTAAAATTAATATAATAAATACCTGCAGTGTGCCGGTTGGCACTGTCGTTTCATAGTAAGAAGCCTCTTGGTTGGAGTCTTGGTTCTCTGTTCACGGCTTGCTTGTTTACCTGTTGTCCATGCATTCTTTCTCCCTTGCTCTCCAGCTTCCTCCTATCGCCCAAAAACACGCATGCTGCATTAAGTGGCATTATAAGTTGAACAGGAGTTGGTGTAAGTGTGGCTGGTTGTTTGTCTCATTTCTCTGTGACTCTGTGATGGACTGGCCATTTGTCCAGGGTGTAACCTGCCTCTTGCTGGACGGCAGCTTAGATACATTTATTGATTTTATTATATTTTTTTACAGCTGATGTCATGAAATGCCATTATAAATAACAAACAATACTCAAATTTTCTTTCTGACTTTAACAAGTCAACAAATACAATAAAAATTAAATTAATTTAAATAATTTAAAAAAAAAGTCATGTGGTAACAGCAGAATTACTGCAGACGCGGTGATCCTGAACACAATAAAGCAGGTATGGATAAATGGATGGGTATAATTGAAACCATCCTCTTATCCTACACATTTTCTCCATCATCCATCTTTGTTTGATGACAGCATTGCACAATAGGAGAACTGTGGAAACTCCAAGTGCAGCACTGCATACAGGCTGGGGGTGGACTGCAGAGGGTTGCTAAAGTGTGGAGTCTGGAAGTAAAAGAGCACTGCTACCTTCTTGTGGACTGACAGGCAAGCTTTCTTGACACCAATTACCTCTAGTGGAGTGTGTGCATGATTGTAGACTTACCCATGAGCAAGTCATCTTCTTGTCTCTTACTGCAGGTGAAAATGCTGCCTGATGGAGCACTCCCACGTGGATCAGTATTCTCTAACTATAATGTCTGCTTGCTGTTAGGCTACTGACTCATGTCTTGATGAGCATTTTGGATATGATAGGACGACCACTTTTTAACCACCTTCACTCCTGTGATTATGATTTGTACCTTATTGAGCTAAAAAGCAAACAGCCTGTTTGGATTTGTGCAGCATATACTGTATGTTACTGTTCAGGTTAAGAGAGAGGAAACAGGAAAAATCCTCTGGAATCAAGAAGGAGTTTTACTGCTGTAATGATAATATGTTAATATGTTGGCTTCTAGCTCCTTGTATTACAACACAGTGAATACGATTTAATGGAAAAACCCGGCTTGTGGTTTTCTTACACAAGTTTGAAGGAGTGAACGGAAAAATCCCTTATTGGTCAGTGGAAATAGCCCCTGAGAGGAAATAACTTGACCATGCTAATGTTGGGTTCAGAGACGAGTGTACCTCGACCATTAAAGTGCCAGGGGAGAGATACAATCAATGAACCCACGCACTCAGTGCACCAAAAGAAGAGTGCTGGACTGAGCATAGTGAGGAGCTACCTAAATGTTTATGCTCACACTTTATGTGCTGTTGCACATAAATATATGGACTCTGATGGCTGTCTTTCTTTCTAATGGGACAAAAGGAATTTATTGATTATAGACACAACATCACTCTATTTCCAAAGTTCTTTAAACACTCCAGAGAGGTTGGGGAGGAGGATAAGTGAAGGAAAAGCCTTGTAATTATTCATCCACTGAAAGGAGATTTTATTGAGAAAAAAAAAAGTTGTCACTGTATTAAAGTGGCTTCAGTTAATCTTGAAATGTTAGTCTTACTCCTGTACAGGAGTGTGTGTGTATATATA
>JAOWBL010000020.1:4776774-4795597 GCA_028564865.1 Zenarchopterus dispar | reverse complement strand
TCTATCTATCTATCTATCTATCTATCTATCTATCTATCTATCTATCTATCTATCTATCTATCTATCTATCTATATAGGAGAATGTGTGTGGCACATAAGTCTCTCTTGGTTTGCAGCGGGGGTTGGGGGGTACTGCCAACATAGATTGGACCTGATCGGCAGGCAGGAGAGGAAAAAGAAAAAAACATGTCCCATGATGTTATTTATTTATTTATTTTCACCAAAGAAGTTGTGAATTCATCCAAAATTACCTACCTTTCTAAAAGAAAAACAAGCAGAGGGCAGCGTATTGGATTTCATAGAAACTGTTAAAAATGCTGTGCAGGTTTTTCTGTGTCCGTCTAGCCTTTTAACTTCAGGGAAAGACTTGAACTCATTAACAGACAAGACTGCATCCTGTGGAGCTGCAAAGTGTCTCCATCCTATAGATGTGTAATCACATGTTGGCAGGCTCTGTCATTACCCCGCTGTGACAAGGTTGTGCCCGACTGTTTTCATGCATACACTTGTGTCTGGTATTGGTTCCATCTTTATCATCACACTTAATATCAGCAACTGGACACTTTTTTGATTGTTTCTTTCTGGCCAAAGTGCTTGCCACCAGTTCAAATGACGTGTGGCCACTACCTCTGATCTGATATTCAGCAAAAACATCCTGCTACATCCTATTACAGTAATGTCCGTTACTATATCAAAGCGTGGTGACAAATACATTCAGGCTGCACTTTTTAATATGCTACCCTCTGTCTGTCATGCTCGCTTCAATAAAAGGCAAAGGCTTTCACTTTGCGTGTGTGCAGCAGGCAGCATTTTCACAACTCATTGCTGCCTTGGAAACGATGGCCTTGAAAACTAACAAAAAAAGAAGGAAAAATAGAAAAGAAAAAAAGAAAATGTGGGATTCTGGCAGATTCACAACATACACAACAAATCTGTGAAAACAAACCTGTTAAAGTGCAGACTGGGACTTATCAGACCTGGCAATTAGAAACAATGTTTATCTTACATTATAGCAACACATTATTAGTTGTTTAAGTTTCATAAAACACTTAAGCTTGTATGGTTAGAAAGGGCAATGCATTTTTATTGGATAGGTGCTTTTGTGTTCTAAGCTCATCCCATTTCTGACATGAACATATTTAAACTTTACAAGTTCTTACTGTGTTGCTCAAAGTATCTTTAGTGTTCAAAGGTAATAAGAGATTTAGGGTTGTATCTAAGTTATATTAAAACATGAATGTATTACTTTTCTCAAGAGTAATTTTAATTTTTTCCCATGGGTTTAATTATTGCAAGCAGACGAAGATTAATTCACCTGTCAGTGTGTCAGCAGTTGTTATGTCAAGGTCTAAATAAAAATGTTGAAACAACTTTCGGTTTGACATTTTTAGAGCATTAAGTAGCATAATCTTGATTAGTTATTTAGGTGAAATGTTGATTTTTTTTCTAAACATTTTTCAATATGATGTAAAATGTCTGTTTAAATCAGTCACTATGAGCAACCCAGTCCTTCAGACAGAAAAGCTGTTTCACATCTGCCATAATTATTGATAATTTTGACTTATAGCTGAATAATCTAGAGAAGACACATTCATAGGCATACATTTTTGATGACCTTAAAGAGCTGTATAGATCCTTCCATGGTAACAACAAATAGTAAGCAGCAGAAACAGAGACAGAACTTTTTAAAAATGTCTTTTGCACCTAATCTTGATCCCTACATTTTTTTGGGATACATGTTTTGATATGACAGACAAAGATATATAATTGTTTTGGCTTTATCTAATCTGTTTGTTTCTCCAAAATGACCACTTTCACTATGATATAAAACATTTATTGATAGGCAATTCTAATGTTTCAAAAGGGGATCAAGTGTTTAAATGTAAACTATTTTCATGGCTTTTCTGACATTTTATAATGGCTTTGGATGCTGTATATTATAATTTCCAATACATTAATAATTAATAATTAATAATTTGGTGTTATGTAAATCGAAGGTGAACCCTTTGAGGTCACATGTTCTAAGTTTGAATGATAAAACTCTTATTTAATGGATGTTTGATAATGGAGTTTCCAAGTAAATTGTCAGTCTTTTGAATTTTGGCCTCCTTAGTTTGATTTCTTACCTAAATAAGTGTTTGTTGTTGTCGCAAGTTTGCGGCATTGAAAAAACTTCACACAAGACTTGGAAAGAGGTGATGATGGAAAGAGAGGTCATTCACGGCAGGGTTCAACCGAACACAAAACCAGGGTGCTTTTGATTCCAGGTCCCCCTCTGTGTGGGTGGGAGGAGATAAAGGGTAGCTGTGAGGCAAAGGTTTGCTTGGGATAATAATATTAATGATGAACCTTTGAATCATCTAATGAGGAGGTGATCAGCGAGGCACAGGGTGAGTCACTGATGTCACTGATTAAAAAGGAAGACACACAGGGAAATCACTTGGAGACAGATCAATAGTTTTTGTTCACTGTATTAAAGGATTATGTATTTATGTGGAAGGGGTTATCTCGCAAACTGCTGACTTAAAGAATAAGGACCCATGCTCACACGGTGCTTTTCTGTGGTTGGAAAGTGCTGGTGGGGTGATGTTTCTTATCAGTGTTCCATTAAACAAATATATAGTTACAACTCTAATGCATTGCATAACCCATTTTATTGTATTAGCCATTTGTTAGTCTTCTCTTTGTTTAACAATGTTTTTTCATCCAGAGTGTCAAATGGGGACACTTCCTCACACACTGTCAGCGGATGATGTTGTCACAACTCGATCTAACAGGTCTCGATGTTGTTTGCAGATCAGTCGAAGGCAGCAACATTGTGAACATCCTCAGTTTGTGTAGATGCTGCTGTTAGAAGGAGCCTGGTTCCAGGTCCTACTTCTGGCGTTAAATGGTGGACAATTATAAGAATTCCTGTTAAGAGGGTTCGCAGTGCCATCTCCAGATAGCAGAAAATGTTTAGAGAGACAATTATCCCATGCTGTTGGGTCTCTGCTGTCACCGAAGGGACCATCTGAGAGCCTATTTAAATTTAATAAGCTGTTTTAGCCTTTTTGGTGTCACATTATTAATATTATTACCAATAAAATTTGGTGCATGGTTGATCTGCTTCCACATGAGTTTTTTTCTTTCTTTTTTTTTTTTTTTGGATAATATCTGCATGACACTATGTCTCAAGATTGCTCTCACATAAGAAAAAAAAGGGGCAGAGCTATCAGAAAAAATAAGCTTTAGGCTTCTATGCTGCTGGATGTCCTCACTGGGAACAACGAAGGAAAAAAAAAAACAAAAACTACAGTTTCTTTGCTCTGCCAGCAAAACTTTACTATGAGAAATAGTTGTTTGGCTGATTTCCACTATGTCATAGCACCGAGGTCACTGGTGTTACTTTTGTGCTAAATAACGCTCACTACAGCACCAGATGAATTTTAAACACCTTCACTAATATATGTAGTATTTAGATTTTATTTTAACTTAAAATGTGTTAATATAAATATTATGGGTCAATAAATAATTTGATTTTCTAAAGCAGTGAATAAATCCTGGTGCTACAGACGAGTCACAGAAGTCATGTTATTTTGTCTGTGATGGAAAAAAAATACAGATAATTGAAACTGCAAGCCTGATTTTTTTTTCATTCTAAAAGATACAATTGGTAGTACAGAAAAATCACTTCTGTATTTTTACATCACAAATAACCTACAGAAAGCTACAGAGCCTTTTTCCCTTTGTTACTGGAAATCCGAGAAATAAAGAGTTCTTCCAAGTTACGGGTGGGATTTGGGGTGGGGTGTAAAGAGGGAAGATTTTGGTAATAAAGCCCAAAATTTCCAGATATTATAGTGTTAAATGTGCAATATGGTTGAGCAGGACAAATTATTTTCTTTTTATGGTCTTTTTTTAAAATATATTTTTGTTTATATAAATTTTACTGCTCTGTTGCAACATTGCAGCCATAGAATCTCATTGAGAGCCCTTTGACTGTACAGTCATACATTATTATTTTTTTTTTCCAGTATTTTTAAATGTTTAGGACTGATGCTTGTATTACCTTGAAGCACCAGTAAGTTTTTGTAATTGTGTGAATTAAAACTTCATAATGGTTACAAATACATTATATCATTGCAGGAGTCATTAAAAAACAGCAGTGTTTAAATAAGTAGTTGAATGTGAAAGTGATGCCTGGCATTAATGGAAAACTTAGATTTCAACATTGTTCTTTTAGGAGCCACCTAAATTACCAGCTTTGCTTCACCACAGTAAAAACTTGAAAAATGAATTCATTCTGTGTTCTTGTGAATATCTTTAGCTTTTCTTATCTTATTGATGTTTTCAGTTGACCTGTAACAGAAAGAGGAAAAAAAGACCAAAAGATTCCTGAGAGCCTTATCTGTCAGTCACTGGTCCAGTTTAAAGTTTTCCTGTTCCAGTTGTCACACAAGCTTTCAGTGAATCTCATATGAACTGGCTATATACTTCATATGTCCTTTTCTGCCTCTTTAACTAACAAAATAATTGTATTTACATGATGAGACGGCTGATGTGATTTCATTAATGACATGTAATGGAGGACATGAAGATGACATAGAGTGGCAGCACAGATGAGGCCAATTACGGTGGAGAGTGGTGGCAGCTCACTTGCTGGTGAGATAGCAGGAGACTGGTTTACAGCTCAGCCCATCCTCTCAGTAACAGCCCAGCGTTACGTTACACTCCGCTCTGTCGTCAGAGCAGCTCCTGCTTCCCACCCGCGCACAACTCCTCTCTGCTCTGCACCAGAAAGGAGCAATCTCATCTTTCCTTCTCTTCCATATCTTCGCTCTCTGTCAGTTAGTGTGTGTGCTCAGAATGAGGTTAGCAGCAGCAGCAGCATCAGACAGAAACCGCAGAGGCACAGTTACTGCAGCAGCCAGGAGAGGCTGTCCTTCAGCCGCGCACCATCTACCGCTGCATTCACCCCTGTCCTGAAAACGCAACGCTCATTCCTGTGCTCTCTTTCCCTGTCTCTCCCTGCTCCTCTTTCACCTCCCATTCTCTCTGAATTCATCTTCCGAATTCGTCCATCATCTCCCTCCCTCTCTCTCCCTCTTTTTCCCTCTCTCGCTCTCTCCTTCTCTGTAGCAGTGATGGGGAAGACCACCATGTAGAGACAGAGAGGCAGCAGAGGCAAGAGCAGAATTTCAGCAATGGGAAGCCACACATGGAGTGGGTCTGGACTGCAGCCGTGGTGAGCCTGAGACCTACAGGACTTGAAACCACCATCATTGCCCTTCTCAGGACCTAGCCACTGGGGCTGTCCAACACTTACCTGGATGCTCCCCGCTGGTGATTTGTCATCCCCTCTGCTTCCCCCGTTCCATTGCTCTCTTTTCTCCTCTTTTTTACTTGGGTGCTTTTTGATCTGCTAAAATCTTTCGATCCCGAAATAGAAGCTACTCATCAATTTATCCACTCGGATTTTTTTCTCCCCCTTTTTAATGTCTTTATCTGCCTAGTTTAATCACAAGAGGCTCTCCTTTTTCCATCTTTAGGTCATTATTACATGCTTAAAATCTATTTTTAGGATTTTTTTTTTGGATGAGACTGAGCTCTGTTGCTCAAGCTTTTTGTTCAATTAGCAATAATAAACACCAATCTAACTGACTTAACAAGCTGACATCATGGGGGACATGTCCAACAGCGATTTTTATGCCAAGAACCAAAGAAACGAGGGCAACCATGCAGCAGGCTTCAGCTGCTCGCTCATGGAGCTGCGCTCGTTGATGGAGCTGCGTGGCACAGAGGCGGTGGTCAAGCTTCAAGAGGAGTACGGGGGAGTAGAAGGACTGTGCAAACGGCTCCAAACCTCACCCACTGAAGGTGAGTCCCCATGCTTGTCTGTCGTTGTGCATGAGTGTGTGAAACTGCATGCATTGTGTGTTTACTGTGTGAAGGCTCACATCTTCAGGAATGGGGAATGCGTGAGTGGGCATAGAGAGATGGGGCCACAGTCCAGCTGGTAGTAAGCCTGTTTAATATCCACACAACTCTCTCTAGACAGTTTAGCCTGCCTCAATCAACCTTCCCTGCAGAAGCATCCCACCCTCCCTTGTCATGTTTGTGTTCAGCCAATCAGGCATGGGGATTTATAAAGGAGCAGGTCACTGGTCTAGTACGGTATACGTCTTGTCCATGTGAGATGTGCTGTTGCGCCTGCAAGTGTGCCATGACTGGGACCAGAGAACAAAAAGTGAATCACAACAAAAAAGACAAGGTGTATCCATTTATTTTCCTCCTCTTATTTTCAGCCTTCCCATTTTAAAATGTTGTAAATATTCCTTTTATTGAGTGTGAATAGGAAATGCGTAACTCATGTTACATTTTGATCCCCAAAGACCTTAGAGAAGAAAAATAATATTCAGCCATGAAAATATAAGAAATACATAATAATGACATTTATGATGATGTTGGACTATTCACCTGTAACAGAATCTCCTTTCTGTTATTTTTTCTTTCTTTTTTTTTCTTTTACAACAGGACTCCCATAGCTTTGTAGAGAAATCCTATTCAGGCTGCTCAAATACATACACAAACACTCATCATCTAAATAAAAAACCTAACATACTATATTGGTTAGAATTTCAATGTTATTTCACAAGGATCACACGAAATTGACTCCTGTAATTGCTACACATACGTGCTGATGGTTATGACATCATCAACGCTCCATGATGTTGGGATTGTTGCTTGCTCATGTAGACTCACCCGTGTGACATCAGAGGTTCACTGTAACTTTATATACCGCTTGTCAAATAGGATTGTGTTCCCTGATCTTCTCATTTCAGTTCAACCTCTTGTGGGTGAACCCGTGACGAGGACAGATTGGACTGAAATGTTACAGCATTTCACTGTGATAGAGTCCAACAACAGCAGTCATTAACTGCATAACTCCAGAAAATTTGGATTAAAAAACATTTCTGAAAACACATATGCATTCAGATTGAGATTAAAGGTTAATGATCAGCTAAAGCGGGTAAAAGTTCTGGTACCATTTTTAGGCAGTCTGTTCATCTGTTAGTTGAGTGACGTGACTCGCAAACAGAGAAATACTGTAAATCCAGAAAATAATGCCAGTCTCAGACTGTTACGGAATCAAATAAAAGAGCTGTTGACCACTGGCATAGTTTACCACCTCGTTTCATGACATCCTGGTCTTTTGCACCATTTATCAAAGTTATATTCAACCATGGCGTGCCCCTTGAATGACATGACATCGAATGGCTGGTTTTTCTCTCAGATGTCCAGAAGGTGATTGGTCTTATCATTTTGAGGCTGGAAGGATTATGGGGCCAGCTCTTAGTTTTCAAGAATGCATTGAGCTGGTTGCTGTATAACCTTCCTCACTTCCTCAAAGACTAGTTGTTGGTGCCGACGGTACAGCTGTATTCTGTAGAGAGAGTGGAGAGCTCAAACATCCGTCCTCCTGGGTAAAAGATCAAGGAACTGTGAAACTGCGCTCAGGGCGTAGCAAATTCTCAAAGGCCAGGAGCATGTAGAAGTATAGAGGTTAGACTTTGTAAGAAGAATAGGAGGGCATGTAGCCAGAAGTTGAAGGAAAAAAACAATAATGCATACTTTTAGTTTGTTTTAGATGCAAACTGTGCGCCTAATAGTGCCAGAAAGAAGCATCGACTATTGCTCATCACCATATTTACAATATCTGTGTGAAACTATGCCTGCAGTGCTACAACATCACTGAAATGAAACTGAATCTGAACAAGCAATAAAATTACCATATCTGACAGAAAATTTTAATTTCACTTTCTTTCATTTTCTCTCGGTCAATGAGCATTATGATTAGAAAAACAGATATTACATTTTATCATTGA
This sequence comes from Zenarchopterus dispar, assembly GCA_028564865.1. Taxonomy (NCBI): domain Eukaryota; kingdom Metazoa; phylum Chordata; class Actinopteri; order Beloniformes; family Zenarchopteridae; genus Zenarchopterus; species Zenarchopterus dispar. The sequence goes on along the minus strand of JAOWBL010000020.1, from coordinate 4,787,729 downwards.
TCAGTGCCACAGGCTGAAGATTTGGAATATAATTAAAATTAGAATAATTACACTTATAAATGAAAACAGGATGTGGCAATTATTAAAAATACCCTTTGTGATAGGAAATTTGATTTGCTTTGCAAACAATTTATTTATTATGACTACACAGTGTTATCAGTAGTTAGATATTCTGATGTAATACATAGTAGAAAATTATTCTACTTGAGATAAAGTTCTTGATTTCACAATAAATCTAATTAAAAATGTAACTTTTTGTAATGGTAACCTGTAAATTTTAGATTGGTGGTCCTCCTACAGGTGGGGAGGTTTAATCAAATTTACAACACTGTCAGAGATTTGCATTTATTTGATCTTTTGCTCGGTCACTCTCTAATAATTTCTTCTTAATGACTTTTAAAAGCTTTGCTTGCCTCTGCCATGATGTCTACTGGAGCTCTGTGAGCTAGTTTCATTCCTCATTCCTCATGTAACATGCTGCCATAAGACGATACACAGTTGTCCCAAGAGACAACTGAGACAAGTGTCCAAAGTAACTTTGAATGAGCTAGATGATGCTTCCTAAAAGTAAGCAAATATTCCTTCAAATGAAATAAAATCCTTTGTGCTGTTTTAATGTTATTGGGGTTCACGCTGTAAACCTCAGTAAATTTTGCCTTTCATCAAAAGAAAGTATATTTAAACTTTTGATTAAAACCAAATCTAAAAAATCTGCTTTGTTCAAGATTTCTTTGTAATTAATATGAATTTGTTCACTGCAGCTCCAGCATTTTGTTTAATAGGGCTTTCTTAGATCAAACAGGCACATCGGAAGATCAATAATAAATGAAGATACTCTAGTTTGGAGACAACTTGCAGCTTTAGTAGAATATGGTAGTTTAATTACAGGCAAGAAATTAAGTCAATAGCTGTTTTGTTCAGATTTTAAGAGATGTAGGTCCACTGGAAACGCTTGGACACTGTAGTATGGTATGGCACACGAAAGGGGCGCTCTTCTCTGAGGGGTTTGGCTGCTGTATGCTTTTGTAGGACAGGTACTTTTTCACTCACTTGTTTTTTGTCTGTCCTTTTCACTAACCTTAAACTTTTGGTTTTACTAGCTGTTTAGTATCAGAACTGTTTGTTTAGGTTTTATCAACAAAACAATTAAAAATGACAAATAAAAGAAAAGGAAATAGTGGTTGCTTAAAAATACACACCAAAAAAATCATAAATGGCTCACATATAGATTCTGGTTTTTATTTCTTTTACTGTGTTGACAGTCATTTTGAACAGCATTCCAGCCACTGGATTTCTGCATGCATGTACCCGTCTCTTTCTTTTTTTTTTTTTTGGTATTGGTTTAAAACACATGGACTACATTTACTCAGCGTGTCAGACAACTGAAAAAGAGCGTTTTACTACATGCACACTACTGTGAATGTGATGCCAGTGCCCCCTAATGATGAAAGCCCCTTCGCAGCAAAACAACCCACTGCCGCAGAGCAAATTATCCTTCTGGCCGATCCAAACTTGCACCAGCCAATATATTTCTTCTCCAATTCCTGTCTATGATTATTTCTTCTAATTAGGTAATTGTTTCCACAAGAACAATGACCACTGACACTGATCTGCTGATATTTTCATTAAGTGTTTCTTTACAGCGGGCGAGACCCCTTCCTGTCGATGTGCTTGCCCCACATGACATATGCCACACCAGAAATATGATCGTGCTTGCTGTCATCGTGTGTTGTGTGTATTGTTTATGTGTCCTGAGGGCCTGATCAGCATATATCAGTGATATCAGGTAATGCCAGGATCTCGGCAGTGCATTATGGGAGATAAATGCATCATGCCCTTGTAAATATATAAATACAGCTCATGAAAAGGTTCCATTGTTGACAATAAGGATGAGCAGGCATTACAATGCTGCTGCAAAGGGGCTAAGGTGCATGGATATACAATGTACAGCAAAAGAAAAAGAACACAAATGACAGCATTGAGATATTTGAGAGAGAGGTTATTCATTTATCTAACAAAAATAAGCATTTCTAATCTACCTATTGGAAAATTTATAAAAAAATATGACACAGACATGCATTTTGCACACAAAATGCGGGAAATGACACATTGAGTAGCCACGTTTAGTAGAAAATGCAGAATTCCTGGATTTCCTGCTTCTTTGTCTTCACTTTTCCCAGTAAACTGGTACCTGGTACTATATACCTGCACCCAGGATGTAGTTACACATGTGTCACCTAGTAGGTGTCTGAGCTATCTATTCTGTCAGGCAGCGACTAGGTGACGTGAGTCATTCCTAGCATGGAAAGTAAGCTACAGCCTAGTTTCCAAGAATGAAATGGCATATGACCTGCTTCTCTTCAGATAAAAGATAAGACCGTTTGTTGTTGCTGACGGTGTAGCTGTTTTCTCAAGCGACAACAAAGAGCCACGATGCACTGAAAGGTCCTTCTGGGTATAGGAAACAAGGACCTGCTCCTTGAGGAGAAGGATGAAGACTATACTGTATATCAGTTTTTCCTTCACAGCTATCAGATAGTTTCAGCAAAGAATATAATATATACTATATGGGAACTGTTCCTTTGGAAATATGTATACATTTAAAGTATTTTAAGCATTTATATGATTTATATTTATATACTATTTCAGTGTTTTTAGCTTAATTATTGTGTGTTATTAGTGTTATTTATTTATTTATTTTTATTGAGATACTTTTAGCTTTTGTCAATTGTTTTTGACTAGATTACTCAGCAATGAAAGCTTTTACTTTGCCCTTCACATTATCACTGCATCTCAGTGTCCTTGCCATCTTCACCTCTCTCCACTTTTTCCTCTTTCCCGATTTGAGCTCTCGCCCATTCATACACATCCACCTGCACCTACAAATCTCCTTCAACATCACCTCTCCTCAAGCCCTGGGGACAGTTTATACCTGTCCAAACCAGACACTCACCTTAACTGCACTGCATCTACATCCAATCATTGGCACAGCCCAAAAAAATGATGGTGCTGCCTGCAGCTTAATAATATTTCAAACTCCTACTCATGTGTCCTGTCTGACTTTTAAGTTCTATTTTTCACCACAAAGAAAGTTGATAGTGCTATTTCAGGCTTGCATGGCTTTGAAAGTAAAAATATAAATCTACATTTGAAGGTTGATCAGGTGTAGTCGTAAGATTTCCAGCTGATCAAAAGACGTGCAGCTGCGGCTACAGCAAGAAGTTTACAGTTAAGTTGAAGACACTTTTACTGTTTGTTGCCTGTTAGGACTCCCAATTTTATTTAGTTTTTAAAATGTCAGAATAATGAATCAAGGAACTTGTCTTTTGGTATTAGAAGCTCATGATGGAGTAACTGCCTAAATCTGAAGGGACATCTGTGGATGTATTTTAAAGGCACACCTTCAAATATAATGGCCTTGTTGCATGACTACATGGACAAATCAAAAGAACAGTGGGTCAAGACATCAGGAAAAAGAACCACAGACCTTTACAAACCTTTTTCACTTGTGACCACAACTTCCAGATACATGGCAATCCCTCGTTGGTCTGTTAAAAAACAAAACAAAAAAAAAACAAAACACAAAAATAAACAGCATGGAAACACACTGCCATCGTTCTGCCATGGAAGTAAGATGGCTTCTGTTTACCAAAGCTAAACAAGCTTTGGTGTGAAATGCTGTGAAAAGCAACCCCAAAACAGCACTGAAAGACAGCGTAAAGCTGCTGGCTGAAACCAGCTATTATTGTCTGCAGTAAAACTCATTCTGGACTGGCGTGAGCTGAAATGCCATGCAGCAAAGACAGCAACAACAAAATGTTGCTGCTCCAAAACCACCATAAAAGAAGCCAGTTTACAGCCCGCAGTTATACATGGAAACAAGAATCTTTTGGTCTTATGGGGGAAAAAAATAAACAGTTTGGTCAAAATGATCATTGTTTTGTCTGTTGGAAAAAGAGGGAAGCTTGCAGCCTCAAAACACCACCCCAGCCATGCTGTATGGGGGTGGCAGCATTGTGATGTGGGACTACTTTTCTGCAGGAGGAACCGCAGCATTTCACAAATAGATGGCCATGAGGAAAGAAATGATTTCAAAGAAATGGTTCATCTCAAGACGTCAACTTAACAGTAAAAGTACGAGGATCAATGGGTCTTCCCAAAGGACAGCGGCTTTAAGCATGGCTTCAGATTAGTAGTGAAGCGACTTGAGGAAAAAAATGGGAGGCATCAGTCTAGAAATCACAGAAAAGTTGGTTTTTCCTTTTCCAGACTGTATCTAAGCCTTTGTTAGCAAGCATCAGGATTTTTGATTGAAGGTAAGAAGGATGTTTTTGTATTAGGAAAGGACCTGGCTTTTTGTCGAGTAGGCAGTTGCCATGCTTTCACTTTTGGGGATTTGAATATTCATGGGGATACAGGTCTGTTTGCATGCATGAACTCCCTCTTGCTCACAGGGCATGTGTGACACATCTGAATTCACCTCACTGTTGCCGACAATGCAAGTTGGTCTGTAAATTCTGAGTTATCAGTTCACTTTATAAAGCCTTTACCTAAAAATAAATGCTAAGCCAAAAAAAAAAAAAAGAAAGAAAAAAGAGGAGAATTTTTGGACCAACATCTGGTAACAAAACACACCTAGAGCGTTGCTCTAATGTGTTAGTGAGTAGACAGAAGCTGTGAACTGAGAGAAAGGAAAGATAACTTTGAATATTGATTAAAAATGAACATTTGCAGCCAGTTGGAGTCATACTATGAGTCACATGATTTACATAATAAACAAGCATAGTTTTGACATTGGTAATACTACATTACAAATTGCACTTTTCACTTTTGGCATGAGGGTTCAGTCAATCAAATGTTTCTGCCTCATAGATCTAGTCCTTTCAAATGAGAAAGATTTATTTCTGGTAAAGTGAGGCTAGCTTTTTCCACAATCTACCCCAGATGTTAAGACAGTCCAGCAATCACTCTTACATTTACAGGCTCAAAAATTTGTGAAAAAGTGAAAATGGTATAGCTTACTGTGAAAAGAAGCCAAAAACCCCATTCTCAAACTTTACAAATTGTCAAATATTTTTAGGTATATTTTACTCTGTCATGGATGTCTACTTGCTTAAATATTTTCTCCTTCCCACCTAGCTCTGTCGCTGCCCCCCCAGCTCTCCCAGGACTTCTCCTCATCAGCCTTTCCACCTGGCCTTTATCCACTTCTGCTCCCCATCCTTCTCTGCTTGTGACACCTTACCTCTTCTTCCATCTCTCTTCTGTCTACTCTGCTCCCATTTCTATTTCAGTGTACCGGTTGGCCGCTGGTATCCCAGTGGGCCAGTGTTCAGTGTAGCCTAAATAGACCTGCTCTACATCTATAACCTTCATTATCTTTCTTTTCTACTCTCGCTTCTTTTACTAAGTTAGTCACGATGTAAAAAACGCTGGGAAAGTAGCACATCGTCTCCATTTGAACTTGACAAAAGACGTGAACTTGACTTACTTTAATTAATCTGCATTTGTGGAAAATGGAGGCAAAAAATAAGACTTCACCTAATTTGCTTTAAGCAAATTTGTCTCAGTCGATTTAGATTAGTGGAGAGAAAAAAACCTCACAGAAATGTGAGTGGCTGTCATTTGATTGAGGAACGATCCCGGGGGAGAAATGTTCCTACATTTTGTGGAAGTAAAGACAATAATTGCTGATGATTGGAGAATGTGTCATGTACTAGAAATGCAAGCAGTCAGGTTTTTATATGATTTAAAACCTGACTTACTGACACAAATTGATACACATATTACACCAGATGTGGAGTGCCTCCACACAAAAACACAAATATGCGATCATGTTTAGCACATACACCCATTCACATACTTATAGCCTTACACTTCTTAAGTTTATCCAGCCTTTGTTTTAATTCTCTTACAGACAGATGAATGCTTCAGGGCAAAGAAAAATGTATGCGTGGCAGTGAATCATATGTTATTGATTATGCTTCATTAAAAATTATGCTGTTACAATCATGCAGAGAATCTAAAGGTGTCTGTCTGTTCTTGATTTAACTCTTTTTCTTTGGTAATAATCACTGACTTTATTGGGACCAGCCTTTGAAGGACAAAAGCATAATTCTATTGAGGCAAAATGTCTTTTTTATAGTCCTGTTTACAAGTAGGTTAAGGTTAGGGTAGTGATTGGGAGTCAATGCAATGTCCTAGTATGGATCATGTCATAAAGTTGTGCATGTGCATTGGTGTTACATTGTTGAGTCCTGTAATAAAATGACTCAAGCGATGTGTTTTGATTGATGCTGTGACGCTTCCTACTATACACATCATTTCCTGTTCTTTTATTTTAGTGATGTTCATTAAATCTATGCACAATATAGGAATATTCTCTCTTAGTTCACTTAGCCATCTGCTTAACCACACACCCTTCTTTCTTTCTCATTTTCATTTTACTTTTTCTTCAAATCTGTTTTTTACCCGCTCTGCGGAATAACATCCCCTCTTCAAGTCAGCGTTCGCTGACATTACCACTCATTTCCCTCTTCTGTTCTTCACCTTGTTTTCCCTTGTCCTCCATTCTTCTTGCATATTTGTCCCTCATCCCACCTCTCCTTCTTGCTCCCCTCCTGTCCGTTCCTCCCTGATGATTGTACTAATCACGTTCTCCAGTAGCGGCACCTTAAGCGCGTTCCCCTCTGACGCAGTCTATTTAATCTCAGTCCCAAAAGAGATCTTTCAAATGGAGCTGCTGTCTCTTTAATAAGGACAATTTCTCCTGTTCTGCAACTCTTCTGCTCCTCCTCCTCTCTCACCCCCCTCCTCTCTCGTGTCTGCTCTCCCCTCACCTCCTTTCCCTTGTGACTCTATAAAAAGGCTGAAAGTGGTAGGAAAAAAGAGAGAGTGAAATAAGAGGCAGTGGGGAAGGGAGAGAGAGGGAGGACTCTCAGTGGACAGATTATAAATGATACACAGCCATTTTGCTCTGTGAAGAGACAAAACCACAATGTGGGCAGATGCACATACGTAGATGCCACCTCACACACAGGTGTTTCCCTGCAGTGTGGCAGCAGTGACCTTGAGGCAGACCGAAGCGCCATTGTGGCCCAGCAGTCAATTGTTGCAGTAACACTCGACATGTAATATTAAGAAGATTTAGCAGGGCAAGGAGTCAGCTGTCTGTGGGAGTGGTGCAATTACATTTGATGTCTTTAAGTCTGCATGAAATCAAAGTTCAATTTGATTCTAAATTTGAGTCTAAAAGTGATTTATATGAGTCCAACAAAATGCCTCTTTTAAATTTCCAATTTCAGCAGAGCTATGCAGAATAGTGGGCCATGCCTGATCAGCCCACTGGAGCTCACCAATCAGAACAGAGTGGGAGTTTTGGCAGAGATCTGGTCTCCTTAGATTCTGTTTTTACAGAAAATATGTCAATAATGTGTTAGCCATTTCATGATTTACAGAACATAAATCAAATGTATTATTGAAACAACTCGCATTTGAACACAAGTGAAATATTTAACATTTTAATCACACTAAACTGAGACAATCGAGAGTTTGTGGATTATGAACTTGAAGTAAACTGTCTATACATCCATTAGCTATTCCAGCTTTGTCCTGCAAACTGTCCCCAGAGGCTGAAATATGCCCCACCTGAGAGGGGATACATCCCAGACAAACTGCACAAGCTCTGATGGAAATTTGATTTATACAGCCAAGCATCAAGTTTATATTAAAATAATAACGGATTGATTAGAAGTTTCATAAAAGATTCCAACCGGAAACTAGAGGAACCAAAAAAATCAGCCTGTTGTGACTCTCAAAAAATTCTCAAACTGTATCACGAGATATGAGTGATTAATCAAAAAAGAAAAAAAAAGATTTTGGCTTGATATAAAACAGACAGCAGTGAACAGCTGTCTGCAAAGCTAATCAAAGGTTTAAATTCAGTGTCTGTAGAAAACTAGTGAGTCTTTGCTCTTGCTGTTGAAACTTTTTAAGCACCAGGCCCTTCTTTCCACTATTAATTTCTTTGTCACGCCAACATCTTAGACACTCACAATTAGGGCTGGGCTGTATGGTCTGAAAGATCTCAGATTTTTCTTACACCACATTTGATTTTCTATTAATGATAAAAAGCTACAGTAGACTAATTTAGCGGCATTAAGCTGGTCAGTTGATAAATAAATAAAAACTATAGGGTGCTGGTCCTGCACACGGTAATTACTTGCAAGATGAAAGGATTTGTGCTCCAAACATCACAGAATATTTGGTGTATAGATCTGTCTTTTCTTTTTCCATGTTTAATTCAGCATCACATACAAAGATAAGCAGCTGCTGAGAAGAAACACCAATGAGATGTGAATGTTTCCTCTGGGATATGTTGTGAAGTGTAATCAGATGCTTGGACTTTCATTTGAGAGTTTGATTAGTGTCTCTTGGGTATTGCACTGGTTCTAGTTTATCTAACGATGATGAAACAAATTCTTAAGATTAAAACAATCTTGATGTGCTGCAGAAATCCTCTGAAAATCATCTTTTGTTTAAAACAAAGATGGGATCTGTAGACAGACAGATATGTAAAGACAGACTGCGGTACAAGCTCATATACAGATGCAGGGCGTGCCTTACAGTGAAGTCATCTGTCCCAAGAGATGCCTGGCTAAATTAAGAGAGATGCCAAAATAACAAAAACAGCATTTAATGACCTGCTCACACGCTGCCAGGTGGCAATTCATGTCAGTACATGTTATATCTGTCTGTGGGAATGTGTACCCATGGGTACTTCATACAGTAAACAAGCAGGAACTGCAGTTTAAACAGTTACTGATTGATGATTACTGTTTCTGCTCTAAAAAAACATATAGACGATCATAGTTCTAAATTGTCAAAATTGAAAATTTGCTTTATTTAAATCACCAACATTGTCTTCAAACTCAGCTCCAAACTGCAGACTTTTTCTGCTCTCTGTCACTAAAAATCTAAATATCAAGTGCTTCAGCTCACAGGGTAGACAAATCTGCACAATTAAATCCAACTATAAAGAAATGACAGAATATTCATCCAGATTTTGGGTCTTTAGTCCTATATTATATTTTAAAATGAAAAAGGACAACCTTGTAAGAGGAGAGACATAATCGTTGCATATATGATCATTTATATTGCATTTTTGAGGTATCTGATGTTAATTTTCATTCTGGTCAATCATATTAAAAGGTTTTTGGACATGATAAATGGTAAAGTTACAGTGTCACTGGGGCACAGATAAATCTGACCTGGTACTGTCATTACACGTTCTCTTTTGGAGTTTTTGCAAAGCTCTCGGAGAATACTCTACTTTAAAAAAAGTGCAAGATATACAAGAATAATTCATCCATCTGTTTAAAAGCAGTGCTTTCAGTTGACTTGCTCATTTTCATTGCAGCCACATCTTCACTCTATCAAAGCCTAACTAATGAAAAACCTTCTCTGTCTGCAGTCGGTGGGATTCTTCATGTTTTACTCATATTTGCCAATATTTTTCAAGCCCTAAAGACAACTCCACTTACAGGATGCAATCTCTTAGATGAGCCCACAGATACACACTCAGGACAGATGGATCAGCCCGACAGGTACATTGCTTGCAAAGTTTTAAAGAGAAGGTGAGTGGTAATAACTGTAGGCATGGCAAATTTAATGCTTCATAGTCATAACTATCAAACTGAACAATTGAATGCCGATAACTGCATATCTGGACTTAAAAGGCTTAAAAATCACAGTTAGTGCTTACAGAAGAATCAATATATTGCAGAGCAGTATATATTGAATAGCATGCTCTGCCTTTTTTCTTCTTTTAGTAGACTTTTATTCATCTAATCTAAAAACTTCTACACAAAGACATGTGAAAAAGTGTTTTTTTAGAGCCAGAGTCCAGTCAATGTTCATTTTGTCAAATTTAAAGAAAAACAACAACAACAAAGGACACATCACTGCACCCATGAATAGACTCCAGATCTGAAACTGTAAATGACTGACAGTTCGCTGAAACTGAACTCTTAACATAAAAATGGTTCACTTTATAAACAGCCTTTACCTGATCAGGCCGTAGAGTGGAAGTGATTTGTTTTCATCATTACCAGAACCAGATTTTTCTAATGACTCACTGCCCCCAGTTCCTGTTGTACTCAGGGTCTACATCCAGTTTTTGCCGTCTGAAATGTCCTGAATCTGAAGTGGCTGGTGAGAAACAGGGGTATGAATAGAGCTGACAGGCGTTACTAAGCTTTAAGCTGGATATGCAGATTCCAGGGTTATATCTGGCTGTCAGCTTTTTTCCCCCTTTCTTTTTTTGAGTTGACCTCTCTCCTTTATTTTTTTCTATCCGCTGTGGGCAAATACGAGAATGTTAGCACTGGTGCCAAAGCAGATGGACAGCATTTTCTTCTCAGGGGAACCAAAACAGATACTGTCTTGGACCATATACAGTGTTGCCTTTCTCAAGAGCACACAGCAACGGCATCTAAGTCTGAATTCACACATACTGCAGAACAAACAAAAGAGATGGACACGTCCCCAAAAGTGTAGGATCAAACGCTGCCTGACATGTTGTTGAGGCTTCTTGTCCTGTTCTGCTCCAAACAGCATGTCACATGTCTTTCTGGGGATTTTATACATAACCTTGGGCATTTTTGTCCCCATTTTATTCTTGTAATCTAACAAATTTTTGTTGGCACTGTGTTACAATTGAATCTATAAAAGTATGAAAAAACTTTTTTATATATGATCAAGAAGAAATTATAAGTTTTTCTTCAGTGTTTAGTGTCATCATAAACTGAACCTCCTTAAATTTTTTTAGTAATTATCATATATATACACATATATATATGTATCTATGTATAAAGCACGTTCATTTGTGATGGGCATTTTTAAACATTTAGGGATATAACTTGAGCTGATCCATTTGTGGAACAGATGGAGCTTTT
>JAOWBL010000020.1:4752699-4768830 GCA_028564865.1 Zenarchopterus dispar | reverse complement strand
CGCAATTATATATGTGAATATAATTTATGGACATCTGCACTTGAGCATTCCAGTACAGTTTGTGTGTGTGTGTGTGTGTGTGTGTGTGTGTGTGTGTGTGTGTGTGTGTGTCTACGTGTAACGCAAACCAGGATGCTATTGATCCATTAGAGAACATGCAAGGTTTTCTCCCAGAGACAATTAAAAGAGAATGGTTAATGAACCTTTTTATAGACTGATCTATTTGCAACCAGGGCATTCTCTAATGTGGTAGCTGGGATTTATTATGCCAGTTTTCCTTTCTTATGTCCTCACATTTTCACTCTCTACCACTCCTTCTGTTTTTTTCTATCTAATCTTTTGTAAGCTATGGAAATGGTGCATAATACCCTTGTCACCATCTTTCCTGTTAGCAGTTTGTTAGAATACCATTTCTTTTCCTGCAAATGTGAAGTCATCACACCAGCCACATGCAGTCAGATGTGAGGCATTGACATGCAGCAGGACTGTTATCAGGTGCAATCCAGGGCCACTCCTGGGAGACCCAGTGACGCATCAGGCATGACATAATGCTGTGATAATGCGTGTGGTTGTGAAGGAGAGAAACAGAGAGCGAGCGACAGTAAATAGACTCTGTGGCTATGTGTTTGCTCAGCGACCAGATAATGATACAGCGCTGAAAAGCAGCCGGGTAGAACAAAGTAGCTTGATCTTTAATTCTTTTATTAATGTTTACTGAATACAAAGAGCATTCTGCTACTGTACTTGGTACTTCTAATGATTTGTGAAGGTTTAATTTAGTTATAGTTATAGAGTATACTGCGGTTTTTGACACACCAGTGATGCAGATTTGAGCCAAAGCTGGAAAAAAAGATGAAATATCATCTTAGAGCTACTGGGTTAGAAAAAAAGCTGTTGAATTGTGATATAAAATCATCCAGTGTTTTTTTTTTAAATTTAAACCCTGAGAACTTAACTTAAAACTTAACAGAGGGAAGCATTTTCACACAGAACAAAATGTTCTGCGTTCCTAAATCCTAACTTGTTATTTTTGTAAAACATTTTATTCAGAAACACTCCAAACATCAAGTTTATTTACCAAAAGTAAAATGGCTAATTTAGCAATATGTAATATCAGCATGAATATCTAGTATTTATTCAGCCTTGAATACAAATAAAAGCTATAGAATAGGGATGTAACCCTAGGCACATTGATCACTGAGTATTTGATACAACCTAAAGTTTCTGCAGTTATGGATTATCGCAGTTTTATGTATGTGAGATTTTCCCTGAAACGTTTGTGCTTACCTCCCATCACATCTAACCGGACATTCCTACACTTTTCTTCTTGGGTCAGTCAATCAATCATCATGTGAAATTTAGTCTAAATATATGCACCGAACTCCTGTTTGCTTTTTGCTGTAGGAAGCCATTAAAGGTGAATTAAATATGACCTCATCTATTGATAGAAAATGAGAAATGTAACTTTACTCTGTAAAACTCAAAAGAAGCACCTGCACTATTGGCTTAAATGGTAATTTTAGTTAATGTGGACTATTTGCTCTGGTCTTAGTGGACATTTAGTATGAAGTTTGAATTTAGTGCAGGATTACACCCATGCAGTATTGAATTAACCCCAGGGTAATTGACTCAAGACTGAGTGATGTTCATATTTAACAGATGTTAAACATAATGCATCACAAAAAAACACAGAAAAAACAGCATTTTGTGGTAATAAAGTATCCTTTCTGCAAAATTCAGCCACCACTTTTAGCCAAAGCTGTTCATTTGATACAATTTGAACTCATGTATAAAAATAATCCCCAGGACCGTATTCTAAAAGTAAATTGTGCCTCAAGCCAGCATAAAGCTCTTCACATGAAAGAGCTAAAGATATTTATGTGCAATTGTTCAGTGTATGAGGAGGTGGATGAGGTCAAAGCACAAGGCCCCTTGAGCAGAATTATGTAAGGCAATGCAGATCTGTGGCCCACCATGACTCAAACTGGTAATTAGAGGTGGCTTGTGTGTGGTTTGAGCGTGTGAATGTGTTCAAAAGAGAACATAAAATCAGGAGAGAGGATCATTTGAAAATTGCTTGAAAAGGTGACTGGTGTCTTTTTGGAGATTTTTTTGGATGAAATGTGAAATCAAAGTACTTATCTACTGAATGTAGATAAGAATTACCATCAGAAGTGAAGTTAAAGTTGAATCTTCCATAAGTGCTGATGTATTCAAATATATTTATTTATGATGTATCATGGTGTGCTGTGCTGTCAGAAATGTAATTTTATCTCTCTCTTTCTGTGTTCCCGTTGCAGGTCTTGCAGGTGTCCAAACTGATCTGGACAAGAGAAAAGAAATATTTGGTAAAAACCTCATACCTCCAAAAAAGCCAAAAACCTTCCTGCAGCTGGTATGGGAGGCTTTGCAGGACGTCACCCTCATAATTTTGGAGATCGCTGCCCTCATCTCCCTGGGCCTCTCCTTCTACCACCCTCCCGGGGAGAGCGGCGGAGAGTGTGAGTGACAGAGCTCCCGTGACATCACCGCCTGTGAAATTTGCTGTCAGTCATTTGTTTTGTTTTCAAAAGTCAGACACAAAAAAAACGCTTTTCCACACACACGCTCAGAGAAATGCCAGGTATTGTGACTGCTGCACAGAACACCAAAGGGCTCGGACTGCAGTGACATTACTGGCAATCACAGAGACTCGCACAGTTACATGTGTGCACGTGCGCTTTAACTGGCGAGGCAGGTCGCACTTTGTTTGTGATCTTCATCGTGGGGTCAAGTGACTCATCAAGCGCGGGGCTAATTTTTGTGTGTTAAGCGTGTGCGCGCTCATTTCTGCAAATTACGGCAGTGTTAAACGCGCATAAGAAACGTACCGGGGAAGGTTAATGAAGTGTTGAGTAGAGAAATAACCTTGAGCTCCCAGGGCCCATACATCAGCTTTGCGAGCCGTGAAACAGGAAATGAAGACAGAGACCCATAAAGAGGTGCTGAGTCAGTAGCATCAGTCATCACTTCTAACGTTATCACAGTAATGGAAGTCATTTTTCCTGCCAAAGTCTCCAGTCATCATTTTAAAAACTCTTATGAACCTGGAAATTTACAAGTCATAACCACTGTCATTCTGGTGTTTTGAAAGTCCATTAAATTATATTGAATTTAATACATTTTTAATTATATGTTTTGTTGTAATCAAGAACTACAATATGGTGGTGGGACACTTGAGTCATATAATTGTGCAGTAAATGTCTAACAGTTGGAACTTGATTAATAAACAGTGCTTCTATGCAGACTGTATTTCTCTGTCTTTTCGGTGGCGTTGATTCATGAAGGAGCTCTCCACAGCGCCAGGACCAAAGAAGCAGAGAAATGTCACAGGCATCATAATTCTAATAATGGCGTCCATCTCCACATACTTAATGGAGCATTTATTCCACTTTATCTGAAAAATAAAGTGCAGCTGTGCTACTTTCTTCTCACATCTGACTGATATGACTGGATATAAATATAAATCAGAACATAAATAGCTGCGGACATGAGCAGAGTAGAAGAGCTGAATGGATAATGATGATAAAAATGCATAACAATTTGAACCTCCCTGAGAAAAATATAGAATGAGTTTGTGTTTGTGTGATGTTGAGCCTAGACAGGAAACACTATTATTAAAATGATTCCTCAGATTTAAGCACGGATAAAGAATTACATTTTAAAATAATAACTAATTAGAGGTTTATTCTAAAGCGAACTTAGAATAAACTTAGTTATATAAGAACTTAGTTATATAAAAATGTCCTCAAAACTTTTTAAATATATGTGGCAGACAAATTGTGGGTTACAATACTGCATCTAGCTCCACCAAGACGCACGTGAACGAAAAAAAAAAATAGAAAAAGAAAAGGCTCGGCTCAGAAATAGAATCTGGTGGGAAGAATTAATTCTCATTTATGGATGGAACAGCCAGGCTGGAGTTGAATGAGTAGGCTCTTAATTATGTCTGTATTAAGCCCACATAACATACAGCAAAGCAAAAACTAAGAAAACAAAGAAACAGGGAAATTAATATTAATTGACATGGAAACAAACAGGTTGACAAATGCTTGTGACATCATCCGGTGGTTAGTTAGCCTTAAGTTTTGCATCTTTACTGTCAACCTGCCCCTTTATTTGTGGCGTGTGGGGACGCTCATGTGGCAGTGACCTATCATGGCATCCATGCCTCAAGGGTGTTCTATTTTACTCTGTTATTCTCTAAAAACAAACATAGTTTATCAGTTAAGTTGGAAATAGGGTATTTTTTTTCTCAATTTTCTCTGTCTTCTACGCCACCAAACTTGTGCCTGACTCCAGAGGAATTGTTTCCTGATGCAGTTAGAACGAATCCGTCTTTCCCGTACCTAGTCTATGCTGAAA
This sequence comes from Zenarchopterus dispar, assembly GCA_028564865.1. Lineage (NCBI taxonomy): Eukaryota > Metazoa > Chordata > Actinopteri > Beloniformes > Zenarchopteridae > Zenarchopterus > Zenarchopterus dispar. The sequence goes on along the minus strand of JAOWBL010000020.1, from coordinate 4,764,426 downwards.
AGAGCAGCATTGAGAACCACAGATTCTTATTATCACTGTATTTGTTTCCCTTTTTCTTGGATGCATTACAGTGGCCAACTAAAGCCAAATAAATTTCCTGAACTTCATGTCAATTAATCAGTGATCTTACATAAGGCACATAAGATCTGTTTTAATCTCCACTGCAGACTTTCATTCATCCATCAACATCTACACCCACTTCTTTCTATACAGGATCATGTATGTACACATACAGTATCTTTTAGCACAAATATACAGTAGCAACTATGTGAACTGGTTGAAATTATCTGGTTTTCTGTATGGATTTGCCATCAAATGTGGTCTCCTCTTCATCTAAGTCACAGTCTAACTGTGGTGACATACTATTGATTAATAATACTTTACCACAAGGTCCCACAAGGTTCCAATGGTTGGCGAAATAAGATCTTTGACGTGCAAATATCTAAAATATAGAATTTTTGCAAAGCCCTCAGGAGTTGTAAGTTTTACAGTCCAAAGCCTTATGCTTTAGCTTTTGAAGTCAGTCTAAAGCACAATACTCTGGGAGTTTTACATGAAGCAGCACAAAGAGTACTGGAAATAAGCCCGGCTCCATTCCTTAATTTACCCCAGACTATGACTGCACAGCCGGCTGAATGCAGAGGTAGCTCATTTGAAGTAGGGCATATGAAAGAAGAGGGGAGGAGGTCTGAAATCTCCTAAGGGCATTCGAGTTCATTTAATTTCAGATCTTTCTTTTGTGTTTCACACCGGTTCCAAAGGCAGAGGGATTGCGCGTGTGGATGTCAGTCAGCTAACATGGCATAGATTGTTATTAAAATGCTTTAATGTTTGGCTTTTAGACTTCGACCTTGGCTGTCTTACATGGCACTCAGCTGAGCAGGGTGTAGGCAGAAACAATTTTCTCTCAAAAGGGAAGCTAAATTCAGAGCTTGCATAATGCTACCGAGGTAGAGGTGGGCTGGACTATCAGCACTGATGGCAGCGACCAGCAACTATACTTTTCAGGATAGGTGTATATGCAAAATAAGGAGAACCCTGAAATTTTAGGTCAATCTCTGTATTTAAAAGGCTCTGTTAAAGGTAGTGAGTAGTTGGTAGGTCACATTAATAAGTGTATACTTTAAACTTCTTTATGCTTTTATTCATCTGTTATCTAACTGAAAGTCTGAACAGACTGCAACGCACGCTTTGCAGTGTGCATTTATGCCTCATTTATGGCTTTTTCTGTGTTTTGCAGTGTGTGGCTCGGCAGCAGGCGGAGTGGAGGATGAGGGTGAAGCAGATGCCGGCTGGATTGAGGGCGCTGCCATCCTGTTGTCCGTAGTATGTGTGGTGCTGGTGACAGCCTTCAACGACTGGTCGAAGGAGAAGCAGTTCCGAGGGCTGCAGAGCCGCATCGAGCAGGAGCAGAAATTCCAGGTGGTCCGTGGCAGCCAGGTCATTCAGCTACCTGTGGCGGACATCGTGGTAGGGGACATCGCACAGGTCAAATATGGTAGGTGTGATAATGTAGTTGAGAGTTTACAGGTTTTTTGCTGAGTCTTTCATGAGCACCAACTTATATCATACGTCCGAGTATATATTAATGAGTTATGATTCTTCAGACATGACCACTACAAGTGACTAGACCTGTGTTCTTTTGAAGTAACTTTGATGATTAAAAAAAATACGAAAAATACTCTTCCACCTCATTTCCCAAACTGGATTAGAATTTTAAGTCCACCTAAGCCAACTAATATTTTTTAAGCTACAGTTGAGCTGTTAATTATCTGCAGACAGACACAATCATGGAGCAATAAATGCTCTACGTTTCCATCTTCATACTTCAAATAAACTGCAATGGTCACACTAAGCACTTTGTTGTCAATGTGAAAATCAGTAATTGCAGACAGGAATTAATCTATTTGTAATATTGCAGGCGATCTACTTCCTGCTGACGGAGTGCTGATTCAGGGAAATGACCTGAAGATTGATGAGTCATCACTGACCGGAGAGTCCGACCACGTCAAGAAGTCTGCAGACAAAGACCCCATGCTGTTGTCTGGTATGTTTGAGTCATGTGTAACACAGAACTGGAAGTGACAGGCAGCTGATCATTTTGAAGTAAATCTACAAGAAGTGAAATCAGTGTCAAAACCATGCTATTTCCTCAGAGAAAAGTCACGAGTTTGTTAATTAAAAACCACTGTTAGTAGGTGCTGTCAACAGTCTTTAAGTTTCATGAAAGTACCAAATATAATTTCCTTTAGTGGTAGTTGTAAGTTTCCAAGAAAACTGTCTAAGACAGTCACACATAGAAATGAAAGTTAATCTGATTTCACGTCTCTGATTTTTTTTTTTCTTTTTCTGTGGTTAATTAGCTGTGTGCCTTTTTCCTGGCGACCTTCATTAGCCTCATTCTCACCTACATTCACTTCCTCTCTCAAAGGTTAATGATTTTCTCCGTATATGTTGTCTATATCTGCTACATATGCACCAAAGTCGAATGTGGTCTGCTGTTGGCAAAATATCTATAAAGTAGCTGTTATAAACTGTTACTTTTAAAGAAAAGAGTGAATGATAAATGTTAATGTTCCACTTTAATTATGTTTTAGATACTCTTATCATAGAGTTTTAAAGGATTTCAAAACTTTTGATCCATATTCTGGTTTTAGATAAGTGGTGTTAAACACTGATTTAAAATGTGTAATATAGATTACAACAAAAATCAACCAATCACTATTGAAGGTCAAATGTTGTCAACACAAACATGCATCATGAGTGGTTATTTTTATTCTTTTGCACTGTAAAAATGATCATCTGTTAGGTGCAATTTGTTCAATAACACAAAATATAACTGCATTATTGTAGCAATTATATTGCTTGATATTCAGTTTCAATTAAACAGTAAAATGTTACTAGAAGAAATGTATCTTTTTGTAGCTTATTTTCATACCTCAATCTGTCCTGGTAACAAGGGCAAGGAAACTAATTGCATTTAACCCTATCATGCCCAGTGTATCATATCTGATACATGAATTTATAAGATTTCTGTACCACCCCATAATAATAAAAAAAGAAATATGAACAAATGCTAATAATAATAACAAAGATTTACCTAATGTATTTGTAGTAATACAAAAATTGTATCTTCTTCTTTTTTTATTGATCTATAATAATAATAATAATATATTTTTTGTATGTTATTTCATATGTCAGGCTTTAAAGGATTAGTCAAGTCAAATCAAGTTTATTTCTATATCACATTTAAAACAACAGCAGTTGAGCAAAGTGCTGTACAAGCTAAAGCCAATTTAAAAAACCCAAATAAGCAATAAAATAAACAAATATGTCAATATATCTGTTCTGTTTACTTGTGTAGGTTGTTGCTGACTGAATCAGAAGAAACTTGTGTTGAGAATGCAGTTTCAAAAATAGTTTAGGAAATGAGGAGTTAACAAGAGCATTTTGGAGTTGGATGAAGACTGCTGAAAATGCATCCATCAGCAAGGCTATCTTTTCTTCAGGGACCCATGTGATGGAGGGGTCAGGACGCATGGTGGTGACTGCTGTTGGTGTTAACTCTCAGACTGGCATCATCTTCACCCTCCTGGGGGCCGGCGTGGAGGAAGAGGAGAAGAAAGAGAAGAAAGGTATGATCATTATATCCTTAAGTAGCCTTTTTTCATGCTGCATAAGATATTTTCCTTTATCTTTTTTCTTTGTATGTCTTTGCCGGTTTATATTGGCTGTATTTTGTCAGGGTTGCCCAGGAACATACTCTTGAAAACTTTTGTCATTTCATTACATCATGCGCTTGAGAGTATCTGTAGCTCATTGTTTGATATCAATGTTTTTCACTGTCGTGATTATCTGAGGAGTTTTGAACAATAAACTTAAAAATAAACCAATGTCCAGCTGTTAAGTCTGGGTTCATCTCTATGAGCCTTTTGTAGGTGTATCTGATACACTACCTGACACTAAGATGAACATGTACAAATACTGTGTGAGATGATTGTTGATGGTTCAGTTGTGAGCTGCAGTATCCACGTTCTGTGGGTTAAGGTGCATCATTGTCCTTACTCTCTTATTGTTCCAAATTCACCTCGAAGGAGAGGCAGTGGAAGACGGACACCAGAACACAGGTAGAGTATCATCTTTCTCTGAACCCTGGGAGTTGAACTTGACCCTTTTGACCATTTATCTCTAGTGATTCCTAGTAAATCACTGACTATTCTGCAGCCGAGCACCCGTACACCATTTTAACCTCTAACTTAAAAAGAGAAGCTGCTTGATCGCAACACTGCATCTTTTTAAGTGTCAACAGATTACATATTTCACAGTGCATAACCCCCTCCCACTGTAGCAGGCCCCATCGAGCTGACAAGTTCGCATCCAGCATCAGCCATGTAACAGCAGGCTCTCATGACATTGCTCTGCTGCAGGACATGAGAGCTAAATCCCCACAGGTCCACATGTAGCAGCAGTAGAGGTTAGACACCTCTGTAGGGATGATGCCACATCCACACCTCATATTAGTCTGTAGCCAAGATATCTTTACTTAGTTGTCGGTTCTGTTTTTTTTCACTGACCACAGTACCTTATTTTCTTGATCTGATACACTGATGAGAATTGTATAATCTGTGATTGTTGATTTAAAGTTGCAGCTTTCATTAAGATGTGTTAGTTTCATAGTTTCACAGCTAGAAATAAAAAAATAACAAATAATGTGTATTTGCATTGTGTCATTCATTGCAAACCTCATCTATAGCTGGTCTAATGAAAACAAATTCATTTCAAGTTTTATACATATTTTAATTTTGGTCACTGTTCAGACAGGAACAAGTCTTTCATACATTCACCTCAGATTTTGATAAGAATAACAACAATTACAACTGGAGTATTTCAAAGATTTGTCACTATTTGTCTTTATTTTTTTTCTCCTTAGAGTCATTTAAATGATTTTGTCTTTTGCTTATTTTGCATTAGAGATCTTTATTTTGCACTGTTTATGCAACAAAAAAACCCCAAAACATTTTGATGCTGAACTTTTACATGAATAACATGGTTTTATTGAACTTCCCAAAGTTAAAAACTAAAGAAAAATCTGAAGATATTAACACCTACACATAATATAGCAGAGGTTAAAAATGTTTTATTACTATTAGTCATTACATGCATAATTTGCATCTTATATAATACACTCAACACATTGAACCAAAGGGTCATAGAAAATAATAAGACATTTGGGTTTGTATTTTATTATTACGTTATGATGTTTTCCATATATTTTTCCATACATTATGTTCAGATTTCATGTCTCATGTATGTTCACTGTAACTTACTCTTGTTTTTATTGACATTTGCCAAGTCACTTTACTTCCAGCAGATCATATTAGTTAGTTATAAATAGCTTCATTTCTAAATATATATTCTATAGCCCACACTTATCACACTGTCTTTACACACAGTCTGCATAATATGCTGAATTTCTTTAATGTGCTATAACCATGTTATTTCTGTTCACTGTCTTGTATGTGCACGTGACTGGGCGTGTTTGTGCGGGCGCGCGTGTGTCTTTTTGTTCATTCCCGTTCGTCCTTCATTGCCACTGGCTAGACTGCTCCCATCCCTCTATCCACCCCATTGCAACAATAGCCACGGATGGGGCTGCAAGCATTAATGCCCCTGGCAGTGCCAGCCTAATTAATGGTAGGTTGACAAAAACGCCTGATCTCTGACCTCTTTCTGTCGTGACTTTTGAATCCTCCTACCTCTTCACTTCATTTCCCCACTGCCTCCTACCATGGGTGCACACCTTCTGCTCACTTTTGCCCTCTACTCTTTTATATCCATGCTGTCAGTGCATGCCGGTATTAGCCGTGAAAATTAGTCTTGTGTCTCTTGTTCTTGTCCCATAATGCCATTGTTGTCTACGTGTGATATAGTCACAGAAACATCTTTCGTAACTTTAAAATTAAATATAATAAAATTGCAAAATTGTGCCTATTTATACGAACTGTGAAACTGTTTCACTTTGAGTTTTAAAAAATTGTAATTGAATTTACTTATATAGCCTATTTGTAATTTTATTATCTCACACCTCTGAGGAGATATTGCACATTAGGAGAAAAATCCTGATGTAGGGCCATCTCCTTGTGTTGGTAGTCCTCTGAGATCAATTAGTTCAAATCCTCTGTTTCTGTTTTAGCTGGACAAGATGCAGAAAGGTTAAGTTCATTGTTATGCTGGGCTTTTTCTTGTCTTTGTGTGCTTGGAGAACATCCCCACAGTGTTTGTACTCAAGACGGGAGAGGCGTAATTTATGGTGTAATGATGACCTTGTCCTGTCCCAGGCTGGAACACAGCAATTTGTCTTTTTCAGCTTTATTGGGACTCCGGGGAGCTGGCTAATATGGAAGTGGTAATAAAATGACCCTGCTCCAGTTTGCTGGTTTTCAGCTGTACCTGAATTATTTCATGGTAACATTTCTAATCAAGGTCAGCCTACCACCACCATAAAAATGTCCAGAAATATAAAAGAATTAATTAATCCATCCTTTGTTAGTGTTATATCTTTGGTGTATCATACTATATTTGGGCTGAAAATACAACAGTCTTTGCTACAGGTTTTGTTATGCATTTCTTTTTAGATTTAAAAGATAGATATTCTCTAGTTTTTCTACTTCTTACAAGGTTCTTAGTTGCTCCGTTAGACCATGCACAAGTTGATTTAATTTAACTGCAGGTTATAATTAAGTTTATAAGTTTTATGATATATTCATTTCCCCCAAACTTAGCTGTCAATATTCCTCCAGTTGTTCTTATGTAATTTCACCATGTGGGAGGTTTTTCCTTCAGGCAGTCTTTCTATGTATCGTCCACATCTCCACTCTGCTTCCCTCTGCGTGTGTGATCTTGCATGTGTTTTCTGAACTCCCCTCTTATGCATGCAGTCTTTTGTTTGTGTGTATTGTAACTGTAAGTTTATGGTGTAAACTACCTCGTTGTCGGTGTTTTCAGTGTAATGCTTTCTCTATTGTTTGTCTTATTCTCATTTGATAATCTCTAAATTTGACTAATTGTTGATAAAGTTTGTGGAAGTGCTACTTATATCCAGGTAAAACAAAAGTGTGAAGTTTTCAGTGTGACATATACCAATTTTTAAAAACAAAATCCTTTTGATTACCTGATTATTTGCTTAAGCAATGAATAAAAAACAAAGACCTTTAAATGTTTAAGTTCTTCTATCGCAAAAACAGGTGAATAAGCATACTGGATCAACAAAATTGTGTTTTTTTTTTAAAAAAGTCTTTGTGAGTGGCTGTAGCTAACCATCGAAGCGTCACTTGTGCACCACAAGCCTCTCTATGTGACTGTCACAAAGATGTTGTATTAAAAGTCATTTTCCTGTCTCCCTATCTGTAATTTTCGGTTCTCAATGTTTGTACCGTCTCTGTGGGGATGACTTGTTGACTTGTCTGCCTTCGTTATTTTTGTTGTTATTGTCCTGTATGTCTTCATCATAGGTAAAATGCAAGATGGCAATATGGAGAGCAACCAGATTAAAGGTAACCCAACCATACATTTCACTCTCAGTTCCCCAGACACACTTCTCCCTCCTCGCTCTTCCTCCTGTTCTTTTGCTTTGTTTTAATTTTTTTCTTTTCTGGTGCGTGGTATAAGCTCTGGGTCAAAAGTCAGTAAATAATCCCATGTTTTATTCTTTTTTTCCAGCCTTTGTTGTTTTTGTTAACACACTCTGTGAAAAGACTGTCGTGCTAATTCAGAATGAATCTCAAGGACTACAAATCTATCACAAGATAAAGTCACTTTCAGACACTGTGCATGGTGAGAGGGAATTAGCCCAGTTATTTGACCCAGGTTTTACCAATTCACTTGTTAGATTAGAAAGTTTCCCCCTTTCACTTTTTCACCATCTTCCAATGATGTGTTGTGTGTGGTCTGTTGTTCTTCTTGTTTTGTTCTTGGCTCATCCTGTTCTTTTTGAGTGATTACCACCCTGTCCTTCAGCTATCCCACGTCCACCTCACTTTAATTGCCAGAAACTTTCTTAGAATAAATAACACTTTTCACGGTTTCATGATTTCCCCCCCTCTCACAATTCAATCCTCTCTAATTAAATTTGATTTAGCATGAAATGAAGCTGTGACATTTTTTGGTGTCAGGTAAGACTGTAACTAATGTTTACTTTTTATTTTTTCTATCTAATGAAAAATACACATCCCATGGTTTCACTTTATCTGACAGTCAAAAACTTTTAACGGGAAATGAAAGCAACATAGAGGCTCTTATTGACTCTATAATATTATGAGTTTGTGTTTTATTTAGTTGTGTTTTCTCTTTTGTTTGTTCTTTTTCTTTTTAAATGCAAACGCATCATTAGGAGGTACACAGCCTAAATCAACCAGCTGATTAATTGCATTATACTGTACAAGCGTCACATCTCTGTTTTACACACACACACATAAATATATATGTATATATAAAAGCACATGAATAGATCTTCATCCCATTGGTGTATTGAAGCATTGATAAACAACATAAATATAAATGACATAAATAACAGCTGGATACAGATGACACATTCTGCCTTGCACCATGGCAATGAAAATAATAAAAAAAGAAGAGATGCACAATTTTGGAGTAGAACAAATGTTTCACATTAAAATGTTTTTCAAGACCATCAAATGGATGCCTCATTGTGATTGGAAAACTAGGCTGAACTCATTTTTCACAATGGGCTACATTAGCAGGGAACCTGCGTGTGCCTCTGTGCATGTGGGTGTGTGTGTGGGTGTGTGTGTGTCAAGAGCGAGATAGAGATGGAGACAGAAGAGTTAATTGAGGACTGGTTTATTGCTTGTACAGTATTTTTCAAAGAAGACCTTGTATTTGCCACATCGTAAAAACACCTCTTGTAGTATAAGATAGAGAGAATATCAATACCGCTGGAACCGAGAAGAGAGATTTTGTACAACTTGTACCCTTTTTTTAAAAAAAAGAAATTTGTTTTAAATAGCCACTGTGATCTGGACTCATTTCATTTCTGTAAGTTTAATATAGCAGTATTCAGTATAAGATAAGATTTCAACAATATATTGAGCTAATTTGTTATATCTTTGTGTAAATACTGATATCTTTACCTTAGAAATGTATCCTATAAAACGTTTTCCAAGTATTACTGTTATAAAGACCAGTATATATCCTAATTAAGGGATCAAAGCTAAGATGGCTTTTTTCCTCATGGTTTAATAATCTGAATCCTTTATATCATTATAAACTGGTCTAAAGAGGTTTTCCATAATAAAACCAAACTGGGAACATCATACTTGAGTATTGACCATGCTGCAGCTGGGAACTCATCTCCAGACTAATCATAACTCAGTTTCACAGGAAGACACAGTGTATTTTCTGCTTTGTTTTATTCTTTTCTTTTAATCTTAATTGCTTTAATTGATTTTGAATTGTTCTTTTTCCCTGTATCCCTCTTCATCTTTTTTCTTTCTTTCCAGGTTGTTTTTTTTAATTTTTATGTAAAGCATATTTAATATTCCTTGTAGCATTTCAAAAGTTATATACGTTTAATTTTATATATACTGCATGTGGGATTTTCGCATATAATTTCCCATCTCTTCCTGGGATATCCTGTTTTTCCTTGGATGGTATGTCAATACTGAAAGTACCAGAATAGATATCACAACTCTCTGTCCCCTTTCTTTCTAATTTAATTGTTTTTTTTAATATCAGCTACTGACACATATTCTTTTGTTCCCCCCCTCTTTTATTCTGGTTTTACAGTGAAGAAGCAGGATGGAGCAGCTGCCATGGAAATGCAGCCTCTGAAGAGTGCTGAAGGCGGCGAGGCCGACGAGAAAGAGAGGAAGAAAGTGTCAGCTCCGAAGAAAGAGAAGTCTGTGCTGCAAGGGAAGCTGACCAAGCTGGCTGTCCAGATTGGCAAAGCAGGTACAGAGAACTGCATGAGGACAAATCCATCATCCAACAGGGCAGAAAATCAGTGACAACAAGGTAGCACCCTGTCAAACTGTTCATCACAGAAATATGTCGCAAAGATGTACTCAGAAGGCCGAGTCTGTAGTGCCTTGAAGCAATCAAAGCTATGCTCTCTGAAATATGGAAGTATTGACACACTCTTTCCTTCTTTTTTCTAGAAGACCTTTCTAAATAACCTGTCCTTGACAGTTTTGTGAATTCTCAAAGACCCTGTTTATTCAAACAATTTACAGCCATTTATGATAATCATGTTTCTACTGTCATTAAAAGTAGATTATAGTATTGCAAAGCTGATGTCAGTGACTCCAGGTCTGTAAGTGCGAGCATCTTTGGTCAAATATGTCTCCCAGTTAATAGTCCTCTGCGTGGGTGCCCCAGAAGCAGCATAGGATTACTGCCAAGCAAATTGTATATAAGATCTGAAGATTTTTTTTTTTTTTAAAAAGCTTTTTTTCAAGAATTGTGTTGTCATATCAGTGTTTTCCTGATTAATAGAAAATTGTTAGGGTGTCAGTACGGTGACAAGCAATTTTTCTTAGAAGGGTGTTGGTCTTAATAGCTGTCACACGGTCTGTAAAACTGTGACCCCACTGATGAGATACGTATGTGTACATGTGAGAACCAGACGGCTTATCTAAAGTTGAAGTGGAGAGGAAAAACAAAACAGACAGTTTTATTATGAATATTGTGGGTTTAGAAAGAAGGATCCTAAAGCGGACACAAGTAAATGTAAAAGTACAATCTTCATCATGAATGATGAATTAGGAGAGTGCAGGATCCGGAGCAGCTGATCTGATGTGCAGGTGAGGAGAGTGGACTGTGAGCTAATGAGCAGGAGTGGCAGAGAAGGGTTGGAAAAGATCCTCAGAGACCAACAAGAGTGCAGAGCCAACAGAGGATTGAGGAACCAGACAGGCCGATCGACAGACACATCTCTGCAAAGAGGAGAAGCAGAATACTTTCTAGACAAGACGTGGTTAGGTAGCAACTGCAATCAGCCTGAGAGCGTTAGCAAACGGAGAACAGCAATCTGGCACTGACTGGAGGTCCCAGGTGAAATGTATACTGCCGTTGATGAATATTGTGTTCAGGTGTGCAGCCGGATTGCTGTGCTGGAGACACGCCCACTGGATCACAACAATAAATCTAGGGTAGTGGCTTTTGGCTGATTTTATTTATTTTCCAGTTAACCTTAACAATATGATCTTATTTACATGATGGTGGACACTGTAAATGTGTCATCTGTTGCAGCTGCTCTCATGTTGTACTGACGCTGTTGGAAGGCATTATGAACTCATGTTTAAGAGTATGAATGTTTACAGATCCTTCTTATTTATGGGCACAAGATGACAGTTGGCTCATGTGCCGTTTAGGCTTCCAAGTTCTGTTCAAAGAAACAGTCAACATACCATGCTCCATCTGTTCATTTGTCTCCCTCTGGACCATCTCCACTCAAGATTGTATGGCCTAATATACAGGTTATTTATCCATTAAGTAATAATAAATAGGTTCCCAGTCATGCTTTCAGATGAATCACTGTCCCTTTTTGTAGTCTCAAAAGTACTGACTAGTACTTTTTTTAACCACTGCAGTGGTTAAAAAAAGAAAGTACTAGTCAGTTTACAAATGAGGCTATATATATATATATATATATATATATATATATATATATATATATATATATATATATATATACATATATATATATAT
>JAOWBL010000020.1:4730861-4750037 GCA_028564865.1 Zenarchopterus dispar | reverse complement strand
TATATATATATATATATATATATATATATATATATATATATACACACACACACACACACACAGACACATAAACATATCTCCTGAAGATGGGCAAACCTCTGAAACAGTGAGACTGGTTCATATGTTTTTTTCTGGGCAAAGCAGGTAGTTATTGACACTCATCCAGCATCCAGAGTGAGATCGCCAAATAAAACATTTTAGCTACTTCACAGATCTCCCTTTCACATTGTTCGTTCCTGTGGTTTTAACTTTCTTTTAGGAAGGTATGCTTTTCTTATAAGCCCTTGTTTTACAAGAGGTTATTTTTCAGCCATGTCTTTGTACCATTACTCATTGCAGACAGTTTTACAGTAAGAACCATGGAACCATTGAAAATTTGCATACAAACACTTAACAACCCTTAAACTGTGTGGTACTATTTGAAAAGGGAATACAGTACCGAGACTGAGAGCACACACTACTACACACCCATAGCATAACCCCTAATGAAACATAATGGTCATATTATGCTGTATTTTACTCTAATGAGGATTTCTTTAGTACTGGGTATAGGTTTGTTTTTGTGCTACATTCATAACAAATGGCATGTTGGAGTTTCCAACTTCATTAGTAGTTTAAGCACACAGGATTATTTTCTTTTTTTATAGCATGGCACTTTTTAATGAAGTAATCTTTATTTAGGTAACTGCTGCAAAGCATTTGCCAAATGAGTCCTCACAGGCACAAAGAGTAAAAACCTCAATTCCCTGTTAATTTGTGGATATAATCAACAGGAGTGCACATTTAGTACATATTTGATCAAGTTTATAGGACTCGGATTCATAAAAGCTGTAATATCCAGGTTTTATTGACTGTAAGAGGGAGTGATGATTTAATATTCATAACATTATCACAGTCTCCTCTTATCAATTGCTTCTTGAAATTAATTCATTTTATGCAGAGACAGAGAACAACTTCCAAAAATATATTAATGTAGCACAAGATTCATGAGGTTTTGTGAGTTTTTCTCATATTTATCTCATCTTAAGTGGTGCTTATCTTCAAAAAAATCTTTAAATACATTAACCCTTAACTGTGTAAGACGCTTTGGGGCTACTAAAACACACATGCTCAATTTAAGTTCGTAAGTATTTACAATAAGTTGGCATATGACGGCATGAAGAGAGGTTTTCTCAGCTGACACCTTCTGCATCTCTTCCAGGACTGCTCATGTCTGCCGTTACAGTCATCATCCTGGTCCTGTATTTTGCCATTGACAACTTTGTGATGAAGAAGCACCCTTGGATGCCGGAGTGTACTCCCATCTACATCCAGTACTTTGTCAAGTTCTTCATCATTGGTGTGACTGTGTTGGTGGTGGCCGTGCCAGAGGGGCTGCCGTTGGCTGTCACCATCTCCCTGGCGTACTCGGTCAAGGTACGGAAGACCAGCCACATTTACACACACACCTGCTCAGAGTACATATCTCGCAACTCAATTCAGGTATTTCATGTTGATCTTATAATGAAGATCTATTTATCCTTACAAAGTACTTTCATTAACTAGTTTTGCCTAGACCCTTATAAAACATAGAAATAACACAAATTACAGTATCAAACACAAAAAACAGTTCTGATAGTGTACCAACTATGATGTATTTCTTTTAACCATGATATTTAAATGCTTTAATAAGCCATATAAGTAAAAACATGTATGTTACTGTGTCAGTGGATTCAACAGAGTCAAGCCCCTGATGGGCTGTTTTCTGCGTGCACATTTCCCTCCAACAGAAAATGATGAAAGACAACAACCTCGTGCGACACCTGGATGCATGTGAAACAATGGGCAACGCTACAGCCATCTGCTCCGACAAGACGGGCACACTAACCACCAACCGTATGACGGCTGTGCAGTGCTACGTTGGAGATGTGCACTACAAAGAAATCCCTGATCCTGGAGTACTACCACCCAAATCACTGGACCTACTGGTCAATGCCATCGCTATCAACAGCGCCTATACTACAAAGATTCTGGTAAGTTGCTGGTAATTGTATAGCTGTGGCAAGCTCTGATCTTTTGAAACAGAGTCATTTATTTAAAACTTTTGCAGGTGGAACTTGGACAGCTGAGAATTCCATTAATATTCTATTGCAATAAAGGATAATTAGATAAGACGTAAACAACTTGGAAAGGCTGTACGTGTATCATCTTACTTAAACCTTGAAGAGCGCATCCCTGAAACTGTGAGACAGGTCAGCAGTGCTTTCTTCTTGGCAAAGCCCGCAGTCACCGTCCTTGGCTGCTGCTTTAGATTCATTCAGCATTCACTCAACTTGTCACCTTGAAAACGGTTGCGTAATTGTGTCCTATCTGATATTCAGACCGTAGCAAAATGTAATTGAATCTAATCTGTCTAAGTGCTGGAGATGGTTTCTTGTTTACAGTGAACGTAGAGGACATAGTTTTCTCTGAGCAGAACAGATCTCCATGCAGTGAGAAGTAGATGGATATATGGATGAACAGACCCTCCCCCTTGAGTGTGATATGTCTCCAGGCTTCAAAAGGATGAAGCCTGGAGACACAGGTCTAAGACATTATCTCTAAAACAAAGTAATCTGACAAATGTTCCAAAAGCAAAGATTGCCAAGATTAGGATGTCTTCATTTTTCAGAACAACATGACTTCCTTGTCCTGGCATAGCCGTAATACTCACCTGCTCTCCTGCTCAAACACATGTCCGTGCACACAGTAGTTGTGCCTGTGTATGCGTCATCCTCCTTTTAAACTCCTGTTGTGTCTTTTCATTGATGGCTGACCAACTGACAAATGCCTTCATGGAACTTGCACCGGGAATTAGCCAAGCAGGAGGGACATCTGCGATCAAAGTGTCCCACAGTTTTCACTTCCTGCCCTTTAAGGCATAATCATGGTTTTAGTGAAAACTGAATGGTGTTAATTTGGATTTCTCAAGATGGGTGGCTCAAGATTTGGGTATCCATGCCTTCAGCTTTGGTTCCTTGGACAGACAGTAGATGAACAGGAAGTTTCCAGTTAATTATAGTCTATTATGAGAATAACTGTGCAAGAACAAAGCTCTTCAAGCATCTTCCAGCAATATGCTGCTGAGTGAGATGCTTCTCAACTGAAGAATGACAAACTATAAAAATATCAAAGAAAACTTAACCAGACGAGGACAAAGTAAGGACCCTTTTTTTAAAAAACTGCATTTGTTACAGTGTAATCAGATTTACCTTTACACTACTAATGCCACATCTTCTTTCTGATTTTACTATACACATTGTCTTTCTCTATGTATTACACACTTGCAGATCGCTTTGTATTTGACTTAATTTACTGCCTAAATGTTTTTAACAGTCTTCATTTGTCAGTGTATATGTCACGAAGCACACCGAAATTTGTGCTCTTCTTTTAATCCATCACTAGTTACTCTAGGAGCAGTGGGCTGCTACAGCCCGGGGGAGCAGTTGCGGGTTAAGTGGCTTGCTTAGGGGCCCACACTGGCTCACCTCTGTAACCATGAGGCTACCCCAAGACAAGTCAAATGTAGTCCAAGCATATCTGAAACTAAGTCAGCATGAATGTGGAAAAAAAAGATAAAATGATATTCATGATTGGTGTCTATTGTGATCAAACTTGAGCTTTAGAAAAGCTACAAAGGACATAAGAAAAGGGGATGTTCCTGGTCTAAACTGAATAATTTGTGTATAAAACTGAAACGTTACAGTGATAGACTCATCCATTCAGAAAGCCAAATTTAGGTATTTTATGAACTTAAAAATTACACATTTAGTCAACAATAATTGTGAGTTTAACAAAAATAAAAACAGCATCCTCTTGAACAATATTACAAATTTTCACTTATTGGTGCATAAGACCACAAATCCAGATACTTGATACACTGTTTTTGATAGAGCTATAAGTTTTTCTTGGTTTTCATTCCTAAAATGTATTACAGGTAAGTTGGATCTACTCCTAGAAGATATTTAGAAACTTGAAAGAATTCTTTGTGGTATTCCATCAGACTGTTGCACCTGCACAGTTGCATTAAACACTGGCAAAGCACAACTCTGGCTTTGTTGATTAAATGTAATTCATGTATTTTCACACTTTTTCTTTGAGATCACAATATCAATCTCTTCATTCATAGAACATTTACCTCGTTTAGGAAAGTAAAATTTAAACTTAATGTAAGCTGTAAATGACATTTTAAGCCTAATCATAGTGACCACTGTTCTGTATGTTCTATTTGCTAAAGACCTTCAGTAATGAAATAGATCTATTTGAAAATTGAGCAGTCTTGCTCAATTGACATTTCAGTATATCAGCTGATTTCAACACCAACTAATCAGTCAGCTGTTTTCTTCTGTGAGGATTTCAACTATTGAATTTCATGCAGAGTGCTCTATTTAAGCTGTCTATATTTACTGCCTCCTCAACAAGCCCCTCTGCAATCTATCTCCACCCCAGCGCCTGCTTATCAAACTGACTAAATCAATTTCATGTCTGTCATTGATGCAGCTCTGTTCGGTACATTGGGGTTTCTTTGCTGCTGCTCTCTTTGATTCAGGCATCCCTCTTCTCCATATTAAAGGTCATCACTTCATCCATTCATTTGTGCATACTGTAAATAGTTTTCCATAGTTCCTTTAGTCCTATTCCGGGTTTGTGAGGGTAGCACCGTAGACAGGTTGACACTCCATCACAGGGCCACACAGAACCAGGACCCACGCACGTCCCCTCCTACGGGCAATTTAAAATCTCTAATCAACAAAACACATATGTGATAATAACAATATTTATTGTAACTTCTAATTTCCATCTACACATTTGCAGTGTAGTGCAGGATGTTTGATTAATTAAGTGAACCCAGAAGTGAGGATGCAGAAGAGATATTTCTGTGGAGTACAGTATTCAGTCCATTCCTCGTTCCCTCCCCCAACCACCTCCACTCCCTCAGTGCCACTCTAGCCCTGCGGTGTGTCGTGTTCTTATATAAGAGCGCAATCCTGTGGGATGCTATAGGAGTCTTTGATGGCCACCACACAAAGCCGGAAAGGCAAAGAGGCAGGCTTTGATACCCATATCAATCCCCCATGTGCTTTCTAGCTTTATAATAGAGCCACAGTATTTCTGCCTCTTCTGTCAGCACGTGGATACTACTGTAACACCCCAAGGGAGAAATTTGCAATAGTTTAGAGAATGAATTGATGTACACAAACAGTATATATTCGTATGTGCATATTATGAATTCACAAAGGTGCAGTATCCATGTGCATATCTATACATACAATATTCATAAGTTTTCAAGAGAGCGTGTGAATGCATGCATAAAGGGAATACACAAGCAGAATATCAACATCCTATAGTTGCCTTGGATCTCTCCTGCAGTCGAGTCAAGCATGGCACATAGAAAATGCAAACAACATACAATGTCGTCAATAAACTGACGTCATTTAAAAGGAGCAAGGATCATTCCTAGTGTCCCTCAGAGAATTTGCTCTGCATTCATCTTTTTTTGCACTCATCTTCATGTTCATAGTTTGTTTTTTATGTACGTACCAAATGGAAGTTGCCTATAACACACTGAAAAAGATGCTTGTACAGTAGTACACACAGATCACTCATATGCACATCTGTCATATCAGGTGCAATGACTCTGTTGGAGCTGTGCAAACCACAGGTGTGTGTTCTTGCAACACAGTGGTATGTGTGTAACATGGTTCTTTGCATGTCTTTCAAGCTCAGTTTCATGTGGCTTGCACCACCTGCTCGGGTCACTTTTCCGGTCAGAGAAGACAAAGATAGATAACGCTCCAAAATATCCAAACAGTATCAGCTCTAAAATGTTCAGTGTGTGCAATGTTTTTTTTTAAATTAGAGGATCCTATTATGTGCTTCAAAACTGATTCAACAGAACATGTTACAATGTAAATTAGTAGAATAACTATAATCAATTGGTTACATGATGCTGTTGGTATACAATCAGCAATTTATAGTTAGTAATTAAAATGAGCTGCCCTGCTTTTGTTCAGCCATAGGCAGTGACACCTCACTATAATTACAGTAGGTGTTTCTTGCTGAATTTATGTCATATGGATATTCTTGGATATGCTTGTGGATGGCAGACAGAGAAGAGGAAAAAATGTCTTGGATATTTAGCTTAAACAACACATTTTCTCTTCTGTTCTCTTTTTTTCTTTTATGGGTAAAAGAAAAATATGAAGATAGCAATACTAGTGTACCCTTTGCTTAGAGATATTGAGTGATTTCTCACCAGACCTTTTATTCGTATTTGGTTGTAGTTTGACACTTATTTCTTGGTCTGACAGTTTTTGAGTGATCACAACTCTGCAACAGAAGGGCAGCTATATGAAACAAGGAAACAAGAAAATAAATGATTGGAGGTGGAAGCTGAAAGTTATTGGTAAAGGAGTGTTCTGAGTGTGAAGATGGATTGGGAAGCAAATTCAGGCAAAAGGAAAAGAGAAAAAGAGGAAGAAGATGGAGGAAGAGGCAGAGTCATGTGGCAAGCATCCTCATCATGGACTGTAAGAGTGTATAACAGGCCTTCAGCATGCCTCCAAGGCCTTAGCCCAGTTGGCTAGTACAGTCTTGTGAAGAGCCTTTGTACCATCTATTGTATACAAAGTCAAAATAAGAGCAAAGAGGAAGCACGTAGGATGGAGCACTTTGCAAGAGAAAATAATCCCAAACAAGAAAGGAATAGAAGAAAACATGGTAAGAAAAGGAAAAAACAGGACAAAATGAATAAAAAATCTAAAAGGCTGGGAAGAACTTGGAGAATATGAGAAGAGAGAAGGAAGGAACAGGAGGGCTAGATTAAGGGGAGCCCCAGGTGGAATAGGAAGTAAAGTTGCCAGCTCTCCCTCTGGCATGTGTCCTTGCCTGCAGGAACACCCAAGGACCAGGGAGAGGGCAGCTGGTCCTGAGGCACGTTCAGGCCAGGATGAGCAAGCCGTAGCCCAGTCACGCCAACAGTGGGCATCCCATGCCAGCAACGGTCCCCGTGCACAGAAAACCATGTCAAACTAAACCTCTGTGAAATCTCTGAGAATAAAAAGCTACAGTGATCGTGACTGTCTGGTGTTTAATTGCAGAAACTGCCAACTCCTTAGATTCTCCAAGAAATATTTTCACTGTGACAGAAGCTGTACTTCTACGTGAATTTTAGATTGTCCTGATTTAAATAAATAGAAATCAGGATAGCCTACTACTAATGATTTCTAAATGTGCAGTCCCTTCAGGAGGTAGCATTCACCATTTATTTCATTTACTATTAAGATGGTTATTGCTTTTCTAATCAGTACTTTCACCTAGAAATAGTCATTTAAAGCTGTGTGGTCATTTGCATTTTTGGAGTTTAGTTGGATGTTTTCCTCTGGCTTAGAGTATTTTCTCCCTCACACCACCAGACTGTGTAGATGAGGCTATTTGTTCCATCCTGTCATTAGCCAATGACAGGCAGTGTCTTCCTGATGTAATCACAGGTCATTAGGAAAAGGCATTATTTCTGTTATTTACCACAAACTCAGTATAAACTATTTATAGTCTAGTCTGTGAGACACGCAGCTGGACAATAACCAGATATTTCCAATTACAAGGTGAAGATGGGCCAGCACTCTGATTGGGTTTTAATGATTAATGAGATTTTAGTTGACTTTCTAACCTCCCAGTGTGCCCTTGCACTCAGCTGCTACATCCAAACAGACAAGAAAACTACAGTATGTCTGAACTAGTATAATTCACTAATGTTTAAACTTTGTTTTTGTTGAACTACTAATTTAAACTTTGAAAACAGACTTTCAACAAAAGAAAGTTAAGCTTTTAAAAATATTTTTAGTGATCAACTTCCACATATGGATTACAGCTGCTCCAAGATATTTTATTTTAGATTTATGTTAAATTAAAAAAGTGCATACACACTAGCGCATGCACACAGTAGAACATTGAAGCCTTATCTGATTACAAACAAGCTCGTAACTTTATTTACATGTCCATAAAATGTGTTTATGTGTCCAAAGCATGTCATGGGCAAAATCAACTTTTAATCTGCAGAGTACAAGCTACTGTCTCAGAAAATGCAAGGTTGTGCAGCCAGGATGCTCCACTCAGAAGAATGGAAGATCCTTAGTGGACCTTAAAAGATAATTTGCACATTGGGTGAGGAACCAATGAATCAGGAGCTATGAGGCTCTGTACATTTATTTATCACTGGATTATACATTTCTGGGCCCGGGTCAGAGGCTGAAATCAGGCAAGTTCTCAGATCCAGGCGAGTCTACGTATATCCAGTTCAACAAGATGAACAGTCTCACTCATACACTACAGATATCATTAGCAACAGCTTGAGCAGAACCATGACAGCTGGGAAACTGTTTTGTATGTTGTAATGTACAGAAAAGATGCTGAAGTTATGGATAATTCAATAACTTGTGTAAACAGTTTGTAATTCCTATATTCCCCGATTAAGAAGCGGACCTTGTACTATGATGGGACTCCTTAGGGTCCATTCACTCCTTGTACAAGGGGTGTTACCAATGGTTGCTTATCAAACTACCTTCCCATGCAGTTTGTTAGCACTACAACCAATCAGAACAGCGAACCAGGTGAGATATCCAGAACGACAGAAATTAGTCATGGGAGAGAGTGTTGTGTAGAAGAGTAAATTAAACTTTTGTCCTAGCCTGTCAGCAAAACAGCAAATACATCTACATTGCAAAGGAATGGTTTGAGTGCCATCTTTTGTTCAAGTCTCAAAGACAAAGTCAGACTCTGTAACTGTTGATGTCAAAGTTGCTATTCCTCAGCTGTAGCAATCTACACTGTTTACCACCCATACTACATCACTTCTCTGTCACCATCATGTTAGCTATACCCACAGACTCTCACTACAAAGATAGACTGACTTGATTAACTTTCCCCAACTTTTCAGCATTTTAATGAGCTCCAAGGGACGATAGCTCGACATACCTGCAAGGCACATTGAAATTTGCTTAAGGTACACCCAGAAATCTAGGCTAATGATCAGATGAAAATATATTAGAACTGCTGGTAAACACTCACAAGAACAATGAAGTTTGCAAACTAACAGACAGGAATGTTTCCCTGCAGAGGAGCAAGGTGACAAAGTGTGGTGAAAAAACTGAATGTTCTGACTTCAATCAAACCGAGTCCCCAGTAGTACCAAGTCTACTGGATTATTAGGTGGAAAACAACTTGAGAGTTTGGGATTCAAGACTTCTGAGTCTGCTCAAAGAGTCAAGTGATTAACACAGATCTCCAGGGATTCATGCGTAATTGGAGATGTTTCAGTGCCTCCCAGACATGGGCTTTCAGTGTTTTCACTTTTTTTTTACAATTT
Organism: Zenarchopterus dispar; assembly: GCA_028564865.1. Classification (NCBI taxonomy): domain Eukaryota; kingdom Metazoa; phylum Chordata; class Actinopteri; order Beloniformes; family Zenarchopteridae; genus Zenarchopterus; species Zenarchopterus dispar. The sequence continues at coordinate 4,740,655 of JAOWBL010000020.1, read as the reverse complement.
TGACCAGAAATAGGTCTATTTTACAACTTCATTATCTCATGTTGCTTTTATAGGACAACCAAAGATCTGCAAAACATTGCATGAGGGGTCAGTACACCCTAACCCTAACCCTAACCTGACCTGTGTGTTTCCTCGTCTCAGCTCAAGAGTTGATGAAAAGCTTACCAGCAAACACGGCTTTCAGAAAATCAGGGAGAGTGTTAGAGGACATTTTACGCCAAAAGGGGTCATATAATTGTGAGATGAAAAAAACGAGTTAGTGGATCTAACCACAAGAAGGTCATGAGCAAAGTCAGCAGGAAGACAATAGATCTCAATGGACTGGATGTGTGTTTCACAAAAAATTTCAGCCAAATACCACAGATCGACATTTCCATGTATGTTTGTATTTGGGTACTGTCAAATGTCATCTGACAAGCTAAAAACATATGTAGACCAAGGTTGTTACATATGTATGCGATCATAGTCACATACCCCACATACTAACAATGTTGGAGTGGACCAGTACATGCTTTAATACCGTCCATCATCCACTTTAGAAAACACACATTAGTACTTGCCATTCAGTATCATAACATTGTTAACAGCTGGACAAAAAACATCTTTTTCTTGAGAAATGTAACTAAAATATTAATTTGAACACATTGTTCTTGACACATATACTCTTTTATAGAAAACAAAAGCAATAATGTAAAATACTTTGCCAAGCTAAGCTTTTAAAACTAATTCTGGTTAGAGGGTTGTTTAGATGCAGATCAGCAAACCCTCAGTTAATTTGTTTTTTGGGCAAATGACTGAGGGTGTCTACTTAGCAGCAAGGTAGAGGCATTTTGTTCAGTGTTGCATGATTGCAAATGTGTGTGTGTGTGTGTGTGTACCTGATAAACTGTTCTTTAGCAGTGTGTAGGTGTCAAGTGTACAGTATGTAGCAAAACCCCTGGGAGCGCCGTTGTCCCTCAGTGCCAGCTAATAGAAATCTAAATAAAGCAAATGTGACATGAAATACAATTAAAAAGGATTGTATTTCATAACACTGATTAACAACATTTATCAGTACTTAGAAGTAATTGTTTCTCATTTCCCAACCAATTGTATTAACATTGCTCAGATTGAGTGAACTGAGCATTTTCAAACAGTTTATAAATTTGAAGGGGGAAACTACATATTTATTGGACTCTGATTAAAATCAGGTTTAAAATGTGTAATTGTCTAAACAAAGACATTCTGTATAATGACATGTTCGTCAGTGTGACCTCAGTGTCCTGACATATGAGGATCAGTGTAAGAGCTCTACAATAATGACATTTTTAAATCCTGGGTACATTTAGATTCCATATGTTTTGATTGCTTTTATTTTTGTGCAACATTTGGACAAAAAGAGTTTCCCAGACGTAGTGGTGCTCAGGAAATCCTAATAAAGAAGCCTGAGGAAAAGATGAAGAGGCAAGCAGAGAAGACTGCAGGACATGTGTGAAGTAACATGAGGGAGAATCTTGTAAGAGAATCAGAGCCAGCGATTAACAGTCTCTGTGTGGTGGAGAGTCCATCCTCTCTTCTCTTAAGTCTTCCAAGTGTGCTTTGCGCACTGTTACCATAGCAACACTGAGAGTTCCACAGGCTGACCACGTTCGCATTTCCACATACAGTAAGCTTACAGCTGCACACATGTACTGTACATGTTTGAACAGATACTGGATCACAGACGTGCAATCTGCCAAAAAGGCCGGATGAAATAACATTTCAGCTCAGAGTCAGAAAAAGTCCTCCACTGACATTATGTACTATTGTATTAACATTTTTGCTGTATATAGGTAAAATCATTAACTGATTAGTAAAAACTTGTTCAGTTCCAGTAGTCTAGGTTAGAACCAAAATCAAAAGTCTTTTTTTGATTCCACTTTTTTTTAATATATTTATTTGTTTTTATCTGTTTGGATTATACATTATGTGGTTCTGGTGTTATTGTAGCCTGATAGATCAAACCCACCTCTAGAAAGGTGTAGGGTCTGAAAATGATCTATAGGATCTCCCCATCCAAGGGGCAGCATCAAATTGCCTTTGCACATGGCTGGTGAGCACTATGACCAATCAGAGCAACAGACGGGGTGACATATTGAGGGCAACAGAAATGAATCAGTGGGAGAGAATGTTGTGTAGAAGAGTAAATTAAACTTTTGCCATAGGCTGTCAGGAAAACAGCAAATAGATCTGGATTGGAAAGGAGTGATTTAAGTGCTATCTTCTGTTCAATTTTTTAAGAAAAGTCCAAATCTGTCAAGGCCATAGCAAATTCAAACAGCTGTTAATCCTCAACTGCAGCCATCTGTGGTGTTTACATCCAGATTACGTCGCCGCTGTCTCATCATTGTATTAAGTCCCCTTAGAGACTCTCCCTACAGGGATAGACTGATTTGATTGGCTCTCCTGGACATTTGGGCATATTTGTCAAGCTCCAATGGATGGCAGCTAAACATACCTGCAAAGCAAGTGTGCTAGCAGTACATTTAGATTTCTATAGTTGTTTCTCTTTCTAAGGAAAATTAACTAAACAAAATTGTTGGGAAAGATTGTTGATCTGCATCAAACAAGCAAAGCAACTACGGAGTTTGCTGGTTGTACAACATATCTTAATTTCATGTTGCCTCAGTTAGTCACTTCTTGGTCTGGCAACTTTGTGTTCAAGCTCAGCTAACTTCTTGAATAGACAGAATTACTTACCCCCCCATCAATAGAGACTTTAAATCCCTGATGACATGGTATTTTTCCAAAATAACAATCCCAAGCTCCAACTGTGACAAATTGGTTGCAAGAAGTATGAGACATCATTTTCACTCACGGATGAGCCAACACACAGTCCAGATCACTACAATGAAAATCTTTAGGATGTTCTGGAGGAAACTTTACCCAGTTTTCTGACTCTCACATTATCAGTACAAGTTATTTGCCAATAAATAATTAAACATATAAATAAATAGGACCCTGGACAAAAACAATCAATGTGACATTTCATGCATTATAATCACAGTCCGTGTTGTAACCAAATCAAAGATGATCCAGCGAGATATGAGAGTGTGACAGTTTTTTTTAACAGGCAGTGTACGCTGTAAAAAAGAAGCATCAAATGCTGTTGCCTGTAGTTTGTTATTAACTATCATTTTACAGGTAATTGTATGGCTCTAAACATGCAATTACAGATTGTGAAGGGTTGAGCTGCTTGCCCGATGTAAGAACATTCAAATTTGATTCAATATATCTCAACTCCTGTCCTCCCACGTTCAGTAACCCTTTCAGCTTCTACCTGGTTAATTATCACTGGCTGCTTCTACAAACCTTGTGCTGTCACACTGCACTGATGCACTGAAGGAAAGAGAATTCCATTCGCTGGATATAAATGACAAGGGAACATACAGTTTGTACTCTTCGTGTACTCTTTTTGTAAAAATTGCTTTCCTCTGCTTCTCTGCAGCCCCCAGACAAGGAAGGCGGTCTGCCAAAGCAGGTGGGCAACAAGACTGAGTGCGGTCTGCTGGGATTGGTCTTGGATCTGAAGCGAGATTACCAGCCAATAAGAAACCAGATCCCTGAAGAAAAGCTTTACAAAGTCTACACCTTCAACTCTGTCAGGAAGTCCATGAGCACTGTCATCAAACTTCCTGACGGGAGCTTCCGCATGTACAGCAAAGGAGCCTCTGAGATTGTGCTCAAAAAGTGAGTCCTTTTTGTTTAAAAAAAAAAAGAGAAAAGTTCGGTGATTCTGTTTTATAAACATTATGCAGTTAAGCAACCCAATTTAGTCAGCTTTTATCAAATCTATATCAAAAATATTTTTTTAATGAAATAACATAACTGAGGTCTGAAATTCTTTAAACTCACTTAAATTCAACATGACAATGACAAATGAAACTTTTCTTAAATATTGCCCATGTATAGACAAATGGACAAAAACACAACCTAATATTAGGTAGCAGCATATTAAAAGTAACAAAATTACATACAGACAGTAACTGACTTTTTTTCTACAGTGTGCAGCTGCTGAACATAGTTGTATGCCAGTAAATCTGTTTTACATCATATTCAGTTTATGAGTATTTAATTTACATTATATGTATTTCGTTACTGCAGTAACTGCAGTACTTTTGTTCTGCATGCTGGACATGCCTTAAAACTGGAAAATGAATAGTATGTTTCTATTCAATTCAGTGTTTGAAGGAGTGAAATTAGAAGATTACTTTAAATTATCAAGGAAATGTTATTATGTTGTTGGAGGAGTTAGCATTTCATTGCATCCACATCATGGCAGGATTGGCCATTTGGGAGCTTCAGGAGTGTTCCCGGTAGGCCACACAACAGTTGCGAGGATGTTCTAATCATGAAAAATAAAAATGAATCAATTAATTAAATAAAAACTAATTTAAAAATCACTCTGCCACTCAACCTGCTCTCTATGCTTTTTTAAAATAATGCCGTTATTGCTGATGCAGTCCTCCCTCGTGAATTGTCAGGGTTGACTGAAACCACATAAAGCAGCTTCAAAAGCTCTTTTCAATTCACAGCCATAATGCAGCAATTAAAAGCTCTTTGAAAAGGTGAAAAAGGATGGCATAAAGATGTAATTAGGCCGTGAAAAGCTTAGGTTTAAATAAAAAGAAACGAAAAAGGGGGAGTTGGAAGGTGACACAGCCAAATGTATAAGACTACCTGTACATGATCTTTTCTAAGAAGACAAACTAGTACAGAACTGGAAGAAGGAGATGATGGTGATTCTGGTAGATACTATGGATTGTCAGAGTTTCAACATTTTGCTTAAAAAAATTTAAATCAGCAATAAGGATTTTCTTCAAAAGTCATTGGAATATGAAAAACTGAGAACAACCCTTTAAAAAAGACAGAACTTTCCTCCTCAATGCATATGATTGCTGAATCAAAAGAGGTAGGACAGATGAGGTAGAACGCAAGTTCAGCTTCACAAAGTACATGAATAACATTTTGTAGACAAGCATGTCGGAAAAGTTACTAATCTAGTTCATATAGTTTACAAGATATAAGTTCAGCAGCATAAGGAAAAGTTAGTTACCATGTAACTTAAGACAAGGGGATGACTCTTTTCCAGCACTGATTAGCTGATAAGGTTTTCACAGTCGTGATGAAGTTACTTGGCCTTCTTTATGATTTTCATTCGCCTCTGTGATCACCATGGTTGAAAACCACTTAAATTAAGCTTGATTTAGCTTTAGCTTTCTTGTCACAGGCATTTTGACAGCACTCATTTGTCACACAGTACTCATTTTTCCCCCATGATGCCTTTTTTATAATCTTCCAAGGCATATCAGGGCTGGAACAACAGTGGAAAAAAAAACCAACAAAAAACTGTTACTCCTTTCAACCTCTGTGCAATTCACACAACACAGTGGGGTTGGAGTATAGGTGGTACACAGGTGGAGCAAACTGTGTGAATAAGACTTCCGTTTAATATAGTTTAATGGCTGCAAAATCTTCACATAGAGTAGCTGAAACTGTCAGTAAACACAGGTATTAATGCATCGACAACCAGCTAAAAACAGAGAAAGCACACTAGGGCTTCATAAATCTATGCGTATATTTGCATCTACTACCATCTATTACCACCAGATTCACCCATGCTTTGTAAAATTGAGATTGGATTGTAAGAACTTGTGTCTGTTTTTGAATGTGACTCATTCGCAGATTGCGAGTGCACTCCCATTCCTCATTATTTAGCTTTTACTCGCCCCCAGAAATGACCATATAAGCATGTGCAAAGTACGTCTTCAGCCTGGAGTTGTACCAGTGGACATGATGCACAATAAAAACAAGAGAGAGAAAGGAAGAGTAATTATTATTATTTATGACATTCTGGTAGAGGTACTTTAAAACAAGTTAAGTAAAGAAACCTTTTTTTTTCTCAAATTTGCTCTTTTCGCTTACACCTGTGTGACGGACCAGTAAGGCCCAGATCTGGAAATTAGATTGTCACAAAGTAAATGCTCTGTCTTTTGTCCAATGGAGCATCTAAAAAGTGAGGCAATGGCAACAACATTGCATATATTACTGGAGATCCCTCTTTATCTATTGACCTTTAAATTAGATTCCTCCACAGGAGTCAACTGCACATGCTTATATTATATCATTTATAATATATAAACTCTTATCTTATACTGTATATGTTGTATTATGTGCTATACCACTATAGAAAGCCAGGGGAAGTACTGCTTTTAATAAACACTTTAGGAAACAATAGGTAAGAATAAAATGTATAGTGCATTCATTTCCTTAATTGTTTCTTTTTTTTAGTTTGTTGGCCCACAAACTTTGTAGTCTTATTGCAGCTCAGATTAATCAGTCTGCAGAAAACAGGGGACTTTAAAAAACTGATTTTATCATGCTTTTGTTTTTTAATTTCAAGCAGTTTCTGTTTAAGCTGGAACATGCTCCTTTACTTGCTACTACTAATTTATGCAAAATTCTCATAAACTAAAATAAAACGTCTTTTATTTTTACATTATTCTTATCTTATGTGGAAATAACAGTCCACATAAGAGTGCATTAGTATTATAGGGTCTGACAATGTCAAGTAATATTTATAAGCTTTCAGTCTGTACATACCTGTGAAAAGCTCAGAAGTACTAACATAAATACATACAGTTCAATCAGCTTACGCACAAATTTGTTTTGCTCACATTTCATAAATGAGGCCCACTGTGTGATTTTGTCAACAAAGCAGTGAAATCAGAGCAATAAAACATTGATCTCTGATTGTTTCAAATGTATAGTCTACAGCGCACATAAAAACATGGAAAAGCCTGTGGAATCATGCAGCATTAACAGTTTTTAATTCAATGGAGCCAAAGTGCATTAAACATCTGCGGTGGAGAAAGAAACACAGAGACAACAGCAATCGTAACAACAAATCAGTCTTTTTGATTATAAAACATTAACATCTGATTGTTTCAGAGTTGTTAAACCGTAGGGCCATAAAAAGAAAAGCATGCAAAACCTGGTAAAAATGTGCATTATCTAAGTGAGTGGAGATGAAACACACTGCAGGAAAGAATTGAACCTGACCAATAAAGATTCATCTTTAATTGTTTAAAAGCAAATATAATTTAAGGCACTAATAGAAACTTTCTATAGTTATTTGTAAAAGTAGCAAACTTGCTACATGAGTGCATTTAGCATCTATAAAGCACACTTCACGTTGTAACTGTCTGTACAGGTGCTTTGATCTCTGCAGCAGCCTCAACACTCCAGCAGAGAGTATTGGGAAGGAGAGACACACTTCAGTGAACTTCATTTGCCTAATACCTTAGTGAAAACACAAAAGACACTTGGCTGAAATAATCCTTCAGCTTCTTGAAAAGACCTCGGTTCTGCTTAAGTTCTGGGTGCAGAGGGTGACAATGCAGCTAAGGTCTTCTTTTCTGATTCATTAGTTTGTCTTTCATTTCTCATTTGATGTACCCTCCCTCTCCCACTCCAGCCACTGGTGGTTAGCAGCCCAACTTCTGATCCTTTAGCAGGTCGCTGTGTGTTTTGAATGATTAATGCTCCAGTAACAAAACATGCCTGGAAGTCAACAACTTTCAAGGACCAGTTAAGTTTTCCAATACTTCTCCTACAAATGAATTTCTCTCTGATGGCACTTCTTCTCCAAATCCTAAAGAAACTCCACCCTCGCCCATTCCTCTGCGGGTGGTTGCCCTCTTCAAGCTTGGGTCCTCTACCAGAGCCCAGGGAGCTTGAGGGCTCTGCACAGTATTTTTGCTGTTCCTAGGACTGCACTTTTCTGGACCAAGCTCTCTGATGTTGTTTCTTGGGAAATGCTGGAGCTACTCTCCCAGCTTGGAGGACACAGCTCCAGCTGCTCCAACTACTATTGCTACCACTGATGCCTTCACCTTCCAGATCTCTATCTCCTCCTTCACCCCTGGCCCTTCAACCAGTTTGTTATGTTGCTTCCTCTTGATATTGCTGTCACTTAGTATCCCTACATCAATCACCACTGTTCTCTTCTGGAGTTTATCAACCAACACTATGTCCGATTTGTGAGCCATCACAAGTTTAGTGGTCTGGATCTGCAAGTCCTCCAGGATCTTTGCCCTTTCATTCTCCACCATTTGTGAAGGTATCTCACACCTTGACTGGAAATATGTTGATGTACACCCCAACAAATGTCAAGTTATACCCAGAATTTTACTCTTTGGATTTTTTAAAACTCCTTTGTACTTTAAAATTTTTATTAGTAGTACTTATTTATTTTGTTTCCATTTTGACTTTTTTCCCCCATGGCTTAGAGATTTAACTACATTGCTTTGTTTTCTGTGTTGGACTGATTTTGTGCAAGAAGTGCAAGTGCTGATAAAAACAATGTTATATCATCTTAAGTAAACCTGAGTCTGACTGCCCTGCACCCCATCTCCATTTACAGATGCAGCCATATTCTTAACGAAGTGGGTGAGCCGAGGGTTTTTCGTCCCCGAGACAAGGATGAGATGGTGAAGAAAGTGATTGAGCCCATGGCTTGTGATGGCCTGCGGACCATCTGTGTGGCTTACCGTGACTTTCCCGGTGATCCTGAGCCCAACTGGGATGACGAGAACAACATCCTCAGTGATCTTACAGCCATCTGCGTTGTCGGGATAGAGGACCCTGTCAGACCAGAGGTATGAGTTGATATCTTGGTTAAAAAAAAGTCAGGGATTTTAGAAGTTTTCTAAAATTTAATATGGTGGCTAGGATTGTCTAATGCTTCTGTGAAATAAATGAGAATAACTGTAGCTGGATATGTAAATGGACAGACAGTAGACAGGCACACACAGACAGGAAATTGATTATGCAATAAGTGATTTATCACAAAGTGATTTTGCACAGAGGCTTTATGATGTGTTTCACATTAAGAAAAGGACTAACTTCATTGGAGCTGAGCAGAATCTTTATGCAGGAGGAAATGTGACGTCTCTTGTTATGGTACAGGAAAACAGCAAAATAGCTGACTTCTGCATTTCTCAACTTTATTTTTTCATCTTTTCTTCATTTCCCTCCTCATATCCTCCTAACTTATCTCATCCTCAATCCCAACAATTTATTTCCTTTAAACCTCTCTTTGTGGTTTAAGGTCTGACCTCTCAGCTCTGCTCATTGCAGCATCTCTGGTCGTATTGTGATTTTCTTTTTATCCTCATGAAATTTCTCATTGACTTCAAAATACTAATTGTATGTCCTTTTTTGAAAACTTATTTTCTTTTACATATTTGTTCTGTGCTATGGTGGGTATAGGAAAGTTTGTTGTTAATTATCACTTTAATATCTGTGATGATAAGCAACAACTACAATAGGTAAGGTGTTTATATGTGAGAGCGGCTGAAGTAAGACATGAGTTAAACAGAGAGGCACAGGAACATCTGAAACATCTCTGTATGGATTTTAGACAGCGGGCTGAAAGAAACTGCAGACAGAACAGGAAGAGCACAGGAAGGAAGATTGCAGTGCTTGTTAACGATGGAAGTCCCGGAGACGATTTTAGAAGAATCATCTTTGTGGTCAGGATATTGAGCTGTAAGCTTTGAGTTCCCATCTATGTTGTCTGCAATGAAAGTCCACATGTGCTGGGTGTAATGTAATCAAATCAGTTGTTGCCAGGCAACAAGAAAAACAACCCAATACATTCACAACCGTATCTGTCTATCTTGGGAAGTACATGTTTCACTATCTATCTATCTATCTATCTATCTATCTATCTATCTATCTATCTATCTATCTATCTATCTATCTATCTATCT
>JAOWBL010000020.1:4677913-4704922 GCA_028564865.1 Zenarchopterus dispar | reverse complement strand
TATATATATATATATATATATATATATATATATATATATATATATATAATCTTATATTCTGTCTTGATCAACACTTGCAAGTCTATAATTTATAGAGCATAAACATTAACTGCACTGCATTAAATGGAATGAAATGCATTACTATAAGTTATCCTTTGCTATTCTTTTTCTTATTTTTCAGAGTGATTAAAGTGGTTATTTAATGGGTTCATCAGAAATATCCCAAGGTTTTGGTACATTGACATCATCGTGGATTCACCTAAGCATTAGCCCACTGGTGAAAGTAGTACCATCAGCATGCATTGCTGTGCCTGCTGTGGGAGCACAGCCTGTGAATATAGATTGGGCTCCCACAGCTTAGAAGCAAGGGCCGATTTCCAGGAAGAATAGCCTTTTATTGGGCCCCAAGTTGAATCCCACTGCTTCCCTTTGGCCCAGTAGAAGGCTGCTGTAACTGACAGTCCTTTACAATGAGCCAACACTGGTGGAGGTTCGGGGGCTCTTGTTTTTTTTTTTTTTCTTCTTCTTCTTCTTTTTTCTCCTTTTCTCAGACCGAATTGATTTTGAAATTACTCATTCTCAGCCGGGTGTGCGTGTATGGATTGGGTATATTTTATGTGCATTCATCCATGCATGTGTGTGTTTGAATGGTTTTGCATGGACCCACACTTGCACACGTGCACGTTTGACTGCCAATGTTGGCAATTGTCTTAATGGGATAAGGGGGGACTATGGTTCCTGCTCAGGGGATGGGACTGTGGGATTGACATGGGAAAATGCACATTGCTTTCACCGAACTAAAAGCTATGGTGTTGGTTTATACAAAACAAAGGTGATATATGGTTTATTGTTATCTCTCAAACACACCTCAGCACTTTAAAAATTCTACAAATTGGCCATAAAAGCAAAAAACTAAGAAGTCATGACACTCCTTTGAAAATTTCTAAAGCTGCTAAACAAATAAATGTTTTCAAAAACTGAAATGAGAAATGGACCTGTACATTAAATGAGAATAATCTTTGTATGGAAGATTAAAGATTCACAGTAGGCATAAGCAACCCCTGAAGAGACAGTGGGTGAGTTGCAGTGAAGTATTGTGATCAGTAGGGGTCATCTGTAGCACAATGTTACGCTTAGTTGTTTCTCCGAATCCTGCTGTGTGACAAAAGCTGTTCTTTGTTGTGGCCCCACTTGACAACCTTTATGGTAAAGAAGCTTTAATGTTCGAGCAAGCTGTCAACTGTGGTACAATAGACCAAATAAAGAGTGAGGAAAATCAGAATAAGTAACTAAACTAATCCTGATATTTACTTTATTCTATTTTTAAAATACCTTTGAAACAAACCACCTGACTCTTATTTTACAACTGTCAACATTACCGCATTATGCACTCATTTTGGAATTTCAGGCCTGAAGGAATTAGCAGATTAAAAGTTTAGAGGCCTGAACAACAAAGTTTTGGTATTTTTCTAATAAAGAACAATATAAATGATTGTCTTAATAGCTTTAAATCCACTCTTAGGCAAACAGTTGAGCATCTCATGTTTACTTCTATATTCCGAGGAAACATAACAAAAACTTCCATAATATTAAATACTGCATGCTCTTTATTTGTACTCAAAGTCCCAGTTTGTTAAGATAAAATGTAACAAGGTGACAGAAAAATTCAATGACTTAAAAAGTTGAATGATTATCACTTAAATGTAGAGGAGTAGGGCTATAGTGCAAACTAGCTATGCTTTCACAATACGACCAGAGAAAATCATTACTTCTCACAATGAAGATGCAAAATTTCAGTCCAAAGAAATGAGTCTGAGCAGAAAGTGAAACATGAACTTTCTCAAGCAGCTTATAGATCTTTGAAACTGTAGACCCTTTATTGACTTCAATCCTCTCCTTCTCTGTGTTGAAACTCACACCAGACTGTTGCAAAGTCTCTTCAAAAACCAAGAAAAGAAAGTCAAGTTGACCTCGAATTAAAATTTTCAAAGCTTTGCTTTGTTGAACAGTCTGACTATGTATATACTCACTGACCCCTTTATTAGGCACATCTGTGATCTCTGACAGAGTGGCTGGTGAGTGCATGTGTGCATTATTTGAAACCACATATTTATTTTCCTCTAGTAGTCACATATTCATAAAAGAAAGTTTCAGGGAAGATATGCTAACTTTTGCAAATATTCTCAAAATTTATTGAAAGTATTCCCATCTTAACTCACTTGAATTCTCAAAAACTTTTAGTTTAAAGCTGTACTTTTCCTTGGTAGGATGAAGATGCTCAGTAGAAAAGTGAATGTAGGTCAAGAGGTAAAAAAATATATGTATCAGGAGAAATGTGAAAACAACTTGTCAGTTTCCTGTGTAGACATACAAATAATGATTTTAAAGTGTTTTTATTTGGTCTAGCTTTGGTCAATTATAGCTTCCTTATTGTCCGAACAGTCTTATTTTTACAAAAACATCTCACAACATCCATCAATTTAACAAAGTCCTCCATTATGTCCCACCTTTGAACAGACCAGGAGGAATCAGTGAGTGGAATGCTCCACTGCATTTGGATGGCAGACGAGCAAATACATCCCTTGAGAAGTCCAGGATTCACATTTTCTAAAATGAGATCCATAGCCTGGGAGCATTAGCACAGATACAAAAACACACAAAACATGCTAAACGATATGCTCTCTTCATCTCTCTCACACACACAGACACGCAATCTCACTCAATTATCTGATGACAGCAGATGGACAGGTCTGTGATTACTGTTCCCCCTCTAAAGCTCACAGGTATAATTGCTCCATTCCCCGGTTCACTCTGTCGATACTGAGATGTCAGGAGGCGATAAGTGAATGACAGAATCAGACGGAAATGTGGGGGTGTCATATTTTCCAGACTGATAAAAATTTCATCTTGAAGTAAGCACAAGTTGAAGAAGAGGAGGGTGATGGATGACAGTGAAAAGCAGAACACAGATCACCAGCTGCCATTACTTTTTGAAATCTCCAGTTTGTCTGCATTACCCATGGTCCACTGCACTCTGGGACACAATAATAGCTCATGCATCAAATTTTTGTGAGCACCTGAGCGTGGAGACAGATCTAACGCAGAACTGCTGAATACATAATAGCACATCAACTTTAATACTACCTGTCACCCATGAAATATCTGCAGGACATTGGCTTAAAATAACAGTCATCAATATGATCTTTTTTACAGTTTCACAGTTGTCACTTTTGTGGTGAAAATGAACTATGTTGAACTGGAAACCCCTTTAAAGAGCATTTGATTTTGAACAGCCCCATTTTTAGACCGATTTTCTTTTGAGTAAAATTACATAGTTCATATCCAATGAGTAATCTCATATCCAATGAGTAATCTGTACAAAGGTACAATCATATGTGAAAGTTTGCACCCCCCTTTTTTATTCATATGTTTTGTGTATGTGTGTAAAAACATAATAAAAGTCATCTGATCAATGTGAATCTAAATGTAAGGCAAACACAACCTCAGTGGAATAACAATGTAAGCTTTTTTTTTTTTTTTAACTATGACATAATTTATTTTTAAAAACATTAAACAAGAATAACTCATGTGGGCAACACTAAGTACCATATTTCTGCTTGTACAGGAAGTAAAATGGTGAACTAGAGACAACTGCTGCTAATCATCAGCCCAACTCTGATGTCAATAGAGTCACAGCGGTGAAGTTGTCTTGTCTGGGGTTTTGTCTCGCATGCATTTCCTGTTTTATTTTGAAATCCTGACTCTCCTCTCGTTTCAGGTCACTTGCCTTTCCTCATGTCACGAGTCTGTCTTCCCTGATTCCTGATTGTGTCCACCTGTTCCCCGTTTCCCTCCAGGTGTATTTATAGTCTGCGTCTTTGTCTTGTGCCGAAGTGTCTTCGTTTGTAGTTCATAGAAGCCATATTGTATCTATAGCCATTGCCTGTCCCTTGCTTGAGAAATATTGTCTTGTAAGTTTCATATGTTTCATGTTTTAGTTTAGTTATGGGTCTCATAGCCTTTTCGTCCTGCGGGATTGTTTTCTGTTCTAATTAATTATTATTTTGGGAGTTTTTTTCGTCCTTCAGGATTGTTTTTTGTTGGAGACTAAACTATGTAACCACCCTGCATTTGAGTCCTCGGCTTATTCTGGGTGTGACAAACAGATGTTCAGACTCTATAATAGCAGATCTGTAGGCAGGTTGCTGGTTTAGAGCATGTATGTGAACATGGAAATACATGAACATTAGGCTTAGAGAAGGACTTATTGTTCCATAGCAATCTGGGATGATTATCCCAAAAGTAAGAATGAGTGTTGTTTGTTTGGAAGAGTTGCCAGTAAAAACTTCTTCTGTCTAAAAAGAACAAAACACAACAGATGTTTAGAGAACTGCAACTGAGCGAACCACAAGACATCTGGAACAATGTCCTGTAGACAGATGGGAGCTCAGTTTACTTGTTTGGCCTTGGCGCCAGTGCCATGCTTGGTTTAAAACAAACAGTATTTCAGCAGAAACACCTCATCTCAACTCTTATCATGAATCAGGACAATGATCTAAAGCACACTGAAAAATTTCAATTCAGTTCCATTAAAACATATTTTACATGAATAGACACCTGAATGGATGAAAAATAAGAGTCAAGGTTTTGGAGCTTTCTAGTCAAACATGGGAATTATTATTACCTAAATGTTTTTCTTTAATTATTAATTTTAATAAATTGTGGAGCAGTGAAGTTGCTTTTAATATTATATTATTAATATTTTTGTTTATTATCTGAAGTTGTTCTTATCCCAATATCGAGATATACTATCGAGTCAGATTATTTATATTGTGTTTTTACACAAACACACACACACATACACAAGCAAAAAAATAATAGAAGATTAAAAGAGGAGATAAACATTTTACACATGACTGTAAGTAATAAAGTGCCAGAGGTTAAAATAAAAAAGAAATATATTTTAAAATTGTACTCAAAGGGCTTTTTCAATGACTGGTAACATTTCCCTAAGCAACCAAAATAAGTTAAAAACTTACAACTCTTCTGCAGTAATGGGATTTAATTATACCTTGAAAGTTGATGCCAACAACTCCAACAGGTGTTCCAACTTTTGTTGATTATTTACAAACCCTCCATATTGAGAAAAACATTTGGAACAACCTAAGGATTATTTGGACAGCTGTTTATTTAAGAAATTTTTTTTTTTTTTTTTATTTTTTGCTGGAAGCAGTGTTTTGCTGTCGTAATGCTGATATAAAGGAATTTAATGGAGGATAGATTGCTATAACTCTTAAAGGCGTGGATCCTTTCTTCAGAGAAATTGCAAAGAAGGTCAGGGTATCAGTAAGTGTAATACATTTGTAGTTGCTGGTCTATTCTTCTGCCTTTTCCTTAAAAAAGAATATCTTAAAGCAGAAACAGAATGTCTTAAGCAGGATGTGCTTTGACCTATGAACTGTATTTTTCTTACTAATAAGTTTTACTACATGTAGAACAGTGTGTTTGATAGATAACAGGTGTGTGGAGGCAGGGTTTCAGTGTTATCCTTATAAAAGCATGTCTCAGATTTCCTTATAAGTATTAATG
This sequence comes from Zenarchopterus dispar, assembly GCA_028564865.1. NCBI lineage: Eukaryota > Metazoa > Chordata > Actinopteri > Beloniformes > Zenarchopteridae > Zenarchopterus > Zenarchopterus dispar. Next base: position 4,699,333 of record JAOWBL010000020.1, on the reverse strand, counting down.
TTTCTCTGATCTCTTCCTAACTGAATGTACATTGCTTTGCATTTCCTTGTAAGTATCATTGCTTCTTGGTCTGTTCTTAAAGGAATTTATATGCCTTATAAGTATCTAGTCTCTTCTTAACCAAATCTAAACAGATGTATAGGGTAGAGCTCCAGCCTGACTGGCTATGAAAACATTGTCCAGTCCTTTGGTCAGCAATTTTTTCCCAGTATTGGATCAGAAGAAATTCCAGATTCTGCAGATCTGTTTTGTATGCCTACGTTTTTTTTTGTTTTTTTTTTATAAACCTCTTATGTGTTCAAAAACTGGCTACAGAGCAGTCCTTCAGGCATTTTTCATAAACATCACCAAAGGAAGAAGTCTGGCAGACTCAAGACCAGGAACAGAATACAGAGACAAGCTTCTGAAAGACAACAGATTGATGATGCATGGCTTATATAACACCAGCTTTAAGCACACTTTAAAATAGGTAAACTGGTTAGTTACAACTAGACTTCAAGATTCAGGTTTGACAGCTCCAAAGAAATTAAGAAAAAGAGGCTTGACTGGCCCATGGAGCAGTGTTACTGGTCTACTGAAAACTGTAAAAACAACTTAAGGACTGCTGAACCAAACAGAAAATCTCTGATTCATCAACCAGGCTTTGTGTATGCCATCCAATAGATTAAAGGAGGTTCCTAAGTGTGTGAAACCAGCTGTCAAGCATGGAGGAGGAAGCATAGTGGTTGAGGCTTTTGGTGGATCCTGAGTTTTTGACTTGTACAGTGAGTAGTATCCAAAACCCTTTGCTGTACACTTCATTGTTGAAGGATTCAACCAACAGTGAGAACATAATCTAAAACATAACTCCAAGCTTTTACAGAACTAACCTAGAAGAAAAAAAAGTTATCGAATAACGTTTTCATCATGGGACCCTGCAGTGGACTTACAATTTGTCCTTAGGGAGCCCTTTCTTTTACCAAAGAGAGCTGGGATAGGTTCTGGCAGATCCCTGTGAACCTAAATAGGAATAATTCCATATAGACTAGGGCTAGATATATAAGTGATGCTGGCCTATTAAAATGCAATAGCCTCAGACAGTTTAATATTCAGCATAGCAATATCAGCCTCCTCCTCTCTGTTGGCGTGTGGCCTAGTGTGTTGCTTGCGGGTCTCACTCACTACTGGGTGGCCTGGTTGGTAGCTGCTCAACACCCATCTCTTGCCAAGCATAGAAATCTATTGGAGCCTGAGGCAAACTGTGATGATGAGTCAGTCTTTTTTTTCTTTTAACATAACTGATGTCACTTGTCTGATAGTGTCACCCAGCTGTTGAGTGTAAATAGTACTTTTAGTTGAGTAACAGTCCAGTTGTCACATTAGGGTGAAAGAGACTGAATTGCTGCAGTGGATTGGCCGCAGATAGTTTGTTGAACCTGAATTTGGGATCTATTGCACTGGGTTCTTTGTCTTGCATTTCCCCTAGTTTCTTTTCTCTTCACTTACCCTCACAGTTTCTTTTTGTGGTTAGTGAAAATTGTGCATCAATGCAGGCTAAAGCTTTCTCAGTGAAGTGACCCGTGTTTAAATGTTCTGGGGGTGTCTAGTTGAATTGCTCAAACAAATTGCTGTTGATATGAAAATGTGGGGTGGTGTCTCCATTGGGATGAAGGTTTTATACACTTGGCAGAGGACTGGTATCGCAGTGTGCTAAATGGCAGGTTTGGCTGAGGTTATGACTTTGTCTTTTGTAAGTCAGTCTGACCGTCCTTTGAGTGATCTCGACTCTAAACAAACACACCAAATGCAAATTTTCAGAGAAATTTCATTCACCTTTCTCTCCAGTCAAGATGCCTCACTGCTCACACTCTTAAATGTCTTTGTCAATTATTTACACATTTGGCTGGCTCAGCTAAATGAGGGTGTTTTACCAAATCTTGTTAATATTTCTAATCTCAGTTTGTGATGGAGATAATCCACTTTGAACAATCCTTTTAAATCCATTAGAACATCATAAAGTGAAGCGCAACAGATGCCAATGATTCTCTTATTCAGCTGGGATCACCGAAGAAAGGTCTAAAAGATTTCTGACTCACAATATCGCTGTGTCCCTGGTATTCAAAGAATATATTCTACATATGAGACAGGTTTTTTTTGTCTGCATAGATATTCATGATTAATACCAAATTTGGCAAAACCTGAAAGCCATATATGTATGCTTGCTTATTTATTTATTTATTTATTTATTTATTCATTCATTCATTCATTCATTCATTCATTCATTCTTGGTGCATGGCTGTGTGTGAAAGTGTGTTCCCTTCACCAGCCCTCTTGACTACCAGTCTACCATGTTTTATTGATCTCTGTAGGGGAAAAGAGGAAAAAAGAGAAAAAAGATACACGAAAAATGTTTCTGTCAAAGAGGACTAAATTCACTGACAGATGGATACGAAAGAACAGGAGAGGGAAGACAAGATTAAGATGGGTGCAGCTTGGTGACTGTGTGTTGTGTTGTAGTTTGCGTGAGTGAGTGTGTGACGTGTAGTGTTAGAATAAAAAGATAGCCAATTTAATCTAGGACAAATAGATATGTACAAACAGAAAAGGACAGTTAGAAGGGGAGGAGCATTCCTGTATGGTTGTATATTTTGTATGTGAGGTTTGTGTGTATGTATGTGTGTGGTGTGTGGTGTGTGAGGGATGGGTGTAACCTTGTGAGCACAATTAAAGGTCTGTGTCTAGGCTGGGTAGGGAGAAGGGAGGGCATAGATACATACCTGTTACATAATAGTACCATGTACATACTATCTATGTATAGTAATATAGATACGTGTATCTTTAATACTCATACATATACCAACATGAAGTCATATGCATGCAGCAACTTTACTATCTTTTATACGTGCATAACCGCACATCCGTTTCTGTGTATATACATATTGAGTGATGAAAAAGAGGTTGCATAGTCCTCAAAAAAGACAAACAAACCTGTAAACATCTATTTGAGAGTACATACATGTCCTAGGTTTGTCATCTATGTAGTCAAGGCCAGGAAACTATTTGCATACCACATTTCACCATCAAGGCTATTCAAGGTGCTTCAGATATAGATATTATATACCGTGTGGTGTGTACTATATTACGATTCATGGTTATCACACTGATGTAGAATAGATAGGTATTTTTATACATAAATGTAAAATGTATACATGCACCTACATATATGCATAAACATATATACAAACCTACACATATATACACATATACCTTTAATATAAATACCTACCAGAATACATACATACTGCATTTACATAAATGTATATGTGCATATGCATATAGACAGGGTTAATTGTGCAAGCAAATTTCTATAGCATCTCCTAGAGCCATAAAGGTTTGATGCAAGTATTGGCATACTGTGGCTTAAGTCCAAAAATGTTCTCATCTGCACTGATAGGTGCCTCAAACATGGACCATAAGCACTGATCAACTGCACAGAAAGTAACAAGTGAAACAGTAAATGCTGTCCTGAGAGCATTGTTACAACGTCTCCCATTAACGTACCACAGTCATTTTAGTTCACTTGTCTTGTTTACTTTCTCATTTTCTTTTGTAGCACATAGAAAACACTTACAGGTATCCTAGCAGCAACTCTCTTTTCCTCCTCTTCTTTTTTAAAAACTGTCTTAAGTGGGTAGCAAAATGACTCAGTTTGACTCCAATAACCAATGAAAAGTAAGTCAGTGGTTCTTCAGGAGGAAAGCAGCCAATCACTTTGTACCACCTTGCTTGTTTTGGAATCAGCAAGCCAGAAGGATAATGGCTCAGTAGAATGACCTGTAACCACCTTGTCAGCTGTGCCGAAATGAAATGTTTTCTATTTCAAGCTTGTCTGGCATTGTGTTGGTCAGAAGTTAATATGTGGGCTTTATCTTCACCTCGGTTAAGACCCTGCAGCTACTTTTGATGCTTAAACTCATACTTCTGACCATCATGACCATCTGAAACATTTTTGTACCTGCGCACATTTTTGGAGTTTCATTCTTACAAATTCACCTTTGGATAATGTTGTGTGGAGTGACATGAATAAAGGACTTGACTTTGCCTGAAAAGAACAGTGAGTTCTTGCCAGCCACTTTGGGTGGCCATACTTTTTATGCAGGGCACTTCCTTTAAGCTTCTAATGACGAGTGACCCTTGCATGAAGGGATTCTTAGAGACTGGGTCGGGCTTTTAAAGTCAGGGGAGTTCCTAGTGCACCCGTCTATCACGCCTGGAAACCAGGCAATCAACTTGTGTATGAACAAACTCTACAACCTCCTTTTTGAAGCATAGGGAAACAAATATTTTTAAGCAGCATGGGTCATTCACACTTTATGACTAGCTGATCATTCATCATTAGCTACTGACAATGACACTCCAATGTGTTAAAAATCAGGAAATCATTTGGACCATGTGACTGAGTGCAGAGTGACTTACAGAGAGGACAAAGAGGTGTAAGTTGGTATGCTGAGAGCAAAGCCTCAACTACACTTACAAAGGAAACCAGACTGTTGACATTGATCCATAAATCAAACTGAGTCACTGTCTTTGAAGATTATGGGGTGACTTCTCACAGAACTTGAACCAACAAACACATTCGGTAAAACACAAATTTGCACACACTATATAGGGAAATATAAATAGTTTTGTCCTGTAAAACGCTATTAAAGGAAACAGTCAAAACCACATGAAAATGCCACAAAGTAATCTAAAGATTAGACATATGAAATTGTATTTTAATTAATTCAACATAGAATTCCTACTCATGCACAACTGCATTCTACACTTTTATTTGGGTTCACCTGTAGCTCTTAATGTACTAAGGTGTTGTTAAGGTGAATTTATTATGATTTTGGCTTCACTGGGTCAAAATGTATCCCATGTCGATTTATAATCAACTACTTTCCAAGAAAACAGGTGCAATTTGACACAAAGCAGAATGAGGACGCTTCTTTTAGATTTTGATGAATAAAATGTTGGTTAACGGGATTAATTCATGTATAATATTTTCTGTGGCTTGTAACTGTTAGAAACCTGGTGTCCTGACCTTTTTTCTCTCTGTCTTTTCCTCTGCCTGCGCAACCCTGCTCTCTCTGTGCGTGGTAACGCCGCTGTGAGTGTGAGAGGAAGGCTGGTTACCACATGGCTTTTATCCAAGTAGAGGCTCTTGAGAGTGGACGCGCACTGAGTGGGAGCGCAGTCGCATGTTATCCATCGCCTTGCGCGAGCTCTGCACGCTCACTCCGCCGCCTCTGGGATCTTTCTTTTACACAGACGCAGAGACTTAACAATTTAGCTTTTGTTTAGCTGCGGACTCAGATTGTTTTGCTTTTGTTTTTGTGGCCCCTCTCCTCTTTTCACTCCCCTGACTGAAACATCCTACGTTTGTTGTAAAAGTGATTGTTGGTGCCCATCATTGCGGTAGCCAGAAGGAGGTTTGCCACCCTTCAGTAAGAGACTGGTGAGTTTGGTTTGCATGTTTAATTCTTCATTTTTCTAACACTTTTAAGCTTTTAAATGATATCAACTAAGAAGATTTTAATGTTGATGGAGTGTGTTGATTTCTAAATACTTTACTTGTATTTAGTTTTCTCAGCTGTTTGATACAAGTATATTAAGAGTAAGCCAATTTAGTACAGTGCGTTTTTCCAAATAATCCATTAGTGAAGTATTTGATCATTTCATCACCCAAAAAAGTGATTCTTTAAACCATTGAAATGTGGAAAACCTTGTGTAACCAAAATCCAATTTTGTGCTGTTTCCACTCAGTTGGAGCCTTTACATCTATTGCTCTTCAAAGTATTCGATAGGTGTGATCTTGCATTATTTGGCATTCAGATTCAAATGTCCCAGGAAAGATACAAATTCCAGGAGACATAAGAATTGAGCTGAGCCCTGTTAAAGATTCATCTTTTGTCCTTGTGTGTGCGGGTGTGTGCTTCTTTCCTCTCAGTGGGCTGCCTGAGCGTCATGACAGCTGAGAAGAGCGGACCAGTTATAAATGGTAAACCAGAGGATGGCAAAGACCCGGAAGGGTCCAGCTCAAGCCTTGACAATGGGGAGTACAATGAAAGAGGCCACTGGAACAACAAGATTGAGTTTGTCCTGTCTGTGGCTGGAGAGATCATCGGGCTGGGCAATGTCTGGAGGTTTCCCTACCTCTGCTACAAGAATGGAGGAGGCAAGATTTACTTTATCTCTGCCACTAGGATGAACATGAACATGCTTTTTAATAAAAGATTAGGTGATGGAGAGGCGTTTCTTTTGGAAAATTTCTATAAATAAAGCCAGCATTCCTGGAGGTAGGAAAGGGTTGACAGGAGTGGAAAAGAAACAAATTAAGCTATTATCTTGGAATACGTGCAGAAGTAAGATATAGTTATTATTTATGACATGCCAATAAAAAAGGTAGGTTATGTCATTACAACCCACTAAGCTGCTCAATGCGGTGCTTCCTCAGTATCCATAAAGGTCAACCAGCAGTGCAAGTGTGGCATCATAACAAATACTCTCATCTGATTTTCTTTACTTGGTTCTCAGTTTAAACACTAAACATCAATGCATTTAAAGCAACTTCTGCTCTGTCAGACCTTGAATGTATTGATAATAATGATCATATGCTGTATGTTATTTTGATTGTATGCAAAAAGGTGCCTTCTTTGTTCCATACGTCATCTTCTTCATCTGTTGCGGCATCCCTGTGTTTTTCCTTGAGACGGCCTTGGGTCAGTTTACCAGTGAGGGAGGCATCACCTGCTGGAGGAAAGTCTGCCCGCTATTTGAGGGTGAGAAGACTTGTTTTTTATATTTTTTATATCTTGTGCCATTGATCAGAATCAGAGTCAGCTTTATTGGCCAGGATTGTATACACAAATGAAGAATTTGGAGTCATTACTTTTCTCTCTGCATTTAAATTAAACAAAATGTATAAAAGCCCTAATTTGATAGAACAATAAACTTTTATGAACAACAACAGTTTAAAATAGTAGTGAGACACAAAATGGAGTATATGCAACAGTAAAGGGAACACTGGAGATTATTTGTCTAAGAACAAATAAAAGGACAAAAAAAATCATTTTGTTTTTCTGTGATGATCACAAAGCATCAACTAAATTCCAGATGTTTTATCAGCTTCTAATAAAATTTTGTTGCTCAGGTATGAAAGATGTAATATTTCACCTGCAGTTGTTTTCTTTTTAGATTTCTGCCATCTGTAACTCTTTTACCTATTCAGGTATTGGCTATGCAACACAGGTGATTGAAGCTCATCTAAATGTGTACTATATTGTGATTCTTGCCTGGGCCATTTTCTACCTCTTCAACTGCTTCACCACCGAGCTGCCATGGGCTGGCTGTGGGCACTACTGGAATACAGGTAAGAGAAGGGAACGCTGGCGATTATTCATCCAACAACAAATAAGAAATACAGAAAATATCTTCTGGGTAACCCTACCTTTCTAGTTAGAAAAACAAGAAAATAACAACAGTAACACACTGTTTTGTATTCACAGAAAATTGCGTTGATTATTATGGGGAAAATGCCACCAACATCACAAACCCAAACGCAACTTCTCCAGTCATTGAGTTCTGGGAGTGAGTACACTTTCTCTATCTCTTTCTCCACTTCTTCCTTATGTTCCTCATGTTTTTATGCACAACAATATCTTACAAAATGTTCCGTAATTGTGGCATTTCAGCTCGTCTGTGGGTTAAGAAGCCTCCCACCCCCTTTTTGACCTTATTCTCTATAATTAGTCAGCCCCTTCTCATATTTGCATGTCAGCAGGACATGGTAGGCCGACTGTCTCCCAGCTTGAGCCATGTGTGTGGCAGTGGATCAGGCCTTGTCAGTGTGTAATGCTGACCACACTTCCTGTCTCACTGCCAATAGCTGTGTTAACACTGCTGGGTCAAATCAACTTTGCAACTTATTTATGGACTTATATAATGAAATCATATCATTTGCATTCAGATCATTGCCTGTGTTCTTGCATATAAATTAAGCAGAGTAATGGTTATGGGTACATCGGAGTAAAAGCGGAAACATAAACCTAAACCCAAAAAAATCCAAGGCCAAAGAGCCAACTACACATATTGTTGGCATCAATAGAAACTGACTAAGCTTTGTTCAGTCTATGCCAAATCAGTCCACTCTTAGGAATAAACAACACCAACCTAAGCCCTACAATAAGCTGTATTTTGAGCTTTATTTAGCAAGTACAATTTAATGCTTCATTTTTTTTAGTCTTAATAATACTTTAAAATATGAAGCCATGTCATAGACTGATTTTTGCATGTCTAGTCTACCAGACAGGTTCATATTTTATACATTTAGATGTGAAGTATGGGGATTAAAATGTCAAGCTCAATTAAATGAACGCTGGAATAAAGTTATATTCATAAATTTTAAAAAATATATACTTAAAAGATACTTATATTTACACCATATTTATGTGACCAGGTAAACAATAGATGGTTTATATTTGATTGGCTTTACTTTCCATTCGTTGTAAATTAAAAACAACTAACTTTAAAGCCTGCACAGAAAAAATTCACTAAACATATGCGTGCATGTCACGCCAATTAAATAAGAATAAAACTAAATGAGAGTAAATGCCTCAGAACCCACACAAATGGATTTACACACACATTTTGGCCTTTTGGTCAACCAGGGAGGAACAGGGGGGTTATGTTGGACCATGTTTGTGGCCATCCCCCAAGAACATGTCATGATGATCAATGGCTGGTCAGGAGCCCTGGGGGTGAGCTAGGTGGCAAAGATTTGGCAGTACCATGTGGCTGTGTGGCTCAGGCTCCTGCTTCTCATCCTTCATCAGTGCTGTTGCCTGGTTATTCTTTTAACAAACAGGAAACACACTCTTGATTCATCACCTCTGACATGATATGATGTCATAATTGCAGATAACATACCCTGCATTCTGCAGCCATGGCCTTTGGCATATCACAGTAAATACCTTTTCACACTGTGAAGAAGTAAGGCTAGACATTGAGTGTTTCAAAGTGTGTTTCAGATAACACTCTTTTCTAGTAACCACAGGTGTTTCTCAGGGTTCTGTCCCAGGTCTACTTCTTCTCATCATCTATTTATTCCCTTTTGGTCTTATCGTCTGTAAATTCAACATCAACTTCGTTGGTTCTAAATCTACTCTTACAAAATTTGACAATTTTTCCACTACAGTCAGTAATACAACTGTTACTCCTTCCCACAGGCTTAGAGTCTAGATGCTGTCCTTGACACTACTCTCTTATTTACATAACATATTAATAACATTATTCGCTCTACTTATTTTTGTCTTCGAAATATCAACTGTCTTCGCCCGCTGCTTTCACTTACCAATGTTGCCACTTTGGTCCATGTCCTACTTACGTCTCATCTCCATTACTGTAACTTCCTCCTCTTGGTTTTCCTCTCAAAACTGTTACCAAACTTCAGCTCATCCAGAACTTGGCTGCCCTAATTTCTCACCATTAATCATGTCATTCCTGTCCTACCGCATCTTCACTGGCTTCCCATCAAGTACCACACTGAATATTAGCTTCTGCTATGCCCTTTTAAAAACCAACCATGGCCTCGCCCTCCTGTACCTGTCTGAATTTTTACACATAAACATGCCACTTCAGAGTCTCAGGTCATCCTCCTCCATTCAGTTCTGCTTGTATATTTACCATTGTGTCCTCCTTGTACGGTGACCTTGGCTATCTTGAAAGGTGCTTATAAGTAAAATATATTACTATTTATTATCATTAACATATATTTTCCCTATAAAGAGTCAGGATAAGCCCCTGTTTCACTGGTGCAGAGCTTTAAAAATAACTCTGCTGAAAGTACACAAACTTAGTTACCTAGTTTACTATATTTGTGTCCAGATGTTTACGTACTCCTGGCTTTGGCTTTTGTTTTTTTTATGTTGACATGCCATATGACAATCAACTCCTGAAGATTTTTTTCTGGTACATAGAACTGTGATGATTTTCAAGATTCTCCTGTTTCTTTATAGCCAGTGGGAGTCCCAGGACCATTTTTGTGGTCTTACCAATCAATTCCTGATCAGTACTCAGTTGTAGCTTGAGATGTAGATGGATGTGTAAGACCACATTAGCTTTAAAATACTCTGATGTTGTTCTTACTACCAGAGCTTCAATCAGAATGGGTCATTGCTTTCTCCAGCCAGTTTTAAACTGTTCAGGCTAGGTTGATTACATTCTTGCCAACATGCAAGGAAATCCACAGATAAGGTATGTGGATGAGGCAGAACAAAATATTAAAGACCTACTGAATGTTGCTATCCAATAGGTCTTTTATAATGAGATGAAAGGGGTTACAGTGAAGAGGTAATGTTTCCAGTATCAAGAATTTATCAAGAATTGTCACAGAAAAGGAAAGGAAAAAACACACAATTGAATCCTTAAGATCTGTTTCCTAGAGATTGTTTATAAATACTCTCCTCAGGGTTTGAATAAAGTCCTTCCGTTATGCCTCAGTGTTTTGCTGTTCTCTGGAAAAGACAGCAAAGTGGTGGTGTGATACACAGCCCTGCATGGTTCTGACTTTGGCAACCCAGCCATACCTATCATACCTAAACCCATATCCGACCTGCATTCCAACAGGAACAAAAATAAAATTTCACATCTGACCGGACCCACTAAACACAAAACGACACCCAATCCATATCCAAATGAAAATCAATCAACTCTATAGTCTACCTTTAAAAAATACTTTATTATCAGGAATCAGACAAATTACTGTCAATGCTTAAATTGTATAGCACTCTAGAATCTGTATCTTGGTATAGGTATACATATGTATAACGTTTGCTTTGCCAATTCATTATTTATTAAATGGGCTGCACTTGCACTGACACAAACTTTTCACAAGGCTCCTCATCTCATTGTACACCATGTCACTACAGTTGGAAAGTAGCTTATACATTTTAGTTTGGGGTGTAGGAATATGTCTTTGTAAAGGATGGATGTCTCCAGCAGAATATGGTGGCATATCTCCTTCAGGGAGGAAATGGTCATGCTATCAGTTGAGGAGGCTTTCAAGTAGGATTTGATGTGCTCATACCAAACAATTGAATCAGTGAATTCAAGAAGGGCCCAAGTCCAGAGACTTTAGTTTGGACTTGGGCCCTCTTGAATTCACCAATTCAATTGGTAGATGGAGGGTGGAGGTTTTTGTTGCCTCCAGAACTTAAGTGGCTTTTTTAAATTGTTCGAGGAATCCCAAGTTTTCAGAGACTGGGTCTTCATCCAGGTGGCCAACTTCCCCTTTGCAGTTCCAGAAGTGTGCAGATCTCTTTATACTGACTGCTGATGAACTTGAACTTTGTATGTAGGGAATTCCAACGAGCCTCTACAGAGGTTTGAGTCTTTTTCAGATGAGCAGACCATAGGTATACCCACATTTACCCATATATACCTATGGTCTGCTTGAAATATGTCACTTGCTGCTTGGTCAACTCAATCAGAATAGTTACATCCTCTCCATGTCTCCATCTCTGAGGGTTTGGTGAAGATAGTGGGCAGGAGGGTGTTGAATATATGGGTTGCACAGTTCAATCTTCTGACTGTATGCAGAGCAGCAATAATATTTGCATCCCTGTCCATCTGTAAACCAGTTTAGAGTAGAATGCATTAATGTGCTGAAATAGCACCATGCCAAATTAACTTAAAACACTGATGATGGCTGGTTTAATATTGTCTGCTATTTTATGCAGTGACATGTCCCACTCTGAAGAACAGAGCACTCACTCAATTAATTCCCACTTGTTGTTAATTTGTTGTTAATGGGAATTGTTTGTTGGTGAATCTTGTCTGCATACCGGGTCACGCCGTGAGAAGCTGCAGTAGGATCAGGCAGTAGCTGCTTAGCATCCACACACATTTCTCCCACACATTGGACTTGATTTTATTGGCGGTATTGTCCACTACTTTAAGCTCTCCACTTCCTAGCTTTAGTTTCAACTTGTCAGGATCCTTTTTGAAATGACTTCAGCTTCCACACAGATATATATTTATTTGAAAATGAAAGCAGCAGAGAATTCTGGGAAGGCACGTGAATATACAATGTTTTTATCATCTTGAAATTCAGACATTTTGTGTATCACTAAAATAATTAATACAGTTTTTTGTATCGTTTTCCAGTGATAATTTGAAAACTGCTATTTAGACATGTACCGTCGTTGTGTCTGACCCAACCCAAACCCATTTCTGACATTGTAAAATATTTTTCACCTGTTATTTTGCAGTACACTTGCAACCTTGCAGGATTTTTGTGTGATGGCTATAACAGTTACTTCTCAGTGAGAAAGTACCTTCTTGAATCACAGCTGGAGACTTTCAGAGCAGAGTTCACATTGTCTCTCAATATCGCGATGTATCTTTCTTTAGTACCCCAACTTCCTCCCCACAATTCACAATTTGTTAATTGTCTGTAGATGAGAGCATGAGTGTGCATGGTTGCTTGTCTCTTTGTGGTCCTGTGATGGACTTGTGGCCTGCTTGTACACCAAGCGAGAGGTTAGTAAGGGAAGACATATTGCTGATATGTTGTTTTCTTATTTCAACATAAAATAAATAGGTTAAACAAAAATTTAAGCTCAAAAGTAATTACTTGTTGGTAACTCATTCATATCCTCAGTATGTGACATAAAATCATACATTTTTAATTCAGCATGACACAAGAGATAAAGAATCGAAATGTTTAAAGTACCAAACTTCCCTGGCTGATATTCCCAGAGAATATGGCTGTCCACTGGAAGAAGTGACGTTGCTATTTATACTGAGCAGATGTGTATATTTATTTTTCATCATCCTCCCTCAGAGCTGTAATTTATTTAGGAGAGCTAAATGCCTGGAGACCCATCTCAGGGAACCCGTAGAAACTTATTTTTGGGTCCATTCCTCTTTCATTTTGTTTTTTTTTTCACAGTGTTTGCAAAAGAACTGTTTACAATAAAATAGCCTTAATCAAATCGTGAAGCAGTAATCACCTCTGTTCTTTGTGCCAAATCAGACGCCGAGTGTTGAAGATATCAGATGGTATTGAACACATGGGGGGGATGCGCTGGGAGCTGGCCATGTGCCTGGCTCTGGCTTGGTTCATCTGCTACTTCTGCATCTGGAAGGGACCCAAGTCAACTGGCAAGGTGAGACTGGGTTGCATGTTGTTGTCATGTGTGCCATAATGTTAGGGTGGGCAAGTTCATTACAGTCAGCACCATGTGTAACCGTTGCATGATTTCATATTGTTATTATCAAAGCTGCATGTGTGATCATGAAGGAATTTATTTATCAATATTTGGGTACATGAATGTTTGTGGTTGCTGCCTTGTCTTATTTAGGTGTTTCTAAATGTTGGAGCAGTTAAAGTTTTTGTCTTATGCATTAAAAATAATAAAGATTTGTACACTTTCCCTTTTAGTCCTTTCACAGCTCTCTCACAGGAAGCTGCCTTAATTCTCTCCTGCAAACACAGAACAAAAAGGGCTTTACCTCCAATCAAACTTTGCATTTTATTTCTTCCTTCAAGTCTTTGGCAGCTCTGCAGAGGACAGTAAGGGCTCTGCATCTTCTTTTGTATGCGCAGCAGCCTTAAAAACCTCCTAAAAGATTCAGGGCTCCAGAATAAGTAGAAAGATAGAGATAGAGTCAGGAGAAAGAGAGAAAGGAGAGAGGTGTGTGAGGAAAAATTAATGGCTCCACATTCGACATGACAGTGAAAAAAACAACCGGGCGGTAATGCCTATATCTCCATGAAGTGCCTTTTGTTGGGTTGTGAAGTAAGAGGGGAGAATGCTTCTTCATGGCTGGGCTTTAGCAGCCGGTCCAAGATTGATTCCTGTATTCAGGGGAGGAAAGGAGAGCGTTCATGAGGAGCATGCAGAGTATATCTTAGCCTCCATCTCTTCTGCCTCTCTCTGTCCCTCTCCCGCTATGAGAAATTAACCACAGCTCGCTTGTTGCGAGAGAGAGGTGCTTTCTTTTCTACAGACCCTACAGCTCATTCAGTTCCGACTCTGCTAAGCTGTTTGCTTTTTTGGCTGGGTTTGCCACCCATTCTCACATTTAAGCCCTCCTGTTAGATTTACAGCGAGACAGGGGTGAGCTTGACCAGGAAATTTGCAGTGGTTAAATGTTTGCCCGTGGTGAGTGGGACAGAGCATGCAGCGCATCAAAAGTTCATGGAGAGATTGAATATTGTCCTTTTCATCTCCGGAGGGATAAAGAGAGGAAGGGGGAGAAGACTTAGAATTTGTAATCGTTTGATTTGACAAATTAAAGGAGGGCTCTGCTGGGCATGAGACAAGTTTTCCCACACTCACCCTGCATTAAGATTAATAGGGTTTGTAATGGACAACCACATGGATGCTAACTGTTCAAACAAGATCTTGGTTAGAATTTTGTTTGGTTTCGAGCTTTTAAGTGAAGTTTTCAAGGTTGAGGATGTTCAGGATATTCAGTCAAGCAGAATTTCTTGGGCTTCTGAATGGCTGAGTAAATCACGGCCCCATGCTGCTCAGTTGAACTGAACTTTTGTGGAGTTTTATTAAGAAGTTCCCTGCATCAATGCATCTCGCTTTCTCCTCCCACAAGTATAAAAGGAGCAGCCATTCATAAGAATGTGGCAAGCAGTAGTACAGTAATGTGACTGGCATATACGGTAACTTTTGTGTGCATGTTTGTAGTATGCACACTCTCGTTTCTATGTTGTGAATGAAGCTGTGTGTGTGTCCATTTGTGAGTGTGTGTGCGCACTCATGAACTTTGGTGCATGCTTCAAAGAGAAGCACATTTTCCCACACTGCCAGCATCACTCCTCTGGACTTTTCCTGTTACAGAGACGGGGCCAGGGAGCCCTCTTTTCCTTTCAGGCTCCTGGCCTGGCTCTGTTCTGTCCTCAATTGGACTTTGACTGAGTGCCAGAAAGCCAGGGGATGTATGTTGCCCGCCTCTGCCTTCCAAGAGGCCAGAGCCTTTGTTCAAAGAGTCTTGAGATGTAGAGCACAATTCTGCAAAACCTGAATGGTTCAATAAAGAAGAGTGTTGGTTGGATGGTTAACCACTGCTTGTTACTGTATACAGGGTGCTAGTGGATGAACATATCCCTGTAAATTACATTGTTGCCAAAGCCTGAATATGTGGTTCTTGGGATCCAGGCGTATAAGATTTTAGTTAATGTTGTAAAGTATATGATAAACTGATCTGCTACACTTAATTAACCAGTTTTTAGGATGTGTCTATAGTGAAAGAGTTGGGATTATATCAGCCTTTGGTGTCATTTTAATTTTGAAAGTCTACTATTGGATTTTCCATTAGTTTTGAAAAATCTAACAGACGGTTACGTTGTCACTTCAGGAATTCTTCTTAAATTACAGTCAAAAGTGAACACTCCTTTCCATCTACTTGTTTGTGGCTAAAATAAAAAACAAACAAAACAAGAAATTTGAATCAACCAAAGACCTAAATTGGAAGTCAGGCTTGGTTTTCAAGCCTGACCATCAACGGTAGCTTCCATTTTCTGACTCCAGTGTTAGAGTTTAATACAGCTGGTTGATGTTTGCATGTAATAGTGATAGTGAGATATGTTTAGACACCTGCGAGAAACTTTTCAGCTTGTCAAAGGTTTTTACAGATGCTCCCTGTGGAGGACGTCCGAGATGATTCTACTCCACTGAGAAAAAAAATGTGGCAGTCCGGTTGCCCTAGCTTCTCAAGAAAACAGGAGAATTGAACAATGACAGTTGAAAACCGTTACTGTAGACATTTTTAAATATGTGTCAGGTGCATTTCTATTCCTAAAGATTAACTTCCAGTAAAGAGCACGGTGCATATTATATTTGACCATGTCAGTCATGTATTATATTTATCCAGATGCCATCAAAGTTTACATCTTGCCAGTGTTAGGTTGATTATCACTGAAAGGCATTTCGTTTTGTTTCTATTAAGAAAAACCTGGTGCAAGCACTGATGGTGACTCCATGTTATCTGTATTTTCTGTGATCTCAAGCATTTGTCCATTTTTATGCTTGCAGGTTGTGTATGTGACAGCTACATTTCCTTATGTCATGCTGTTAATCCTACTGATTAGAGGAGTCACTCTCCCTGGAGCTTACGATGGCATCAAGTTCTACCTTTATCCAGACATATCACGTCTCTCCGACCCTCAGGTAGGTTTGGACCCAGTTTACTTTTCTTTCTACTTTGAAAGTCCTTTTTGATTATTGGGGATGGTGATATGGACATGAAAATAATGCCACAGACAGGGAAAGTGTCTTCTTTCAAAGTTGATATTTTAACATTTTAGTCTTCTGTGGGTGTTACTGCTTCTCTTCTACAGCAGTGCTCATGTTTTTGCTTGTTGCACATTTGGATTCATTTCATATGCTTGGAAAAATAACAAGACTAACTGGACAGATATTATTCTAGAGCGATAAAGGTTTTTACTCTTATAACAGTCCAAGCATCTACATCTATGTTATACACCATGCACATAAACTTGTCCTAATTTAAGTTTCAGAGTTAATTTGAAAAGAGTGTTTTTTTGGTGCTAATATAATGATACTGATGTTACAGTAAAAGTGAAGGAGATACATTTTTTTTTATCTCCACATATGTCACAAATCCTGCACAGCGATACACCAAAAGTGAAGATTTGTGCAGCAAAAATGGTTTGTTCCAGTTATTTGTTGTTTTGTTATGCAAAGTACTGTCATACAATCAGAAAGATTAGCCCATTGTTTTCACTCTCTCTAAGGTAGGGTAGGGATGCTGATGTGTTCTAATATGGCCATGATACTGCAGGTGATGAGCTGTTCACGGGGTAAACAGTGAGAGTTGAGAACCTGTTGGGTTGAAAGATTATTATGAAGATAATAGGGTTGGCACAATATTATGTAATTCATGCAAATGGAAAGAGACATACACACAAACTAAGATTCCTTGACCTCATCTGGAAATGGTGGACAGCTTGAGTTGCTAGGCAACAGAGCACTAGCAAATGTCAGTGGATGAGGTGTCATGACAACATGATGTGAGAAAGATAAAGAGTTTGAGGGAGAAAAGGAGAGGAGATGAGATCAAATAGAATAGAAAAAACAGTTTTTATTTTTTTTAATTAACTGCAGTATTAGTCATATAAATATTAAAATAAATAAACAAATAAAACACTTTTGTTGTGTGCATTTGGTTGCAAGATGAATTAAAGGTCACTGGACCTCAGGTTCTTAAGTCAAGAGCCAGTTTAGTGTAAAAACAAAAACCTTTTGAAATGCATCTGCCACACTTGATGTAAAGTGCATATGCGATGCTTGGCAAATGAAAACCTGTTATTTATAGGAACTATAAATAACGAAAATAAGACAAAGTGAATGTTTAGTTGAGCTATAGTTATGCTACAGGTTTAAATAAAGTGGTCTTTTAAAGCCTGATAGGTATAATTATTTTTTAAATTTGACAACATATTTTGACAATAAATTTTCCAAACTAGGAGCATTTCAGGAAACTTCTGCTGCCAGTTTCATAACTTCCTCTTTTCCAGATTTATCACTCATGTAAACACCGGTTTTACACCCTTCGTGCTGACAACCAGTCCACAAGGTGGGATTGCATGAATGTGATAATAAGGAAGCTTTGCTGCCTCATAATTATCTATAGTGTAAGTGTACACTCAGATAAGACAGTCTGTTCACACAACTTGTTGGCAGGAAGAGGTGTTGAGAACATGCAGTCTCATTCCACACTTCAATCTTAGATTTCTTAGATTGTATTTTACACAGTACTATACTGTGTGAATGCTTTAAAAATATAACACTATAAGAACCAACGGACACAATCTACGGTTCAACACTGCATTCACACTCCTCCCGTGTGCTGTGAACAAGAGTACAAGGGGTATTTGAAGAGAGGAAGCAGGAAAGACTTGATTTTAAAGAATAGAGAATATAGGATTTTTTTTTCAATCCTCTTTTTTTTTATAACTGCTATGTATATATCAAAAGAAAGTGCTGATAAGAAAGTTTTTTCATGGTTTTTTTTTTTTAATAATTTGTGTATGTTAGACATTTTTTTGTGACACCTTATTGTTTTAAACCATAACATTGAACGACTTGGATAATTAGGTCTTAAATAGACTCAAGAATAAAGGGAGTTTAAAAAAAGAAGCAAACAAAAGAAGTGGCAGAGGGAGAGGAGAGGAAGAGCAATAAAGAAGGGCTGCTGTTTGTTTGAAGACATTACTTCTGACACCAATGTTAAATTAGCTTCCTCTTGGACAATCAGGGCTCTGTTCTGTTTAGTAGGCTGTGTGAAGTGTGTGTATGGCTGGATGTTGCCCTCTCTTTTTACACCTCTGAACTTCATCATGCTTTCTCTGTCCTCTTCTGTTCTCTGCCTCTCTTTTTCTGGCTGTTTTCCTTCCCCTCTCCCTCTACCTTGCACTTTGCATCATTCCTTGTTTTTCTATTCGTACTCTTGGACCAACTTGCTTTCCTTTGATTTATTACTGTTGTTTGTGTATAGCTCCACTTTTCCTCATATGAAAGCTATTGTATAAATTGCTTTTAACTACCGAGCCAGAGTTTAGTCATCACAAAAAAACATCCAACTGACAATACACCAAGCAAGCACGCAACATCAAAGGATTCAAGGATTATTGTCATCACACCAGCACATGCTATGATATGAAATGGTACAGGATTTAGAACCCAAATCCCAGTTAAAATATCCAGTAAAACTTTAAAGCTAAATAGTATTAATAACAGATATACATATAAACAATAACTACTCACTCTCCCATATTTTCTATCTGCTCCAGTCTGGAGGGGGGAGCAAGCTTACTGATTTCAAACAAAAGTATACAGAAAATGATGTCTCATCATTTTTAATATATCTCTTTTGAACATGGAGTTATGATGACTGCCCTGTCAAAGTCTCTTTGGTTGTCATTTACCATCCACCAAGTGAATTGCCCACATTTATGGATAAGCTGGACTCCTGTCTCGCATCCCTGAGCATGAACATGAAAGTGAATTGTTACATGAACATCCATTGAAAATGAACCCAGCTCTGATTGACTCATTTGATCTAACGAGGATTCCCAGTCCTCCTACTCACAAAGCTCGTAAACAACTACACAAGAAACTGTGCAGCTGATTAAGTCTCGTTCACACCCCTGCAGCTCTCTGCCCACTACTTCATTCCGTTCGCTGTCCATCACTAGGAACTGCCCTCTGTTCTGCTACCTTTGGTCTTGTACTGCTTTAGAGCACTGCAGCAGGAAAACAAAAGTAAAAAAAACAACACAAAAAACTCCTGTCCTTATTAATATCTAGAATTAAAACTGCAAATATGGGTTTTTTACTGGCACAAATCTATCTGCAAATACTTTTGCCTACTTTCCCACTGATTGGGTGGCAGCCATCATTAGCCAATTTACTGAACCTCAAGGCATGCCATCCAACCCTGTAAACAGTGCGTGAAGCTGTCCTACTTCATGTCCCTGTCTGACTCCTCCGAGGTCATTGGGTTTTCTCACTGCCTACAAACAGAAATGGGTAAAGCCTCTAGTCAAACAACCCTCTTTCAGTAAAGCTCAGATTGAGAACTACCATTCAGGTTTCATTACTTCAAACAGGTCTCAAAGTGCTTCTCTAAACTACCTCCTGGACCTTTACCAGTCTGGCTTCAAATGAGGTCACTCCACAGAAACAGCTCTTCTGTCTGTGACAGTCTTTGAGAACAGCTAAAGCTGGAAGTCAGTCCTCAGTCCTCTTTCTTCTGGACTTACTGGCTGCCTTTGACAAGGTTAATCATTTTGGTTTGAATCATAACTCACTGGCTGCTCATTCATAGTGTCCTGGCAAGGGCAGACATCCCTTTTCTCATCACCTCTCCGTAGGAGTTCCCCAAGGCTCAGTGCTGTGGCTCCTTCTGTTTGCTATCTAGACAACTTAATTGGGCAAGGTTATCCTCTCACATGGGTTCTCATATCACTGCTATGTATATAATATCCATCTTAGCCTGTCATCCTTGCCAGATGACCCTACCAACGCAGAAAAGATATCCAATCTGATATTATGTCAACTGTCTTCAGTCCAGTCAGGTTTTTATCTGTCTGTATTTTAGCTCCCTGAGCATATTCTGTAGTGAAACTAATGGGCAGAGTGACGTTGTTGTAGCTTCATGTCAGCTAAGCATCAATTCGATTTTTTTAATCACTGATTACCTTGTGTGACAACTGGTAACTAATTACCTCTTGCTGGAAAAATGGTAAACAAAAAAAGCCAAGCATGTTTTTAATCATATCACAGTTCTACAAAGTACTTTACAATGTATTTATCATTTGCCAATTCACGACAGCACTTATTTTATTTATTCACTCTACATTCAGCAATGCTTTTATTTGGACTTCAGTCACACTTAAATCAAACTCACCAATGAATTGAGATTTGACTCCGGCTCGGTGGAAAAAAAAAAAAAAAGACTTATGAGCATTTCTGCCCTCCAACTGATCCAACTGTGACTCATTTATTCACCCATTGCTCACGTTACCATTAACCATTACTTACTCAAAGCACTCAAAACTACATTTCCGCAGGGAGCTTTTCAGGAATGATGAGAAGTTCCTAAGTCCTTTTCTTAACCTCCCTCATTTCCACTTAACAGAGGCATTTAACAGAGTTCAGGGGAGCTATTTAAAAATGATCAAGGTAGCAAGAGCTTTCGAGAATAACTGGAACCTTCCAGTTGGGGTTTACAGTGTTGAACATCTCCGATTGGTTTGGCCATTTATTTATGCCTTTCTGACTCCATTATCCCACATGTAATCTTCATTTTAACTTACAAAATTGTTAACTATAAGTTGTATTGCAAAAATTGTTGTTGCTGTTTGTAAAGACAAAATTCCCACCTAGTTGTTTACATACACTTCAACCAGCTGGGAAGCACAAGGACACTATGTTGTTGATGTTGATAGAATTCTTTCATTCTAGATTTTTTTTTTGTTGTTGTTGTTTGTTTATCTGTAAGTCATTACCTCAAAAAACTAAAACTAAAAATGAAATGAAACTAAACTAAAACTAATTTTTCAAAACTAAAGCCAAACTAAAACAACTGATATGCTTGTTAAACCAACAAATTGAAAAAAAGAACTAAAAACGACAAGGAAATAAAAGAAACTGTTTAAAAAATTCAAAACTATTACATATCTGCTCCCAACTATCACAAAAACAATGTCATCAAAAAAAAATGTCTTGTGCTCTAAATGACAAACACAAACTGCAGACATAGAGTCCATTTGTCCTTATATATGTATATATATATATATATATATATATATATATATATATATATATATATATATATATATATATATATATA
>JAOWBL010000020.1:4647132-4677874 GCA_028564865.1 Zenarchopterus dispar | reverse complement strand
GTGTGTGTGTGTGCGTGTGTGTGTGTGTGTGTGTAACATAAAGGTCACACTGGTTCACTGGTACTTTTTGGCAAAAAAGAGAAAAAAACAGTAAAAGGATTATTTTGACTGCTCCATCAGCTTAAATTATTTTTATTAAAAATTTAGCATACACTGAAATCACAGTATTTGTTTTAAATAGCCATGATTTCAGTATTGATCAAAATAATCATAGTTGTGCTTTTTTTTTCTCCCCATATTAATTCCATATTGGGCTTGTTTTCCTGGAAATGATGGCATTGTTAATTGAGATCATTTGGATTTAAAAAAATATTATTTATTTTCATTTCTGGTGACCAGTTTTATGTTTTTGATCAGACTGGATAGTTTTGTTGCATTAACACTGTAACTTTGATTTGTTTTCAAAAAAATATGACCACAGTCAGTATAACAGTTTTCCATGCTTAGTTCTAAACTTCTTCAGTAGATTCATCAACCCACCTATATTTCTTCTTTTTTTTTTAAATTCATCATGTTCTAAACTTAAACTTATTGGCATTCGAGCTGCTTGTTAAATTTGAGGAAGCTAAGTTTGCCTGTTTCAGTAACAGTGATGGCATTGAGAGTGATTGAGTGAACTCAGCTACCAACCTTTTGTCTGTATTTGTTGAGCCATTAAAATGTATTTGAAAGTGATTCATCAATGTTTTTAACACTGTGTTGTGAATAACACACTGGGTAACAAAGCTGAAATAACACACCTGTTGCATAATTGCAGCAATATGAATGTCTGCGAAACCAAAACTGCACGGAGTCACTGCAGAAGGCTTGCTCTGTTGATGGATTTTAATATTTAATGGAGTGGCTGTTGTGTAAGGATTAATTTACATAGAAACAGTGTGGGGATACGAGTCAAATTGATTAGTTTCAGCCATATGTCTTATTGCTGTAGCTAACATATGCAAATCCATGTTACATTCAACAACTTATGGATGGGTGGATGGTTTTGAGGGGGAATGGAAATGGAAGAGGCAAAGAGAGAGATACAATAACACTATCTTGCATGACATCCAGGTTTTACACAGTAGGACTGTTTCCTTGAAACACAGTCTCAACATACCCAAACACAAGCTGTCCAAATTAGGCACAACATCAACAAGTGATTCTCTCTGAGCATAGGCCCTTAAGGTTTCCCTGTGCTGTGCAGCCATCACCCAAGGGTGAACTAAAGGGAACACTGATGAACATTAGGAAAGAAAGGCCTGTTCTTCCACAAGAACAGTCCTGTATTTGTGAGGTCACAGAAGTTTCCGTGGTTACTCCCAGGAGGGAGCAAAGACCTTGTGTTTGTTAATTGTTTTTCAGTGGGGAAATGAGATTAGTGGCTGAATGGTGGTGTGAGAGAGTTTTCAAAGAGCCATGCTGCATTAAGTTGAATTCACTTGCACCCCATGCGATCCTGTGGGTCCTAAGGTCCTGCGTTGCTCTGCAAACTAGTTTTATAATGCAGATTTTAAAGCTCAGGACAGGATCTTACATAGTAAACATGGATAAATCCCTGTGTAGATTCTAAACAATGACAAAACCATTTAATTTGAAGTGCAACAGAAAGGGATAAAACATTGAATAAAACCTTATTCTTACTATTTTGGTATCTCATTGTTGCGCGTTGATTGTTTCACAACATTGCCCCGCTCAGCTGAGTACCAGTGGCAATTTATATGAAGTTCTACTCATCTTTCCATCTTCTAATGTAGCCTCATGCATGCTAATGATTTAAATCAGAAAGTTGAAACATATTCAATTTTTAATTAAACCCTTACTCTCCACCTCTAATCCCACTGAGCAGTAGGGGAAGGGAGCTACTGAAGCATAATATGAATATTTAGCCACTGAAAGACTCTGAAGCTGCTTTTAGAATTTAATCAATGATTCATGCAGCTGCTCTGTGTGCCTCTCAGAAAGAAAGAAAAAAAAACCATTATTTCATCATAGTCACTTGGAGGATGAAGAGCTTTATGAGAGAATGACAAAAGAGCTGTGGGATTTTATTGACGTAGATAGTCACCTTTTGGTATATCATGATGATCTTTTAAAAAAAAAAAAAAAAATTAGTGCTTTAATTAATTTAAAGAAAATCACACAAAGATTCTTTTCTTGACAATAATAATCTGAAAAGCTTTGTTAATGTGATGAACTATGAGTTGGCTCAAGAACGTGATGGATAACAACACCAGGAGTTTCTTATATTTTGAATAATAAACACGTGTGATGTGCATGTGCATACTGTTTTAAGAAAAACCCTAATAAATGAGAGAAAATAGAGACCTGAACCTTGATCTGGGAAGATCCCTTTGTTGAAAACCAATAGAGCAATCTTATTGTGTCCCTGTACTCTTTATATGTGAACTTTGAATGCTCATCTCCCAGCCATGATTTATTTATTTGTTTATTTCAAATTTTACTACGTCTTAAACCCCCATCTGTAAAGCATCTGAATGGAACACACATTTGTTATGCCCATTTGCCCATTGTGTGGCAGCAAGGAGGGATTATTTAAACAACATAGTACTAAAGGGATTCAGTCAAACTCAAAAACAATCCATGGCAACGCTTTCACAAAACCTGTATGAATAGGCTGTCCTATATATATTTGATATATCTTTTATTCTAGGTATGGGTGGATGCAGGAACCCAAATCTTCTTTTCCTATGCCATCTGCCTGGGCTGCCTCACTGCTCTTGGAAGTTATAATGCCTACAACAATAACTGCTACAGGTAAGCGTATTTGATCATGTAAAATGAAACTACACCTTCTACTAAATGTAATGTTACATGGGTATGCATCAATTAAATGTACTTGATAATTTGATGAGCAGCAAGTGAGACCAACTCCAAACAGCTCTGGCAGTTTGCTCATTTGGAGCATTTAGGTGTCTGTTAATACAATGCCCAAGAGAAAAGAGATCAGCAGTGATTTTAGACGAGCTTTTGTTGCAGCCTCTCAATCTGGGAATTGCTGTAAGACCATCGCCTCACACACCAAATATCAACTTAAGCATCATGGTAGAGGGCTGATGATTTGTTTTAACCTTGCAGTTATCGAGTCAATCACAAGTTTCACTGCATAAAAATGACTTTGGAGTCAAATGTAATTGTACATGAGATAAACAGTTGAATATAACAAAAACAAGCAATTAGAAAATGTAGATGCTTATTTATTATGTCACTTAGTTGGTTTCACAGCTATAGAAGGATAGTTAACAGTATATTTTCTTTCTGTTTCACTCCTCAGGGACTGTATCATGCTCTGTTGTTTGAACAGTGGCACCAGCTTTGTGGCAGGTTTTGCCATATTCTCTGTTCTGGGTTTCATGGCATTCGAGCAAAATGTTCCCATCGAAGCTGTGGCAGAGTCTGGTGAGAGAACATGATATCGACTTAATGAATCCAAATCAAAATCAGCAACACCTTTCAAAACTCTGATGCAACTATATTACCTTGTAGATGCAGCAGATTATAAAATGATGTTTCTTTTTGATCGTCCATCTTATCGTGCTAAAATGGATGATCTTTTGCAGTTATATAACTCCACACTCCTTACTTTGGCTCTTAGACTACTGCATTATGATTTATTTAAGTCAGTATGAATGATTTAGAGAATGTGACAGAGCGAGAGATTTGAGATGTTTGTCTTGAAATGTCATAAGCATTGCATTTAATACTTTAAATAATGTGTTTTGAAAGTGCTATTTTGAAAAAAAAAACATTGCTAATAACACTTTTTCATTTAAGGCAATCAACCTTTATAAAACGACTTTCTTTTTTCATAAAATTGACATCTAATTAACCTTTTCTTCTGCACCTACTATGATGACAATGTGCAAATCACTAGAAAAACACTTGGTAAATCTAAAACTCATTATGTTTTTATTTACAGGAGTATTAAGAAATGTAAATTTGATCTTATTTCTTGAGAAACCCTGCTATCAAATAAAACACCAACATAACCTACTTGGCTTTAGCACAAGTGAGCCAGTTTTGTTGAAGCCATGCATGTCCTAGCACAGCCGACTCCAGGACAATGTTACAGACATCAATTTAGACTTGACTTTAGCTTATGAACCATTCCAAATCTTCTCCATCTTTTTTCTTGTTCAACTTGTCTTTGACTCATCTTTTCAAAGATTATTGTGTCAGAACTTGTCAGGGTTTTAAAGGCTTACTTACTCTGTCAAAGTTTCTTTTAAAGGCAGACTTAGGTAATGAAGTTCTGACCTCCAGTTCAGTGATTGCTAGGACGTTGTGAGTTTTTCTTGTGATTCTCCCAAAAGGCCTTTTTATGATGTGACATTCGATATAAGCTTTCAAGCTTGTATCAAGTGTGCTGTTTTTTACTCATAGTTACCAAATTGCGTATTTACCTACTTGCAATTCAAGTCTTAAATTCCTGAGTACTTGTGTAAAGGCCTCTGTGGCGTGAATGCTGTTAACTACATCAGCTTTCAAATACAATGTGGCACTTGGACTCATGGTCAAACCGTCTCCCTGCTTCATTGATGAAAAAAACAAACAAGCAAACAAAAAAAACAAAGCAGTTTGTTTAATGCATTATCCAATAATATCTCAACTCCTTAAAGCAGGTTTTATTACCTTTATTAAATATATTAAATAACTATAACTTATAAATCCTTCTTAGTTGGTTATGAATTCATTAAGATTAAACCAGAGTCTGCAGGCTTTACCCCAAGGGAGAAAAAAATATACCATCTTCAATGAGGAACACTTCACCACTTAATGTCTAACACTCCAACAATTTGGGCAATGTTTTGTTCCAAATTACAACAATAGTGATTAGAGCTTGCACTAAAATGAAATTAGTTCTTGTTTTGCTCATGCCCTAATTCTCCATCTAGTTTTATGAAGTTTGGCTCTCTCGCATTTACGTAATGTGGTAACAGGTAAGACTACATAAAAGACGACATTCACATATTGATATAGTTACTCGCATACAAGGACTTTTGGGAACAGAATTTGCAAAAGACAAAATAGATCACCATTATGTAATATGGTTGAGTAGAGTAGTAGTATTGTACCAGCAGCAGAGTAAAATGTTTAACACTGTCAATTTTTTTTTCTGAACTTTTGTGGAGGCGTCTTTGTAGTCACTTTAAATGAGTTCATCAGGCATTCTCTCTCCCTTTAATTTTATTATGGTGGTGTTATGTAAGTTGCCTGCTGGTGTTGCAAATGAGAACTATGAGAAATTGAGAGTGTGAATTAATGAGGTAAACAGAAAAGTTAAGGGCCAGAAAACAAAAGAATTACTAAGAAGATTCAAACACTCTTATTAGAGCAGATGGTCACTGAACAACGAGATGGTACAACACACACACATTTCTCTTTTAAAGGCAGCAAACTTCTTTTTCTTTGTGTATATTTGTTTTTGATTAAAAACTAAAAACACATCATAATAAAGGACAATAGACAAATGAAATCATCTAATACATTATGATGCTTGGAGACAAAAAAGGAAAGAAACAGATAAAACAGTTGAAAGATTGTACAACACAATTGGACCTCATTTTATCATTTGGTGTATATCATAATTAGTAGCAGGACATTCATCACAACAGTAAATGTATTTGTAATGCTAATAATAATAGCTTAAAGTATTACTGTCAAACAAATGATGGCACAAGACTCAACTGATAATGCAAAAGAAAGGGAATGTTAAAATCCAGGCTTTCCAATCTAAGTTGTGGACAGTGCCTCTTTTGTTTTTAATATTAATTATTTTTTAAGAAGTTTAGTAATAATAAAAGATGTTCTTCTCTTATTTGTCATGCAGGTCCTGGTCTTGCATTCATTGCATATCCCAAAGCTGTAACTATGATGCCTCTGTCTCCACTTTGGGCTTGCCTCTTCTTTATGATGTTGATCTTCCTTGGTCTGGACAGTCAGGTGAGTTCTGCAGGAGTGAGATTGTTGCTTATAAAAATGACAAACATGAAGAGGTTAAACATGGAAACCCAACAAACCATGAAAAAAGCTTCCCCCAACTATCACAGCTTTTTAGTCTTTGAGACCTGGTACAATGTCAGCCAAGTAATGATTTCACTCTTTGGGTTGTGCGCTGCTGCTTTGAAGTCTAAAGTTGTCATTTGGTCTTTATGGTCTTTGGCTTTGGAGGGAGAAATTCAATCATGCAGGGCTTTAAGCCTTTAAAGCAATTAACTGTCTTCGATAAAAACACTCCTAGTGGAGGAGCAGTGGCTAGCTGATGGAAGAAATGTGAGACTCAGAGCGTCTTGGAGGTTGAATCTCATTTATTTCTTATAAAAACAGAAATCTAGTCCTCTTCCACATCCGTCAGATCCTCCAACATAATAAACCAAGTGAAATTATTCAAAAATTACAAATAAAATTGTCATAAACTACAACGCCACAGAATATAAACAGTGGGAACCCAAAAAGCTCAACAAGACAAATGTTACAAAATAGATACTATATAATTTTGTGTAATTATATTCACATAACAGTAACTAAATAGAAGCATAAATTAAAAATCTCCTCACAGTTATAGAGTCCAAAATCTTTTTTTTTTTTTTTTTTTGTATGAGGGTATATTTCACATCTGTATTTCTTCTGGAAAGTTGAAGCTTGTAATCTGGGGGTCTCTGTGGCTCAGCTTGTAGCATGTTTGTCTTCCAGTCCAAACCCTTCTTCCATTTGTGTCCTTGGATAAGAAACTGGACACCCACATTGCCCTGATATGATCCTCAAAGTGATTATAAAGACCAGAAAAGCTCTTTAGGACATTTGGACATGTGGAGGAACTGCAACCTTATAATTGGAGGACAAATACCCTAATTTTACAATTGTCCTTTGAGTAAATTATACCAGAATCTCTTAATTAAAGCTATTGTAGCAGAAAACGTTTTAGAGTTTGTGGGAGATCCCGACATATTTGGGTAATGATGACTTTATGGGGTATGTAAGAAAGTGGACATGAAATTTTGCAATGTAAAACAAAGCAATTTAGTTGAACTAAAGCTGATAATTTTCTGGGTATGTCTCACTTTAGCAGCAAACAAGTGACATAATTGACTTATGTCAGATTAAGATATAAATTATGATCGAGAAAATGACTTAGTAATTTTAGGTGAAGGCTTGATAAGAATGTTTTGATATGACACACCATCACCTCATTTACTGACTGTTTACACAAACCAACCCAAGTGGGAGGAGTCACTGTGCCAAAGTCATGTTTAGGATGAGTCTTGCATTCATAATTTATGTCCCATCTACCAGTTACTAACATCAATACATCTGTTCTTTTTAAACTTTAGTATTAAAGACACAAGAAAAAAAGGAACTTGAGTAATGACTTGGCTTATTTGGCGCCTTGGTTTGGCTTATTTTTGTATTTGATTTTAAATTTCCTTTCATTGTGTTTCTAAAACTTTTTGCAAATGTTGACAGACCAAAGTGTGGCTGGGGGAAGAAAGCCATGCAACAAAACATTGTTTTACTTTACTTAAGGGGGACTTTTATAATACGATATGAGATCAGTATCAGTAAAACAAATCACTGAATGCACCGACCACATCATTGAGTCTCTATGCTTTTTTGTATTACTGGCCAACCTAAGAACTTAATTTTTTAAAATGATTTTGCAATTTCTGATTGTAAAATGAACAGATACTTTCAATCAGCAGTTTGTTCACCTTAAAGAGTTTTTATTTCAAACAAACCATCAATGACAGACACATCACTACAGTCCATCCCGTTAAAACGGTTATTAAGAAGAGAGCACTAAAGACATGGTTGAAAAAAGGCACTTTGATTTTGTATTGTTGTGGCTTCTTGACGTAAGCATGTCACTACACTTATCATCAAGACCTCAGGAGTCTCCTTGAAAAAAATATATCACACCACAAAATACAGCTTTATCAGTAAGATCAAAAAAAAAAAGAAAAAAAAGTGAGAGACAGAGAGGCAGTGATTGTGCATTCTGGGACATAAGTGTTTGTTTGTTTCTCAGTTTGTGTGTGTGGAGAGTTTAGTGACAGCTGTGGTGGACATGTACCCAGAGACGTTCAGACGAGGTTACCGCAGAGAACTGCTGATTCTTGGCATGTCCATAGTCTCCTTCCTCATCGGACTCATCATGTGTATGGAGGTAAGACTCTGTTACATCCTTCCAAGCAAGCAGTCAGTTATCAGATGTGTTTATTTCAAAATAGAAAGTCTGCTTCTTTCTGGATTGTTCAAATATGGTATACTTATAATAACCAAAATGTTTATATATATATATATATATATATATATATATATTCAAAAAGCTTTGGTTTATTTTATGCTCATAATTTCACTGATGTTAAGCCCATAACCATTATTTATATGAAATATTTTTGATTGCAGCACGCAATTTCTTACATATTTATTTCTGTGCAGACTTTGAATCACAATCACATCATCATCATCACCATCATCATCATCATCATCATCATCATCATCATCATCATCATCATCATCATCATCATCGTCATCATTGTCTTTCTTATCATCACAGTGGTCTGAAATGAAGTCTGGACAGGTACCTTTAGATAACAGCCTTTGTTACAGAAGACATTTGCAGCCCAAGATCTGAAGTAAATGAAATTGATCCAGAATTAGTTATCAAAAACATTTTTGATCTCCTGAGCCATTGACATGTGTCATGGATTTTTTTTTTCAAGAATAGCTTCAAGATGTCACATATTGTGACTTTCTGTTTCCAGCTTTAAAGGTCTGTAGTCAAGAGCAACATCTGCAGTCCCACTGTGCTTTTAACGCCTTACAGTCATATGTTGCCACATTTGGAGAGATCTTTCAGGCACTTAAAAGCTTTCAGGTCTTTATGTACACAGCAGTCAATGCACTCCCACTGTGTCCATGCTCCACAGTTGTGTAAGAGCCATGAAACACAGGGGAAGAATTTGTTGCTGTGCCATGTTCAACTAGTATTTTTGAAAGCTTTGTCTGACATGGAGATGACATTTCCAGGGCCATGACATTAGCTTTTACTCCCACCACTTTCTCCATCACTTATTTACTTACTTACCCGTAGTTAAACTCCCTCTCGCTGCCACCAGGAGAGGAATCAAACATATTTCCACAGGTTTCTTGGGGATGTAAGTCTACACTTTGCTTGAACATGGACACAGAAGATTTTATGATAATGTTCTTAATGGTTCACATCTGCATTGAAATCAGATTTGTGCTCGATTTTATTCATGAAGGTCTTTGAGGTGTGCTGAAAGAAGAAATCACTTTTCTTGTGTGTAAGTACAGTGAATGATGAAATGCAGAGGAACTTAATCAGCTTAAACGGGTGGAGGAATGATTTAAAGGTGGAAGAGGTGATACCTGGAAAACTGAAAGAAGAAGATGAGTTTTTGAAAGTACACAACGAAAATGCACAGCTTTCTCATCTCACCTCATCCAAAACACACCTCTAGCACACATTGAATCTAAGTCCTTTTCATATTTGTAACCCATCTGATGTTCTTACAGTGACAGTGACAGAGTCCTGTCTTGTCTCATCAGGGAGGGATGTACGTTTTCCAGCTGTTTGACTCGTACGCTGCGAGTGGGATGTGCTTGCTTTTTGTGGCTATATTTGAGTCCATCTGTATTGGCTGGGTGTACGGTAAGATGAGAACTCGAATCACAAGTGCAATTATCACACACATTTGAGAAGAGGTGGCAACAAACCTCCTGTGAGTGCTCTCCCCTCTGAAATGATATTTCTTCTCTGCCCTCTGCTGGAGAACCGACTCAAACACATGCAGCAATCACTATATTTTTGAAAGCATGTAGATGGTTTTTATTGAGATGTGTGGAAAGGCTGTTTTCTACAGTATATAGAGAATAACATATTATATCCTTTTTTTATTAGTAGTATGGGTTTGGATATTGGTATATAAGCATTAATACTGGCTAATAAATACAGACAATTTGTCAAGAAATACAGTTAGATATACCACTGTGACAGGAAGGATTACAGAATACCTTTGACTGTCTTGATACAAAGTTTCTGACTGAATTTCATTCACATCAAGTCAGCAACATCATTTACACCGCCAAAAACTGTCAAAAGACATCAGTCATATCATTATTTTGATCCAGGCAGAAGCTCTTGATTGCAACTTTTTTTCTTTTTTTCTTTCAGGCAGTGACAGATTCTACCTAAATATTGAGGATATGATAGGCTACAAACCTGTCTTCTTCATCAAATGGTGCTGGATGATCCTGACCCCAGGCATCTGTGCTGTGAGTCCTGCACTGCTTTAAAATCATCACTCATGGAAACACAACTCATGGGCAAAAACCTATGCAAAAGTTTAAGACTTGCTTGCTTGAATGGAGGAGTTTACGTGGAAATACAATTATTAATTGAGCAAAGAAAAAAAAGATTTTACCTCAACCAAAAATAATTACTTATATTTTCTAATAGATCTGATTCATGGAGTTGTGTTGTCTGGCTAAAAACTAATTTTGGCTGTAATTTTAGTACTAACTCCTGAGTACCACAATGGTGCTGTGGGTGTCATGTTACATGCTGACTTTTGGAACTGGTAAAGCAGAGAATATCTAGGGAGGCATCACGACTGTTGTTGGTGAAACTCCCAGCTGTGATGCCATTTTTTTCTCTACATAATTCAGTCTTCCATCTCAAATGTTTCACTTATCCACGAACATTTCTCGTTGCTGGTGCTGGAGGTCTCTGCGTCCGTCATGCCACGTATCATTTGCATGTAACCAGAGAGTGAATAAAAATGGTGGACAATACCAATTTTATGTCATTCACTGGTTTGAAATTAAAAAGTATCATTATAAACTGACAATAGCAGCTTGACAAGATTGCCCCCCTCTAAAGAATACTTTGCTTTATGGCGTCTTTTAGCTAAATAATTTGCAAAATCAACATCATGCTTTTTCTGATAATATTTAAAACCATTCATAAGATATTTTTGAGTAGACTTCTTCACTACCAGCCTTTTTGTTGATTGGTTTATTGTTTGTTAGTTTGCAGACCCATCGTAGTTTAAAGACTACATCCGCCTTTCATGTACAATAAATGCCTCTTTTTTCAACTTTTTTATCCCAAATGTAATGACATCTACAAAGACAGTATGCCTTCTATTTTCTGCAGGGAATTTTCCTGTTCTTCTTAATTAAGTACAAACCCTTGAAGTACAACAACGTGTACACTTACCCTGACTGGGGCTATGGTATCGGCTGGTTCATGGCCATGTCCTCGATGGTGTGCATCCCACTGGGGATCATATGGATGATCTGGAAGACTCCAGGAACCTTTTCTGAGGTAAAACACTTCACACAAATGTGCCTTTAGCCACACAATTTATGTTGAATTAATAGTAATGTATGTAGTTCTAACTTCATGGTGCTAAAAGTCATATTTAATAACCAGATGTTTTGATTCTAAGAATACAGTCTCGTCTTTGTTTTACAAAAGACTAAGCACACCCAGCTGCAGTGTTAACTAGCTCAGTAGATACTTAGATAGACTTAGGTTTGGCAGAAAGGGAAGAACGCTGATACAGATCCTGATCCAGGAAAGATCGGATCTAAGTGTTAGAAAGTATTAGAAGATGTAAAAACATTACATTTAAAACTTGAAGCCGAGAACATTGTTAGCTGTTTTCGATTTTTATATATCATTTTCCTACTTTACACTAAATACACCTGTAGGAACACTAGTGCTCTTTTCTCCATCCGGCTGTCAGAGGCTGATGCAGTTTATTGACTTCCAATCATTGCTAGAGGGAAGATATAGTACACAAATTGCAGATTTTGATGTGAGATTAAAAGTAGATCCTTCAGGCTTTTAGTAGACCTTAAGGATAATGATGAGGTGTCCCCCACCCTTGTTTTCTAACTATTTTCTTTCCTCTGCCTGGCTCTCTGCAGAGAATGAAGAAGTTGACGACTCCCAGCTCAGACCTGAAGATGAGAGGGAAGCTCGCTGCTCTCAGTCCTTATGCTATCAACGATGCAAAACTTAAAGTCGATGGCAAAATATCCACCATTTCAGAGAAGGAGACGCATTTCTAACAAACCGCCCAACTGACCCGATCATGTTGCCTGCTGTCTCTATGAAAAGCCCGACAAAGAAAAAACAGCAACCACAATATCAGCCACAACACAAAACGGGAAATGACTTGGAGTGCTATTTTTGTTTTTTTTAAAAATGAAAAAGAAAAAAAACGGAAAATCACATGATTATATAGTCTGCTTCAGCTTTGCACAAACTTTAAATAACACATTTGTTGTTCTCAATTAACATTGTGACTAAAGTGGCCATTTTCCTCTTTTATAACCATTAATATTTAAAGATGTGTTTAATGACATACATTAAAATGGTTAAATTCTGTCCTGGTACCTTGTCAGTAATGGTCACACTAGTGTCTGTGCCTTTAGAGCAATGCCAGCATGTTGTGTTGTACAAGGCTTACACTGTACATTTATTGGCAAAGTGCTGTTCCTCTATATACCCAAATGTGACTAAGTTGTAGCAGCTTGGGGACCATTCTACATATTTTTGTGTGTTACGAAAGGATACTGCCATTTTTTCTACTACTGAGGTTATAGGAAGACACTGAACACCCCTGCGAGTAAAACTATTCCTTGTATACAGAAACTATTCCTTGTACACAGAGTTTTACCTTCAAAGTCTCAGATGCTATCTGAACTAGCTGCGACTGTGAGGGCTATCCAACATTTTTACATCTCTCCAGGCCAGCATTTAAAAATAAATCTGCTTAAATCTGCTCACTATATGCTAATTATTGCTTCGATTGGGTTGTTGATTACTACATTGGTAGACACTGTTTTCTGTCTTTTCCCACTTCAAGATTTGTGTTGCAACATTCTGTGCTTGGGAGTTTTATGGCTAAAATTACAAATAAAAATGGGTTTGAGGGTTGAAACACTGCAAAATCAACCACCTTGATTAAAGAAATCCTTTATAACTTTTAGTCTGAGCTGCTGATTATGCACATGGCCACAAATAGATGCGTCTTACTCGCTGGCTGAGTCTAAAACACAACTCTTTCTCCTCTACACCCCCTCCTTAGTCATGGATATGTCATTCACAGTAATTACGTTGAGTCTAACGCAGACTGACAGTGAGGTGCGCTCTATACCTACATTTTTATTTCCTGCTCTCCCCACAAAAGAGGGAGAAAATGAACACACTTCCAATGAGCTTTTAAAACCTCATCTGTCTCCTTTTCATTCTTACCCCTCATCTCTTCTTCCCAGTGTCCTCTTTAAATGTCAACCTCTGCCTCTCTCTCTCCCATTTCTGCAGCATTTCTCAGCCACACTGGTCTCATAATACTTTGCTTTTCATGCCACATTTATCCTTCGGCAGTAGTCTTGGTACTGATTTGCATTTCTTTCTGACATTGAGGAGTTTTAATTTTGCAGTCTGAGCCATTGCAGGGGTAAAAAAAAAGATTTTTCCTGTTATCAATGTAACTGTTGTGGGAGACAGTGAGCTGGTCTCATTGTTCACATTAGTCCACTTTATCTTCAGCTCTCAAATGACTTTTTCACATTTACTTGCCTTGTCCAACTCTTTCACTTGCCTTTTTTTCTTTCTTGCTTTTCCTGATGAAAATGCCATCAGAGGATAGCATCTGAGGGAATGAAAAAATTTCCTGCAGTTTTTCAGGAGGAGGTGCACAAAGCAGGTGAAGAAACTAGGAAATAGTGAGCGGAGGAAGTGTGCAGTGCAATTGTGTAGGAAATGAGAGAAATTGAGGAAGTATTTAGTGACTGAGGTTCCTCCTGTTTAAGCTGTGACATCCTCTTAACCATGTAATTGGTCCCTCTGGTTTGCGTGCATTTTGACTTTATCACCTCCTCACCGATGTTTGTGCAAGTTAATTGTTGTGTGCATCAAAACTTATAGCTCGCTGTTTAACACTGATCACGCTGATGTATATTTTTACATCTCTTTGTAGAACTTGTGGCCTATTTCTTGAGATGAAAAATGTTAAAAAAGAAATGCTGTAATAAAAAGATTACGTTATTTGTTTTGACTTTTGATATGCTCAAGAGATCTTGTTATAGAAATATAATGGAAAGTGCTTTACTGTTCTGTACTGTTCTACACACATTTTGGTATTCACAGGACACATGAACTGTCTGCTTACTCATTTTTAAGAATAAATATTATGAAATAAGGTGAAGTTGAGACTTTCTTTCTTAATTTAATTCAGTCTTATTTGAATAATTGAACACAGTGATGTTTACGTACCCTTATCTTCCTTAGAACCTTATGCGTGCAAAATGTGTTTTTGCAGTGTGTTGCTGAAAAATATGTGGACATTTCTGGAAAAGACATTGCCTTCAAAATGCCATATGTTGTTTTAAATTCTCACATTTCTGCATTAATGCTTCCACCATAAAAGCAAAGAAATGAATTGAAATGACCATGCTACGTGCATTTTCCGTCATTTAATTTTAATCTCTGGTGCCTCTAGAGCAACTTTTCACCCAGCATAACTGCAAAGCCTGTAATTATTTTTGGACAACAAAATCCGGCAATCATAAGAAGAGCCTCTTCCTAAAAACAAATACATGTTTGTTTTGTTTCTTTTTTTTTAGAAAGTACTTTAAGAAAATATTTTTCACGATAAAGAAATATCAGTCATCTATGTATATGTGTATGTATGTATGTGTGTGTGTGTATATATATACATACATATATATATATATTTTTTTTTTTATAAAAACAAAAAAACAAAACAAAAACAAAAAGGAGTTGTTGCACATAAAACTCTTTCTTCATTGACAATTATGACATGTAATGAAAATGTCCTTGGGACAAAGAAAGGGTGTGTTTGGAATTAATGTTAAATAAGTTATGTAGTAGTCTGAAAGAGTTCTTCCATTTAGATACTTTTTTTTTGCAATGGTAGTGTCGAAATGAAATTTAAATATATAAATAAAAAGGTAACTCAAACAAGAATAAATAAAAAGATAACTCTGATAAAATAAAATAAATAACTCAGCTCTATCAGCAAAACATGATCTTTATTTAAAGAAGAAACTTTGGCCAGGAAATTGTTACATGATCTTACTGAATGACAATTAAAACAACGCAATAAAGAAAATTGTAAAATATAAACAGCGAGAAGGAAAACTCTGGCTTTGCCATCAAGAGTTTAAAGTTAGACCTTTCCTTATATTGTACTTGTTTATGTACTTGTAGTCAGAGTAATGTTTTCTCAACTATTGTCATTGAATATGAAGGTAAATATCGATTTCATACAGTCATCGGTCCTTGCTTTATCCTTGATTCACAGAACCAGTCAATTCCCTAAATGAATCTTCACCAGAATGCCTTCAAATCCAAATCTGCATTTCCTTGTATCTCTGAGTTTGAAATACTTGCAGAGACATACAAACAGACCAATAACTGAGTGTCTGAGGTATTTTAGTAGTAACGATATTGTGGTATCTTTTAATCATATTATGTGTGTGAGCCTTTTTGTATTTGATCTCTTGAGTACGCAGCTTTAGTTTCTTTGATTTGGAGCTGATATTTCCACTTGGTCTGAAACAGGATGTAAAATAAATCTTTTGTTGTCATATCGCTCTGCTGTTGCATGAAAACATCTGGTAATGTTTAGGAGCTGGAAAACCTTTGAACTTTTCAGCAAAGCAATGAAACTTTTTAAAGGCTTCTTACTGCTCTCTAAACTGAAAACCAGCCTTTGTGAAGTGCAGTAAAATTTCTCTTTGCTTGGCTTTCTTTTGCTTTGGAGATAAGGTTTTATCAAATCTAAAACTTTTCCACCATCTGAAAGGCACTCACTGCACTTGAAAAAGAAAAACTCTTTTTGGCGCTAAATGCTTTCTTCCAATCCTTCTTATGATGGTTTGGAAATCGGACAGATGACAGCTCTATAATCAAGTTTTCTTCAAAAGTACAGTGCCAAAACAATCTGACAGAAAGATAAGCAGATCGAGGTAATCTGCCTGATAACTGACATTAAAAAAAAACCAAATAAATAAATACTGGTTCTTAAAAATTTGTACTTTATCTTTGTGACTTTATTGGTGATGGATGTGGATGTTAAAGAATAGGAACACCTTTAGACTAAACCTTCATTGGCGACAGAGACTTAGGATTATGACTGAAGCTTTCATAAAATATATCAAGCACTTGATCAAGGTAAGTAAATAAACCATTCTTGATTTTTAGACTTCACTGGAAGTCACCAGCTGTTGACAACTGGTTGCTGACGTTGGTGCCATGTGGGGAAAACCAAATAAGAATCAAAGACAGATTTTAAATCCCCTGATGAGGAAGAATAAAGAGGAACAAGAGCAGTTAGGAGTTCGGGTCAAGCATGGCAATGAAAACAACCAGCTGTACAGGACAAGCAGTGTTTTAGAAATAAATATTACTCCCATCTGGTCGTAGATAGAGTTTGCTGAAATACAGAACAAACAATCTTGACAAAAATTGTTATTTCCTGCCATCTTATTCTGATGTGAGGTTAGCCCTGTTATTGTGTGTTGTTTTTATGTGCTTCTGTTGGCTGTGCAGCAAATTGCCTCTCGTGGTTAAAAAAGTTACCTAAGTCTTAAGAGGAAAGGTAGATGGAGTTCATCTACGTAACATTTTTCTAGTCTTTGTCACTACTCAAGTTGTTACATGACTCTTCAGTGAAGACCACATATTCCCAATGTTCCTTCAGATTTGCTCTTCAGTTAAGCATCACCTTAAAGGTATTTCATTCCACCATCTACTTGTCATCTTTGCTTCTGGTTACACCAGCTCAAATGCATCAACACACCAACATAAATATGAATCCAATAGCTTGACTCACTTTTGCAGCCAGCCTCTAGTGGCCAGTCAAGGAACTGCAAAAAAATCGTAGTTACACCTTAGCTTCATTCTAGAAGTTAGGTAGTTTATGATAGATTTGGCCAAAGGACAGTTTTCTTTTTTGTTTTAGTACTTTTTAAATTATTTTTAGATTCTTAGACGATGGCAGTGTTTCTGGGCCATGTTCGCACATGGATTCTTCTTTGCATGTTTTAACTTTAACCTGCATTTGTAGATGACATGGCAAACCGGGTTCTTAAATAGTCATGTTTGGATGCTTTCCTAACCCATGAAATGATTTCTATCACAAGATGATGCTTGTTTGTTTAATGTGGTGCTGCCTGAAGGCCCAAAAATTACAAGCTTCCAATACTGATTTTCTGCTTTGTACCCAGTAGACACTTTATTTTTCAGATTTTGGATCTTTTGATCATACTATTACTGTAGAAGATGGGATATTTAAAGTATTTGGAAGTGTAACCTTTAGTTCTGAGAGACTCTGCTTCTTTGACATGCTCTTTAATCATGTCACTTTGTTTTTGTCAATTAATAATTTTGTTTTTAACTTGTTCCTCCAGTTTTATCTTTTAAGTACCACTTTGCCCATGTCTCAGCTTTTTTTTGTAAGATACATTGTTGCCATCAAATTTAAGAAATATGGGTTTAAGAGATTTTTAAATCATTGCACACTTCCTTTGTTTCCATTTCATACAGCGTCCCAGCATTTTTACGGAGTGCGGTTGTATAAAGAGACCAACAGTGGAATGTGAAAGAAAAACAGTCACTCAACCTGTGACAATAATATGTAGAGAAACAGTCTTGTCATTTACAATAGCTGCGAAAACAAGACAGGAGGGCAAAACAGAGCAAAGAGGAGAAAGTAAAGAGAAAAGCAAACAATGACACCATAACAATGATACCTTCGTGACAACAATACAAAACTACTGAAGTTATTGGGACTGAAAACACAGCAGCAACACAGGACAGCAGAATGAAGATTTCTGAGCAATAATACGGAGATGCTGCATTTTTTGTTTTTATCAGCTCTATGAGCAGGCAGATTAGTTGACTCATGCACAG
Source organism: Zenarchopterus dispar (assembly GCA_028564865.1). Lineage (NCBI taxonomy): Eukaryota > Metazoa > Chordata > Actinopteri > Beloniformes > Zenarchopteridae > Zenarchopterus > Zenarchopterus dispar. Next base: position 4,659,894 of record JAOWBL010000020.1, on the reverse strand, counting down.
GGTTGTGGAGCAGTGCTCCGGGACAAAGCCAAGATAGAAACACAGCAAATTGTAGCCGGAAGTCAGTTTCGCCTAAAGATCATATCAACCTAGATTTTTATCTTGATCTTTTGATAGGGACTGAGATGGGGAAAAAGGGGGGAAAAAAAATCATTATACTGCAAAGGCGTAGATGACACAGTGAATGTTAAACCACATTGAATCCTCCCTCATTATATACTTCCTTTCTATTTCTTTGCATTTGTGTTATCATTTTATTTGTTTGCTTACTGAAAAACAATTTCAGGAATTTTGCAATCGTTTATTTGTGGTAGAACAGCATATGAATGAGTCAAATTGAATTAATTTAATTTTACTCGCTCTTCAGTGTGTCATAATTGTATGTGACTTTATGCTCGTCATGGCTTTAATTTCATGTAAAAATCTCATGGCTCTGTGGGTATGCACCCAGAGGCAGAAAAGAAATAATTATCACATGGAAGGGAGGAATGGAGACATGCAGGGGAAGTTAAAGAGTTAAAAATAAAATGTCTGCACTTTTATGACATTTAAGTGCATCACACTTATCTTAAATTCCAATAAGGGTCAGTGAATATGTCAGATCACAGTATTTTAATTTTACGTCAATCAGAAAATGAGATGACATTAAAAATGGTTAGAGAATGCAATAAAGAAGTTAGCAAAACATTTTTTCATCCATTTTACCATTCAGCTCAAGATCATCTAGAGACTGTCCTGTTACTTCTCTACTTAAAAGGAAAAAGGAAAAAATGAGCCCTCCACTTCTGTACAAAATGTTATCAGTTTTTGTCCCTGTACTGGTATGACTGGGGATTGAAGTTCTTCTATTAATTTCAGCAGGGGGCAGCAAATCCCAAACTACCATGAAAGAAAAGGGCTAAAGCAATGAGATGAAAATATTTGGCACATTCTGTCCTCTCCTTAAGACTATATCCATATGTGTTCAAGCAGCACATGTGCTGGTATCTGTGCGTCATCTGTGTGCCAAGCACAGTGTAATATCAAGTACATTTCATTCTTGCTTGTACTTTTAATGCTAACAGAGATGCAGATTAAATATGCAGGGACACAACAACACTAAGTAAACAACGTTGTACATAGCTGCTGTGTTCTGAATGTGTCTGTGTACACGAAGCATGCGTGAGTGCATTGAGTTTAGTCAAAAAGTGGAATTATGACCAGCCAAATGAAGTATCTTAAAGTGGACTGGGTGGAATATGAATTAGCGGAAATGAAAAAAATATATACACATGATTAGGAGACTAAATAAGGAGTGGAAGGGCATGAGAGAAAATAATGTGCAGTGTAATGAAAGGAAGCAGCAGAAAAAATGGCTTCAGTGTCTGATTTCAAGAACTGAGTGTATCTATCAGTTTGTAAATATTGTGTTTTATCACCAAGGAAATGGAGATTTTAAAAAAAACAGCTTAAATATGTGAACATTAGGAATGCCCAGAGGTGTGCATTATTAATTGCTGAGTCACGAGTTCGTCACATGATTTACCAGCACCAGTAAGAGGAACTCTCCTGCCAGTTTGCTTGTTGTATTTTCTGAGTAATTTCTGTCACATCTTAAAACATGACAGTATGGTGCTGCATGCATTCTTAGATAATGTTTCATTTTGTAAAATGATGGTTTTGGTTTTTTCTTGTGCTTTCTTTGATTTCTCTCTTCTGCATTTTCCGGGCCTTAATTCTGTTCCTGCTTGTCTCTACTTCTTGTTGCTTTCCTAAATTGTTCACGCCTGTATTTGGTCAGCTCTTGTATGTATATATATTATCCTGTCTCTCCTCTTGTCCTGACAATCAATTTCTTATGTTTCTTATATTATTAACATGTTTTTTTCTGAATCCTCTGTTTGCTGGAAAGTTCAATTATGATTTATAATTTTATAGATTGTCCTGGTGTTTTCTTTTTTTTCTTTTTCAATAAAGTCAGTGTTTGCTACTTCTACCCCTGAAAGCTTTTAACACAGCAAGTGAACCTTAACTGTCAACATTTTCTGTGTATGAAGACAGCACAGTACAATTTAATTATATGAGCACAGTGAGCATCAGACGGCATGTGAGAGGCGAGTACGTCTTGGTTCTTAAACAGACTTTTAAACGAGATGAAGTCACTGGATTAAACCTTGCAGAGGGCAGGAGAGCAACTGTAAACCCAGCTGGAGATGTCGACCTGAACCAGCTCCAAGGAGTCTTCATTTAGTCTAATAATGCTTTATGAATAAGTAAATATAAAATAAAATAAGTGATCTGAAAATCAATCAGATTTATGCTTTTTTCTGTGGGGGTCGGCATGACTTGTTTTTTGTTGTCGGCAAACTAAATAAACCAGCTCAGAGGTTGGGAGTGTACACTTGTAAAATTCATCTCACCCTTGCAAATTTTCCAGACAACACATATTCCTTCTAATCCCTGAGGGAAATTATCATATAGCAATAAAAATATTTTAAAAATAATTTTACTAGTATGTACTTGTATTGAATTACACAGAGGTGTATAAGAACCATGAGGCAAAGCATTCACCCAAATACTATGTGACACGATTGGGGCATTTCCTTTATTCTGTTATTTGTCCATGATCGCACGTTTATGTGTGTTTTATTGTGTTAATGTGTGTGTATGTGTGTGTGTGTCCTAATTCATGTCTATTTACATGGTAGACTCAATGAGTGGCGAATGCCCATTGGGCAAGCCCAGTGCTGTGAGATTGTGCAGTAATAGGTTCTGGCAGCTGTGTAATTTCTGTTTATTTTTCACTGACCTTGGAAAAAAAAAGTCTCCTTCTGCAATGCAGGTGCCATTTGTAGCAAACACACGCAAACCGCAAGCACACAGACAAAAGCCAAACATGCAAATGGATACAACTGTTTTATGCACGATTTCACCCGCAGACCACACGTATTTGCTCATGCATCCACCAGTCCACGCATGCATATCCACCAGCTCAGATTCACACATCAACCCCCCACTATCTTCCATCCGCATACACACACGCATGCTAGTTTGTAGGTCAAGTCGCCATAAAGAGACCAGCCAAAGACAGTGTTCCCAATTTCACTGTGGAGTAATCTGGTAGAATGGGTCACTGATTAGATGGGACAGTAGCGCTGTAGTATTTAAGAAAAAACTCCACCAAAATAATTTATTACTGTTATTATGGTTTCTTAAGCTGACACCAAGAAGCCTGGTTAACACAAAAACATCAAACTTTATTTGAAGTTATAAGGAACAGCCCAGGTTTAATTGCTCTTGATGACAGCTGAGGATAAATTACAAGCACTTTTAATAATTATTTGTTATTTTTTTTGTGCACCCCGTTAAAAAAATATGGACATCAAACTAAGCTGTTGCTTTACTTGCCATTTTGAATTTGTCGATTTCATCTACTTTTAATGACTAATATTTAAATATAACTGGGATGCTGGCATTAATCAGCTGTCTGATGTTTGGTGATGAAGCTTTCAGAAAATCGTTACTCTTCAATCCACTTTTCCTTCAGCAATCCACCTGAACATCCAATATTCTCTAATTTCCCACCTTTTCACGACTTCTCAGTGCTTCATCATGTGCAGCGTGGAGATCTGATCAATATGCAGAAGAGAAGGCAACTTCTGTGAACAAGAGGCTGGAGATCATCTTTAGTTTCTATGACTTTTGCATGACTTTCCTGAATAGATTACAATTAACTGTCTTCTTTCTTGAAGCAGTTAAAACAACTTTATAACTATATGTGAATGAGTGTAAACTTTTGTTAGGAAGCAAAATGGTGTGAATTAAATCAATTTTGAGTTAATGTGTTTGCAGAATAATGGATTTAACTTCAGGCAAGAGTGCAAGACGCAACATGAGAATAAATTTCTATTTATAAACTTCTGATAAGACTCAAAAATGTCATTCCAGGTAGGTGATGGTGTGGGTAGAGTCATCCCAGGTGAAACAAGCTCATTTTAATTTTGTGAATGTACAAAAAGTGTTTTTAAAAAGTGCTTTAAGGTTTTCATTTTTATAATTATGTGATGGCTTTTACTAATATGGGTTTCAAACTGCAAACTAAATTATATTAGGGTAAAACTGTAAACCTGACACATAATAATGTAAGTGTTCCTGTTCAATTATGTTTCATGTTTTTAAAGCCTGCCAGTTAATATCTTTTCTCTGGTGACACTCTTTTCTCTCCATTTTCTGCTCTAATGCTCTTTTTATGATCATGTTTAATATCTCAACAACATAAGGAGCTTGATCAAACACGCGCTGTGTGTGCAAAGTCTTTGGCCTGTGGGTTAATGTTGTCCACTAATGGTCATATTAGAGTATGTTTGTGCAACTAAAAACTAAATTTAGTTAATTTTTCCATTCTTTTATATCATATGCTGTGAATCCTAAAGCTGCTTGGCAATCAACATGTCAGCAAATTACAGTTTTAAGCATGCAAAAGATGCCAGAAGTATTACCTCCTGTTCAGAAATGTGCTCAGTATGTTCAGGGATATGTTTCTAAATATTTCTAATGTGTTCCATCCATGTTTAAAACAAATGGGCAACAGGAAAGTGCTGTGGCAAAATTACAGGTCATAATTTCTAAATGCCTGTTTTAAAAGGTCACGTGATGAAAGAAACTCTTGTAGTAGTAGAAATAAACAGAATCTTTTAGAGTATGATCCAGAAACCAACCTTTGCTTTGGTAATCCAGCATATAATTATGCTCAAGTTACTGTAATGCCAAAATCTTGCATTTTCTTTGTACATTAACATCTTTTTATGCATATTTATATGTTTTTTAAATTACAATTCAATACACAAATTGGCTATGTTGTTTGATTTATTATGTTTAACACACAATTAAACCAAATAATTTCCTTTGATTTTACTTTTTTTTTTTAAGCATTTTAGTTAGTGTTTATGTTAGTCCTGTTTATGGGGGCTGTGGAGTAGTGAGTGGAAAGTGGGAAGAATGAGTTATCCTGCAGCCAGAAGATCACCTGATCGATCCCCAACCTGGTCTTCCTGAGCAAGACAGTGAAACCCACAATACCAGTTATAGAGCCTGTCCCAGGATCAGATAAACTTTCCAAAACGGCACTTTAGGTGGTTTTAGTTGATATGACCCATTGTCACTCTGCCTATGTCACATATTTAATTTTTGTGATTGGTTGTACGCCTATCCAACCGTGTCTTGTGTACTGAATTCAAAGTTGCCAATTGTTTGTATGACAGAGGAAAAGAACTAGCATGGCTCATTTGACAGGTATTATTTAAAAATTATTCTAATTTGTAATTTATACTATAAAAGAAATAAGAACAAAACTTTCAGACCTCAGCAAATCTTTGACATGCACACATTTTAATCTTCAGGTTATATGCATGCTTGTGGATACTGTGTTTAATTAATCTGTATTCAAATAAGGAGCGAAGTCGAGGGCAAATTAAAAAAAATGTGCCAGAAGTAGATACATTTTTTACTTTGTCATTTAGTGTTTTCAGAGACTCCTCTGAGCTCTGAGCCGTTTGCTTTAGCAGATGGTTTCTCGGAGTCAGGTGGTAAAGGGCATTAAGACAAGAGGAGAAAAAGTATATGTGAGAGAAAGATGTTTTCTGTCCAAAAACACCCACGGCTATTCTAAAATGAAACTCCTCAATATGGCCGTGACCTCCACTTCCCTTTGTAAAGCATGGTATAATTGAGGTCAACAGTCTAATTTGACCTTTGAATCTTCAGTTTCATTCGTGGATGAAACATAAAAAAACTCTCACCTTCTGAATATTCTTATCTTCAACTCCAGATAGATGGCCATGCGAACTCAAGTCCATTCTGTAGTAAATGAACATCAAAAGGAGTGGAGGCAAATTGTGCGGAAAAATAAAATGGACCATGACCTCGGTGTCGTGAAAGGAAGTATAAGAAACAAACATACCCTCAGATAAAACAGCTCAGCGTTTCAGGTTATTTTTTTTACATATATAGCCATGTCACCCAGTGTGTCAGATTTGTAAACAGACCTCCATTCACACCCTCTCTCTCATTGTCTCCCACCCAGGAGGATATCCTCAGATGACAGTGGAGCAGGAGCCTCAAGCACCATGAGACTGAAAGCAGCATATCTGTGGTTAACCTTGCACGGAGACACAGAGACAGTTCAAACCTTCAAGAAATGATGCATAACTAGCGCGCAAAGATTGTGTAAGACAATGTAAAAAATGTATATATCCACAGTGACAGAAACATGCAGCCACTTTAGAGGCAAAAGATGTGGTAACATGTATGTGGATGTTTTGCTGCAGGCGGAGACGTCTCTGTGTGAGCCATTTCAGTCCCTGAGCTCCAAACTCATTGTTCAAAAAAGTCACCATGTGAAGTCAGCACTGGAGAAAAGGTAAAATAAATAAAAGCTATAAAAAATAAAAATAAACAAAATTGTTCCTCTGGCAATGTCAGTCTTGATGCCTGGTGTGGTTTGAACAAATCTGCATTGAGAGATTGTGATGATCAGGCGTTTTATTTATATTAGTGATGGTGCAATGCAGAAGATGCCTCTGCATGTAAGTATGTCTGCTTTGCTTCAAAAATAATATTCTTAGGGGATATTTAGATGCTCACTATCAGGTGTGGCAATAAATACAAATACAAATAACACACATTTCACGAACACAATATTTATTTTTACATAGATCTTTTTTTATTATTTTTTGGTGTTTTTTATCTTCACAGGTCTTGTTTTGTTTTGGTTGCTTCCCTCATTAAAAGAACCCTTTCAAAAAAATTGAAAAAAGATATTTTTGTCACAAAACTAATACAAAGTCAAGTTAATTGTGGGTATTTTTTTATAATATCAGCGGAGTGAGTTTTCACTGAAAAGCTTCTGGATGGAGTCATTCTTCCAGGATGTTCACCCTGATGACTTTACTTTGCCCAATGTGTCTTCATCCACATATATAAAACTAAGTATTTAAATCACATCATGTCTGCTAATCAAACTGCTATAGATGTGAAATCGGAAAAGCATATTTCTGATATTTAAAGTTTGAGTACCTTTCAGATATGAATTAATGAATTAATGAATTAAGTCACCAGGTAGGTATATTGATGATGTTACTGACACATTGGCAACCTAAGTTCTACAAATTTAGCTATCAGAACAGTTAAGTAAATAGTGTCCAGATCAGAGGATATACAGCACGATTGCAAGATCAACGTTAATGTATTGTTAAAATTCCTACTCATAACAACACTGGTCAGTGACAGTCACCTTTGGCTTGGGAAAATACAACTCTGCTCTCTTTTGTGGATTAAAAAAGTCCTGAGCTGAAAAACAAAACAAAACTGTTGAATATTGTAACTATACCATTCAACTGAACACATTTCAGTTTTTGAACATGTTTTGTGTTAAGTGTTTCTATAAACTGAAATTGCTTTATGCAGACTTTGGTTCTTGTGTTATTTGATAAGACTGATTTGTCATGAGGATTTTCATGAAACAGACGTTGGTAAGGTAATCTTTTTTTCACATTAATGAACTCTATCTAAATGTGAGAGAAGTCTTTTTTTCAGAACCCCATTTACAATCTTTACAGCTTGACTTCTACTCTCAGACATTCCCTTCTTCTTTTTTCCATGCCCTTTTATTTATCTCACTGTATCTCTTTTGTTCTCTTCTAACCTATTTTTATCAAATTTTTCCTTCACTTTCCCTCTATTTATATCGCTCACCTCCTCTCTGAATGAAGTGTGAAACAAAATTAATAACAAGGAGAATGGATCCCTGAAGCATTTGGCAATCTGATAAGAAACCATTCTAATTTTAGGAGAAAATATTTATTTTATAATATGTTTAAGTGATGTTTTACAGACCTAACTGAGAAAAAGAAATTACCTTTAATATCTCTAGCACATGGCTTGAAATGCTTGTTAAAATTAAGAACACTTGTTAAGGATGAGCTTAACTGGATACCATTTTTGGATTTGCATGCCGACACGTCTGATAAATAAACGTATGCTAATTAAATTATGGAAATGAAAGTCGTCGTCCTCCCTTTTTGAACAGGAAACTTTTGATCTGATTTTGAGGAGGCATAAAGCATGTCTTAAATTAGATTTTAAAAGAAACCACACAGAATGAGACTGAAGCTGTTTCTCCATCCAGTAGTCTGTGTCAAAGACGCTAGATGTAGATAGAAGTTATAGCTTAAAGACATTCCTCCCACTGCGGATTTCAGCAGACAGCTTGTCTCTTTCATTGCATTTTTATGTAAGAACTTCATAAAACTTTGTGAAGAATGAGAACTGAGTTTTCTTGGACCACTCTCTGATACATTCCTGATTTCATATTGAGGAGCAACACAATGTGTAGAGGATCAGAAGGTAATGATTTTACTTTGGAAAAGTTCATCTTGTTGACTCACTGCTTCAAAATGATTTTCAGATTGAGACACATCCAAAGGAAAGGCCATTTAGAGCCACATTGACTTCTTTCCACAGAAGTTTTTAACATTTTTAGAAGCTTCTAATTAAGATGACTTTTTTCTTTTCAAAGCCCCTGAAAACCAGTCTAAGCTCAGTCATGAAATCTGAAAAGAAAAGAGACTTAGATCTTAGCAAAGTGAGCCAACTTGTGTCTGAACTATTTGCTTTCCTGGAAGCAGACCTGAATCACAGCTTAAAAGGTGATAACTCCTCATTCATAACTCTGCAGGTTAATGTTGCGACCAAATCCATTTTGCTTTCTTCTGTAGTTTCTCCCTGACTTAGTCCCTTTTCCCATTATTTTCTCTGAAATGGTTTTCCTTCCTTCCTTCTTTTTACCAACTCTTGGTCATCCCACTGTTTTTTTGTTTTTTTTTTACTAACTTGCTTTCCCTTCACATATATTCTGAGTGATGGGATAGAGGTTTGAGAAACCAAGAACAACAACAAAAATCTTAGCATAAACTCCTCATTTCCCTGTTCTTAGCAGGGATCAGCTATTAACATATAATGATGTGCCTTGCATTAGTGAGAGTACTTGGTTTACTATGCCATGAGTGGCTGCACAGAAATAACACAAGGGGAAAGGAGTGGAGGCTATAATTCGATGCCCAAAGCTATCTAATCCGTTTTGTTCTTGCACTCTATGTATGAAGTGCCCCTCCGCTTTTGAGAGTGCAGCATGGTGGAAAGCTATTCTAGACTAAATATACAGGTATATTTTTTGCTTAAGTTTGCAGCATATCATGAGTACCTGTCTTCTTTTTCTTTTTGTTGGTGATGGGATGTTATTTATCTTATGCTTTATCATTATTGTTTTTATCAATATTATTGTGCAGCGACTATCATAGCCATATCAAGTCTAAAAGTAAAGACATGCTTTGATTTAGGAAGAAATAATGTATTGTGAGAGTAAAGATTTCTTAATACGTCTGCACGAAGTAGTTAAATTGCTGAAGTAAATATAACAGCAGTTATTTTTACTCTAAAACGAAATGTAATTCAGATGCAAATTAACAGTGAAACAGGAGCTACTACTGAATATTAAGAACAAACTTAGGGTTTTCTTGTTATAAAATACAAGTGAGAAACAGAAATTAGGCTGTGGCCAACTGACTTGGACAGGCATTATCCACTGTGATCCTAAAGGGTATATTTGGCACACTTTTTAATGTCAAACTCTGTTTAAAAAGGAATATTCTTGTGTGGTTATCAGCAGAGCAAGATGTCCTCTTCTCATTCACCTCGATGACGACTGTCACTCCAGGACTAATGATTCAACATGACGCATCTACATGTAGTCACCAAAGGTCTTTATGTTACCCTTCTTTTACTATCTTTAACTTTTTTTCTCCCTACTACGTGCATCATTGTCCCCTTCCTTGTCACTTTGCTTTTCTTCAGTTTTTCCACGTCGTCACTTTTGTTCTGTTCCATTATCCACTTCCGTTTTTTTCTTCTTCACTGTATTTCTTGTAGTTGCTCTTTATTTCCATTTCCTCTGTCATCCTCCTGCCTGTGCTATGAGTAAAGCATGCCGCTTGGAGCCTGGTAGGCAGATCTGTCAGGACTGCTCACAGTAACCTTTCAGTGATGAAGACATGCGATAGTTAAGCCAGTAGCAGCACCTAGTTTATCACTTTCAACTGACTCTTTCCCCCTCCAAAAACCCCTCCTATTTTGTATTTTCATTATAATCATTATTGCTTGTTGCCCACTTTCCTATAAAAAATCAGTTTCCAATTGTCTTGTCTTCACTATCCAAAGTCTGAACAATTATATTTACTGCCTTTTTATATAACTGTCCTCTTCACTCACCCTCCCATCTTACAGTTAAATAATCTTGCATGAATTTTGAAGTGACTAATAGCAGCATCAATAAAAAAGTGCATATTCCATACAATGGAGTTTTGATGTCATCTGTTTGTTTCCTTAGTTACACTGTAAAATCTCATTTCTAAAATTAGAAGATCATTTTAGACTAGTTTGGTAGTTTTAAGAATTCTAGTCAAGAAACGTTTTCTTACCCAGTTGTCAAAGATAGTTTTGCTTCAAATAAGACATTTTTTACAAGATTTATTTAATATTATCTTGCATTTCTGACATTTTGCAGTGTAGGCAATTGTTTGTTAATATTGTTTTTTTTTCTTGGCTTTATATTGACTGGACTAATTATGACTATAATTCTATTTTTGAAGTGCCTTTAAAGCTGAATGAATGTAATTGAACTTTCTGCCACTATTTTAAGCACTCTCATGTTGTTTAGAAAAGTGCTTTGTAAATATAGTTGATTATTATTATTATACTATTATTCGTCATAATAATTCCATCTTCGCATTTTAGAAAATGAAAAAAACACATTATGGAATAATACATGGTTTCACCGAGAATAAAGAAAGACAGACAGACAGACAGACAGACAGACAGACAGACAGACAGACAGACAGACAGACAGACAGACAGACAGACAGACAGAAAGAAAGAAAGAAAGAGAAAAAAGGAAAGAAAGAAAAATAAAAATCTGAGCCCGATAAATGCTGGCATTGTCATCTTAGAACATTTTTGGGCTATATCTGTTGATGGAAAAACCTGGACATTCAATATGTTCAGGTACCAACTGCCCTCATGTTTTGTGCACAACATCACGAAATGTTAACCTGTCCAAATGAAGCAACCCCATATCATAACACCGCCCCCACAGGCTTGCATGGTAGGCACTAGAAGTCATAGTTTCATCACTTCATCTGTCACTCTGCCTACCCTGATGTGCCCATCACTCAGCGTAAATCTGGACTCATCAAACCAGATGACCGTTTTGCATTACCCCAGAGACCAATCTTGATGCTTTCAAACAAATTAATTTTTTTTGTAAGTTATCCTTACAGACAAGGAGTTTTTCATGTTATAATACCAGTTTCACCTTTATTTTAAGCAAAACTTGCTTTGGGAAGCTTTGGATTCCCATCTCAGTCATCTCTTATGACACTTGTGTGTTACTTTATAGAACTATGACACACATGAACAATGTTGGAGCTATTTCTCAGAGCTGCAGTGGACGTCATGGCAGAGGTGACTAAGAGACTCGATGAAGTAATGACATAAGAAGTGTCATCCAACATGTTTTGTTTTATTTTAATGTAGTATAATTCCACCAGCTTTCAAAGTAATTCTTTTAACTCTTGACTCTTCAAAGAACATTAGTCCACATTCGCAATGCTTTTGCTTTTATCCTTCTAAATCATTCTCTCAAAAATAGATGAATACTAGGACAAAAGAAAAACAATAAAATAAACCATTTCCTGATTACTTTTGCATTTATATGATGGAATAAAGACCCCTCACTTAAGTTTAAGTTGTCAAATGAAAACACTAAATAAAATAAAATGAATAATTTACAAAAAGTAATAAATTGTAATTTCTTCCTCTAATGTTTAGTGAGGTAGGCTCAGTGCGCAAGTGTTTGCAGGCTGTCTGTATTTTTTTTTTTTTAACAGATCTGATGAACATATTGATTTCCTAAAGGCAGAGGTAGAAATTGACTGGTGAAATGTGTCAGGCTGCACCCATTTATAAGTCAGTAAATCTTCAGGCAAGGTTAGCTTAGTTCCATTTTTGTTTTCTTTCAGCGGGTGGCTCAGCCAAAAAAAATTTTTTCACTTGTCGTTTTCAGTCTACATCACAAGTTAGCCAGACAACTGTGTATGTCATAACACATCTGCTCCTCATGATAAATGTCTATTTAGAAGCTAAGATATAATATTTTCTGCTATCATGAGAAAAGATTTGTATTTTATATTTTCCTCAGGACAGACAAAAGATGCTGGCGCAGAGGGGGCATAGATTTCACTGGAAATGGGAAAGGCCTTATGAATGTAGTGACTGACTTTAAGTGGACAATTTAAATTCAAAAATTCTTTATTAATCCCTGAAGGGAAATTAATTCAGTGGAGCAACAATGAGCCTTAATTCTATCCATCCATCTATCTCCTTATCCATAATCCTCAGATTTCCTTTTCCCCAGCCACATCTTCAAACTCCAGGGGACATGAAGTATTCCAAAGACAAGCAAGAGATATAATCTGCCCAGCAGGTCATTTATCTGCCTCCATCCTGACCAGATGCCCAAACCATGACTGTTTCCTCAGAAGAGGAACAGTAACTGCAGTCTGAGACCTTCCTGGATGGCAGAACTCATTAGAGGTATCTATCTATCTATCTATCTACCTACCTACCTACCTACCTACCTACCTACCTACCTACCTACCTACCTACCTACCT
>JAOWBL010000020.1:4621768-4647032 GCA_028564865.1 Zenarchopterus dispar | reverse complement strand
TATATATATATATATATATATATATATATATATATATATATATATATATATATATATATATATGTGTGGAGAGAGAGAGAGACAGAGAGAGAGAGAGAGAGAGAGAGATACAGAGCAAAAGAGAGAGAGTGAGAGAAACATAGGTTATCCATAAGTCAAACATACAGTAGTTCTACATATTCTCTACTTTTCCTGCTAATGATGCTTTTTTTTTTTTTTTTTTACCATTATTCACCGCTCTCACTGAGACAAAATAAGTAAGAGTGCCCAAAGGCTTGGTACTGGAGCCCCTTTTCTTTACATTGTGTCATGATTGATGAGGGGCTGTGTTTCTCTAACAATGTTACATCTTTCCATCATTGCTTTGCACCTTGCAACATTAAAAAAATCAGATTGTATCTAAAAATATGCTATCCAACTCCTGGTTCAGGACATCTTTATATATTGCTTCATCTAAGTGTTGTATTAAATGTATTTATTATCATATTTATTGTGATGCAATCTGTTTCTCTGGCATCATTTGTTAAATGCTTCGGGGTTAAGTAAGCATTTTGAATCTTCAAGCTTCCATTATGGGCCATGAAGTTTTTAAAGATGTTGTCACATTTAAGCAAAAACCTGCTTGGCTGGAACTATTTGTCTTTGCATTTCTTTTACAAGCCCAGTCACTGACTTCTAAATTCCTCACAGGGAATGAGAACAGTGAAGGAGGCATGGACAGATGCCAATATTTGTTTTACTTTGCTGCTGTGTTTCCAGCCTCCCTTTTATAAAAATGCACACAGGGTTCCTTTTGTATATCACCCGGCAACAGACACATCACTTGTCTCCATCTTTTCAGTGTAAGCGGAAACGGTATGCCGAGGCTCTTCTGGAGAGGCCCAGCAGCATCCTACCTGACTGCCTTACCAATGAAGGGTGAAAACACATTCTATGGGCCTAAAGTGTTACACATAACTGGTCCTGACAACTGGTCCCTCCCTCTCCACCACCAGAGAAGAACTGGGGCTTTTTAGGATTGTAAGACTAGGAAAAGCTACTGTTTAGGGTTTCAGTTCTGTCTGTCTTTCTGATTACTTTTCAGTCTATATTTCCTGATGGTCACACATTAAAGATGATCACACACCTTCAAATAATTTAAAACCTGATATTTTATTTAAGTTGGTATTCATGTTTGTCTTTTAGCTGCCTTAGCTATATTACCCTGGTCTGCAGAAATGTTGATATCACTGGTAGTGGTGCCTGGAAATTGTAAAAGAAGGGATAGATTACTTAGTCAGAAGTAGGATAGACTAGGTGCATCAAGAAGAAAAAATGATTTTGAACGTGTGGTACATTGGAAAAGGGTTTAGAGTGAGTTTTTTAAAGCTGAAAAACAGTGCACATCCATTCTTATCAAGCATTTTACAAAATAACTAGAAAAATTGAAAAATAATCATGGTTTCCAGCAGACCCCTGTGACCCAGTCACTGGATTCAGTTGGTATAGAAAATGGATGGATGGATAATCATGGTTCACAAAAGAAAGACCTTAAAGACTGCTCACTTTCAGACTGAATACTTCATGTTTGGCATTCCCAGAATTTTATAATTTTGCATTGATGCCACCAAAGGTAAGATAATAATCATCTGAGGATTAAATGCCTGTTAAAAGTGAATGAACTTCACTGTCTTTGTGTTAGTCTGCTCCATCATCACATCATTATGATTTCAATTTGTCTAATATATTATATTTCAACATTTTGTCAAAACATCCATGTCCTTTAACTCCATTGAGGAGGCTAATTGAACAAGCTAGTTCACCAGACTAATATATTGAAACTTGCTTTGACACCAGTGTATTAGTTTTGTGATTGTGATCTTTTTTTCCTTACTGAAAAGCCTCTTTAGTAATGCATTGTTTATCAAATTTGACCTTGGAACTTAACAATAGCTTTCAGAGTATTAGGACGTCAGTCCTCTGCAGTTATCTCCGATGATGTTCCCAGAATCTGCTGGAGACACTCCCATAGCTTGGGACTCAATCGCTCCAGTTACTACTGACAGCAATGTTGCCTTCACTTTCCATGTTTTTTCTACTTCCATCTTCAAACCATGGTATTCTTTTTAGGTTCTCCGGTTCTTCTTGATGTTGCTGCACAAGGAATTGTTATATCTGTCACCATTGCTTTACTCTTGTGTTTGACCATATTGCTTGCTTAGTTAGCCATAACCTGGTTATAAATCATGATTTAGAAGTTATTTTTCTCTCCATCTGAACCACTCTTAAAGGCATCTCCTAGTTTCACTTTGGGAATTCAAACACATACTCTGCATAGGTTTTCCTGTATACTATTCCAGCCATGTGCAATGCCAGAACCTCTTTTCTAGTACTCAGTGGGACTTCACAATGTCAGCCAATCCTCTCGGGGTTTCTATTGTCTAAGACATTTATTTAGCAGCTGAAATTAGATATATTTCACAACATCTATTGATTCATTCATCAGGGAGTGAATTAATTATGTTTCAGCTGACAACATGTTAGCTGACCCCAGCTGATGCAATGAGTAGCCTCTACTTTCTTAACTACGTCAGATCACATTCTGCAAACATGGACATGATGCTCTACTATTTCAGAGGGGTTAAATTAGTGGTCTGAATCAACCAAGCAAAACAAGTTTAAGCAAAGTTTAAGTTGAATGTGCAACTATAAGTTTCATGTGTATGGAAATTCTCACAGCAATATTTAACTTAATGGGCTATATTTTTGTGAAACGCACTGTAGATGTGTCTGATTTTTAAAATACATCTGTCAGTCATATCACTGTCATCGTCTGCCTCACCTTTTTGTCTTTTTCACATGAACAGTAATCTGCTCTGCTGCTTCAGAGCATCACTTTTGTCCCCAATGACTGAACAGTGAAACTGACAGGAGGCCAGCTGTCTGCTCGTGTGTTTCTCTGTACTCTACTCTCTATTACTACCACCTCCTTCTGTAATTACAAGCTCCAGTGCACACAAACTCACCATCAGGTGGGGCCAGCGCCACAAGCACAGCTCCACCAGCTCTCACGTCAGTATGGCATTTTGAATCCCCCTCCCTCCCCTCTTCTCACCCCACCCAATATGAAAGCTGGAGGCTAATGGGAGGCTTTTTGCACTTCAGAGGTGCCACAGCCTGCGGGCCAATCAGCCATTTGGGATTAGGAATGCTAAATTTTGTTTGATATCATTACAAGGTTAGCTCACCCCTCATTGGTTCACCATCTGGGCATTCTTTTCTTCCCTGGTGGTGCAGCCTTTCAGTACTATGTCAGCATTGCACAGCCTAAAGCACGGCAGACACTGATAAAATGAACCAAAGATGGTGATTTTAAAAAATAGCGAATGAATACAGAGGCACGAGTGAGGAAAGAAAAACTATGAAATAGGCATATCAAAAATGTACTTTTGTGCTTATGGAAGTCAGGTGTACATTTTATTTTTCTAAATGCATTTAAAAAAAAAACATTTTTCCCACTGATTGTATCAAAAGTCCCTGCGATGGACTGGTGACCTGTCCAGGGTGTACCCCTGCCTATTGCCTGTTATGAGCTGGAATAGGCTCCAGCAGACCCCACGACAGGAACCAGCAGGTATAGAAAATGGATGAATTAATGTATCAAAAGTAAATATGAAGTGTCTCTAAATGGGATTCAGACAGGCGATGCAACAAAATTAATAAATGAAAACTCAGCATCACCATAAAATTTTTTATTTATCATGGCATTTACAAAGGCTTAAGTAAAATCAAGCAAGACCTGTACTTCTTAACTTTAACTCCTTAACTCAAACTTTAACTCCTGCTTACTTTAAACTATGACAGAGTCTAATCTCCCACTGAGACCTCAATATTTTATCTCCATGTGGGAGTTAAAGTTGGCATTAAGGCTGCTCATTTGGTTTGTTCCACAAGGGTATTTCATTTTGGAAGACAGCAGGCTAAGAAGATTATAAGCACTGTTTTCAATTTATCTCACACACCCTGACTACTTTTATTGGCTGGGACCCTCTTATCATGTTTTGCCAGAAGCAACACCAGCCACTGGCATCTTCAACTGTATCCACTGCTATGGAGTCCCTGCAGTTGTATTGATGTTATATTTATCCAAAGCTTGGCCTCTTGTTTTTTTTTTATTATCTGAAGAACTTACAAGTTCAGCAGATGGACGTTCAGAGACTCAGACGTGTCAGTCAGGTTTATACTTGGGCTATTAATGGCAATTTAATGGAATCTAGTTATCTTGACTTGAGGCCAAACAAAATTGCTAAGTAAACAACAGAATTCGATAGCATGCATCAGCTGGCCCATTAAAGAGACAGAAAGGAGGAGAGAGGGTGGGACAGAGAAAGTTGCTGATGTGAGAGCAGAAAAAAAGCTGCAGGAGTGCATATAAAACCTTGAGACAAGAGGATGTTCCTCTCTCAAACCGGCTGCCATCTCAGTGGTGGAAATGCTGGAGTTGGGGTGGGTCGACTTTGAGGTGACATTGACGCTATGTAGATGAGAGTGAGAATCCTGTGCTCCATGTTACGTCCCTGCTCGC
Source organism: Zenarchopterus dispar (assembly GCA_028564865.1). Lineage (NCBI taxonomy): Eukaryota > Metazoa > Chordata > Actinopteri > Beloniformes > Zenarchopteridae > Zenarchopterus > Zenarchopterus dispar. The sequence goes on along the minus strand of JAOWBL010000020.1, from coordinate 4,642,468 downwards.
TTCAACTCAGACAGCGGCAGCTCCTGTCCCCGTCTTCTTTCCCCTCCTTTCGTTCAGCACCACTCTTTTAAGGACAGCACCTCACCCTCAAAGAAGCATTTGACCACAATCATTCCACCTTCAGGATCATATTTTCTCACTGTCGTCGGATGCAAAGTTTTTACCTTGGTTTTACTCACTGCAAGTGAAAGGAAGTAACTTTTTTCCCCCTCCCAAATCTGGATATCCCAGTTTTGAAAAAAATATATATAAAAGGAGTATATTTAATGTAAGTATTACTCATGCACAATGCCTTTTTTTTTTTTTAATGAACAAAGATTTATGTTTGAAAATCCCGGGACAACTATAGAAATTGTGATTTGCGAAGCGCTAAATTTGGAAAAAAGTGTGGATGTGCATCTCCTCACTTGAGGTCGACAAGGACTCAACTCACTGAGGCATTTGGCTTATTCAGTCGTTCAGTCTTGGAGCCACGTTACAAATATGTGAAATGTAAAATTGCGAGCAATGAAGACAAGAAATGCATGCTTAATTATTTAGTAATGCTTTGCCGATATATGCTCGACATTATACTAACTTGGAATTTTATTAATGCTATTATGTAAAACACATTTATAGAATAACTGAAACATTTCTGCTCCCGCTTCGCCTCATGTCGCTTCTCTCAATTACGCACCAACTGATGCGGCGCAAGTAGCGCGCTCCATGTTTCATGCACACACATTTCAACTATTAACGGACTAGTTAATAAGAGAGTAAATTTGTGAAATCTTGCATCTTCGTCCTGACGATATCCTGATAATGGGTGAAAATATGAACTCAAACTGAAAATCCAGTTAGTCTCCCAGATGATTTATTAGACATGATCATTGAGCCTCCTCCTAAATGTGTTTAATTGCTGTGCGCTCTTACCGGAGCAGTGGGAAGTGGGCCATTGAATTTAGAACACAATGAATCAAGGACAAGAACAAGCTCTAAATTTCTTCCAACATGGATTCACTTAGGGCCATTAAAAGTGATTCTTGATGCATGATAGATATTTTATTTGGTCCTGAGGGGATCGCGGATTTTATTTTTTTCTTTTTCACTTATCAATAAATATGCAATTAGACTCCAAGGGCATAAAATGATTTTTCCTCCTTTGCCAATAAATTGGCTACAAAGTAGGCTAAGGTAAAATACAATACCAGTTGGAAAATTATTTTCCAGAAAACAACAAACAAAAAATTGTTTTTTAAAATTAATTGAGAAGATAATTATTCACCTTTTAATAGGCTGTATCAGCTTTAATGTAGTCTATATATTCGAAACAATGAAGGTAGACTTCTGGATCTCCATCACTCGTCTGAGTTTCTGTTTCAGGAAATATTTGAAATTAATGTATATATCTGTAGAACAAACAACATGTTGCCCATCAGATACATTTCCCTTTTTTCTTTTTTAAATATTTGCATATTTCTGTTTTCAGGTTCGGTGGATCGTTGTTGGGGTGCCTCTGTTTCCGCTCCTGATCACCCACAGAACCCAGAAGAATCCCGGCTATTCGTCTCCACCCGCTGTTCTGTGGAGAACAGTAGCGCTGGACGGATAAACTGCTGCTTCTCTGGACCGGTATTTAAACCCCCACCTCTGTTCTGGTCAAGACTATCCAACAGACATCGTGACCATGGCTACCAACGGTACCAAAGCCGCAGACGGACACATATTAACGGAGACAGTAAATGACGCGCCCAGCACCACGCCAAATGACAAACCTAAAACCTTGGTAGTGAAGGTGCAGAAGACAAAAAAGGAAATACCGGAGAGAGAAACGTGGGGTGGAAAATTTGACTTTCTTCTCTCGTGTGTCGGATATGCAATCGGACTTGGAAATGTCTGGAGATTTCCTTACTTATGTGGGAAAAACGGCGGAGGTAATATGGATTTCTTTTTCTTTTTCTTTTCTTTTTTTATGGCAGTTGTCAGTTTATCTAAACACCAGAGGAAACACAAAGGTTTTGAAATCAAAAGCCGACATTTTGAAGCCGGACAATTTGAATTAAATATGATCTTAAGTGCATTCCCCCGGAAAGCTGTGCGTAATTGCGCACGAGCAAAACCCGTGCTGTGATCTGGAGCGCTGTCTGAAACCAAATACTTCGTCTGCCAAATAACTAATTGGAATATAGTGAGTGTGAATGGTATGGTTTCTCGCGATTTACACACCTTTGCTTGTCACCTCTCATTCAGGGGCCTTCTTGATTCCCTACTTTTTGACGCTCATATTTGCTGGCATGCCTTTGTTCTTTCTGGAGACGGCGCTTGGTCAGTACACCTCAATTGGAGGTCTTGGAGTGTGGAAGCTGGCCCCAATGTTCAAAGGTAAATGACACATTAGCTTCACTATTAAGTCCCTGAACTATCTTATGTTTCTTTGTGATAGATCCCAGCTGGAAATAGGTCCAGACAGCCATAGCATGGACGACCTGCACCTTTTAGTATTGTTCTGATTTTATTTCAGCACAGATTTAATAATACACTTGTATTCTTTCAGGTGTTGGGCTGGCTGCTGCTGTTCTGTCCTTTTGGCTCAATATTTATTACATAGTAATCATTTCCTGGGCTCTTTACTATCTGTACAACTCCTTCACTACTGTGAGTATTTTAGACCTGAAATATACCCCCCCCCCCCCACACACACACACACACACACACACACAAAGAAAGATATATAATTCGCTGTACCTTCTGAAAATTCTAAGACTAGATCCATTATTTCTGTCCAAAGCACAGATGTTGTTTTCTTTATGAATCTTTACTCTGTAATTTACCACGGTCAAGTAGCAGGCAGTATGCCAGAATCTCTTACATAAGGCTACAAAACTCTTTACAAAGTATGACTTTTATTACTTCCTTTCCCACGTAATTAGCACTTTGTACAAGGTATTGATAAATGCATTCTACGATGAAGCATTCAGTCTTCTAAGCAAAGCATGAAATCTCAATGTCCTGAATGAGCATCACGGTCTTGGCCGCTTGACAGCCAGAGAGAATGGAACCCAGTTGTGGGAGAGTGGTCCAAGTAAAAAGAGCTGTCCCTGTCTCTGTGTTTTCTTTAAATTTCAGGAGCTGCCATGGCAGAGTTGTGGCAATCCCTGGAATACAGACCGATGCTATGTCAACTATAGCATCACAGACACCAGAAACCTCACCAGTGCTGTAGTCGAGTTCTGGGAGTAAGTTGAGCATTTGATTCTCTTTAGAGCACGAGGATATGGCTTTATGGTGAACTTATGAAAGCTGGCGAGGTCATGCACCCTTGTGTGCGTGAGGAGGGGTCAAATCAGGGGTCAGAGGCTGACACAGTGATTTGCATGTGATGATCCAATCCCTCCATCTACTGCAGGGCACTACAAGAAACACACACACACACACACACACACACACACACTTAACAATTTTCACACACAATACATTGCCCAAAACAATCCTTGAAAAATAAATCACTGTTGTTAAAGAAAAAAGCATTTAGTCATGCATTCCTATGACTGTGACGCCTCTGAAAAGATTCAAGAGTGAGAAAAGAAAGCTAAAGATAGTCTCTTTGTGAATACCCAGAAAAGTATGCACATTTGTGCACGCATCCATGCACAGTGCTTATATGAGATCATCCATGCCCTTGTGCATTATTATAAGAGCACTTTACTCCTTCCTTACAGACGTAACATGCACCAGCTGACCGATGGTCTGGAGAAGCCTGGGGAAGTTAGGATCCCACTGGCTATCACACTCGCCATTGCATGGGTGCTCGTCTATTTCTGTATCTGGAAGGGAGTCAGCTGGACTGGCAAAGTGAGTAAATGAAGAGGACAAAGAAATAGGCACTGCACAAAAAGAAAAAAAAACAATCTGATTTATAATATTTTGTGTTACCTGTTTTTGTGTACACAGTGATTTGTGATCTTTTTTGTTTCCCACGCTATTAGAGGCTTCTATTTGGAAAGAATTAATTGAAATTGTATATAAAAACACGAAATTTAATTATATTATAACTATAATTTCATATGGTTTACTGTACTGTGTGCAGTGACTATCTGATTTTCTTCAAAGGGAAGGGCCTTATCCTTATCTTTTTGTGTCACAAAAAGAATGAAACTAATTTCAACTCTGATTCATTTCTTTTCCGAAGGTTTAATCTTGAATAGCATGAAAAATGTGAACTTTGATAACACTGGTGTAAAACTGCTCTGGTAAGAAGGGAACTAGTTCACTGGGAGTGTGCTGAACCCTCTCATTCTAGGGTCATCTTGCCTTATGAGAATTTCTGACTAGGGCACGGTGCTGTGCTGTGGGGATGGTGCCACAGTAAAACAATAGATCGACAAGCTGAACACTTTAACCACACTTTTTTGACCTAAAGTGGAGGAGAGGAGGACTACAAGTACAAGTACAAGTACAAGCCTTTGTGCTAAGTGTTAGCTAGGGCTTATATCGGTAGTATATTTTTTTCTAACATTAATTTTGCATATCACAGGTGGTGTACTTCTCAGCTACATACCCTTACTTTATGCTGTTCATCCTCTTTTGCCGTGGCATCACTCTACCTGGTGCCTTCGATGGGATTCTCTTCTACATCACGCCAGACTTTGAAAAACTTAAGGAGTCTGAGGTAAGCTGTCATTTGTGATGTTCTCACACAAATGGGTTCTCCAACCACAACAACACAGGTGCTTGCAGATGATAAGCTGAGCTCTAAGGGGGATGTGTTTTGGCTTTTTGAGGCAAGGTTTGCAAAGACAGTTGACAGGCTAGAGTGATGCAATTGGTCTCCTCCTGAACTAGGATGAAGTCATGTCAGAAGAACTGTAATGTGTCATGGAGATTTATGGAGTGCTCATTCAGATAAATCCACAACCAATATGCAGTATTAGCATTAACATCCGCAAATAATGTCAGCAGTTGTCAACTCTGACTGCATGGGTTGCACTAAAAATATCATAGCAGTGTAGTTTAATTTTGTATTGTTCTTATTTACTTATTGGTTATAATAATAATAATAATAATAATAATAATAATAATAATATTAGCAAGAAAATGAGTTTCATGGTGGTATGGTTTGATAAATATTCAAAATCTATATTATTTGCAGATGCTATTTAGTTTTTTTTTTTTTGATTACTTTGACATTTTTCTAATCTCTGTGTGCCAGGTGTGGCTCGATGCTGCCACTCAGATCTTCTTTTCCTATGGGCTGGGATTAGGCTCTCTGATTGCTCTCGGGAGCTACAATCCCTTCAATAATAATGTATACAGGTAGGTGTCCAAAAAAAAAAAAGATGCATTTAAGGTTTATTTACTCCAGTTCTAATGGAGTTTCCCCACCTACCTCCAGCTGACTATAGATATTTGTTTAAGGAGACTGTCCATGCCTCTTCTTTATTTTTTAGTTTCTGTGATTATAATAAAATATCCTGCCTTCTTTTCTGGGACTGTTTGGTTCTGCAGTTGTACTGCTGTTTATTTAGATTGGCCGAATGGCTTTTGTCTGTTTGTTTGTTTGTTTTCTGCTGCTGTAGGTACATACATTTCATGCCATTTCATAGATTTCCTACACAATTCCTACAAATATATGTGAGCTTCAAACTATTGTAAAATTTCTAGAAATCACAGTCATAAAAAAATAATGATGTATGTTGAAAGGAAAAAAAAAAACACATTCAGCTGCTGTTCTGCTGTGAGATGCAAAATGGCTTTTCATCGCTCCCATCCCTTCCCCCCATGCCGCTCGACAATGTGTGACGGGTTGATAAGGAATTGATACAGGCATGGAAATGGCTGCCTTGTGCTTTGTCTCTGCCCTACAGAGATTCTATCATTGTCTGCTGCATCAACTCCTTCACCAGTATGTTTGCCGGCTTTGTCATCTTCTCCATTGTGGGCTTCATGGCAAATGTGACAAAGAGACCCATCGCTGATGTGGCAGCCTCAGGTAATTGCAATCAATGCTGAAGCTCAATAGAAACAACAAGCACTAGCATGAGATATCACGAGTGGAATAATTGTTAAAAAAAATCTGGATTGAAAAGGCTGACTACGCTACGCTCATAGCAGAAAGATTGTATTCTTTTACATGATGTAGGTTCAAATATCTGGGTTTATTAGAAGGAAAAAGCTTTATTTGTGTTTTGCAAGAAGTCAAGTTTCAGTCTCACCCTACACTTTATTTTCAAGGAGAGTTCAGTCTTAAATTCTTTGTAATTTCCTCTTTTATCCAGTATCTTTTTCTGTTATAATCTCCAGGTGGAATCAGTAAAGCATTTTTTTAAAAAACTCCGGAGTGATAACCACACAAATCAAAGCTAATATACAGTTTTTATGCTGTATTTTTGAAGTAAGTGTAATTTGTCTTACGTTAGGACCTGGCCTGGCGTTTTTGGCATATCCTGAGGCTGTCACCCAGCTTCCCATCTCTCCTCTCTGGGCAATACTCTTTTTCTCCATGCTGCTGATGCTGGGAATCGACAGCCAGGTGATGATAATCCAAGAAAAATGGTCAACTTTAGCTTTGACAGAGGCAAAACTTTATAGACTAAATTATCTTTATAAGCTATAACTAACAGATTTTCACACCTGATCCCAGAATTCAGTTGTTTTATGAATGGAAACTTTTATAATGCGTCAAAGCATTACTTTAAGTGCAAAGTATTGTATTTTGCATTACTTGGTTGCTCATATATTAAACCTTTTCAGTGTTTTTATTTTTATTTTTTTAATCTTGAATCTGCAATCTATGCAGTTCTGCACCGTGGAAGGGTTCATCACTGCACTGGTCGATGAATTTCCTCAGGTCCTCCGAAAACGCAGAGAGATCTTCATTGCTGTTGTCTGTCTTGTGTCTTACATCATAGGCCTGTCTAACATCACACAGGTAAATATGATAATGCAACAACTCATTACTGCCTTTTTTTCTGTACACTGAAAACAATCTGAGTGTCTAAAAGGAGTTCACATCACATCAGCATTATTTCAGCATCTGTCTGTTCACGTCTTTGATTTTAGCTTAATGAAAGGATGATACACTTTTATTCAAACTCAAGGTTTTCATGCAAAAAAAGTGATGACTTAACCATAGTTGTTTACTTTGTTGCCTGTAAGACTTATATCTCAGCTAATCAAGAGGCACTGAAATTTAAAGAGTATCTATATATAAACAAACAAATAAATAAATGAAAACAAATAAAGTTCAGCCCCAAGTTTCAAGGAATAAACTCTTCACTCATGTTTTCCTAACTTTAGCAACCTTTATTCCATGGAGGTTAGCAAACAACCAAAAAAATCTCAATAAATAATTTAAAACAGCGGTTGCATAGAGGTTCATAAGAGACTGGAGATAAGATATATTTATAAGTAAAATAAATTTTAAAAAGAACCAAAACAAGAATATACCTCCCACAATGAACCACTTTTGGTTAGTTTCAACTGGTGGGTAGTTACCTGTTTTGTTCCTGGGAGCATTAAGCTCTTCCTAATATGTTGGAAACGTCAACAAGGTCACTGTTCACTAACTCTAAATGTGGTGATGTCATATGCTGCAGAATTGGACTACAGGTTCACTGTGTACCAGTGGAAGTGTTGTACCTAAGTTTAGAAAATGTCAACGTTTTTTCGGATGTTTATCGCTATGATAAAAACAAGTCAGAAACTCCCATCATTTTATTATTATTAATCCATTCTGCTACGTTGTTCATTCCAGTTACACACTCAAGTTCATTTGTCTACTTAAACAACTAAATGGCACCCATTGCTGCCTTGCCAAGCTTGCTGTTGCTCAAAACTCTTGCCCCCACCTGTGGGTCCTCCTACAGGCTTTGACTCTAAGGGTCAGGTCACATAAGTCAAGTATGTTCCACACTGCTCTCAACATCTTGATATTGAGAGCATGTTATCTGTGAGAAGTGGAGAAGTCAGAGCCCAGAAGCTGAAATATAAGAGTTGGTAAATAATGATTGGAGGGAGAGTTGACTGAGTGAAATAATAACTGATGAAAAATGTCATCATTATAATTTTATGAAGCACATTTGAATAAATAAGTCTATTAATCTACTTTTGTCTTAAAAAACCATTTGTTTTCAACATTTTAAACAAATAAGTATTTTATTCTGCTTTTTATGCACCAAATTTATACATAGGATATAATAAGCATTGACTAACATAAATAAATCTTTCCTGTATCAGAATAATTCACATTTTCTTACATCTCTCCTCCTCTGCAGACTTTCAGTCAGTCATTTCTTTAATATGTCTGCTTGCATTTTTCTTGTATAGGTTATAATCCAGCATGTCTAAACAGATTTCTGAGGGAGTAAAGGATGTTTTGTTTTCCTTCACAGTCTGTAAAATTACTGCTAAGCCAGCCAGCATTTTTTCTTTATTTAAATATCCATTCATATTGAAGAAGTGTATATCAATCCAGTCGCAGTAAGGAGTCCTGAGTGTACAGTGGTAGTTCAAGTTTGACAAATAAAGATTTAAACCTTGCAGTATCCCTCTATTTCTGCTCCACTGCATTCCCATCGTGCTACATACATAGCTGTAAAAGAAACCTTCCTGTAAATATAAAGTAAACCAAGCTTCACAGAGTAAGAAAAGACAAACTGCAACAGACATTTTTAAAGTGGCCCCAAAACTACTTAAAACAAAGAACAGACTTGAAACTGACAGTGTTTCAAGCAAATCTAGAGTGGTCTTGCTTGTAGCAAATCTTTCACTTGGCAGACATCATTTCTTTTCACGCCAATAAGCCTCTACCTTCCACAAGTCCCAGTCAGTGGTGCTCACACTCCTAATAGTGTATCATTCCACTTCACTAGTTTCTTACTGTGCTGCAAGCCCACATGGACGGCCCCTCTATGTTTTCCCCCCCCGTCTGCTATCATCTTTTATATTGCCTTCCTTTTCTTCATTTGCAGGGAGGACTGTATGTGTTTAAGCTGTTTGACTACTATTCAGCGAGTGGGATGTCACTGCTTTTCCTGGTTTTCTTTGAGTGCATCTCAATTTCATGGTTCTATGGTGAGCAACAAGTTTGTCTGCAATTTAGAGACAAAGGCTCTAAAATTTAAACAAATGTAGTATCTCCATCTGAGATAATTAAATACAGAAAGCAAAGTCAAATATATTCATCATGCTTGTTTTTGGGGTTACAGGAGTGAATAAATTTTATGACAACATCGAAGAGATGGTTGGCCACAGGCCCTGTTTGTGGTGGAAGGCCTGCTGGGTCGTTTTCACTCCTCTTATCGTTGCTGTAAGTGTTTTCTGTGGCAAAAGTTTCTGCTATATTATAAACTTTTTACACTGTAAGGACAAGCCTTTTGAGCTCAGCGATGATTGTAGCTTGATAGCTGCACAGCAGTCTAATTCCTTTCAGTGACAGTCTAGTTAATGCCTGGGCTCATTAACTCTGAGTGTAATACCTTGTTAATGGCAATACAGGCATCAAAGATTAGATTATCAAACAAAAATGTCCATTCTAAAGCTTTAATCCAAATTCTAATCTATCTGATGGTTACCGTAGTTAAAATAGTCACGTGTTAAAGTAAGTGCTGCATGTATAAAACAACACTGCAGCATTTTTGAACTGAACTGAATTGGATTGACAAATAATTACCAAGAGGGTAATTATTTTAAGTATACATTTTTAGGAAAAAAATATATTATTGTTAAAAGAAAAATGTTTGGTCATTCATAGTTGTATAGTTTTGCTTGTATTCAAATGTCTGAATGATAAAAAAAATAATAATAATGATGTCTCCTTGCTTGTCTCTCGCTTGTCCAGGGCGTCTTCTTGTTTAGTGCAGTGCAGATGGTTCCCCTCACGATGGGCGATTACGTGTTCCCAGGCTGGGGTCAAGGGGTCGGCTGGTGCATGGCCCTCTCCTCCATGATTCTCATCCCAGGTTACATGGGCTACATGTTCCTCACACTCAAAGGCACATACAAAGAGGTAAGTTCATACATAACATAGAAATTTGAACCTTTTTTTAACTTCATGAGTAATAAGCACTTGTTGCACGCCACAAAAATGATGACTACCAAAAATGATGAATGTTGGACTACCATATATTGAAAGGTTAAAAACTGATGTAGACACTGTTTGCCTTGGATGTATGTTGTAATGTTGAACATTAGGAAAAGTAGATTTGTATATGTAAATATAAAGATGCTATTGCAGACAGCAAGAGAAAGTTTTTTTAAGAACCTGTGCATCACTGTACCCTCGTTTTGTATATTCCACCTGGAATAATCCACAAGGAAAGCTGGATTGAGAGAATTCAAATGGATTACTTGACATGGAAGATTTTTTTTTCTTTCTCAAGCCAAGCTATTATTATTCAGTGTGTGTCAGTATAGCATCAGAGCGATGCACAAGGCCTCAGGAATCTGTACAAATGATCCCTTTAAACCTTTCAGGAAGCTCGGATTTCACCAAAAATACAATCTAAAGTATATTAACCCAGAATCTATAGTCTAAATCTAATGTCAAAAAAATGTTAAGGAAAGGTAAAAATTTGTAACTGAATTTATAATTAAAAAGCTAAAAGATGCCCAGCCATAGATAAGAAAATGCTGAGCTTAGCTCTGTGATTCTGTTCTGTGCATTAAAGCCATAATGTGGCACCGTGATTCAGTGGTTCTGTGATGAGCAAACACACAAACGTGCTGAATAAAGACATCCTACAGTGAAATGAGAACACTGATAAAAGGATTAGTGAAAGAGAATTTTTAATTAGTTATGAAACAATTTTTGATGACTTTCCACTTTAACAGCCACATGTGTGCAGCACAATAATGGAGTGTGCTTCATTGGTCTGACAGTCGCAATCAATGGCAGTTAATGTCACTTTGGCATCATGTTTACATTAAAAGCTTTTTTACTTGCAGTTGTCCACAGCGTACTGAATAATTAGCTTACATCTATACGGTCCCCAGTGACAGATATAGCCACCACTGACAGAATAAATGGACCATAATTGCAGGCGGTGTAACTGAGGCCATCAGGGTCAAAATGCAGGTGTCAAATCCGGCAGTGCCAGCTGATGGCTGATTGTCTAATTGTAGCAATCAGGCAGCTGATTAGAGCTCTACGCTCTGGCGGACACTCAGTTTCACAAACACTCCATGAAAAATGGATCGTGAAGAGCCTGGCTCCAACACTATCCATAGCTGAGAATATTAAAAAACTCAAAGTTTTACAACTTCAGATTTAAAATGTTGTGTGAGTTTGGCCCATAGGGTCTTCTCGCCCTGCTGGTGTCGTGCCCACAGCTGTGGAACTGCTGTGTTCTGGGTTCTAGTGACGGATATTATCTGTAATTTTTAATAGCAACCTGAGATCTGTTCTGAGTTGAATGACATCAGTGTTACCGATCTTCTTCCCAGCGCCTGAGGATGATGATCAAGCCTCTGGTGCTGGTAAAGGCTCAGGAAAATGGTCCGGACCAGCAGACGGAAAACCAGAATCAGAACCCTGCCAGTGAGGAAGCCTACATCTAAAAAGCCCGGCCTGTCTCTCAGTTTCAATGGCCAGATCGGCGCTCCATCGTAATCAAGGTTGGGAACAACCACTAGACTTCTACGTCTGCTTTCATTCACCTACCTCCTGGGGACATGTGAAACCAACCTGATTACACAGTTATTTTTAAGGGGATTTCTGTTTGTCTATTTGTAAAATACAGAGATATAGAGATAAACAAATTACCCAGCAAAGTTGATGTGATATTATGTATTTCATTATGCAAAAAACTAGTATTAGAAAAAGGAAGTGTGACTTAGGAAATTACTGTATATTGAATATGCATAATTTAAATCTGGAGGCCCACATTGATTCAATAGTATTGTACTTTGAAGATAATTATTAATCTGCTAAGCTCTATTTACTGTACAAAAGAAAAAATATTGCTTAAAATTTATTTTGTTTATACATTAAATAAATGAATGCAGTATAGGAGATGGAAAAATTTATATATGTTAAAACTCTGTAAAGTAAAGACTGAGTACTGATCAATTTAAAGCAAAGACAATATGGGAACGTGCAACAGGTAAGGCCAAATCTGCTTGTATGTGTAAACCATAATTTAACTGATCTATCACTTCCCTGCAGAATCCTGCACTTCACCTGAAATGTTTACCACCCACTTCTATGGGCTACATTAAAAAAGCACAAATAAAATGTGGCATTTTGAAGCATCCAATGTGTTGTAGGCATGACTGAAACCTGTGACAACAGCAAAAATAACTTGTAGAGAATACATAGCAAGAGACTGTTATAACTGTTTCTTTGTTTTCTAAAGAACACTAACTTTGTATGTGGTCTGAATCATTTTGTAGAGTCATTTTTTTTAGGTAATTTTCTATATGTGAGAATAAGAAGGACCAAAATCATGCCATAGTTTGAACTGTTAGTGCAGACATTGGACTACATATGGATTAGATCAAGCACCCCTTGTAACACAGTAGTGCAAAAAAAGTTACAAGTAGGAAAAAACACAGCATAATCCACCTACAAGCACAAGCTGAATTTATGAACCTCCACCTCTAATAATAAAGCCACAAAAAATCCCACGTTTGCACTATGCAGTCTGCAGCTCTGCTTGAGATCATTTATTTGGAAAAAAATGTTAAAAACATTTCTTATAACCAATTAAGTGGTGAGAGGGGTTTGTGTGACAACAATCCGTTGCTAGATAATATTTGTTACTTTAACCAGGACAATGAATCCCTGCCTTGGCTGCTGTACTGCTTTGGAGGTAGTAAAATGGATTTCTATGACAGATTCTACTATTTTGACTGGACTCATTTACTTTTATATCTTTTTAGAAAGCCACTCCTCAGGAACAATGGTGGAGGTGACCAAATTATCTCAAATACATCCCTTATACACAGAAACAATGAATGCTGTATTAAGAAGAAATATAACTATCAATTTCAAACTACTTTTTCCCCCATAAATTCAAAATGTTGCCTTTTGCAGCAGCAAAAAATGAAGTACATATACATTCTTGCACACATTCAAAAGCTGATCCAAATTGTTGCCTGTTTTCTGTGTACTGTTTGCTGGTGTGTATCATCTGTTATGGCTTTTTTTTTTGTTCTTTTAGTGAAGCCATAACGTATTTCTTCTCTGTGGTAAGTGCTGATTTCCAGTACCAATTCAGAGGCAGAACTTCCCAGTCAGTCAGAGAACAAAGCCGACAAAGCACTGTTAATGCGACAGAATACAGCCAGGTACTGTGTAGGTCAACACCAGTGAAACTACTCCATTTAATAGGGTAAATGAAAGCCTATTCTAACATATCAAGTTTGCTCAGTGATATAAAAGCCCACATATAGATGCTGACTTCTAGACAGAGCACAGATATCACCATGAAGAGGGATCAAGAGAGTTTGCTTCTGTGGCAGCTACATGCGACAGGAATCAGGTTGAAACAGTCCTGTTTTTTGTTCTTTCATTAGCATTCTTCTTTTTCTTTTAAAAATATGTGAATTAAAATGTGCAATGTCAAAATGATTCCATGAATTTTGTATAAAGCTACCATAATGCAGTTTCTCTCTTGAATGATGTTGTAAACTGGACTGTGTAATACATGTATCTGTGAATGTCCGTACAACCTGAGGTTTTCTTTTATTTTGTTTAAATGTTGGATTTAAAAAAAGCAATATTATGTGCCGCTTTCTGAAATAATACCATCTCAGAAACAAAAGCACATATAAAAATATATCAATCATAATGATAACAAAAAAGCATTAGAGTAATAATAAAGCTAATAATTATAATATCATAGAAGAGTCTGGTCAGAGAATATTGTTTTGTATATTTCTAGCTGTTTCATGGGCCTAATGTAAAATATTCTATGTAAAGATACATATAATAAATGTCTTTAGATGGTGTTAAATGAAAAAGCATGATTGCTATATATGTTATCAGCAAAATAAATAAAGATCTATAGATTATAAAGTCAGCATCATGTCTTTTGCAGTCATTTACAATGCATTCCCAATCCACATGACTCTCCCTCTGCTATTCCCATTTTTCACATTTTTCTTTAAAATTCCTGGGCCGTCAACACGTAATGGGGTAATCATGGAAATTTTTACTTGCCTAATAGAGGTTGCTCTGAGTAGCCCCAAGCTCCACCTTAAAAGGTATAGAAATGCTCTCAAAAGTGCTTTCTCCATTACTGATAGAGATGGCTACACATGATACTGACTGCTCAGTATTATGCTAATGCCCTATTTATTACATAAGTAGAAATGAATATGCAATCAGCTCCATCACCACGAGAGATGTTGGCTGTAAACTTAGCTGACAGCATCTGACAAAATGGTTTTCTGCTGCCACTGTAATATCCTTGAGACACCTGCAGAGAAATCTGTGCCAGCAGAGACTGGAGCTGAGCTGGCTGGCAGCCAACACCTCCCAGTCACAATGCACCATCCATCCCCCTGCTGCTGTGGAGCAGTTAGCATCCATTTATTGGAATAAAAAAAAAGTCACCAAATCATTCAAAAATGCTCAGAGAAAGAACCACATGGTTTGTTTGTGCTTTTGATTAGAAAAATTTGACTTAAAAAGGCACAGTGAAAGGCAGAGAAAGGGGAAAGTAAAAATTAGAGCCAACTAGAGTCTGAAAATACACCAACCTCTATTTATATGATAATATAAATGTCAGATTTAATACGCTAAAGTCACATTTCTGTTACACTTTGAATGGAGCAGTCAATGTTTAGTTTTTAGTATGGTGGTTTTGTGCAGTATCTTAGTTTCTTCTTACTTTTTATTACTGTGTTTTATGACAGACTTCCATGTTATGTCTTTTTTCACAAAGTCAGAAGAAAATCATAAAAAAATTGTAAATGTGAATATATATTTGATGTAATTTTACATCTAAGCTCTGAACATGTCTATCTGAAACAGAGCATGTAAAGCTCAACCCAATAGTGATCAGATAATAATAATGTTAACACTTCCTCAGGGCATTATTTTTAACAGTTAACACCAGCTTTGGCAAACTATGAAGGCATATATATGTTTTTTTTCCTTTTTCTTTTTCTTTTTTGAGTGCATGGCTGTGTGTGAAAATGTGATCCCTTAACCAGGCCTTTTGACCCCTGTAGGGAAAAAGAAAAAAAAAAACAAAAAATGAAACACAAAAAAGAAAGAAAAGGTTTCTGTCAAAGAGGTTGAAATTCACTGACAGATGTGAGAGCAGGAGAAGGAAGACAACACAGTGATGGGTGCAGCTTGAGTGAGTCAGTATGTAATGTGGAGTGCACAGTGGAAGATCCCAGCACACCCAGCTTTCCCTCAATTTTTTAAAAATTATTTTGTGTTTATTTTTTAGCTTGTTTTTGTTTATTTGATATATATGTGTTTGAATGCATTAAAAAGAGAAAGATGTGGTATACAGGGTGGTAGGTCCCTGCATTCCTAGCTTTCCCCAAAACTGAAATGGTTTTATTTGGGATTGAGAAGGGACTCAGGTCAGGGGTCAGAGGGCCTCCTTACCAGAAGAGCCCAGGGCAACCCCATTAGCCCAAGCTGTCGGTGCGCATCTCCAGAGTCAGAAACCCCCCTGTAGCAAGGGCCTCAGGATCACCCAGGTCCCAAACTCACCCTCATCTGCAGACAAGGGAGTCAGGCAACGGTGGCCACTACTGCCAACAGGCAACACAGGGCAATGGCCCATCGAGCCCGCACATCCAAGCGACCCCACCACCACCGACCAGAGCATGACAGACAAGAGGACCCGCAGGGAGACCAGCCAAAACCCCAGCCCTCTGGACCAACCTCCGGCCCCTGCCACCAGAGACACAACCAATGATAGAGCAGGACTCCCAGCACCACAGACCTGTGCCCCCCTTACAGGACAGCAAAGAAAGCTGGAAGATCACAGCCCACCAGGGTAGCAGGACAAACAGAAAGCTTCTGGGATGAAAGGGGAGAGTGGCATAATAACAACAATAACAGTAACTGCAACCTTTACATTCAATGATGATACATGATTTTATCCCTCCCTCAAGGTATGTGGCTCAATGGGTCCTCAGTGAAGAGCATGAGTATCATCGTGATTTCAGCACAGGTATATACTGTATATTGGGTGTGTACAAAAGTGTGCATAGTGATATTAGTGTGAATAATTGGCACCTAGACAAATGTAATGATGAGAATAGTAATAATGATAATAATGATGATGATAGCCACCATTAAATAAAAACCATTATCATCAATATAATAGTACCTCTCAACCATTTCCGCTTAATCTCTCTGAGCAGAGGGGTCGCCACAGAGGATCATAGTCCACACATCATTCCCTTCATGACACAACCCTGGAAGCACGTGGAAAGACAACCATTCCTGCTCACATACACTTATGGGCAATTTAGAATACTCAATCAAACTAAACATGCAGGGTTTGTTTTTGTTTTTTGTTTTTTTTGCTCATGAAGATAGTTTTCTTAGCAATAGTTAGGACTATTAGGAGAAGTTCATTCTTAGTTGTGTTCAGATTTAATTCTGATAAATCTGATAAATCTTATAATAGGCAAAGCAAGGGAGATAATGGAAACTAATTATGAAAACGTCTCTCACTGAAGTGGGGTAAATGCAGTAGAATTGGCATCAAATAAGTGCAAAAGATAGGGCATGGTTTTCACAATTCACCATGAAACAGCCAAAGCAAATCATAAGACTTTGCAGAGCAATGACAACCTAAAAACATATCCAAACCCAAGGGTTATAAGAGTGAAAATATTGTTTTGAGAGAAGCACTGAATTCAGTCATCCTTCTGAACAAGCTCATATGCTTTGCTGCTTTTCAGTTTGCATTGAACACATTATTATATGAACTGAGAATATTTATAGAGTTTATGATTGTCATTTTAGCTTTATCCTCAATCCTATTCCTTGCAAGCATGAGCAAATGATAATAATAATATGTTTCAGGCACCACACTTAACACCAGCTATAATGTGAAATGTTTTTATGTGATGTGTGCATGTGGCTCAGCGATTGCAGTCATTTCCCTGAATATAAAAAATAAAACATGCATATTCTGGGAATTGATACTGGTGCTTCATCCGGTTATACTCACTAGATATGCATTAGCCACTGTGGGATCATTCACTTCAGATCAAGAGGGGAACAAACCATCATGGGGCTCAAGCTGAAAATCTTAATATAATGAGGAAATATTATAAAGAATAAGTATAAAAGTTCAAACACATTTGCAGCAGATCAAGATGTACACAAATATGAAAATATGTCTTTGCCCATGTTCAAACAAAAGATATACTTAACAGTTTCAAATGTTACACACTAGTTGTTGGTATATTTATAAAACCTTTAATATTAAATTTATTACATGTATTAATGAACAAGTTGAGGAGCTTTACATTTCCAATGTTCATTTTAGCACAGCCAAAGCCTCTTACTACTTTGAATATTGTCCAACCAAGTGCAGACATTTTCTCTAACCAGCACAGATTTTATACACACTTCCCTTTCCAGTTCTGTGGAGGTCACCTTTATGTATAAAATGCTTTCTTGCTATTATACTTATATTCTAATGTGTATTTTTCAGTGTTATCCTTTTATTGTGAAGGCTGTCTAGATATTGTGAGACATGGAGTCACTTTTTAGCACATACTTTATCTGCATTTATCCATGCAGAATATTTATGGATTCCTCCTGAGACACTAGCTCAGCTTTACAAAATAGCAATAAATTTGAGACTAATTAAGAACTGAAATGTGTAAAAAATCTATTTGTATGAGGCAGATCCAGATGTATTTGCAGTGGCAGTAGAAGTGTGAGTTGTGGTGATGACACAGACATGAGTGGAGAGACTCTGACAGCTCCAGTCTAGCAGAGATAGCTGCAGCTTAGAAATCACCACCCTACCCACAAACACACACAGACACACGTTCTAAAAATGGTAATCTGTATTTCTCTCTGCCAGCTTGACCAACGCTCTCAGTAGCAAACACAAAAACAGAGGAAAAAACAACTACCACAAACCATATCTACTCCTCCTGCAGTAGAGTACAGTGCCTAAGACTTTTGCACATTCTTGTATACATGTCTATTTACAGTATATTTAGATTAGGAAAAAATTATTTTATCCTCTCTTGTTTGGGACACGGGATTAGTGGAGCACTATGTTCTGTACTTTGTTTCTTCATTTGGACAAACAGTTTAGAAAAACCAAACCAGAACACAAGACATGAAAGCAGATGTTTCCTTCAGCTTCAGCAGAACCCCAGATAGAACATGAGTCTTCTGTTCACCTTTTACAAAAAAGAAATGATATCATATCTACTCCCAAAAGACTGACAGACAGACAGGCAGGAAGTAAAAGAGGGAAATGCCCTTATCGCGCCTGCCATACGATGGGATTAGCTGGAGCGTTGTCTAACAAAGCATTAATGAACACTTTTAATTGGCTGCATGACATTCTCTGTTCAGTTCCTGAACTATAAGCACATACACACACATATGCCCACAAGCTTACGTCGCTATCTTTATTGGGACATTGTACCGACTGACTTCATTCTATTATAGCAGAATACAAACTCTAATTTGAACCTTAACCCTTAGAGGTAAATACTGTTAGGTCAAACCTGACTCATTTTGGCATCTTCAAATTGAACTTCAGTGTTTGCTTTTGCTGAATAAACCCACAAAGAGAAGACATGAAAGCAGGATAATGTTGCTGACAGTGACAATGACAGTGAGATTTGTGAGCTTCCTGAAAGGCTCTGAAAAAGGTTTCACTCTGTACTTCTGTCTATTTGGTCTGAAATTCTGCTCCCCTAATGATATACTCAGTGGATTTCAGAGCTGGAACATGCCCACCTTAAGTCCATCTTAAGGGCAGCTTGGCTTACCTTATGCTAACCTACAATGTGAATATAGGTTAGCATAATTTTACAAACACCCACATTAAGACACAGGGGTTGTGATGTGTATTATTCACTAGGTCAAATCAGTGCAGTCCACGTGTGAAAAAAAAAAAAAAAATCTGAAATTAATACCAGCTGTGGATTTTGGCTCAGCTTCCTACACTCTGTAAAGAGTATTTGAATAAACTGTGTGGATTGGATACACTGTGAGTTGGATGTTGCTGGTACGGAGCTCTTGGTAGCTAAATCCTCCGGCATAGCACAAGTGGGTTACTTTTCTTTCGGGCTGCCCAAGTCTGAAAATATAGAATTCAGTGAGCAGTTCAGATTTGCAGAGTACTGTAGCATTACAGGCACAGATCAGAGAAGAATTACCCAGCTTTTCCATGTTTTTTTTTCCTTCCAGCTTCACACCATTTATTTGTTGCACCTTTGAAACAAGTTGCAACAAACCATGACGCTGAGTTCAAATGAGGCACATCCTGCAGAAACAAGGAGTCGACTGAAGTAGTAAATGTGGAAAGACATGGTCACAAACTAAATATCCTATTGTTTTGCCTGTGGCCCTTGAACCAAACCATGTTACAGACATTTCATTAAAATCCCAGGAAATTCTGTGTTTGACAAAAGGGCAGCATATGTCTTCTTTAAAGTTATGAGCCAAAAAAAATCTTCACTTTGAAGTCCTCGGCTGTATTGGAGAATTTTGTTTTGTTCGATAACTTTTTTTGAACTATCTAAATCTGTTACAATTATCCCCTCATCCACCAATCTGATTATTTTCTACAACATATCTTGATAAATAAATATATAAGATTTATATTTTTCAGCTGAAAAAGGCTTCCCTCTCCTGACTAAAGGAAGTTGAGATCCCCATTAGAGAGAATGACTGTCGCTCCAGAGCCTCGAGCAATAAACTCATCCCATGTCACCAATGGGTCAAAGTCAATTGGAAATTTTTATTTTGAACACTCAAAAACTTTGGCTTTGGTGAATCATTAATTCATTGAAAAAGTATTCTTTACTCACCTCCGATGGCAGCAGTTACCACAAATGGATTAATATCACAATAATATCACTTCACTTCACACAGGTGTACAGGGCAAGGATTTCCACTTTCTCCATCTTTATTTGCTTGCCTTTTGCAGCTGCCAAATGTCAAAATAGTACAATTCTAGGAATCAAGACTGGAGATGCAACCCAGAAGATCAGCCTCTATGCTGATGATATCCACCTGTACTTACAAACTCAGTCAACATTGCTTCTCAAAACCATCAACCTTATTCATTCTTTCTCTGGTATTCCAGATTACACTATTAACTGATCTAAGTCCACCATACTACCACTGAACTCTAGCTGTTGAGATGTTACAACTGACACAGCAACTCTCTTACTTAATATTGGTAATATTAGATATTTGGGGATTAATATCTTTCCTAAGCTATTGGAGTTAATTGACACGCCAGGAAAAAGCAGAGGACTCAAATGCAGGCAGTTCCAATACAAAAATTTAATAACAAAAGGCGATCCCGAAGGATGAAGGCAAAAATTCCAAACTCCGTAGAAAACGAAAAACAATCCCGCAGGACGAACCAAAGGCTAGGAAAACATAACTAAACTAAACAAGAAATCTATAGCTAAACAAACAAGAACTATGGATAACAAGCTATGGCAAAGATATCAGAATGGCTTAGGTGCAACGAACAAGCGAACGAAGACACTTCGGCACAAGACAAGGGGAGACGCAGACTATAAATA
>JAOWBL010000020.1:4587659-4607890 GCA_028564865.1 Zenarchopterus dispar | reverse complement strand
TATATATATATATATATATATATATATATATATATATATATATATATATATATATATATATGCGTGTGTGTGTGTGTGTGTGTGTACCTGTATGTATGTATGTATAGAGGTGGCCTGCAATGGTACAAGTGAAACTCACACCGGGGGGAGCTCCTCCTGACATCCTTTGTGTGATCTTTCTAAGACAAGATAAAGCAATAGTGAAGAGATGCAGTCTAGGATGATACAATGTATTTGCAGAAGTAGAGGAAAAGCTGCTGTGAAAGTTGAAGTCACCTCAGCATACATGTAAAAACAAAGAAGAAGAGCCTGTAGGGTAGAAAATATGGCAGAGCAGGTGGCGACATTGACAGAGAAGAATAAAGAAAACCTGACAGGAATGACTAAGAAAATACAAAAAAAAAAAAAGAACGTTGCCCACACTTGCACACCTGCAGTAGATTAAACAGTTCTGCTGGCTGAATGTAATGATTGACAGTCTGGTGTTTTTCAGGTTGACATTTTGCATTTGATAGGTTTGTCCACAGATGCTGGACAAAAGGTTGCAGAAGCAAGCTCCAGCCAGGAGAATAAATCCCACACATGTGATGAAAGATTTGCCAAGATTTTCTCCTCTCATTCTTTTCACAGTTGAGAGTGATTGATAGTGATGATTGGTCCTGAGTGGGTAAGAACATTATAGAAAGTAATGATAATTCCAGGTATTAAACGAGGCTTCAATTAGTGTCATGAGCTTGCTTATGCTACACTGCTACATGGCCAGGCTTCTGCATCTACAAATAAAACCAGCAGATGTCACTGTTACCTTTTAAAAAAACATCTTTACAATCGCAGGTGTTTCCAGTGTTGCTGTGGTGATAGAAAGAGACTTTCCTAAATTTGGTATGTCTATATCCTGAATTAATATTTAAGGTCAGGTTCTATAATTGTAGTTTGATGTCTTAAAATTTAAGCTCAAAATTCTGCAGCTCTGATTATCATCCTGATGTCTGAGTGATTTGACTTCCATTTGGGCATCTGGTTTGATTTCATAAATGCAATTACTGCTCAGAACAACACTGTAATTGGCCTGTTTCTTTCTCCATCTGTAATTACAGACAATTACAGGTTCCCATAGTGCAGATTGGCCATAATGGAATTAGGAACATCTCTTGAAATAAGCATCTTCCCATCCACTGTGCATGCAGACACTCGAGACAGGTGCACACATTCACACACAATGAAGGCTAATTTCTCTCACACATCTGTGGTGCTGAAATGGGAGACTTTGCCAGCACTGCACATTCACATCACAGTTTGTTTAAATCTTCTTTCAGGTACACTTTATATCAGATGCATTTGATGAATTTATTAATTATGGAATATAAAATTGTAATAAAGTATAAAACCCTAAAATTGTCAATGGAAAATTGTCATAAAAATAGACAATCTAAATACAGACAAAAGGCAGGTACATGAAGAGCAGAACTGAGGTCACTCCTTATTTGATGCTCATTAAATCCATAAGCTAGAAATGTCAGGAGTCCAAAAAATATATAATGCATAAGGAGCAGCTATCAGAGTAGGAATAAGAAATCTAACACTCACAAGGATCTGGCTGACAATAAAGAAAACTAGGTAGTAAATACAGAATATATGTTTGTGCATATACACAGCAGAGAGGAACAGGTGTTGACTCATCAGCAAAAGAAAATTAGAGTGAAACAAGATCATGAAGATGAACTCAACAGAATGCGCAAACCAATAACCATTATACAGAGTTCCTGATTTTAATCAGTTAATTCAAGCTGCCCCGTTTCTTAATGAGAGAGCAGCTTTACTCAGCCACTTTAATGACATTTGTGAAAAGCAGAACATTTCCCCAAAGGACCTATGAGCTAAATATCCTGGAAAAAATCTTAGGCATTATGCAATCATTTTTTTCTCATCAAGTATGGCTTAAATATTTTACTTTTCAAAATTTGTTCTCATTTCTTTGCTGCCTTCTTGCCTGCATCCACTTGAATTTCAAGTCTCTTTCTTTATTCTGTCCTCCCTTTGTAGCTTTGCCTTTTTGTCTCTCTCCCCCTCCCAAAACTCCCCTCTTCCCACTCAAGCCTTTCCTTTTCATTTATCCAAAACTCATAAACGTCAAACATTCATATAAAATCATAGGGGTTGAAAAAATTATTCAAGAATATGTATTTGATTAAATTATATCTTAACAATAAGAGGTCCTTTGTATTTCCCACCATATTAAAAAAAACTGCACATTTCCCCAATCAATGTGGCTCTACAATGCATGTCTGGCAACTTTAAATTCTCTCATGTTTTATACACAAACAATAAGCCCTTTTTCTAATACTTTTAATGGTTTCAGTCAGCTACTGATGACTTACTCACACTGCTCATTTTGGTGGTGACATGCTGCTTTTACAGCTGATGTGTGAAAGTTGTTCTAAATGATTTTCGACAAGATAGTGGCCGAGGTCACCAAAACTTCATAGACGAAGAGTAATTTGTCTCACCCTGACAGGTGCAGCAAATAGGCTGAAGATGACAGTCTGTACATGCCCACACAGCCCCAGAGGAGAAGTCTGATTAGCTTGAAATAACTCGGTGCACCATTGTAGAAAATGGATATATAGCCCTAGAGTCATAAAATCGATTATAAATTAAATTACGTTTTAGTTTTGTTTTATGAAAAATAACACATCCTGATCAGAAGGACTGTAATGTTACCATAAACCTAATTTTCAAATAAACCAGGTGTTATATTCTTAAATATATATATATATATATACAAAGTCTACAATGAAACAGGGAAACAGGATAAAAGATGCATACAAGAAAAAGTCGATTTGAAGGTACAATGCAATCATTACTACATAATGATGTTAACCAAACAATCTCTTCTTACATTTAGACATGACATCATATTAATTAAAATGGGCATAAAAATTCATTTTCTTTGGGATCTATAGTTGTTACATAATACTGAGTTTAAATGGTAATTCCCAAGCAATTATGTTGTTTTCAACCTAATCAAGCACTTTTTTTTTCATCCAGTGGAACTGAATTGAACTGAAAGTGACAACCATGCAAGTTCACATCTGTGATCAAATTTGAATCTCCAATAAACCTAACATGCGTGTCTTTGCACCGTGGGAGGAAAATCCCCACACCTGCAGACACCTAAGAAACATTACAAAATGCACACAGGAACTCAGAACCTTCAGTGGGAGGCACTGATGTGACACACTGCACCACCCTGTCAACCATATGATGCTCTGTTTGCAAGAATCTTTTTCTAGATCACGTTTAAAACAGTGACAGTGACTGTTACCAGATAAAAGCTCAGACAAAAACCACACATATACACATTTTTGAAAAATATTCTACATAATATTTGAATCTAAGCTCCAACATAATTGCCATAACAGTACTGTAATTCCTCTCACCTTTATTTTGCTCTATGTGTGTGTATGTGTGTTGGTGTGTGTGTGTGTGTGTGTGTGTGTATTTCAAACAAGCTGAATAAAATGTTTAAAAATATCTACTGAGTTTCAATACTACATCTCTGTAATTTGTTTGTTTTTTGTTTCTATTTTTTTCTTTTTTGCAGCACCAGCAAATAGCTAAAGATTGTATTTTATGACGGTTGCACTGTTTTGATGAAGAGCAGCACAAGTCTATCTTTCAGGTGTTAGACTTCTAACTCCCTATCATAAACACTGAGATATTTAATGAATGCATATACCTAACATGAACAAAATCCTCTTTTTGTTGCCTGACTGAATTTTTACCATGCTACCTCCACTTCTCTCTCTTTCTCTCTCTCTCTCTCTCCCTCTCTCAGACAAACACAAATTAGATCTCTCTTTGGCAGAGTTTCACAACCGAGAGGAGTCTGCGATGAATCCCAGACTAATTCTCAGAATCAGCGCATTAGCGACGTGATTAGGTGCCTCATCACCCCACTGCAGCGCGATGAGCTGAATGTTATTAACCATGCTTGACATTTTTGTCAGTGCTATTTTAGTATGACACTCAGTGCCTCCAGGAGTTCAAATCTTTCTAAAGATTGGGGTGGGGGGGTTAGACTACATTGTTGGCAAATGTCATATTAGCTGAGACAAGACTTCCTCCTGTGGATCTTTGATTCTGTGGTAACAGTTTTGTCATTTGCTCTGTGCCATGTTGAGAGTAGAGGGTTTAAAGAGGGAGCTGGGATAGGCTCCAGCAGACCCCCATGACCCTGAATAGGAATAAGCATGTATAGGTAATGGATGGATGCATATATGAGAGGCAAAAAGGACTTTTCACATTTTTATGAGACTATGCAGTGAAGCTTTAGTTTCTTGCTTTGACAGCTGGGTTTTAGCAACAGGCGTTGTATTTTAAATAAGATCCACATTGTGGAGCAATCATAAGGCAAGCTAGTATTCTATCTTACTATTTCAGTTTCTGACTTTAATTGAAAAATGAAAGCTCATCAGAATTTATCACTATTTGTTTGTGACATACGAGAGAGTGTGTTCTACAAGCTATTAACAGTTAAAGTAAAGGTGTTGTGGATCAATTATGAGGCAAGCTAGTATTCTATTTTACTATTTCAATTTCTGGCTTTAATTAAAAAATGAAAGCTCATCAGAATTTATCACTATTTGTTTGTGACATACGAAAGAGTGTGTTCCACAGGCTTATTACAGTTAAAGTAAAGGTGTGTGTAATTTTTACTTCACAAAAATTCATCCAGAAAATTAGATTTTACTCTTAGTCCAAAGTTAGGAACTGTATAATACTTCAGACAGATGCAATACTATTAAGATGCTAAACTAAAAGCCCCAGCCAATTAAAATTCTAAGACAAAGAGAAAGAAAAGATGGAATTTAACTTTGAAATACAGAAGAAAAAATAAAAATGAAGCTTCACAGTATCAATTATCCTCCAGCACAATGTGCCAAAGCTGGAGCTGAGCTGCGGCACCCAGAAGTACAAGGTGACAAGCCCTCAGAGACATGACTAAGGTGGAGAAAACAAGAACCACCACTTCTGAATGTGGTTTACAAGTTTAAATATTAGGCCAAGAAAGAGCAGAAAACAAATGCTAAATCTCATGCATTTAATATACACACAATAACAGTGACTCTAGGTGTAGCTGATGGATACGTCTGTGCTTCAACTGTAATGGACATGGCACTTCTACAGCAGTAGAACAAGACAGTCTGCAGCATTCAGAAAGGTGTTGGTCTTTATGAAGGATATGCCCATGTCACAAGCACCCTGGGAGTTTATTGAATGATCAACGGCTCAAGACATACTTAAAAAATAACCTGACCTCTTTTTCAGTCAGTTTAAATCTCACTGGCCAAACGTGGGCCTTCTCATATCTTAGACAATCTCACATAAACATTGCAAAAACATCTTTTCAACCCACCCCTACATCAAATTGCTACTTCATCTGTACTGAAATACATTCAATATGCACTTGAGTCTCAGTGGATTATTTCTAAAAATATAAGTCTGATTTGTACCTCAGCTTAAGAACTATATAACTTATATAAGACTTCAGACAGGTCAGACAAAACAGACATCCTTGTATTTGAAGTCTGTACAACAGCAGTGGTGAACAGCACACTAGTGTGGGTGAACATTATGCTCTAGCTGCTGTGCTAAAGATTATAAAAGTATTCAGGTTATCTTGACAGGTTTGGAATTAGGTGAAAAATATGCAATTGACTGCTGAATTGTGGCTGGAGTTGAGATATTTAAGGTTACATTTTACACAAAAGAACCAACTGTTGCAAAACATATTTCACAAGTCTATATTAAATCAGTTTTATATAAATACAAATCATTGTTTACTTGCTTATATCTTTATAACTTAAGCAAACACACGTAGTTGGATATATTTTGTGCAACATTTGATTTTCCAGCCCATTGTGCACTTAAAGCTTAGGAGTATATTTAAAAATATACATTTAATAAGTTTTGTGCCAGAGTGTATCGAAAGTATAAATATGCTCAGTTTTTCTGTTATTACAGAAAATGTATTCTTTACCAAGTAGATCTATAATTACAAAAATCCTAAAGGCCTGAGGCCCAATGGACTGTAAATAAAGATGAGTAATTACAGTCAACATGGAAATGTTAAAAAGAAAACCTCCTTCAGCAGTCTGTTCGGGATGAGGTCTAAGCGACATGTTAATTGATTAGACGAACCTCTCGTTCCTGGCGGGAATGAGATTTCAAGGAGTTCAAATCAAGTTCAACAGTCCAACCCAAATGAGCTCCATTCAATGACCCATCAAAGGCAGGAGAGAACAGGATACTCAAAATATTTCTCTAACGGAGACAATTTTGTATGTAAAAAAGCTAGTGAAGTCATGACTGAATCGATAACTCAGCAGAGTTATCAGTTTTAGCCAGCCTGGCTACAGTGATGAAAAGAAATCTGTGGTTATTCTTATTTTCTCGATTCATGTTGAATAATAAGCAGTTCTAGCTCTCTTATATATTAAAGTTTAAGAGCTGTCTTATATATTAAAAGACTGTCTTTCCAGGTTGTGAAACATTCATCAAACTTAGTGGAACACCATAACCTTTCCAACCTTCTTGAAATCTGCTTTGAGGTATGCAGATCTGAATTAAACTATAGACCTAGCCTCCCAAGAATAAATACCTTTTTTTTCCTTGAAGAGGAAGACCTTTAAGTCACTATGTCTTCCCTAATCCATTTGATATCTTAGTCAGCAAGAGTAAGTTGTTTCTTACTGTAATAGCAGCCTGCAACTAAATATTATGCTTATCATTATGTCCCACTGAGTATTTTAAGCTATATTTGCAGACACTGTAGGGTTCTGTGACAAAATGTTGTCAGATTTCTATCGCTGTCACTCCATTTGTTGGTATAAGGCATAAAGGGAAGTTTCTGAAGTGATCAGATTTGTTTTGGATGCAGCCATCATTGAACAAGAACTGAAGCTCACAGATTCCCAAAGTATCATCAGTTTCCGATTGGTCATTGTTAAAACCAATATATTCTCCACCATTAAAACCTTGAAAATAATAAGGTTTGATATTTGCCGTGGTGTACATTTCAAATAATGTCTTAAACATTATCTTCACTATTTACATTAACTGCACTAAGGTTCTTGCTGGAGCTAAATGGAAGTCAGGTCTTTGAAACTGTAGCGTTCAGAGACTGGGGGTGTTCCTGTCCGCTGACATCACTGACTTCATCCAATTATGTCTATGAAAGGAAGGATTTCTGCTAATGTTATAAAAACACAGATTTTTAAAGTATTTTAAATATTAGATATATTATCAGTGCAAATGTGAATCTAACATTTAATCTAATATCAAACATGGGTGCAAAATGAAATTTTAAGACATGAAGTACAGTATAGTAGGTGCATTTTAGACCCAACAGCTTTGGGGGTTTGTCAGAGGTAGGTAGAAGTGATTACCCAGAACACCAATATGCCTTTAAGTTCTATTTCTTTACTTTCATTCAGATAGCAAATAGAAATACTGAAGTTACACATTACATATCTATTTTATAAATCCTAGGTTTATGATCAGTTTCCAAGAAGCTGGTTTTAAAAACGATTCTTTAGACAGCAAGTTTTCCTGCAGTGTTAACAGTTATTTTTGTAATGGTGGGTTTGGCATATTGATCACTGGACCAGCAAGAATGATGGCAACACAGCTCTACATCAGAACTCTACCACCCAACCATAACCATCACAAAACGCTACACTCAAGGGAACTGATGAAGGTAAAACAGACAGAACCTCATTTTAAATGCAATTATTTTATTGTTTTAAGAATGTGTATTTGCCTTTTCTTAAGTAAATTTCATACATTATGTACACCTTTTTTTGCATTATTACAGAGATACCAATTGAGGTGTACCTGTTTGCAGCTCTTCCATCCAACTCTTCAATTTTTCAGCATCACTACTCACACAGCACTCAAACGGTTACCAAAACTGTTTGCTGCATGACTAGAGGAAACATCTTCAAGCCAAATATGAAGAATGAGGTGATTTCACAGGTGTAAAGACATACAACGTCACTGATTTCAAGGACACTGATACTAAGACACTTGTCTCTATTAGTTTCTAAGTCTTTTTTTCCTTTACCTTGCCATGCATTCTATTGGAGTCCTTAAAAATTTCACCAAAACTTGCATGTTGCTGCTGTAATGTGTGTGTTTTTCAAACTAAAGATGAGATTCAACTGAAAATCAATCATACCTTAGTATGACAAAAACAGCTGGAAACTACATTCTAATGACTTTAGAATACTTTAGATTGACAAACTACATCACATCCAGGGTTACCAAAAACGAGGTGCCAAAACAATGTTTCTATTACGTTTTGAACTAAACTGGATTAATTACATGTCTGCAAAGCCATCTCATCAAAGTGTAGAATGGATTTTGCCATATTTGGCAGTTGTTTTTTTTTTTTTTTTTTTTTAAATTAGAGACATTTCCATTACAGGTTTTCTTTGTGATATTTAGGTTTAGTGCATATCTAGGGTTAGTGGAAACGTGACCATTGCTGTTATTCTGAGGGATTTCATGCTTCTTTTACAGATTTCCTGTTTGCACCTTGGTGATGTAATAGAATCAGAATCAGAATCAGAATCAGTATAATAAATGGCATGCTGTCCTGGCTCTCCATTGCTCTTTGGCCAGGGGAAAACTAAGCCAGTTCTTTATAGAACCTGTTTGGTAGCAGCTCTATTACTGGTTGAACACCAGCACTAGCATCAGCACCAATTTTGAGCTGGTAGAGAAAACCTAACTGTCTACTACTCGCATGGCCAGGCCAGCCTAGGCATCAGGCAAGTCAACTAGCATAGGTTCGCTTGTCATGAGCCAGGTAACTGTAGGTCCCAGCAGACCTCCACTTGTTCTTGTTTCAGCTCTGGCATAACTTTTCTCGGATGTTGTGAGCTAGTGGTCCCTCTTAGTCAACTTGGAAAGGCCTCAAAATCCGAGTCAAAAATTGTTCAACTGGAGGATCCACCTGCCAATGAGACAGTCCAGCTGGAGACCTCTGCTTAATCCTGGCTTGCAGCCATTGACTGGGGGTGGAGATAACTGATCAGGCTGCTTTGTTTTGCCCCAAACCCTTCCAGATTAAGCCCAAACTGCAGTAGCAGTCGTTTCTACAGTTAACAACACCAGTCAATCCACTGATTCTAAAT
The DNA here is from genome assembly GCA_028564865.1 of Zenarchopterus dispar. NCBI lineage: Eukaryota > Metazoa > Chordata > Actinopteri > Beloniformes > Zenarchopteridae > Zenarchopterus > Zenarchopterus dispar. The sequence goes on along the minus strand of JAOWBL010000020.1, from coordinate 4,598,687 downwards.
CTAACCTTCAATCTACATGAGGGTCTTTTTAAGGTCATTGTTTTTGTGGGGCTGTGCAAGCCTTCAGGTATTTCACATTTTCTCTGAAATATGTAAACACTTGGTTATCCACACTTTCCAGTCTGATTCACACAGTCCTCACTTACTGAAAACTACAAAATGGTGAGCACACTATGTGTTTATTGAATACCCAACATTCTTCAGTCAGTGTGGGAGGAAAACCTGTGTGTGTAGGCTTATCCTGAAAAGGAAACGCTTACTGATACTAAAGGTGTAATAAAGAAAGTTGCAGAAGCCATCACACTGTTACCACTGAAGAGGAAAAAAAAGAACTGAACTGTTGTCTAATAATATAAATTTCTTCTGTGGAATCGAAGATAAATGAAGCGGTCTTGGGAAGTTGAAAACCTGACCCACTCTACAACAAGACCAAATATTTTAACTGTTAATAAAACTATTTTCCCCTTCTTTTTAAATGAATGCTGCGCTGCATGAGATGGGTGAAAGTGTTCATATGGATTTATGTCAGATCATTTAGTGCGCATGCCCTGAATATAGATAATTATTATTTGGATTAATAATATCATGAGCTCTTTAGCAATGTTAAATTGATTTATGGTACAGTAAGGTGCAGATTTCATTACATGTAGGAAGTTACTCACAGTTTGCGCAAAACTGTAGCATGAATCATCCACTGAATCACGGTTCGGCAGATCATAATGCGCCATCCCAGCGGGAAGCCTGCTCCAACTACGGTCTGCTTCTTACGGCTTCAACAAGTCAACGTTGTATCATAAACAACAAAGTTTGGCCCAGCGAGGGGGAGAGAGAGACGGAGATAGTGCAAGAAAGGAGGGAGGAGGGATGAAGACGTTTTCTTTGCAATTTCAATCCATGTACCTCACTCATTTTTTCATTTTCAGCGGGGATAGTCTGGAATGAAGAGGGCTTTCTTGCGCTCTTTATCTATCAATGGTAAGTAGACCTTAAAGATTTTTTAACCACCGGTCACCAGCTACAATTTCTTAAGAGGTATATATATATATATATATTATTAGCGTTCAACTTTTATAGTCATTCTGAGACTAATGTAAGAAAGATGCATGCGCGCGAATGTGCAGAAAGTTTTCCGTCGCAGCTCAACAGGTGCGTCTCTGCGTATGGACTTGTAGTATTTGGCGTGGACGCAATTATTCGGGTCAGAACAGCTGGGCAAGAGTCACCACGATTAATCAGTGTCCCAGCTGTCTTGTAATGAAATTAAAAAGGCACTGGAGACCGATAATCAGAACTCACTGCAGCATTTGCTGTGTTGGATAGGTCCCTTCGTCCCGTGGCGCATTAGAGTGGTGCGCAAGAGGCTCCGTTATCATTCACCTCTATAACATGCTTGTTTGTACCGTATATAAGTGCTAAATATTTGTACAGAGAGGGACTTATGGTATAAATAAGGCAGGGGGAAATCATTTAGAATCACTTGGCTACCTCAGCTGAGAGTCAAAACCAACAATTTTGTTTCAAAGATACTGAAGAATCATTTAAGTCTTTAATTGTGTCTTTTTCATTTTAAGTTCTGTGTTTCAAAACATTTGGAAAAGCATAACCTAGAGATCAGTTTGATTTTCACAGCCCCCTCTGCTGAATGGTGTTCTAGTACATTTTGTCTGAAAATCTGGAATAATAGCAATTTTTTATGCTCCTTGATTGCACTCATACACGAATCTCCACATGAATCAAATGACTTACTTGCAGTCAGAAGCTGGAGATCTTTTGTTAAAAATCCTCTCCATGGAGACCGCTTACCTTCCAGCCTCCATTCATAACTGCTACCAATATCTAGTCTCTGGTTATATTCAGAATGTAAACATGGGGGTTTGTGATCAACAAGGCTTTATTATTCCACTCAATTTATGATGAAACCATGATCACAGAATAAGTGGCAGAATGAGGATGTACCATTCTAACATCTCAGCCTCCACTACAGTTGTTTTTTTAACCAAATAGATAGATGGATGGATGGATGGATGGATGGATATGCAAAACAGATATGGTAATCCTAAAAATCTATGATTTATAATTATCAAGGAACTTCAAAGGCCCAATAAGGGTAAAATGACACAGTTTAGTCAGTAACTATACTGAATTGCCACCTGCACCCATGGCAACAGGCTCCTTTTAGTCAGCACTCAATACCCCAATTGTCAAGATAAGTGTATTTTAAGTACCATGCAATATATTTTAATAGCAGAAAGCTTGATGTGCTTTTCACATTCAAACTTACCTCCAGGCTTTTGTGGATCCTGGGTCACGTTCCATCATACAGCAGGACACTGCTGATATATTGGCAACTCCTTTCTGCCAGTGATACAGCTTGTCTACCGCTGTGCTGCTGATGGGATTCGCTGCCCTCCCCACATGTAGGTGTTAAAGAAAACCAGCTGGACAGTGAAAGAGAGGGAAGAATGTGGTTGCGGTCAAAAACACATTTGATAAAATGGTCAAAAGAAAGAAACAAAGTAATTTATACAGAATTACCTGTGTGATAAATTGTATTAAGAATTTTTGTTTTTTGGAATAATAGTGTACCATGAAAAAAAAGCCTCACCAATCACCTTGTTGTGTGTCTTCCAGATTGGAATTTCAGGATAAGGAACCATAAACCAAGATTAATGAAGAAATATCTTTGTTGCAACCTAAAGGGCTTAATTTTGTCACAACCTTAAAAAGAAACAGGCTAATTAGAACCTGCTGAGAAATAGTCACACTGGATACCAACTACCAAAAATGTGACTGCATCCTTGACACCTAACATGATGGAATCTGGTCCGTCACTGTCCACAGACTCTCTACATCTCTACACCGACAGCTATGTCAACTACAGTAACACCTGGCATGGCCTCTCTGATGGTGACACTCTGGCGGAAAATCATACCCTGACCCTCCACAACCGATTCCATAGTGCCCTGCTGGGAGTCTTTCTCGGACTCCTTTCCCTCCTCACCATCATAATGAACCTGCTCGTGCTGTACGCTGTCAAAAAGGAGAAGAGTCTCCACACTGTGGGGAACCTCTACATCGTTAGCCTCTCGGTGGCAGATCTGATCGTGGGGACGACAGTTATGCCTCTGAACTTGGTGTATCTCTTGGAGGACGAGTGGAAGTTGGGTCGGGCTGTGTGCCAGTTTTGGCTGATTATGGACTATGTGGCCAGCACAGCCTCCATTTTCAGCCTGTTTATCCTGTGTTTGGATCGTTACCGCTCAGTCAGACAACCCCTTAAATACTTGAAATATCGAACACGGGGAAAAGCCAGCGTGATGATCTGTGGAGCTTGGCTATTGTCAATAATGTGGATTATTCCTATTTTAGGATGGAGATCTTTCACACATGTAGACCTCAAACCCGAGAAGGAGAACAAGTGTGACACTGACTTTCGTTTTGTCACATGGTTTAAAGTCATTACTGCAGTGTTCAATTTCTACATACCCTCAGTTTTGATGTTGTGGTTTTACACTCATATCTACTTGGCTGTACGGCAGCATCTAAGAGACAGAGAGAAAATCATTCACCCGACTGATTCATTTGTTGAAAACCAGAATGGAGGAAATGCTCCAAGCACAGAGAGAAATGACTCAAAATCACCCATGAAAAATAACGAGGGCTCAATGAAACAATCAAAAAAAGAGCGACTGCTGGACCAGAACACCCTTGACCAGGCATATGCCCTTGAAGATTCTGATAAAGCCAAAGCTGCTCCTTTAAGAGCTCACCGAAAAATTGGTGTAACGCGCCAACAGACATCACTGCTCTCCATGACAACAAAACGATTCAGAATAGCACACAAGTCTAAAACATGCTCTTTGTCTCCTGAGGAGAGCCAGCCAGACACAGAGATTCAACTGAGCCAACCATCAACCGCACAGGATGCCACTTGCTCAGGCGGGGGCAATGATGGCAAACTTCAAGCCTCACTCAATGAATGTCATGTCACAGTGCCAAACTTGGTGAGCGGAGTTTGTGACATCAGTCAAGTGTCGGACATGCGGAGATACACATCTGTGCTCTACAACAGCTATGACCCAAGTCAAGCGCTGCCGTGGCCAGAGGAAGTCTCTGAAGATGCCAAAATAGACCCGAACAACACTATAACTCTGAGACAAGCATGGCACAGGTTTATTGACCAATCGAGACACCGCATTCAAAGTCTGAGGATTCATAAGGAGCACAAAGCAGCCAAGCAGCTAGGTTTCATAATTGCTGTTTTCTTACTGTGCTGGATACCGTACTTCATCGCTTTCATGGTCATGGCATTCTGTAGAGAGTGTGTGCACCACGACCTTCACATGTTCACCATATGGCTAGGTTACATGAACTCTACTTTGAACCCTTTTATATACCCTCTCTGCAATGGAAATTTCAAACGGGTTTTCAAAAATATTCTTAAGATTAATTTTTAACCAACCGGACATGCAGGGAAAAGAATCAAGCCAGTTCAGATGTGTCTGAATGTAGCCAGTACTCTCAGATAAGAGGAACACAAAATGAAGAGGTTATAGATACATCAGTGTCAGGTATTTCCTGTACATAAGTTTTGATTTTTGTTTTCACAGCCCACCATTTGACTTTGAGTCAGTTTGAGGATAATATATAACTTTAATGTTATTTATTTTGTCTTTCCTACTATTAGTACAGTCTGTGGAGAGTCAGAGGCATTTAAACTAAAAAGAATGTGATCACTCAATATCAGCAACAGGAACATGGATGTAGTGTAACAAAATCAAATAATTAAAAGAAAAAAGCAAAAAGGAAGCAAGTGCAGAGCTGTGTCCAGAAATCTGGTACAGATAATAAAATCCCAAATCAGTTAAGGACTAGATGAATAAATAAGTTAAATAAATCTGTTCACCCTATTGTCCTGAGTCCTTACTCTCTCTTGGCACCAACTTTAAGGCCTCCATGGCTCATAAAGGATTTCTATTTTTGTAATGTGCCTCGAAAACTACAGCCAACCAGCATTTAAAGCTCTTTTGACAGTAAACTGTACAGTTATCTTTCTTTGTCTATTACTGTGTTTCAAATGTGTTATATAGAGTGAAAAGTTCCCATTTTTTACTCTAAATATGAAGTATTTTATGGTTAGGGATTTACTTTGGAAATGACTACATCTTTATGTGTGTGATTTTCCAACAAGCTGATTCAAAATGATTTCATTGTCTGGTCAACAGATTCCATTTTTGGGCTTTTCCATGAGTAGAATAGGCCCATCTAAGCACAAAGATGTAAACATGAAAAAATAACAAGCTACAAACAGCTTTTTAACCTTTTCATGTATAGCAGTCACTACAGTGGACAGCTGTTTAAAAGCTGTTTTCTGGTACATGGTTTAGATGCACTGCAGTGGACATCAGGGATTGATCAATATCCATTCAATCCATTGCAATGAACAAAATAGCAATTTGAAGGTAGGGTAAGTGATCCTACTATATTTCTAAAACAGAAAACATTTTGTCATTTTAAGTGAAAATCTTCTCACCATCCACTTGCTATAAATTTTTGAATTGAAAAAAAAAATCCATAAAGTGTAAAAGTGGAGTTGAGGGAGGTTGCCACCCTAAAAAAAAATTATAGCAAACATTACTCCTGGCCATCACTAACAGGGGAACACATACATGAAGTGATGGATTGGTTTTGAAAGTTCATGACAGAGTGGAGGCGAGGAATAGCTTTTCGTGTTTTATTGATGTTTTGGCTCAAAAATTTGATATCATCCAGAAATCCCTTACCCTGCCTTTAAAGAACTATTTTGAGGTTGAATGCAGCTAAATCCATGAAGAACTTGAGGAATAACTTTTATTATTATTGTTGACTCTCTCAAGGAAGAAGTAGGAGAAATACAGTGTGAACTTGTCATCATTATGTTGTGAAAGAAAGAAATGGCTAATGTTCAGAGGAGTAGACACATCAGTAATTTGCTCAGACATATGATTATGAGGAAAGTAAGAAATGAACACAACATTTTATTTCCTTAAAATTAATTAACTGTTTTGAAAAAAAAAGGTGTTTTTTAATGTATTGTAACCACATGCAATCAATTGCTCGATTAAGCTTTAAAAAGGGCTTTGTGTTCCACTCCACTGTGAAGTAATTGTAAAGCTTTTTTTTTAATTAAAAAAAAAAACAACTCTTATCTGTTAGATAATGTTAAGCAGCATCTTGGTGGTATCATTAGCTTTAGAGTGACAGACATGATTCAACAATGCTATGAGACAACAATCATTTTTAACATTACAGACAATATACCAGGTTCACAAGACCACTTATTTTGATCAAGGGAAAAAATAAAGTTAAATGGTCTTAAGAACTGATACTATTCCATCATTAAAAAAAAATGTGTTCAGTCTCAAAATCTAGTCAGGAATTTAAAAAAATGGAATACTTTCTCGTGCTGAAGGCACATTACTGCATTATATTTTTAATATGTGAATCATGCACTCTCTGAAACGGTACTATATCAAGCTAATGTGCCAAGACGCCAACAAAATAGAGACCTTCGTTATTTCTCTTTTGGACACATGGACAGGATGTGACTCACTCCTTAGTTGAATCAAACAGTCAGAGGGGGCGCAAACTGAGCTGGAAGTTATGTAACGAGTCATGCATGTGAATACGCACTGTCTGCAACATGACGGCAAAACTGTTGTAGACATTCTGGGATTCTGCTATTTTCACTTAAAAAACATTTTACAGAGAAAAGAAATACTTGAGCTTTGACTGAAAGTGACTTTATTGCATATTCTGCCTTTTGAATGTATTTGTATGAGTAATGTTTGTTTTTTTTTCTTAATTAGCCTATTAGTATCTTATTTGGACACTGACAATAAAACCAAGCAGATGTCTGGTAAAAAATAATTTCCTCATGGCATAATTACTGAAATCAGAGAGCAAATGTCTCTAATAATTAATACTTTGTTAATAATGTTCCTATTGTGAAATGAGTGTATCGCACAAGACCCTTTGGATCAGACTTGTAAAATGCCCCCTCGCATCCTTCTTTATTGTAGCAGCACAACTTTGCACAAAGCATCAATGGATGCCACAAGTCTTTTTGTGTATGTTATATGTCTTGTCATGTCATTGTAGATATTTTATTTCCAAGCTTTTCTTTTCTGTTTGTGTTGATGTCTTTATTTTTGGTGCCCATTTGCTAGTAATTTTTTTTATATTTCTCTGTTAAACTAATTAACAATGACAAGAAACAGGATGTGAACCTCTTTGAGTTTACTGAATTTTTCTACTTTTATTTCCCATAAACGGCGATCTGATCTTTATTTCAGTCGCAACAGTAAACAAACTTCAGGTTTTCAAATTGCAGTTACGTTTCATTCAAATAATGTGTGCCCAATTCATTTTATTTTCATTTTCAACACATTAAGAATAAATTATACTACAGAAATTAGTGTTAGAGCAAACAGAATCACGTGACTATTGTCATACTAGTGATCATTATTATTTAGTGGTGAAAATCCCCAAACAACACTGAGGATAAGTCAAAAGAAGAAGAAGAAAAATAGACTGACTTATTGTAAATCTGGTATATCAGAAGTTCTTCATGTTCAAGGTTGGATCAATTCCCTACCTTGTCTGATAAGTAACGGACGTGTAGCTGCACATTTGTTATCTATGCTGCCTTGTTCCTTTGATATGCTGTTAGTATTAAATTGTCCTCAGCCTTTATGCTTAAACCCTTGATTTCAATTGAAGCATTCATTCCCATAGTCCATTTGATCAAACGACTAAGAAATAAATAATTCCAACATTTTAAAGTACTTTCATAAACACCACTAGCAAGAACAAAATGTTTTTTTATTTTGCTTTTTTTTTTACCATGGTAACCGTCAAAACATTTTCAACTTGCAGTCTGTTAAAGCCTTTCTCTTGGTTTAGATTCAATTCAACCTTCAAGAATTAGTTTCTATTCATTGTAATTATAGCTTTTGGGTCTTTTTGCCATGCAAATAGATATTTTTAACTTTACTCATATTGGATTTAAGAATGCAACATTTTTGACTCATTTTGATGAAGCTATTTGGTAGTAGGTGCAGGGTGGAACAGTGATGGGAGTAGAGACACACAGGGTGCAGAAGATTAGACACATACATGAATGTGTGATACAGAGGTGAAAGAGCAGCAGCAGAATGACACAGACTCACGCTGAGCTGAAATTAAATGAGTGCAAATGGATAATGAGTCTTCATCTTGAATTATTTAACACATGGTTAATAATGTACTGGGATATGCTAATGTTGGATAAACCTTGTCCACAATTACCACAACTGTAAGGCTGGCCACATCACACAAGCTGGCAGACTTAGATTCATGATTTTTTTTTTAAACCATTACAGTTTGATTTTGTGATTTTAGACTAATACACTACAACTCCATTGTGGAGATAGTACATGTTTGATTTGTGACATGTATTTTGGCATTTATTTATCTTGGATATGTTGATGCAGAAAGCTGTGTTCACTGATAATGGTTTTCAAAAGTGCCTGGTGTAGTGATTTCCATGACAGAAATGTATTTATTTTTAGTAGTGACACTTCAATGATCAGAGTATACAGTTACTACTCCAAATTTTCTGAATATTTTAATATTATGTGTGTATCACTTAACTCAAATGTTTTTATATAACCTTGTTCAAGTTTCAAGTGTTCCCATGTTTGTTTCTGAGAAACTAGGCCTCTGGATGTTCTTTTTACCTGGTATCACTGCATCATTTGCTGTGTGCTAAAACACAGATGTGCAGACTGGACTGGCTTTGAGGATTGAAGCTCTTGGCTTGAAGCTTCTCTGCAGTCTGATTCATATATATGAAGACTCTAAAATCCCTAAATTCTTTGCAAAATGTCATTGAGAGGCTTTGCCAGCACACATTCATTCAGAGTAGTGAAACCCACTCCGATCTTTTTATCTAAAAATCTCATACCTCTACAATGTTCTTTTTTAAGGAATTGATGCATTATATTATATTATATTATATTATATTATATTATATTATATTATATTATATTATATGACCCTTATCAAAACTCCCACATTTATTTCTGAAAAAAAACCCCAAAACATCTACAATATACATGCAGTCATGTTACATATCTGTTATCACCTAATTTATTACCAATGTGAGTTCTTTTTTTCCGGTATTGTCTGGCATTTAACAAATTCAGTTATAACTAAAGGTTTTCTGTGAAAAACAAAAACAAAGTAAAACTTCTCCTGTCACCGACTTTTAATTTGTAACATCATTGCCCTTTACCTTTAGAAACAAAATAAAGCTACTGTATAAAACACATTAAAGGGAGAAATTTTTTTAAAAAAGTAATACATGCAAGCACCAAAATTGAAGGAATATAACCATGAAATAAGAAAGAAACTGCGGTTCCTTGAATGACCACAAAAGGGCCGGAGCCAAACGTGCGTCCACTCCACTGACCCCCAAGTTAAAATGCCCAACTTTGCAAGAAAAATTTACATTTACAGCTTGGTTCAAAAGACATTTTTGGTCTCCATAGCTAGATTTCACATCCATGACAACTATATGGGGGTTGAACCTTTTTCTATCACATCTGGTAAGATAATATAAAGCAGTACATTTATGTGTAATTAAAAGCTGAGACCTTTGATTGGCAGCCAGCACAACCAAAAGCTAACAGTTACTGCTTGTGCTACTTAGCACTGAAGTGACTTCTGAGCATAGTTTCTGAGTTGTGAATCAAAACCCAACAGAGCAGTTGTTTATATTTTAAAGACAATATGCTTTGTTATACTGTTAGTTTTACTAACAGAAAATTGTAATTGGCTGTAGATTGCCCTAGAAGTGTTTGAGGATAATGCTTTGAGAAGAGCAGGCTGTTTGTGCTAACCAAGCCTCAAGTCCTCCAGGATTGGCTGAAAGTGGTTTCAGGTTTTCACCACACAAGTCTGCTGGGACCCACAGTCATCCTGGTGGCCTCAAGCCAAGTGACCATGGTTCCCAGCAGAGCTCTGCTAGTGTTTCTTTCAGCTCTGCTAGTAATTGTTTCAGATGTCATTTCAGTGGCAACACTTGAAAGGAGGATGTTTCCACAGATTTGATAAGAATTTATGTAAATTGATATAAGGAGGGTTTTTTTTTTTCTAGCTGGCCTCCCAGGCCTATTCATTCCGTTTATTTGCAACATGGTACCATGTAATATGAAGACAAATCCACTCTTCAGAAAACCTCTCGGTGACATTACAGAGAGTTTGTCCAGTAAATATACAGTCTATGATAACATTGCCTCCAGTGCCGGTCATTACAATAAGTGATATAGATGGTGACCTATTGTGCTAACTAATGAAGGGCACCACTGGAGGAAGTCAAATTCATCTTGACATGGTAACGTGACTTGGTCTCCTTGGAAACTCTATCAGTATTGTAATCAAACACTAATAAAAAGGATATACTGATATAAAAAGTGAGTTCACAGTTCTTTTTGCTACTTTAGATGTATTTCTAAAACCCAAGGACCTATTAAAAAATAAATGAAGGAGCATCTCTTTAATTTACAACTTGACCCTGGATTGTTATTGTCAATTCAAATCCTGCATGTAATAAACTGTTGCTACCCTAATAAACATACGAGCATCGACTCTCAACAATACAGCTCAGAGTAATTCTCAAAGGCTTGAATCAAAGTAACTGGACTTGCTCTTCTAATAATTTCAGCTCCCATCCAGAAGGTTTTATCAATCCAAAATCACTGATTGGGACATTCAAGCTTATAAGATTTTGGAGTTGTATGTAAATCACTGACCCTCTCAGCACTCTTGTGTTTTTAGTGTTTTGTCCATTGTAAGTTTTGCCTTATTTTGGTCCAACTCTCTGCAAGTCAGTTTGGATTAATAAAAGCCTTCTGGATGGAAGGTGAATCATCTTCAAGAACCAAGAAAAACCAAGAAGTCCAAATTGTTTTAATTCAAGCCTCTGAAATTCACCTAAATTCTTTA
>JAOWBL010000020.1:4547643-4559420 GCA_028564865.1 Zenarchopterus dispar | reverse complement strand
ATATATATATATATATATATACAGTGGCAAATGGTCCAATTGTTTTACCTCTGACTCTAACGTGTTTTAACAATCCCTCTTTCCCCATGAGGGAGTCAAGTATTAATAACGCTGTTGGTGTTTTTAAGGTAGTAAAGATAAACACACAGTGCTACAGACACGATAAGACACAGAAACAAGGAGAGGAACAGAATGACAACCACACTGCTACAAAAGAGCAAAACAATTTGTCCAATTTTTTGCAATTTATCCTCACATCAAAGGATAGAAGGAAACTCGGCATAACAAAACACACTGTGTTTCAGGAGAAAATTAGGAGTAGCTTTTATTTTGCATATGAGACATAATGAGTTACAGTACAGCAAGTTACTCTACATATTTGCTCATATTATAAAGAACCTTTCAAAAACATGATTTTTTTTCTTTAAACCAGCATACAATCAAAGGAAAGAGAGCATTAACATAGAAATCCAATCTAGCTTTTCCCCTCTCTGCTTGCTCAGTTCATTAGGTCTACATGATCAAAGCTTATATCTCTTGATAGAACTTCAAACAGTTTGGAATAAGGGTGAGATTGGATTACAAACTGGAGGCCAACTCTGTCTCTTTCCGGCTTTTTTTTCCGCCTCACTCCTTTCCCCCTAAGGATATTAAGAAGAAAAGATGAGTCCTAACATGTCCTCTATGGCTGCAAACAGTAGTTATTTTGGGCAGAGTTTCTCAGTAACCTCAACTGGCTTCTGATTCGCCAATATTGTCATAGTCTACAGAGGTTTTATCTATTATGTATTCAAAACAACATTCACAATAAGCTTTTTCCAAGAAGTTCTTGTGTGTATGAGCGTAACTTTACAACCCTCAGTTCAACAAAAGAGAGATGGAAATGGACAGAAGTTGACAAAAAGAACACGGCTTTGAGGTGGCGTTTCAGCCTCGTTTATTCTCTCCTGCTCAGCAGCAAAAAGAGAAGGTCAGCATTCCCTCACACCCCTCACTGACAGGCTTACAGCTGATAGCAGCTTTACAGAGAAAGTGAGACAGATGAACAAAGAAAGAGACAGTACTAAAACATTATGAGTCAATCACAGTTCATAGCCAGTCATGCAATCTAAGACAAACATTAAAATGGCTACATATCTTATCTAAAATAACTTTATCAATGTTACATTCTCAAATGAAAAACAAAATGATGTTAAATTAAATAGGAACACTGTCTGGTTGAAATTGAAGACATAAAGTTAGAGCTAGTATAACTTTTTTACCATTTACTGTTTACCAGGTTGGTGTTAATGTCAAATGTGACAAAAATCCCTACAGGTCCATAAAAAAGACATGAGATATCTTGTCTTGTTCTACACCTCAGGATGGTTATATGCTTTTAATCCACATTTGTACATTTACCGTCTATAATATATGGCTAAAAAACTGCTAGTAAGTGACTGAGATCAGCTGATAAGGATAAAGCTGGGTAAACTTTATTACCCTGAAATCTGATATATCTATCAAAGAGTTGCAAGACAGCTTTGTTTTCCAACACAAGTGAACTCTGAAGTAAAATGAATTAATGAATACTGACATAAAGCAAAGAGCAGACACTGAAGATTAATATCACGTATTTCTTACATTACCAACACTTGGCAGGTGAAATTATGCCTTTCCATTTCGGATTAAAACCTGTAATAATGCTAATATAGGACATAATTAAACAAGTCTAATCTCAGGGTTTAACACATAATGTTAATACCAGGTATAATAACTGACACCCAAATCAATTTGACAAACCCGCTGCCATATTTCTGTGTTTTAAGATCCAAAGTATTGAAATCGGAGCCGCATGTAACATATGTTACATGTCACATCAGCAGATCCTCTCTTAATGTACACAGCTGTTTAATAGGGGATTGTACACATATTTATATGAATACAACTAGATAAAACTCAATACCTTACACTAAACTTTGCTCACTTTATTAAAAAATTAAATTACTAGGAAAGTCTGAATAGTGTAAATGACCCAAAAACACTATTACATGAATATGGTCTTTCAAAGGCAGTAGGCCTTTGTTCATTCATATTCTGAGGTAATTAAAGAGGCAAATTTGTTTTCAAGAAGCCGGACATTAAGACACCCAACTCTTCTCAGGATGAACAAGTACACATGGTAAAGCTGGCCCAGTGTCATCCTTGCATTTGCTGTTCAGGGTAACAATGAAAACAAAGTGGTGGCCTCAGAAAAGACCTGAAGCTGTGAGAACAGTGTACCAGTGTGAGCATGCATGTGCATTTGCCAGAAAATGCATTTGGGTTGGTGTGCTGCAGCAATAATAACAAGCCAGGACACCCATGGTAGCACAAAGCTCTTCCAACCCTTTCTTGGCTTAACATGTTTGAACTTGAGGGGCTTTTCTTTCATTCTTTTTACTGCTCAGCTCTTTTCACTCACTAACCCCCCACTACCCTTTTTAAATGATACACATGACGGAAGTAGATTTTAGCAGTCACATAAAAACACAAAAAAGAATTTAAAAAATACATGTAAAGAGATACAGATAGACCAATTCAACTTCATTCATGTTCGTCATCTGTAAGTGACACCTAGTGAATCCACAAGTTCAAAATGACTTCTAATCATTTGTGATTTTTTTTCCCCAGAGATTAACAAAAGGAAACCAGAGAAAAACTAAGTTCCAAACTAACATAGACACAACTAGGGCTACTCGATTATAGAAAAAAACTAATCACCACAATTATTTTGGTTAATACTAAAAGATGATCATTTAAAATGATTATCCATCAACTTTTAAAGTATGTTCTATTTATCAAACTTGACATAAACTGCATAAACATTGATATTTCTACTGTAAATTTAAATTGCTGCTAAATACAACTTCAGACTTGAAAAAAGTGATTCAGGCCAACAAAGTAAATGCTGACAGAGCTGCTCAAAGAATCTGTTAAAGGCTTTCAGTCAGAAACACCAGCATCAAGTGGAGTCTGTACTTGAATTGTCATTGAGTATGCAAGACAGAATATGGGGCAATATATACATATATTTTCCCCCCTCAGTGGCATTATTTTGTGATGGCTGAGTGCCAAGATTGAAATCATAATTAAAATTTTATAGTTTCACTGCTCTACTCACAACTCCCTATTCTGACAAGACTCAATTCCTGGCCATTTATAGTCTTATCTGTGCTGTCTACTATGTTACTCTGGCTTGACTGTATTCCTCTGTTGTAAATCATTTTGGATAAAAGCATCTACTAAATGTAATAGAATGCAATGTAATCCTCAAAGCACAAAAGTGCAAGCTTTAAGAAAACTGTCTCTAAAGCTTCACTTGTACCCATGCGTACCCAAATTACAAAGCTCAAGCTCACTTCTACGATAAACACATCTCCAGTTTGACGAACAGAAAGTACAGCACCCTAACATTTTTCAGGTAAAGCATCAAGCATCATTGCTTGATGCGTCATCATTGTGTCATAAAGTTTTAATTAAAGATTTATTACAACATCATTATATGTTACCAACTTCAACACAGTAACAGCAACTGGGAGTGGGCTGATAAACAGCAAAACGAGTGATAATCAGAAAATCTTAACATTTTGACAGGGCTTAGATTAATGTTTGCCCAAATGCCTAAAGCAACTAAGCTGTTTGCCAAGTCAAAAGTCTCAAGCAGTAGTCTGAGTGAGAAAGTACAAACGAGTATGATTCTTCATTTTTCCTTAATGAAAACTGTTTTGATCCTGTTTTTGTTCTTTTTTTAATGTCCATGAGTTGTGGACTTATCACATTCTGTCCTTCTCAAACCATGACTTTTACACTCTCAAACACCATGTGCAATATAATAACAAGCGACTGACTAGGTTTGGGTGTAAAATGTTCCACCAACCACATAAGTTAAACCAGATCTGTTAGAATCAGGACATTATATTAAGTAAAACTTAGCTACCAGTCTATTTCAGACCATATCAATAGGATGATGAATAAGAGTTTTAAGTCAGTTCATACGAACCATCTTTTTGTGAATGGAGAACTGTGGTAGCACCCATTTCAAATATAATAAATCCATAAACAATATATGTAATTTATTCTGTTTTTAAACTTTTGCTTTCTTTGCAAGCAGATGACTTAAGTATCTAAATTTGTACTCTTATATAATGAAATGAGTCAAAAGAATCAGAACTGAATCATATGACACCTAAAGATTTGCAGCCTTAATCATCATTGTTGAGTTTAAGTTGTAAGAGGCTTATAATATTTGTCACAAGATTTCTGTAACTAAGGATGGGTGCTGGCCCTTCTCAAACAAAAAAATAAAAGATTTTAAAAAACCCTGCAGACTATGAAATATTAACTCTGTAGTAAAACATATTTGTGGCTGTGCAGACTATTTTGTTGTTAGCTTGTAGCAGTAGCATAGGATTACTACTATTACTCAAATGACTTTTGGCTGAAGTTGAAATCAGATGAAAAACTGCTCTCTATGTAGATGACGTCTCTAAAAGTGTCGAGATTGATGGGATCGGACGCATACAAAGGTTAGATTAGTTAGATTAGATTAGTTGCAAAAGATCAATTTAATAGGAAGTTTTCTTGATATGTCACTTGTCCAAACTGCAAATGATTGATAAACATTAATGTCAAGGATTGCTAGTCTTTTGTATTTTATCAGAATCGGATGTGGAAATATTATCAAGATCCCACCTTGAAAAGCCACAAACTTTTTACAAAACAATTTTTACTCTATAGAACCCTGATCATGGTAAGTCTTCTTTAATTACAATTAATGCTTGTGGCAAAATCTGAAAATCTGGACTAGAGTTTAAGGGAAAGTGTTTTTCTCCAGTGTTGCATATGATCTTTTATACTACTGTAAAAACCAAGTACAGGTCAGGAGAAAAACTGAAAAAGTTTAGCCCCCAGAGTGGCCAATTTACCCAACACCTGACATGGAAACTCCAGGAGAGGAAAGGAGGCAGGATACTAGTCCAGACTCGGTTACTTTACTGCGTCTGTACCTTCACGAGACAACATAAAATACAATGCTTCAAACGTCTCAATTATGTTGTAGTCAACAAAACAGCCCAAACACTACCAGATAAAGATTAACCTGAATAACACAGAGAAAACAACCACATTCTGAATCATATTCTCATTAATGTAAATATGAAAAAAAATGTAAACAGAAAAGACCAGATTTCAGATCTGTATGATACAGAGAAGAGAGAGCACAACCGTGAAACTAATAATAAAGTGGTGCAGCCAGCTATAGGTGACATATTAAATTATCAGAGGCTTTCATTGTGTTGTTTCAGCCCTTGATCTCTGAGCAGCAGTCAATAACAAAGACGAGATAAGAGACACTAATAAACAAACTTCCAGCCGTCCAGAGAACATGAAAATAAAGGCAGCCCACTTCACGCTAGCGCTGTAGGGCAACAACCAGATCACACGGATTTACAAAAACGGGTGTGCATTAACAAAAAGAAACAAATGTTAGAAGAAACAACTTTTCTGGCTATATTTGTTAAAAGTAACAGCGAACTAACAGGCAGACGTTTACTACGTCGTCAATGTTCATTCACGGCGTAACGGACACGTCGAAGTTTTGAAAACAACCATAAAAACGCCCACCAAACAGCCCCGAAAACTACAGTTTTACCTTCGTAGCAGAGAATCCCAATGTTGTTGTTCATTTTGTCCAGGTACTGGTAGTTCAACAGGTCCATCTTCGTTAGTAGCATTTATCGAGCTTTCATTTAAAAAAACAAAAACAAAAAAAAAAGACCAGCTTTTTTTTTTCTCTCTCCCCCCTTCTTCTTCTTCTCCTCTCAATCGACGGTCAAAAAGCCAAAGGCCCAGCCTCCAACTTTAGTTTTCTGGGAAACCCCGTTCTACAAATGTGTTATATTGAGTTAAAGACAATTATATTATCAGATAATAACGAATGTATGGCGTGATTTTTTTCTTTTTTTTTAAAAAAAAAAAAGCGAAGCTTATAAAAGTCTAGCGTCAGTTGTCCTCACAGCCAGCTGTAGGTGGACTGCACTGACACGCAGGCTATGCTTGCTATGACTCCTCCGCTGCAGCGGCGCTTCCACAGCTCAGAGCAGCGCACTGGGCATGCTCGCCAAATCCCTGGAGCGCCTCAAATATCAGGGATGTTTACCGCGCAAGATCAGCCTTTCCAAACATATTCAGAGCGCAACAGAAGAAGACAATCCCCCACTGTTGCAGCAATCCAATATGAAATCTTTACTTATCATACAATCTTTTCAAGTCCCCATTCAGCCTTTTTTTTTTTTTTTAACCAATGGATACCAACATGTGTAAAACTGCTGAGGTGTACAACAAGCACATAAAGCCCCTCCAGGCAGTAATGAGGTGACAGGGAAAATGGAAGTTGCCCAACAAGTATGTCAGTGTCGCCTTAACCTTATCAGAGTTTATCTGAGTGCCTGTAGGGCTATTATAGCGAAATTACAAGGAAGTTATTAAGTCATCATAAACTTGTGGGAGGGTGTTAAAAAGAAAAGTAAGTAAAACTCTATGGGCTTTCCCTGTCTTTCGTAACAAAGAAAATATATTCCACTTTTGATTGAAAAACTATCTATTATTTATATTTTATATGTCATTTATATTTTTTTCTTTCATCAAGAGTACACAAAAAATAAAATGGTAATAAAGTATATTGATGACTGTCAGTGTCTACACGTACGTATGCGTTACTTGAAATGCTGCATGCACAAATGAGAGGAAGAAAACTTCCTTCCATTGGTTTTAAAATATTAAAGGAGATATTGTATCAGACCCAGTAGTTTTCTTTCACTTTATGATTGGCCCTCTTCTGCCCCCTGGCGCCTGAGATAGAGTTTACCTAGATTCTGTCATCAATTAAAAGGTGGAAAATAGAGTTGGCAAAAGAGACAAAATCTTAGAACTCCATAGAGGATGAGGAAAAAAAACATCACATTATGTGAAAATACTGGGTTGCAGCCTCCAAGTGGGTATTTCACAGGAATTACAATGAATAATATGCAATTCCTATTAAACAGGTTTATACACAAATATCCAGTTGTTATACATGTTTCCATGTGACAAATATCTACCAACAACCAGACTGACCAATAAAATTTCAGACAAAACACTCACTAAACATCATTGCAAACCTAAAAGTTGAAACCACAAATTCAAAATACAAAACAGTAAGGTGAATACAAAGATGATGATTTATGAGAAACTTGAGAGAAGAAATCAATGTGTTGTACTGAGATCCATTCAAGAACCACAATATCCAGGTTTAGCACATGCAGTGGTGATCAAATATATGAGTTAACTGAGTATGTCAAAGTAGAATCAACTGGTTTTCTACATTAATGTGACCTAAAATGTGGTATTTAGAAAAGTATGTTAATATAACACAAAAAAATTAAAAATTAAAATAACACACTCAATGTGATCAATCTGGTAGCACACAAATAACTAGAATTTCTTATGCCTTTACTAAAAACACACCAATGAAACATTCACACAAAAAATAAACCATCTCTCTCATTAATAACAGGGAGGAGGTCTGGGTCAGACTTGCACAACATTCAGGTTGGCTTCACATTTATCTTGTAGCATATTTTTGTAAATTTGTAAAATAATTTTGTCTTTATTCATGGTCTGATGCAGTGAAGCAATACCAAATCCTCATTATCCCTCCACCCTTCTTCGCCATTGAGGGGATGTTTTGATGTTGCTAAGCTTTCCCTTTTATTTTTTTTCCCCCATCATTCATACCTCTGAGTAATTTTCCCTTACAATTCAGTTTTTGTTTCCTCAATCCACAAAACGTTTTCCCAGTAGTGCTGCAAATTGCTAAGGTGATCTTTGGCAAGCCTCAGTTGCAGAGCAATATTGTTTGGAAAGCAGCTGGTTTCCTCTACGGTTTTCTGATAGACTCATGAACAGAGATGTCTGTCAGTTCCAGTGATGCCTTCAATCCTTTGGGTTTGTCTTTACCTTATTGAGTATTCTGCTTTGGACCTTTGGAGTCATCTTGGCTGGGTACCAACAGCACATCACGTACTCTTTATCATATGTGCTCAGAAATATTTTATTTTTTGTGAAATTAATAGACTTAAAATCTATTTGTCTTTTATTAATCACAGTGAGTCTAAATTAAATCTATTAACTCATTTTATTAATAGGATATGAGGTGTGAAAACAGTTGATTCTAATTACCTTTCCTGTTGTTCACTTACTTTTTCCAACAGTGGGGTTGTTCAATAAAGACATGAGAAATTAGAATTGTTTGTGTGTCATCAGTCTGAATGTGTGTTTATTATGGTGATTTATATAAATGTCAAATTAATGCATGTGAACATACCTGTGGAACAATTTCACCCTGTTTCCCAAAAACACATCAGTTTCACCTCCCCCTCTTCTTCCACACACACGAACACAAAGGCCTCACTTCTCCTCCCTCTTGGCCTCCCAGTCTTTTGGTGGCTCAAAGCTCAAGTCCTTGTCTAATTGGACTCCTTTGTTTTCAGTTTTTTTTTTTTTTTTACACACAATGAGAACTAAGTTAATTCAGAGCCCATTTAGTTCTACTGCTACTACGACAGCTGGTGCTGCAAGTTAGCAGGATTCCTAAATCATATATGACTTGGAACAAAATTAAATCAGCTCCTGTTCTGTTTTTCTCAGTTGTAGAGTAGTCTATAACTACATTAGGAAAAAAAACGTTTTGCATTCATGTGGTAGAGGCTTTATAATAATGTGTTTAGTGTCAGCTTCTGAGGAAACACGATGCTGCTTTAAAACACAAAGCAACAACAGGTGCAATAGAAATCCAAATGCAAATTACATCTGTGCAACACAAGCTCCAAGAGAGTAAAAGTCAGTTCATGGTTCGCACATCTGCATGTGCACAAAGCTAGTGTGACGCAAATTTTATCAACTGTTCCAGCCCACAAGTGTCCACTAAGACTGAACACACCAACAACACCAATAATAATCACACTGGATTAAGTTGACGTAGCGGTACAATAGTGACATGGATACTTGTTTTTATAAGAGTGTTATTGACACCTCACATGTTACGCTGCCTGAGTACATGCAGGCCTATGTAGGCCATTTAAATGCGCATGAATGGAAACTTTCCCCAAATTGTAGTATGAATAAAACAATATGATGATCAGTTGTGGTCAGAGATCTTTTCTGAAAACAAGTTAAATTGCTGGACATAGATTGGTTTGGTTTTAAATTTTAATTTTTGAAACAAAATAGCATTAGTCTGGACATAGCTTCGGAATTATGAGTTCCCCCAGAATGTACATCAAACCAAGCAGATCCAACATAAACATGCAAACTAGATGTACAGGTGGCCAGTTGTATAAAACCCAAAACTTTCTAGCTGTGAGACTACAGTACTAACCACTGCACTAATGTGGCATCCATCACTTTACAATTAAGCACTTAATATGATTAAAATGATATTCAGAAATAAAATGATCACATTTGCAGTATTCTCAAGTTCAAGCTACATCCTGAACCCCAAGTAGTTGTGAAATTGTGATTAATTCCCAATGCAAGCAATGAGGTACTGAGTCAAACTGGCATCAAAAAAAGTAATGACTAACATCAATCAAGCATTTTCCACTTGTACACAAATGTCTAACTGAATTTATGTCTCAGATTTTCCTTCTTATTTTTGTAAAAACATTGTCATCTGCTAAACAAGACAAGATAGTAATGGACCAAGGATAATTAAAAGTTTTGCTCCGTTAAGCATACTTACAGAAAAATGCTTGTGCCATATGCCATTTTAACAATGATCCTCAATTTAATGACCATTTTTACAACCAAAATAAAACAAATGATATACATTTATTTATGAAAATACAAGCACTTAAGGACATTGACAAAAAATCCATCAGGGTTAGTCATGGATATTACATGAAATGCACCACAGGGTAGCTGGATTCATTTTAACTTCTGTCTTGAAGTTATTTCAAAAACCCAACATAGATTTTGCTTATAAAGCAGGCAAGCACTGTAACACAGCTTCTTTGTTCTGGGCTGGCACACTGTAAGATAAATACGTATACTAAGTAGATTAATGGTTACACAAGCAGTTGGTGAAATTCCACCTCTTTCTTCCACTGGAACAAGGTGTTACTCACAGCCTCGGCCTATGGTGAAAATGACTTTTTAAGCTTACTGTTACCACAGGTTTCTTTTTTTTTTTAACTTGAGTCAGAAATGCCGAGAACTCACTTTCAGGTCTAACAGGTGCAATTGCGTCAGCAGTAGGAAATAAAAATTGCCCCTTAACTAAACATAATTTTATTAGTGCATAACTAACTGTTACATACTTAAAAGAGATCTCTGTTCTTACTTTTACTGAGATGGTTGATCATCAATGCACTCACCCATGAGCCAGATTTTCCATTTGTTGAATGAGTACTATCCTTTCCTGTTTTCTGTCATTTAGTGTGTCCTCTTTATTTACACAATAATCTATCGGTGTGATGTACTCCCCAATTGCGTTCTGTCTCTGAACAGAACAGGTCGGGGCTTCTCCTGGGAGCGGGAGTGTCTGGATCACAACAACACAGCTCAAGTCAGGTGTGATTCATGCTCACGCCCCATTAACACACCGTCAAAGTTGCGACACAAATACTGGGAAAAGGAAAAAAAAAAAAAACAGGTGGGAGAGTTAAAAAAGCAAAAGTTTGATTTGTGATTTATTTCTGTGGCTCAAAAAAAAAATGTTTACGTGTGTGCATTAAAAAGAAATAACTATTTTCCACCTTTCCTCTGGGTGTACAACAGTGTAATCTAAATTATTATATTATAAATTATTTTAGCCCCAAATAGCAGATAAATATAGACCAGGTTGAAAACACCATAACAGCTGTCACCATTTAAAAAAAAAAAAAAAAACTTTTCAAATGATGCTGGAAGAACAACTAGCAGAGATCAAAGGTTAAATCTGTGATTACTTTACTAAAGCTCAGATAAATACCACCACTTCGGCTTTGTTTACATGGTGACATAATAGGTCGAAGATATTTATCCCCTCGGAAATTTGTTGTCTCAGCTTTTGAAATGAGGAGGTTTGCTTAACTGTGCACTTTCCACAGACTTCAAGACTGCTGAAGCTTTGGCTGCAAGTATATCACCTGAAAATACTTGACAGACCAGTATGGCAGCTTACGGAACAATACTTTATAATACGTTAATGTTCACCAGTTCTTCAGGGTTTTTCTCGGTGAATCAGAATTTCTTATGTTGACCTTTAAATATCACAGTTTCACAGCACACACTGGGGAATACCGGTTCATTTTTCTGGCAGTGTCTGGATGAAAAGATCCTTAGAGAAAGAAGTATCATGTTGTTACACAAAAACAATGACAACAACAAGTGACTGCATGGCAACAAGCTGTTCCGTCATTTCCTATTTTTGTGCTCTCAGTGTGTGTTTATCGTTAACAAATAAGGCTTTATCATTAAACCTGTTTGTACTGGGCGTCTTAAACCTCATCACAAAACTTTTTTTTTTTTTTAACCAGGAAGCAGATTTTAATACCTGTTAATATAGAAGACTGCTCATTTTCTAACAAAATGAAAGCCTCTACTGTGAAACTGCAGTGTCAGTAAAATGAAAAAACAAAAAACAAAAAAAAACTTGAGCATAAAAAGCAAAGGTTGTTTATATAATGTTGTGGCTGACATTTAACAGACAAAAGATAAATAAACCACAAAAACTTTAT
>JAOWBL010000020.1:4533173-4544783 GCA_028564865.1 Zenarchopterus dispar | reverse complement strand
GAATGCATTTCCAGTGATCAGCACTAAAAACAAAACAAAACAAAACAAAACAAAACAAAACAAAAAAACACTTAACACTGGGATTTTCTAGAAATGAAGACAAGATCAGGGTACTGTACTAGACTGCTACATTTTCCTCTACCACAGTCTTTTAATGCCACACTGTCCTCCTTTATGTGGCTCAGATGTGTGTGGGATTTTCTTCCTGCTTGAATAATCTTCCATCTCCCGTCATCTTCGGGCGGTTTTGTGAAGTAAGGCTTAAAGCAGCAGACAGTGCAAATGCAGACTGCTTCTGCCGATGGCATCTGGTTATTGTGCTCTCTTCATACTCTCACATAGTGAATGCATAATGAAGCCAGGCTCAGACAAGAGATGTTTGTTTATGAATATCTAGTGCAAGAGACAAGGAAACCTGAAGGCTGACTCATACGATGTGCAGAAAACTGTGTACATTCGTAAACTTAATGTGTATGTATGAATTAATGAAGGATGTGTGAGTGTGTGTCTCTACCTTTTTCCTTAGTACGGCCAGAGAGAAAACTGAGAGATGCCAAAAAAGGACTAGCTGGATATACAGAGTCATCAGACATGTTCCATTAATCAATCTTAGATGGTTGTTGTATTGCATGCTGATGCTTCTGTGTCCTGAAGTGGCATTGTAGAAAAATCTTACTGCATAAATCATTAGACATCCTGAAGTCAATAGCATATAAAATCTGATTTTGTTTCTGTGTGTGTGTGTGTGTGTGTTTGTTTTTTGTGTTTTTTAAATAATTTAAAACATATCTTTAATTAAAAATAATTCAAAGATGTGTCAGATATTGTTTACCTTCTTTCGTTTTTGAAAAATTACATGTTCACTTTGAATATGACACCATGTATTAAAGAAAAATCTGGTACCAGCACTGTGTTTTATCATCTGTACTCTTAATAATTCTGTCAGGACCTGGGAACCAAGGAAATAAACTGTTATTTTACAAAATGTTTTCTTTTCTTGCTTCTTAATGTTATGTTTTGTTTAAGAATTATCTAAATGATTTGAGAGGATGACAGCTGATGGGGTAGCTTAGATCTATTTAAGGAGCCATGCTGGTATAATACTGCAGGCTCAGGGGTAGCTTGACATTGTCTTGCTGAAATAAGCAAGACCTTACCTGAAAAACTGTGCCTAAATGGTACATGGTTCCGATTTTAAGTTCAAACTATCCATGTCTTGTGTATTAATACCTCTGCTTATACTATGGCAGATGAGTGTTTTTTTTTTTAACTGTGTCAAGATAACACCTCCTCTTTTCTTTAACATAGCAGTTTTAGCATGATATTATTTTTTTAAGAGAGAAAGAAACTTTTTTTAGAGCCCAAGATAAATATCCATCAGAAATTAGCTCTGCCTCACAGAAAGCAGGGAAGTTAATTGAATTAAAAAATATTTTATTAAACACCAAAGGGAAATTATACTGTTGCAGCATAAATATCCTAGCTATAAATGTCAAAGTTAAATAAACATAATTTCACTACTGGAGAGGTGGATGTGTGGCAGTGATAAACGTGGTTGAAATCTGTAAAGATCATGAATGGACTGGAGTATTGTGTTTGTTGCCTGGCAACAACAATGCCGAAGATGTCACATGGAGCATCAGCAGGTAATGATGGTGAACTAACTCAAGTAGACATCATGCACGGAAACTTGCAGCCAACAAGATTAATATGTGGGATACAAAGGAGCATCTTTCCAGTAGCATGGCAAGAATTACATGTCCAGAATCACACCATTTATACAGGATTTTTAAAGTGTCTAGTTTACTTGCATTGCCTCAAATCCATCTAGAGGTGTACCGGATAGTGACCCTGCAGCCACATCGCCTAGAACATGATACTATTCTATATAACCTGTATTAAATTATAGTAACTCTCATAACAAATGTTTAAAAAAATGTGAGAGAATTGCCAACAGAAATCCATGAATCAGAGCAACATCCAAACCAGCAGAAAAAAATGTTTTAAAAATCATAGTTTTATCAGAAAAAGGTGTAGAAATTCCCACGAAGATACAATGAAAGACAGTTTGACCAGAGCTGCTGCAACAGGCTGCTACATGAACACCGTCTATCTAGACCAATTTGTCTAGATATTTGTAATGTTTTTATTTTCTTTTTCTTTTTGACTAGTTTTTATGGATTCAGTGATTCATTTTGTTCCTTGATGGCACTTTCAGAATCATTCCTGACCAAATACAGGACTTTCCATCATAGAATCACCTGACATGAATCATGAATGATAAATCTGGCCCAAGGGCCAAATTTATCAAAATCTGTACAGCATGTTGAACTACCTACCTTGACACCAGTGGTAGATGGTAGTTTAATCAGAGCACTAGGTACAAAATTATGAACCTGAATTAGCTATAAAATTACCAAGATGATGCTCTTCCAAATTAACATATTCAAAAATGAATCCTCAAATACATTTGATTACTGAAGAAACACTGAATGTCCTTGAAAAAAACATATGAAACCCATACACACCATTATATTCCCTCGAGTACCAGACGTGCTAGCACAAGTCAATTCATCAGCTGACTGCAAGTGACCACTCTGGGAATTCTGCTGCAGTTTCAGGTTCATAAATATACTGTAAGTGTTTCTCGTCTTCAACTTCTTGCATTTAATGATCTAACATACCATCTCCAATAGCACTGGTGATCTTTTATCTGTTGTGACTGTAACAAAAGAAATTGACTCCAGACATAGACACCAGTTGTATCTTCTGTGAGAATTTCACTGAAAGCAAACATTTATTTTGGCTTTCCCCCTTTACCAGATTACTCTATTTTGCTCATACATTTGTTATTAAGATTTCTGAACATTATAATTCCTAATTTATATAATTATAATTCCTAATTTACTCTCATTGGCCAATATTTGTATCCATAATTACATATTTTCCAACAGAAAAAAAATCATATATCTGTATTTTTGAAGGACGTTAAAGCAATAAAACTATTTCTGTCTTTTCCGATTTTAAAATCACGTATCAAAATTAATGCTGTCTTTTGCTACCTATATTCTCCCCCTACCTAAAGATGCAATAATTTTTTTTTGTCATTTATATTGTTATTTTTATACCTCCGTATTTGCTCAATACATTTCAATAAAGGAAAAAAAAAACTTTCACCCCCAAAAGTTTTATATTATAAAGGTTGCACTTTTGACTCCGGGTTTGGATTCTGCCCCCTAGCTGATATCTCTGGTATCACGCGTACTGCTCACGTAGCACTGAAGTAAAAAACATTCACAACTCAGCCAGTTGCTTATTTGAACAAACTCAAATGCTCATTCAAACATCAAGTATATTCCAGGCTTTAGTCCCCTCTGTCATGATGCCCACTGTAGCTCTGAGAATGGAAAGTAAACTTCATCTTCTTGCCATCATTGACCTTATTTGTGAATGTGTGACATAGTGGTGGAAGTGGTGCACAATTGTCACAAGGCAGGATAGGGGTCCACAGTGTATTCTTATAGTTTTGCTGAGGGCTAGACCACAATTCCTAAAAGTAATCAAATATTCCTTCAAATCAATTTGAAACTGTAATATAACATGGACAAAACTCCTTGGTGCTGCTTTAAGTGTAGTACAAGACAACTGTGATATCTGTTTTTTGCATCTATTTTATCCATATTCAGAAGATAAAATATTATGTCTCTGAGAACAATGTCCTCACTAGTGACAAAGTATAATAGGACTCCCTATTGCTCCGAAATGATTGTATCCATCATAATAACGTTTAAGAGCCAGAGTATTGTTGAAACCTGTAATTTATCATTATAATTTATTTTATTTCAGCAGTAATAACTGTAGCAGACACTGTTGAATTAATGTGCCTTTTTTTTCTCTTTTGTGAATTTTCACTGACTCATTTATGTAAAAAGGAGACGTCTCTACTGTCTTACAACCTTGGTTCAGATTGGAAAAGCAAACAGATACAGCCAAGGATTAAGGTACGATACGAAGACCAGTCACTAGGAAGATGGATGTGAGGCAGGAGATGAGGGCTGGGCTTGCGGGCCAGGGTGGATGGTGTTTCCATCTGTGGACTCCACCTTATGCACGCTTGCAGGAAACCCCCAGCACTGGTTGCACACGGCACACAGCACTACCATGTTGCAGCACGACACTTGAACATCGTTTGTGATGTAGGAGGATGATGATAGGAGAGAGGAGGACGGGAGGGGGAGGGGGAGGCAGGCAGGCAGCGAGCACGCTGAGTGAGTGAGTGAGTGAGAGGAAAAGGACAGAGGAAGCGTGAGCAAATGAAAGGGTGAGATAAGCAGACGGCAGCGTCTCTTCAGTGCATTCAGCTTGCAGCAGCCTAGGAGGCAGGAAAAGCAGAGTAGAGGGGAAAACAACCGACAACTCACCAAAGGGGGCGACACCTCACCTCTCTCCTTCTCGCTGATACACATTCTCACACGTCACGCACACGCATTTGGAGGCGTGAGGCTGAGGAGGTGGAACACCACATACACGCTGCTTTCTGCTGGCTTAGCTGTACTTTCGGGAGCTGTCTCTTGAAGACTGGACTAGAGCTGTTTCCATCGCTTCATCCATCCTTTCTTCCTTTCCTGCTCTCCATCCCTTCAACATAGCAGCAGCTCTCCATCCCTCGATCATTTTGGACTGATTTGCTTGCTCTGTCATTCATCTAACCTCTGATCCAGTCTGCCTCTGCTTTCACTTCTTTCATCCCTGGAAACCAAGAGACACACAATCAAGAGAAAAATAAACAACCTTTTGAGAGACCTGCCTTTAGCCTGCAATCATGAACTTCCTCCGGCGCCGTCTCTCTGACAGCAGCTTCATGTCCAACCTGCCCAATGGCTACATGACAGACCTCCAGAGGCCTGACCCACCTGCTCCTCCACCCCCCACCGCCTCCCAGCAGGGTGCAGCTCCTGTCACAGCTCCTGCTCCTGCCCCTGCCCTGTCCCCAACCAAGGCTCCTGCACCTTCCCAGGTGCCAGTCAGCTCCCCAGCTGCTCAGGACCGGCGTCCGACCCAGTTGGCTCAGCAACCCCAACAGGCCCAGTCCTCCTCCTCTTCTTCCTCCTCCGGCGGTTCATCTGGCTTCTTCAGCTCCTTCAGCTCTATCACCAACGTGGTCAAACAGACCGCTGCATCCGCCGCTGGGTTTGTGGAGCAGTCTGCTCCCTCACCATCCCTCTCCAAGAAGTTCAAGATCCTGTTGGTCATTGATGAGCCCCAGCATGAGTGGTAAGTGTTCAGATGGAGAATACTTTAATGATTGGATCTGCAAATGTCTAATGGGAAACTGGCACGGTTGTAGCTTGTTACTCCTGAGTGAAAAGGGCACACTGTGTTTGATTTTTGGAAGACTCCTTAGATTTGGCATACAAAATAGTTGTTTCACAGTTAACCAGAAGGAGTATAATTTACTGTGAAAAAAGCTGATTTAATTAAGTGTGGGTGCACTGGCATGATTCTGATTTGCACTACATTAAAAGTAGATATTTATTGACTGTAGCAGTCCTTGATATGAATCAAAATAAACAAAATTAATCCAATAAAGTAGCTACACACACATAAGTGAAATTCTCAACCTTTTATTTAAATGTTGTCCATTTTCTCACCAAAGCTGTTTCCAAAATATTACTGGCTTTACTCATGTAAACAAACAAGAAAGATTTTCTTTGAATGAGACACTTTCTTCTGGCATTTAGGTCTATTAATAATGTTGTTATCTCACTTGCAGGGGTCTGTCTTTGTGCAAATCAAATTTTCAGGCCATGAGTTTTTTTTCCCCCATCGATGTTGACGATGGATTGAACAGCTACTTCGCGCTCTCACCCTGGACGTAGTTTTATCTCATTCGCCTTTCACTGGGTTGTCTGTTGAAAAAGTGGCTGCCGCATAATGCATTTTTGACCTTTTCAGTTTAATGGCTGTGTAGTGTTGTGATGGGGCAATTATTGTTTAGTGCCACACATAAAATGAAAGGTGTTTTCTGATGCAATATAGTCGCAAGCTTCAGATCAAGGAGATAAGTAGATCATGATTTGTATCAAGAGGGAACTGCCAAATTCCAGCACTGATGATAATACTGGCCAGGATAATGAAAGGTTTGAAGAAGTGCAGCTCAGTAATATCTTACCAAACTCCGCCTGCAGATGAGGACTGTGAGATATATTCGACTGATTTTTTGAGCAAGCTTGTACTCCAAATATACTTAGTCTTGAAAGTCTTTGGGATCCCCACTTGTTAATGTAGGTAATATTACACTTTAGGGTACATAGGTGCAACTGTACATATTTCATCTCCAGCTGTATTTTCACCATATCATGAAGTGGCTGAATTGAAGACACTGGATTACAAAGATTTTGAGCAGAGGATTACCTTGATAAGGGTGTGTTATGCATGTGTGGGTGCATGTCTGACTATCAAGGTTCCACAACATTGTACAGACAGAACATTACTGGCAGTTTTAAGTTATGATAATCCTGTATCTCCTGCTGTGACTGTTTTGGTAGTTTGTGATTGGATGGCAGCCACCTATGATATGGCAATCCCTGAATGTGAGACAGTTTGTTTTTTATGCATAAAAGAGGTATTTGAATGCAGGGCTTTACTGTATGTAATCCTACTTTGAACAAAC
Source organism: Zenarchopterus dispar (assembly GCA_028564865.1). Classification (NCBI taxonomy): domain Eukaryota; kingdom Metazoa; phylum Chordata; class Actinopteri; order Beloniformes; family Zenarchopteridae; genus Zenarchopterus; species Zenarchopterus dispar. The sequence goes on along the minus strand of JAOWBL010000020.1, from coordinate 4,538,110 downwards.
CTGCAGTGACTGTATAGAATCAGAGTTATAACGCACTAGAAACCGCATCAGATTATTCATTTCTTTACATTATGAAAATGCACGTGAGGGTTTTGTGTTTATCTTTTAATGCACGAGGGAGCTCCACAGAGCCTGTAAACACATTTATTCCTACACACACTCCCTTTTACAGGCCTGTTTTAGAGAACCACTGTCGTTTGTTGCGGCTTTAATTTTAACAGTTATTCGAATTTATTTGAAGCAGCCACTAAAGATGTGGCTTGAACTTACATGACATTTTGAGGTTTGTCCAAAGACCAGGTTGTCATTGATCTACATTTGTGAAAGATGTGCAGTTGGAGGATGATGATAATGTGAAAAGAAATTTTAATCACTAGATCTAGTCCACGAAGAAGCAGCTTTTCAAATATTTTTTTCTTAAAACTATGCAATACAGGATAGTTGCAGGGCATGAGGAACTTATGTGATGGAAAATTAGTAACAGAATTTCAAATATAAACAGTGCCTTTTTTTCTATTGCTTGTTTTTCATCCTGAGAGCTCCACAGAAATATCAATGTTGTGTTCTTTTGGAAGTGATTGCCCATGGAGCTTTCCTTCGGGCTTCTGGGCCAGAGAAGCATTTGGTTAAATAGTATTGATTTTCCTCTCAGGAGCAAACGGTATTGAGGGTTTCAGTAATGTAACCTGGTAAACAGCAAGTCAAACTGGAAATACTGCATCAGTAATATTCCTGTGAGTCAATCAATCAGACATGAAAGGCCACACCTTGTCCTTTGATTCCAGATTTAGCTGTTGTCTGAAGGAAACTGTTACAGCATTGCAATTCTCATCTAGCAGACACAATTTTATTGTTTAAGAGAAAGGATCAGTGCCTTTGGAGGCAATTATTAGTTAAGTATGTGAATAAGGGCTAATTATGTCAAAATGTATTCTTGAATGGGTAAACACACATATCTCAAAGGGCTACATCCGTTTTTCAAAAGTGCCAAAACATACTGTTCCTTAAATAACCACTAGGGGACGTCTCCAAAGGTGAGCAAATTTACATTAAGTACTATGTTAAAATGTCCAACTTTACAGCAGACAAACTTTTAACCTGAATCAAAAAATGATTTTGGTCTCCAAAGCTAGATTGCACAACTAAGCATTATGGGTTCCATCGGTGCTCGACTCATGTTCCAACAACCTTTGTTTCATATGCCATTTTTGCAGCAAACAAGGATCAATGATCAGATACAGTCAGAATGGATGTATGATACCATGCTGGTGTCATCCAAGATATGGTTTTCCTACAAAAGGCTAGAATCAAAGAACTTCTTGGTTCTTGCATATGTTTCATTCTCCATCCAGAGGGGTTTCTCAGTTCATGCTAATCTATCTAATGTTAGTGAACACCATAAATAAGTGTGAGCAAAGACAACTAGAAAATCTTGTATGTGGTCTCTTAGATAAAGTGGACATGTTCCAACCAGTTTCCAGATTTGTTAGCTCCACCCATTTACCCATTTCTTAGGTTAACTGGGGTTGGGTGTAGTCAGCTCTGCCAATATAGCCTTGACCAGAAGTTCTGAAGGACACAGATTGTTTGGAACGGTGGAAAGTGTGGTGACCAAATAGTAACGTTTAAATCTAGCAGTGTTACAAATACCAGACTTTATGCAACCTAAGGTTATAACAGCAACAATAGCGATTTTAAATACACACTCATAATTCAAAATGATGTCTGATGCGGAGACTGATGGAAAGTCGAAAAGTACGTGTGCAATTGGCACTGGTCATTTCTACCTGTCTGTCACAATTAACCTATAATCATCATTGTTATTAATGAATCATGTAATGAGAATCAATGACGGATTAATCTTCTATTTCTCTATCTTTTGCAAATTCTTTTCTCTGAATTTCCCTGAATGTCACCAGTATAAATTTCACATCTTCTAACAATCAGCTTAGGACTGAATATGCACTTGGCATCCATTACAAATAGTGGAGAACTGGACATATGAATATAAATAGGATACAATAACCAACAAACCAAGCATCTTCTGTTAAATTATGCCTGGATGTTACATAAGCAACCACAGGCATCTGGATTCTCTTTGCTTGTGATGGCTCATCCTCTCGTATCAAGTGAGGCTCTGTGACTGTGCCACTAAAAAGGTCCAGTAATACATCTGAAAGCTAAAAGAGAGTCTGTCATCAGGCAATTCTGGAGGAGGGCGTGCCTTTGGGTGGCCTCATGTAGTTCTTATGTAACTGACCCAAGCTCTTCATGATGGATGAGAAAAGAGGCGGCATCCTTCAGGGCTTTTCAAGGTGGTGTCAGGACAGGGGGAGGGTCAACAAAAAGAGAGGAAGAAGGGAATCTCTCTTTTATCAATTTCTCTGAATGTTTTTGTGATACTCTTTCCTGTTTGTGGGTCTTTCACAGGCTCTCTCCTTTTTTTGTCATGTTAGGCATTCTGTATGTGGCTCCAGAGAAAGTGCTCCAGGTTCCAGCATGATGCATTTATGAAAAGAGACGTGGTGATTCAGCAATTTCAGCCCAAAGGGCACATCTGCTCTCATTCCTTTACTCTCCATATCTGTCTACATCTCTATCACATTCCTGCTTTGCTCGCTATTCCTTTATTTCTATTTACCCCCCGAATGTGCAGTCTGCAAAAAGGTAGTGATTGTTTTCTCCACCTTTACAGCACAAAACCCAAATGATTATAGTTGACTGTTGACTTTTAAAACATCTCACGGTGGAGGGTTTTGTTGACTTGATGGTGATTTGATGACGAATATCCACCGTTTGCCCTTCAGCGGAAGCTTGAACTTTAACTGGTTGGTGTTTTGAAAGCATTTTTGATTATCTAAGAAACATTGACATTTGACAATGTTTCAAAGAAAGCAAAGGCATAAATATTAGTTTTCTTGGTTGTTTCTTTTTACAGAAACATAAAAGCTGAACTTGAGGAGTCCACACTAGTCATGCAGAAGGTAGTTGTGATATGAGCTAAAGACTTTTATCTGCATGCAACAATCATATTTATATAAAAAGCTCTGGTAAGCTGTTGTTGAGCACCACACTAAAGGTGCCAAATTTCTTTGTGAAACCATCCACACCAAAAACCAATAACTTAAATATTTCTTGTATCCACTGTTATTGCTTTTCAAAACAAAAGTATATCATTATTTGGCCTTTCAACCCAGCTTTTTTGGTTCAGACTTGGGTTACAGTTAATTTTCAGTATCACATTGTTACAAGGTATAGGGTTTTAAAACGGTTTATTATAAACCAAACTACATGTGTATAACATTCTGTTATCCAACTCATTTGGGGTTTAGGAGCTCAGAACTGAAGCCCTGTGACTAATTTCACCACTACCCAACGAACCTCCTTAAGGAAATTAAAGCACTTCTATATACTGTATTACATGTTACTACTTGTATACGTTACGTCCCCACTGAAATAGCTGAGATATTTATGATTTAGAGAAACATAAAAGAGCCATTGGGATAGGCTCCAGCAGACCCCCGTGACCCAGAAATGGAACAACGGGTTTAGAAAATGGATGGATGGATAAAACAGCCATAGCTGAGCCACAGAACCTTGTGTCCCATACGTGAAACCATTTGAAGAAAAACATTGAAAGAAGCAGCAATAGCTACGAGGCATTTCAATTCAAATTCAAGTGATGGATCAACAAATCAACAAACTAAAATTACACAACAAAGAGCATGCTGGTCTTGTGAACTCACTCTGTGATAGGTGTGATTGCTTTAACCTTATTTGCTCATAAACTAGGATTGTACATGTATTTGGGTGTTTGTATTGCAAGTAGAGACAGAAGTACACAGTTAGAGAAGGAAGGGAGGTAAAGTCGATTACATCTTTGTCAACTTCACAAACACACACGTCAAACTGTACAGAACTGTAAATACAGAAAAGCGTAAGCTCCATGGGTAGAAAGGAGCTACTAAGAATTTTTTTTTCTTTTTTTTTTCTTTTTTTTTGCTGCCTGTGTTTTGACTTTTTGACAGTGAATTAGTTTCATTGTTGGCATTACAGTTCTCAGCTGCAGGTTACACTTTCAAACACTCTGGCTCAGGATTGACCTTATTACAGCCAGCAGCAATGTCATGCTGACTTTACAGGGCCTCTTGTAATCGACCTCTTGATGTCTCATACCACTTAGCTGTTGTCATACTAGGTTGGTGGCATTTTGAGACCAGCAGATAAGAGAAATTAGATACTTGGCAGAAAAGAAAAAAAAAACAGTTCGAAACTTGGTCATTGCGTTGAAAAAGGATTATGTAATAAAATATATTCTTATTTTTTATTTGACTGTCTAAGACTGGAAATGTTTATGACCTCTGGCTTTATCATGTAGAGTTACATAAACAGAGCTATCTCCATTGTCCAATGTAAGCTCTACAGAATAAAAACTGGTATATGATGGAAAGGCCTCTCTAACTTGTTTTTTTAAATGATTTTTTTTTCTTTTAAACAATACACTGCTGTCTTCAGCAGTGCAGAGCCCAGGAGGATGCAGGGATGAGGGACTTGCAAAAAAAAACAAAACAAAAAAACTAGTCTGCATGGGAAACTGGTTTGTTTGCAGATTTGTCCTGCAACTCAGAATAAAAGCATCTGGTTCACAGTCAAAATCTTTGTCAAAACGTGCCCCTTTTAGTATGTAAATTGCAGCTAGAAAAGTACAGTTGTCATGTAGCAACATGACAGTCAAATAGAAGGATAGGAGGAGAATGCCATTTAAATATAAATACCTAATCACAGGCTTCTGTGTTAGTATTCTATTTAATGTGGGGCATAATTATAATTATAAGTTATGCCCACATAATAAAAAATATTAGTAAATGTTACAATTTTCAGCTGGTTTTATGGAACAACATGTTTGTATATATATATATATATATATATATATATAT
>JAOWBL010000020.1:4509747-4533073 GCA_028564865.1 Zenarchopterus dispar | reverse complement strand
TGGATGGATGGATGGATGGATGGATGGATGGATGGATGGATGGATGGATGGATGGATGGATGGATGGATGGAAGCATTTACTGAAAACTCAGTGGGAAAAGTACAGAGGCGTGTGACCACACCCACTACCCACAGCTCAGCACAGTAGATGAGCACAGAGACATAAATCTTCTGTAAACCAGACGATCGCACGGACACAGTGACACACCACAAACCGCACTGACACAGACGTCCGTGTCCTGAGCGGAGACTGGCAGCAATTAAGTGAGACTTTAACTCCCACTGCTCAGCAACAGACAAAACCAACAGGAAATGAAGACGGCAGCTTTAGCCTTAATCGGTATCTCTTTCCTGTAATTATTCTTTATGAGGGGTTGGCCTCCACATGCTCGTGCACACAAGTACAGTGAGCAGGTCCAGTTGCTGGTGAGAGTGGGGAGAGAGATGAGCTTTGATTCAAAGAAAAACAAAAAAGAAGAATCCAGGGCTTATCTGTCCTGTCAGCCACGTTCACAGCAGATTTGTTATGTCATCTGAGCTCCTTGCAGACCTCCGAAGTTGCGTCGTGGCTGCGTCCTCCTCCAAACACGAGTTAACCGTGAAGGCAGCTGCTGAGATCACAACATAAACATCAGCCTGTTGTGTCTGACTCCAGTGCGGGGTTTTGAGACCGGGACGTTCTTAACTATCTACATTTGTCTCAGTAATTACAAGTTCCATCGATTTCATGTCACAACAGTGATTTGCTAACTGCTCAGGGACAACATGTTGCTTAGTAACCTCTATCCCATCTGTCAGCATGTCAATACACAAACTACAACCGTGTTGTCTTTTCTGTTGTTTAGAATATTAAAAATAGAATGAATGACAAGTGATCATGAATCAAGAGAAATAAGGTAAGGATGTCTTTAGTATCCTCTAGGGGATGATAAATAAATTTAACATCAAATAAATAGATAGGACAAGATGTACAGAACAATAAATATCAAGAAACTCACTTTAAACTGTAAGCCTAATAGCAGGAAGAACAAACGAGCTCTGAAAGCTGCTGGTCCTGCAGGTTAGGACCAAATATCTGCTGCCATGAACTCTTTAAAGAGTGGGCAGTTCACATCAGTCAGAACTGCACGGGCTTTCTTCAAGGTCCTGACACCATAAAGGTCACGCAGATTTTTTTGAAGTCACAGCTGTGGTCTAGCCACAGACCTTGCAGTTGATTTATGTCTTAAATGCTGATTATCAATATAACAAATGAATAAAAACATATAAAGCAGCATTTAAAATTAGGAGTTTGTGACAGAAGTGCAGATGTGCTTTCTGACTCTCAGCTTCCACACGCGGTCCAAAGGTCAGTATGTAATCAATTTTTAAGTGCCAAGGCATTTATGCTGATGGACGATCTCGACTCTAATCATCAGTAATCACAGCGGAGAGGCCTGCAGGAGTCTAATCAAGACACATTACAATCATATCTCTGGTTTTGTCTACACTCATGCTTAAGTTTATTGGAGAAATGGGCCTCCTCAGGGACACTGTTAGTACTGTCATGGCTTTCTAGAGACAGGATAACATTATTGAGCAAAAATTGGCTTATTGGCTCTAGTGAGCATTTGGATATGAAACTTTAAAACAAAGCAAGAAGGGCAATAAAACAGCCCTAGGGTGATGCATGATATGATAAAAGGAGCTTAACACACTCAACACACTATGACTTGACAGGTAAAAACAAAACAAGCATAACAGAACACAATATTTTGAGTGCTTTTTACTCTTAGGGCTAGGATAGAAACCTAAATGCAATTCATTAGCTATTAGCAATTAACTAATGAGGACTGTGTTAAAAAAAACCCGGTTTACCAGAAAGAGAATGGCCAATGAAGGGGCCTCCTGAACGCAGTTTATATAGAGCTTGATTTGGCTGGCTGAAGTTGGACTGACTTTGTGTCAGCAAAAGTATCGGAGCCTGATCGGTGACAAATAGAAACTGTAAGTGAAGGGACAACCAATAAATAGCTAGAACCAGATCCTATAATAGATCCTCTTTGATGACATTCTTGTCATTTGCTCAAAGAATAAGGCCACAACTGTTATTATTTCTGCCCTGAAAACCCAGAGGAATCCATCAGTGTTTATTAGATATTGAAATAAAAAACACCTGCAATTTTTCTCTTTAATCCATCCATTTTCTTGACCCGTTGTTCCATTTCTGGGTCACGGGGGTCTGCTAGAGCCTATCCCAGCCCATCACAGGCGAGAGGCAGGGGTACACCCTGGACAGGTCGCCAGTCCATCGCAGTTTTTCTCTTTAATAATTTATAAATATTTTTTTCTTATCCTTATAAATGCATTGGGCAATTTTATGCTTTTTTTATTATCATTATTTGTCTTATTTTATGTTATTTTTTGTTTTGTGGAAAAAAACTTTTTTTTTTTTGATTGATGGGGTTTTACAGAGGACTGAGAAATTCATGTATCAAATATGATGCATCTGGCATTATATGGTTAAAGGTAAAAAGTAAACACTGGAATTTAAAAAGAATAAAGTCAATAGTTCACTGGATATTTTTGATAAAACAACAAAAACAGAATCATATTTTATATTCATGGAAAAGGATGACTGGAATAAGTGAATATCCCCTTCTTTCAAGTTTTTGGTTGTTTTGAATGAAGTTCAGTGAAAAATCTGAAGTGAAAGTCTGGTAAAGTGCTGCATCATTAGCAATAATACATCATGCTGCAACTAAGCTTCATGTGAGTAATGAAGGGGTAACAGCCACATTAATAGATGTGTCCTCTTCACCAGTCTGTCCAGTCTCTTTGGGTGTCTGATTAGTATTCTTTGTGCATGAAGAGCTGTTGTTGGTCACACTGCAGCAGAGTCTGTTATTTCCCTCAGTCTTGTTTCTCAAGCCTTTTTACTTTTCTTCCCTGCTTTTCCTCACAGTCCCTCACTTTCACACCCACATGAACAAACAGAAAAAAAACGATAGGAATCCGGCTCCATCATCGTTAACCTTCCACTGATTTGAGCTGCACTCAGTGTTGTTTTTGACGTTAACCGGATGGTGAAAAATAGCTTTTCCACCTCCAACATTGTAGTTGTTGTTGTTAGAATATGCAGAATGTAATTAAGATTACAGAGAAATTACACAACAAATTATACAACCTTTTAACTCTGTGGCATCCATCTTCTTTTTTAATTGCTCATTCTCTCTCGGGGGTTGAACACTGCGGTCCTTCCGACTGCCACCTCTGACATTTGCTACATCAGGGACACATGTCACCAGCAGCCTAGTTTCACCTCCCAGTGATGACGTTAACTGACAAGACAAATGTGCGAGAGAGGCCTTTGCTGCTCCCTTCCGCCCCTCATCCCCTCAGGCGAGAGACAAAAACCCAAATTTAACTTTCAGTCTGATATTGTGTTAACACAAGGACACATTTATACACAAAGATCAAAATAAACTGTCACTTGTAATTGTTAGCCGAGGCTAATGCTCAAAATATTCAGTACTGAACAGACAAATATGTGGTTTTTGTGATTTCCAAACGCCTCTCCTCACCCTTTATCCATCTGAAGCATGAAAAGAATCATTATTTAAACACACACTGTGTAAGCATACCACTCCAGACCAAATGGGAAGTATCATGACAAAAATTCATGTGTCCACTGTTCGGGTCGCTTGGGCTGTAGCCCAACCACAGAAGCCCAGACTTCCCTCTCCCCAGCAACTTCTCCAGGAGGACACCAAGGTGGTCCAAGGCCAGCTGAGAAATCCAATCTCTCCACTGTGTCCTACATCTGTCTCAAGGTCTTCTCACTACTGGATAGGCCCGAAACCCCTTCCCAGAAAGGTGACCGGGCAGCATCCCAACCAGATGTCTGAATCAGCTCAAGGGGCTCTTCTTGATGCAGAGGAGCAGCGACTTTTCCCAACTATTCCAGCCACCTTAGAGAGGAACCTCATTTCAGTCTCTTGTAATTGCAGTCCTGTTTTTCCGTTCACTATCCACAGTTCATGACCATATGTGAGGGTAGGAAGAAAGACCAACCGGGAGCAGAGATTTGCCTTTTGACTCAGTTCTCTCTTCTCCACTTTAGACAGAGGCTGCACCACTTCAGACATCATATTGATCCACCTGTCAATTCCCCATTTTATTCTTCAGGAACTCTTGAACAAGACCCATAGACACTTCAACTTCTCTTCAGGAGGCAGTATCTCGCTCCCAAACACTCCTGAAGAAGGAATTCCACCGTTTTCTGACTGGGAGCCATGGTCTCAGATTTGGAGGTGCTGATTCTCATTCCTGTTGCCTCACACACAGCTGTGAACCTAGAGCTCCCCAGAGAGCTGAAGTTGCCCCCCTGAGATGAAATCCTGACACCACCGAACCAGACACCCTCTTCCTATGTGCTACATGTACTCTTACGATGTAATGTAAATACACTAAAACTAATTTCTTTCTTTATGTTGTCATTCCAGGTCATTCAGGCCTGATTTTGTCTTGGTACGCCAGCACGCCTTCAGCATGGCCCAAAATGAGGATTTTAGGAACTTGATCATCGGTCTTCAGTATGCAGGAGTCCCTTCAGTCAACTCTCTGGAGTCCATTTACAACCTCTGTGACAAACCCTGGGCTGTAAGTGATCTCTGAGGAGAAAATGCACAGCTTCGTCCAATATTTTCCTCACGGAAGATAGCAGAGATGTAGATTTGTTGCAATCCATGTGCAGTTATGGCATTAATAATTACTCTGAATGAATATACGAATGACGTGACATGTTATGAACCATGTTTTAGATTGCAGTAGCTTCACCTTTGCTGTGTTTTCTTTTATTTTCTGATCTGCCTTTCTCTCCCAGTTTTCTCAGCTGATTAATAATCAGAAGCGGCTGGGTTCAGATAAGTTCCCTCTCATCGATCAAACTTTCTACCCCAACTACAAAGACATGGTAAGTTTCTTTTTCGATTTCAGAATACTCAGTTTTATTATTTATTATTAATCTTTTCCTGATTTGTGGTTGAGCTAAGTGTGTACAGGATATTAGCTGTGACTGTTAGTCTGAGAGCAACGAATCATGCTCTTAAAGCAGAAAAAAATACCTTAAAAACACGTCACCTGTCTGAGAAATATTTACTCAAGAGACTGATTGTGATTACTATGTGGCACAATTATGTTTCATGTCTGAGAAGCTTTAATGGAATCATAATTGTTTTCTGCTTAAAGATTCAGCTATAAAATTAAAAATGAAGTAAATTTAAAGTAAACATTTAGCATTCAGTCATGAGAATGGTGAATCTGCTTATTCTAGGAATCTCTTTTAATTTGACTTAAATAATTAAGAGGCTTGTATCTGTGATCTTCTTCTTTTGGTCATTACCCACAGTTCATGACCACAGGTGAGGGTAGGGTTGTAGACTGATCGATGAACAGAAAGCTTTGCCTTTAAACTCAACAGACCAATACAAAGCCCACTCTCCACCGATCCACCTGTCAATCTCTCGCTCCATTACCCCCTCACTCGTGAACAAGACCCAGAGACACTTAAACTCTTCCACCTGAGGCGGCCCCTTGTCCCCTACCGAGAGAGGGCATTTCACCCTTTTCCGACTGAGAGCCATGGTCTCACATTCGGAGGCGCTGATTCTCATTTCTGCTGTTTCACACTGATGGTTTGATGATGCAAAAAGAACCATATCATCTGCAAAAGGCAGAGATTGAATTATTTGGCTACCAAAACAGACTCCCTCCATCCCCTGACTGCACCTATAAATTCTGTCCATAAAGTTTATGAACAGAATCAGTGACAAGATGGCTATGAGTGTTTATGACTGAGATTTGAGCTGCATGGACCCTCACATGGAAAAAATCTGACTTATCACCGGCAATGCTAACCAATTTTTGTAGCTGAGGAAAAGAGACAATGATACACTTTTCCACTGAGACAATTTATATACAATCTTTTTTGGTACATGGAGATAGAAAACTCTATTTAGACAGAAACAGAGACATAAATACAAACTCAAACATTTCTTTTCGTATAAAACAAGGATGAAACTGTTTAAAAACTTCACTAAGTCCATACAGATAATATGCATCATTATCCTGCTGGGGCTGATGAAATTACACGTAAAAATATACATTTTAAATAGATAGCATGTCTCTAATGTAAGATGCTGATTGCTGCATTAAATGCAAATATTTCTACATTGGGAATCACTCTAGTTTTATGCTGGTCTATCGACTTGTTTGATTGCAGGTGATAATTTTAATCTGTATGAACCTAGTGAAATTGTCCAGAAGCAAGACATGGGTCACTCCAGACTCAGGTCTTAATATATTATTATATTGAACAATGATTTAGCTACTCGTTATAAATATGAAGGGAACAATTCACTTCCAGTTTTAAGGAGTTAAAAAAGTGACCTTTCCCTGTTACATCATTTCCTCTAAGGAGAAGAGGCGTGGCTTCTACTGGTGGCAATACTGTTGTTAAAGAGCTGTATTAGATTTTTGGCACAGGAAACAATACAGAGTTCATCCAAGGAGACTAAATGCACAGAAAGCACAAGACAATCTCTATGCTATAAGAAAAGGTCTGGTTAAAATGTTAAATCCAGCTGATGTACCATATTTACAGTCTCATAACTTTGAGATGAAAATGTCAAGATTTAGATATCCATGCATTATGTTGATATGTAATGAATCAGACTGTGACTCATTTGAAAATGTCTGATGATGCTTTTCTCTGGAGTTGATTTGATTCCATCACAAAATAATATCATCATTTGCACCAAATTAAAGTGAGAATTACCAGAGAAACCATTTTAAACATGAAACAGAACGGGGATGGTTTTACCACCGACTTCATGGGATTGCATGAAGAGAAAAAAGGACACTGATAATTTAAATGGATTTTTTTCTCTGCTTTCTGCGTTTTGTCTGAATTTAATGGTTTATTACTAAATGAATCTTTACTTAAGTTTTAGTGCCTAAAACATTTTCATAGCTGTGTGTATATTGTGTGTTTTTATGTGCAATTAACTGTGATGTGTAATTATATAAACAAAATATTCAACACCAGGATGTGTGGAAAAATTCCAGCAGTGGTGCTGCAGCTGTCACAGTGTACAATACACACTTTACAATGCTAGATCATGGCAAAAGTTATTTTTTAATTTTTATTTAATGTTCTATTGCTGTGCAGCAGCTGCTCACATGTTCTGCTTTTAATAGCCCATAAAGTGGAACGTGTGAGAGCGTGAAAATGAGTCAGAGGAACACTGCAAGCTCCGGCAATTTAAACATTTTTTTTCCCCATCTTATTTGTAATACCACGTAAACTAAACAAACAAAAAAGCAGTTAGGTTTTGCTTACTCAAATCTTTAAACATGACAAATTTTCAGTGAAATCGGTCGCTAGTTTGCATTTCAAACCTGATGTTTTTTTTCTTCATACAAAGTGAAGTGATGTCAGAATAACGGGTCACGGGTCAGTTATGTCCAAGAAGTCTTTCTCAGGCGTGAGCCCGACCCTGTACCAGCTGCAGGTGGTGTTCGAGCGGCGGACACACGCGTACTGCCGAGCCTGCTCCCCATTTAGACTGTTGTCCAGAAGCCAGTCCGTCCACAAGCACTCGTTCTCTCCTGTAGACGCACACGGCACCGTGTAACAGGTATTGATCTGACAAGAGAAGAATAATCCACTTATAGTTTGTACATCCTATTCACTGCTGGTTAAGTCGGCCTCCCCTGTGGTACGACTAACAGCTTAGCTCTGGGTGGAGATTAGAAAGAAATGAAATAGATAGAAAAATATTAGTGATATAAAGATGTGTAGAGGGGCTCCATTTAACACAATGCTCATGCGGACTTCCCTGAAACGAGTATGACAAATAAAAACGATGGGGAAAACAGAGTGAACAGACTTTACTCACTCTGCATTCGCAGCCCATCTGGTATCTGAAATTGAGGTTCTTCTTTTGTGATAGTGATAAGTTGTCCCATGACTCCACCAGGTCACACTGGCCGATTGAAATCCTGCCATCGCTCCACATACTCCCTGATCACAGAAACAGCATTTGCGCTTGCTTTCAGTAAAACAGTTTCCTAAAAAGTCCACGCAGAGTTATCACACTAAATATAAACTTTAATATTAGACTATAATTCACAGCTGAAATAAGATCAATAACACAATGACACTGCTTTATTCTGTCGTCAATCTTACTGTCACACCGAGCTAATAAGCTCCAGATAGCAATGCATGAATGTCAATAATTTACAATAAATAAAGAACAGCCAATGAGTACTGTACCTGAGAGCAGATATCCTGCTTTATTGTTGGAGTCCAGCTTGACTCCACACAGTGAGGAGAAAACGGGAGTGTACACATACTGGATGTCCTTGGCCCTGTCAAAACCTTTGAACATCTGGGTACAAAAGCAAGCAGGGGTAGGAGAAATGTTTGAAAGTTTAATCATGAACGAGCTTGGACCAAAGCAAGTTTAAACCTGCACATAACAGCTGTCATGTAAAGTGGAATGATGAAAGAGCAAATGTATGTTTCCAGATATTTAGGATAGACACATAAAAGTGCATGTGGTATTGTACAGCTGTAGGATGCCGAGATCTGAGCTCCACAGAACTCACCTTGATCATTTTGATCTCATATTGGATCATCTTCATGTATGGTGAGGAGCTGTTGCTAGGTGACACGATCTTTTCTCCAGAGATCTTTGCTCTTATCACTGATAAAAGAAAACAGACCAAAAGAAGGGGTGAGATGAACAGAATTAAAAATAATTGCAAGAGTACATTTGAAAACATCCTGAATGAGGATATTTCCGTGGATGGATGAACATATAGAGAGATGTGTGTCCCTCCCCTCCCCCCTGTCGCTGTGTCACTCCTCTTCCTCCTCATACAGACAGTGTCGCAGCCTCTCAGTAGTGATACAGGATGTGTCCCTCCTCTCCTCTGGGAGCAAATTCAAAACCCACAAGGAATAACAATTAGCTCACTACTTGCTCACTCTTAACAGCTTTGCACATCCACATATAGCCTATGTGTACATATTTTTTTTATTTTACTGAACTAAAACATAGTATATAATCCAAACTCTGCAAAATTAAATAAAGCAAAAAGTCAAATATTATTGACTATATTGCAAAAAAAAAGAAAAAGAAACCATTTCCCCCTGAATCAACAATCAACAATCAACAAACAATCTGCTATTTTAAACAACTATATCACTCATGTTGATGACTGACAAATTAATTTCAGTCTCAGACAATTCCTACACATTAATAACACTGCTGTAGCTAATCCCAGCAGAGTTTAGTGTGATAGCTCTCAGGTTAATCTCCAGGTGGAGAGCTGTGTAAACTTCTTCTACCAGTTAAGTCCAATCATCACTCAACTGGTAACAAAAGTTCAAAATCTTTATTTCTCTGTTAGTTACTTTTTAGCATGTGAATATTTGCATGTAATTTCTACAACTCTAACACAAACATAATCTTGTGGAATCTCTATGCAAGGCACACCATTTCTGGTACCTGCAGCTCTTCATGTTGTTAAAACTGTTGGAAAAATTCAAGTCAGTATTAAAGGTGAAGGGCAGGATGTCACCGGCTTATTGCATGTGTTGTTACTGCAGGTGTCTGCTTTTGGGAATTTCATTATTCCTATTTTATTCTTCAGAGGTGCAGCCTCAGAGAATTTATTTTAGAGGACAAAATACAGACACTTCAAGCAGCCATTAATCAGAATCCCAGCAAATCCCAAAACGTGACGTGGCTTCCATATTTCTATGCCTTCCAGTTGTTGTATCTTGAATCCTACAAAACTAAAACGTGTCCACTTCATCCTGTTAGTCTGAGTCAAAACTTAACATTGTTATCGTACGCCAACCTTCGGTCCTTGGTGCCTAGCTGCTCTGTGTGCGTCACACATCACAAAATCAAATCTACGCGTGGATCAGGTCACAAAGCTGAATGTGTCAAACACTTTCATCCATAACATGGGTTTGAAAGAATGGTTATGAGTTTTATGACTTCATGAAGCTGTTATCCATCCTATTGCGGCTGTCATTGAGTGAGGCTACCGTTTATTTAATTTAGCTTCAGCTGATTGTTGTCGTCTGTCATTCCAGCCAATAAAATGAACAGACACCAATTTCAAATGTCTTCTTCACATCAGGGATCAATAGGTTTAAATAGTATTTAACATTTTAACTGTCAGATATGCCATCATTATTATCGCTGTAAAAATGTTTTGGGGAGCAGCATAAACATATATCATATTTAAATATATTTTGATATGTTTGTATTTCCCTTAAGCACATGAAAGCCCATGGTATCCACATCTCTTTCCCTAAAATAACAAGTGCAGACCCCTGGACAGATGCGCTGATGTGCAAAGCATAAAGAGAAGGGCGAAAGCAGGGAGCCAGTAGTGGGTGAAGTAAAACCTGGAAAGACAGAAAAAGTATTTAAAAAGCGTGAGCGACAGAGCTTAGTAAGCCACCCCCATTGGTTTTCCTTTTGGCTCATCATGTAACTACCGCTCAGTTTTGTGCACTGGTAAGAGGAGGAGGAGTTGAGCCTGGTCTGTGAAATCAGCTCAGGGATAAGTGAGACTTTTTTTTTGTTGTTGTTGTTGTTGAACACACCAAATTATAGACTTTGTTTTGAAGTATTTAAGTTAAAGTGGAGTGCATTACATTGCCCAGAGCAAGCCAGCTGTTTAAGAAATGTTAACTGTGATTGCTTTCTGGAAAATGTCTGTGAACACAACTGTTTTTGAAAAATTCTTAAAGTTCTTACATCTATATATTTCAGAGCAAGGGGTCCAAAAGGGCCATAGCATATAGAAAAGTGTTCAGGATTTAAATGGAAATGGAACAGTTTCCTGCTCTGTTGCGGATGATAAACTTCTTAAACAGATTTTTCTTTCTCTTATTCTTTTTATGGTGGCTTGAAAGCACTTGCAAGTGGTTCAAGCTCACTGATTGATCTGAAAAGTTCGCATTTGATAGCTCTCATACTTTCATGATTCAAACACAGTTGCCCACTTCAACATTTTTATAAAGATCTTATCAATTTAATTATACATATACATTCAATTATACATGATACATAGAGACTCTAAACTCATGACTGAGGACACTGTCCTACTACTTTATGCAAAATTTAAAAAAAGAAAAAGGTGTTATATTCAGGTAGTAAAAATACTTATTTTGGGAAAAAGATTATGCCAGAATGTTGCCTGAAAAATGAGAACTACAAGTATTTGCTTTTGTCCAAATGAAGTTCTTACAGAATCTCTAACCTTCACGCAGAAGCGTAGAAACTCAAGTATTGCTCCTTGGGACGATGCTCATCACTATGGCAACCAGGAGTCAGAAGAGGAACTTATTGCTTTTGGTGCCATCACATTGCTTTGTTCCACTTTGGTGCTCATTTATTGTAATTTGTTGACATTTGCAGGAAATATGATTACAACAATAATAACGTCCCTACGCAGACATATTAAACTGTACCACACATGACAGTTGTTCGGAGCAGCTCTTTGGTCTGGACTTTTTACGGACAATAAAAAAACAAAACAAACATCTATTTTAAAGGAAGTGCTTTGGCATGTAAACAATCCCAGTTAAATCTTTCCTTCTGAGTGGAATAATGCTTCTATTCTGCCCGCAAATGGTTAGCAACAGACAGAGACATGGCAGTGCTCTGTGTGAGGATCAAACAGTTGGCAGTCTGAGGTTTGGCTTTGCAGTTGTAGAAGCTTCTGTAGTTAATTAAAGATTGATAAATTCTCTTTTTAACACCAGAATGGTGGCTTTAATAATTAAGCACCTACCTGGGATCAATGGGCAAAACTGAGAAATGTAGTTGGACTGTCTAAATAGTTTCCAGACAGTGCACTTAAATGAAAATGTCAATGGTGCAATCCCTCACACCACCATCACCACCAGCCCGCCCACCCATATTGACACTTTTGAAGTGTGCAAGCTAGCCTATCAGTGAGCTATCTTACACACTTGCAGCTGTGCTGTTCAGAGAAATAATGACATGCACACCTGCAGAGTAAGAAGGCTTGTTCAAGCCCTGTAAAAGCTGCATAACCAGAGAGAAATATTGCAAACTTGTACCATGAGAACTGATGTAGTAAGTAACTTCCCCCTCCCATGTGAATCGGCACCCTTGTCATGCTCACAAAGCTAGACTGTCAGTGGGCTTTCACACTGATATTGTTAGTATGCAGACCATCAGACTGAGCCTATAGACATGGAAATTAAGTGGGGAGTGAGAGGGAAAGAAAGAGAGAGATGGAGTAGGTTGTGTTGGCATAGACTGGCTTCTGTCCAACAAACACACACTCACACACACACACAATGTCAAATACACGAATGTGGCCAGGGAATCTCCCAAGGTTTGTGTGGAGATGGGATATTACTCAGATGTACGGCTTTATTCAGAGAGCTCATCAACTTTGACAGGACTGTCAGGTCAACTTCAGGCCACCACCGGCCCATACTTTGAAAACAACCAGGACAGTGTAACCACAGAAGCCTGCAAATGAACCGCTTTCCTCTGACTACTTGAGGTAAATGAGGACTTTCTTATTCATGGTCCAGAGAGTTGTGTACTACCCGAAAAGGGACCACTGGCTGTTTTTTTCATAGATGGATTCAAACATTTAAAACCAAAACAGATCCAGTTCTCCAAGCAAGGATGGGAGGAAATAGTACCTTAATACAAAAGATCTGGAGGTCTGGAGAGGAGCACCACCCTCTGCTTAATAGGACATATACTGATATCTTCTCTAACGATTTAAATCATTGTAGACGTTAGAAACAATGGGTTCTCGATGTCAGAGAAGGCAGACTCCTCAGTTCTGTTAGAAACTGTCCATTTTACCGGCATGTCTAAGCTACTTGTAATTTACTCGTAAACTCACTAATTATTTTTAGCTTCACGAACGTCTTGAACATTTTCACACATGATTTCACACAGAAAGATGCCGATACAAGACTGAGGCGGCACAGTGTTATTCTTGTCATGTAGTCGTACGAATTTCCTGCTGCAGTGTTGAGTTTATAAAATTAAAAAATACAGTATATGAAGAAGAAAGTGTAGTACCCGCATGAGGTGAATGCCCAGAACCTCTGCTGCTTGATTGACAGATCAATTATGTAGTACAGTTAAATGGTGTAGTATGATGATTTATTTTTTCTTTTTTGGTGCCAGAAATAATATCATAAAGATATTAAAGTAAACAAGACAGGAGCCCTATAATTTTCTACATGAAATGCAGTTTGTTACTTATAAATCAGGGGAAATAATGGAGGCTGACAGATGACAACAAGCACATTTGAACCAGCTAAAAATTTCTCACATAATTATATACCAATTTAAGTTGTTGTTGTTTTTTAAGACAACATTTTTAATGATTGAATTTGTCACTGCACTCTTTCCAGTGCAGACCTTACGCCTTCTGCTCATCAAATTATCCTCAGCTAACAAGAAACAGCAATTTCACTTGAAACAACACGAGTTTCAGTGTGCCGCTTGATGAACAGATGTGTAAGTTTGGTGATTCGACACATTTGTTCAGCTCTAAATAGACTCCTAAATGAAGCTGTAGTAACTCCAGTGTTATTTGAAGACTTCATCTAAAATAATTTCTTCACATGTTTGAAAAAGCAACTCCTGTCATGTTTGTTTTTATGCATCCAACCAAGCGTTTAGAAGGATTTGCAAGGAAAGGTCTGACACTCTGACACTGCGTTTAGGACTGATCCAAAGCCTACAAACCCCACCAAATTATTTATTGTAGTATCAGGCTTTAATGTAAAGTTTAGAAAAGCCAGGTTATTTTTTTTTCATTATATGTCCTTCATGCATGTAAGGAGCCTGCAGGAAATCCATCAGCCACGACTGAGAGGCTTTCAGTCTTGGGTGCTGTATATTAACCTAAAAAAGAATGAACTTTTGTGTACTGTCTGTGAGCGTAAATCTGTGGGAAAATGTGCAACATGGATGCAAAGGCTCAAAAATCATTTTAGCTCTTTCACATAAGAGGTACCATCTTGTAATGCGGGTCCTTAATCCATCCAATAAAAGTATCGCGTGTTCACTGTTAGCATCAAGAAATCAGAACAGTCCAAGCATATGTAAATCCCTCATGCCATTTCCCATTAATTCATTTTAATTTTGTAAAATATGTGAATTAGAATATTAAGTGCTTTTATTTTTGCTATAGTAAAAGACAGTTTTACTGTCTCAGATCTGGAATGAGAAATTTGAAGCTTAAATGGACTGAGGTGTCTTTGTTTATAGTTGCTAAGGAATAACAGGTTATCAAGGGTTAAAAAGAGGTTTTGTTAGGATATTTTAATCCATATAGATACAAAATTTGTAAATGATGTGCATTACTTTAAAACAAGCTTGTATAACAAGAACAACACCAAGCTTGAACCTGTGTCATCAAAGTACTTTGGGTTTCTTTGTTCAAAATCTAATATATCCAAGTTCAACTGGGGCCACAAAATTCAGCTAAAAACTTAAAATGAGGACTTGACCATCTAGACAACTGGTTTTGTTCAGATCAATTCTGGTTCATGAATCACAGGAGTCTACTTTTCGGTAAGAGAAAATAAAATATTCCCCCAGGACCTCCATCGCAGTCATAAATGGAACGTTTCTTGTGTTAAACTCTGTCTTGAAAACATTTCCTCAAACATTTTGTGCCCCACCATCCAGATCTAATTTGTCTTTTTAGCCTAAGATTATAAAAACTAGCCCAAGCTTTCATTTCATTGCTAAATTGTTTTTTTTTAAGGCACAATTTAAAAGACTATAAAGAAACTGACCCTCTCATCCTAATGGAGGACAGAGACCAATTAGAAATCAAGAGAGAAAAAACGTCTCTCCCTTTCACTCCCCTGCTGGAGTGTAACCTTTGACAGGAGCACATCCTCCAGCATTTCCCTCTCTGGAGCCAAGTACTCAAAGTCAAAGCAGAGTGTTGGTTTTGGCCTGTGTTTAAAAAAGAAAGACTGGATGAAAAACTGGCTAGTAGGAGGGGGTGGAAGTTGGACAGGGAGACAGGTTCACAATCTGACACACAGACAGATAGAAAGTAGGTCATGATGATTTTTTTTTTTTATTACTATTTTTATTTTTAGGGTTTGTTTTCATGCAGTTGAGAGGAGGAAATTGCAGCGATTTTATAAACAGAGATGGCGAGTGTGTATTTGCAAATGGCTCCTATCAGTGTCAGGAGTAAACAACATGATAATAATAATAAAAACAGATCTAAAATGAATATGACCACTGTAAAGTGTCCAGTGTTTCATGTAGCTTCACTATTTAGAGATAACAAAACCACAACAATAAATCATTTTGTTGTTGATTAGTTCGTAATTAGTTCAAGCTGTGCACTTGGACCTCCCACCTCACCCTCCATCCCATCCATAAATCATAATAAACTGTTCAATATGCAAATTTATGAGTCAATTAGTAAAAGCAGAAGGAGTTTCATTCTTATAAGTTTGATGAAAAACTCACCGATCTCAGCGCTGCAGAAGAGCTGCTGTGGGTGTGCTGGGTGGCAGCTACATCCCTCCACGACTTCCTCCATGCCCACACCAAGCAAGAGGAGCATCCAGAGCCCCAGACGAACACACCGCTCCTGGGACACAGCCATGATGGCTCTGGCTACCTCTGACTGCGCCGCCACTTGATCAACGCTCTTCTGATCCCCTTAAGTTTCCTGGGAAGCGAATCAGGCTGACAGACAGCAAAGGGGGAGCGCGGTGGAGAAGACAGCGGGGTCGAAGTGGTAGGACGAGCTCCGCTGAGCTGAGAGGCAGCTGTGGATAGAAATGTTTTCATAAGTTTAAATTACACCTCTGAATTCAAGCTGCAGCAAATAAGTTGAGTTGAAGGCTGCTGCTCCTGCTGCTCTCTTTTCTCTTCTTTCTCTCAGCCCCTCTCTGTGGACAACACCCAGAGAGACTTACAATAGTTGGATCTCCTCACTCTCTGGTCCTGAATGCTGAGAGGGTCGCACACAGGGAGCCTCTTATGTGCTCAACAATTTAGGGACAGCCTTCTCAAATGCAGAATTAGAAAAAAAACTGCCATCCTTTGCATCCTCTCCTGCCCTCTTTTGAAGCCCTCTGTCTCTTCTCCTCTAATAGACTAGCACAAGATGAATTCATTATTAGAGATTCAAATTTGCCCTGGAGTTTTGTCTTAAGACCTAATTTAGACTTAGATTTTATATTTGGTCCACAAACAATAAATCAAATTACCTATTCATTGATCTTTCTTTAAAAAAAAAAAAAAAAAAAAAAACATGAACAGCTGTTGGATGAGTTTCTGTGAAATTTATGAAGATGATACTTTTCTTCATAGGATGAGTTGCACAAATTTGATCTATCACATGTGCATATGCCAGTTCAGTGAAGTAAAAAACTAATGTCTGTTCTTATTTCTCCCCCTTAAATTTTATGTAAACAATGCCAAACTAATGTGTGCTTAAGGAAAAAACTGAATGTGAAAATTAAAAGATTACCACAGACACTTTGAGAATATTTTCATCATGTTTAAAAACCATAAAAATCAAGTTAATTGTCATTGTTAGAGTTTTTGTTTATAGATTTTATAGTGTGGATTTTTCTTTTATTTTATTGCCTGTTTTCTTTCCTCTTTTTTTTTGAGAGTTGTTACCTAAACTCAAATCCACTACAAATCCAGACCCTCATTTCTGTCTGCAGGGTTTTTCCACTGTGTTGTTATGAGCAGTAGCCGTTGTCATTTTGTGCCGGTCATCATTACTCATCCTTTACTTGTCCTTTTGTTTCGCAGATTACCACGCCAAGTTTCCCAGTAGTGGTGAAGATCGGACACGCCCACTCAGGAATGGGAAAGGTATTGTACTGGTGATTACTTCACAGTAAAATGTTATGCTATTCATTTTTCCAAACCGGCTATATAAAGAAATATTTATTCATTTTTGCAATAACTGCACTTTGTTTAAAATGATGGAATGCACATAAAAGTTTATATTGCAAATAATTACTTTTTTAGTCATCTCTCATTGTACTCTGGATGAAATTACCCTAAAATATTCCAAAATCAATCTACACAATATCCTTTTCCTTAACTCCTCAATCTGAGACTGAGTTATTGTCCTTTTAATTACCAGATTTAAAAAGTTTTAAAACTGTGGTTTTAAGTCACTTCTCTCTTTCTTACCCAGAATTCATTTATACAATATTTGGCATTTACTAATACTGAATGTCTCTTTTTTAGCATTTATTAGGGAGCTCAGTTTCATATTATATTTCATTTGATAAGATAATTATTAATATTGATAATTGGTTGATAAGACTGTTAACTAGCCACTTCAAGAATTGTTATGAGTCATTAAACTAAAGATATTTGTTTAGAAACAAAAATGGTCCTCATGTGAGGTTTACATGTTCTTTCACCAACATGTAAATACACTTTAACTTTCAAGAATTACCTGTATATAATTCTGCATGTTATATATTACTTGGCCAGAACTTCAATTCACTTATAAACCTTTGATAAATATTAATATTCACCATTAACAATCCAGCTACATGACTCAGGGGTATCTGTTGGCAGAGAAGTACTCCATTGTAAGTAATATAGGTTATAAGAATGGTTGTTTTTGTTTTTTGTTACTATAAACAAGAATAGGCAGACTACCTGTCTCTGTGATTCTCCAGGAGCCCAAAACAGAGAAACCAAATTCTGGTTGTAATAGTTTTCAGTTTTTCACCTCCATCATAGCTACTTTAAACATGTGCTTCTTCATGTATTTTTTTTAAAATTTTATTTATTTTTTTTTTTGCTTTAGGTAAAGGTAGATAATGTAAGCGACTTCCAGGACATTGCGAGTGTGGTGGCCATCACTCAGACCTACTGTACTACAGAGCCATTTGTAGACGCCAAGTACGACATCAGGGTCCAGAAAATCGGCACTGACTACAAAGCTTACATGTATGTGTGTTCTTCTTCATCACTGTTTGTCAAGTATTGGCATTTCTGAATTCTGAATTTTTAGGAGCAGTTGAATCAGGTACAACACTGTTCTAAAGAGCAACATAGCAATCAGAAATGAAAAGCTTCCTGTTAAGTACACCTTTTTTTTAATTTGGGTTAAATTTGATTACCATCAAACAAAAAGCAAATCTCAGCAAATCTCGATATATACTAATCTGCTTGATGGCCTGCAACTATGCTCAAATCCCTGATTAAACTGTTTTTTGCTGAAGCCACAACCTTCCTGCTGCAAGGATGTCTCCAAGAGTTTGCTCTTAATTAACTGTATTGAACATTTTTAAAGTGAGGGGATAGTCTACAATAATTTAACGCCCAATTGCCTTTCTTTTCCAGGCGAACATCCATCTCTGGTAATTGGAAGAGCAACACTGGATCTGCCATGTTGGAACAAGTAGCCATGACTGACAAGTGAGTGCAGCTTCCACATTAGCGATGCTCCAGCTCCCCTGGTGTCACACACGCTGCTCCTGTTTTGTTACGTCACAGTTGGTCATAAAGCACTCGCATAGCGGATTCGTTCAGCTAAAAAAAACCAGGTCACACTGGTAAATACGGAGATGTTTGAAATTCAGCTGTTGTCTTTGCTGGCTAGATGCAAGGACTGTGCTTGTTTTTTCTATTCTTTTAATTGAGGAGGAAAAGAGATTTAACTGAGCTGGTGTGGCTGATTTATGGTGAAATAGCCTTTACTCTTAAAAAACACTGCATGTGTTTCAACCCGTCACTTCAGGGGGAAAAAAAACCCAGAGAAATTAAATAGTGTGTTGTGGTGTTGCTTTTCCAATTTATTTAAGAGATGCTGATGAAGTAGTTCAGAACTAATTAAAACTAGTTGAATATACTTATTTCTGGTTTGTGGAACAATTTTAATGGGTTTTTTTTCTTTCTTTTAACTATCTAAAACACACACAAGCCACCATAAGCCCTAAAAGAGCGACATGGTTTTACCAATTTTCTGCAAATTCGGTCTTGAGCACCATGATTTGACAAATGAAGTGTTGAGAAAAGCTTACTGATGTGAACATAAATTGCTTGCTGAATCAAAAAAAAAAGGAGATCACCTGCCTTGGTACAGCACTGTAGGTGAGAATTGATCTGCTTTTGATTGTTTACAGTCTCCCTGACAGCCAAATCAACATTAAACCAATAAAGATCTGCACTATAAATGTCCTTGAAAACAAACAGTTGCACTCACATGTGATGCTGAAGTGATGCAAATTGATATTTTTGATACATTTGTTCACAATAAATATGCATATGTATATTACCTGATTATGACTGTTTGATGGAACAAAATCTGAGTTGCAACTCTTTAAGTGGTTTTCCTTTCCTCACCTCATGTTCTCCTCTGTGTGACAGGTATAAACAGTGGGTTGATACCTGCTCAGAGATCTTTGGAGGGCTGGATATCTGTGCTGTCAAAGCCATCTGTGGCAAGGACGGGAATGACTACATTACGGAGGTGAGAATAAATTGGGAGGATATAGGAAACATTACGAGGTTTTTCAGCAGATCAAACTGCCAGCGAGGTGGTGAGCTTTGACGTTATCGCTGTGCTTATTCACTCCTGGCTCTTGTCTGGAAACTTTCAACACTCTGACAGCCTGTAGGAGGTCAGTTGCCCAAGACTCTTTTATGTGTCTGGCCTAATTTGCACTTCTGGGGCATTACGTTGTTGGGCTTATTGCCCACATGTTTCCAAATTTGTTTTATGTGCCATTTTATGTGACCATATTTCTCAACAAACGGCTGAGTAAGCTTTGCTGTCTCTGTATTTCTCCGTTCATTATCTTTCACTGCCCTTTGTGGTTGTGAATAAGACAGAAATATGAATAGTACCTTTCCAAGAGGTGAAAAAATGTAGGGTTATTTCCCTTTATGCAAACTGTCTTAACTGCCAAACCCCCAGCCATCAACAGAGAAGAAAAAATAATAAATGGAACATTTAAATGGGAAGTTTAAATATATGCAATTATTCATTGTGACACTAATTTATGAAGAATGTCCATTTGATAGGAAGAACTGTCAAAGGTCTGATGGCATAACAAGACCTAACTGGAAGTTCAGTACTTAAAGGGGAGGCTAACAAAGTAAACAGTCAAGTAGTCGACACTGAAGCTATGAAATGAACAGCTTGAGAAAATTATAGTTGAACTTGGTACCTGTGTTTATAGGAGAGACTATTTTGGTGTTGTGAGTTGTTGAGTGGGTTTCCCCAACTTATGTTGCAGCTTTGTAAGCTCTGGTATGTAAAACTAAGTTCTGTAGAGAAAACTGTTGCTTCTGGAGCACTTTTTGGCAGTGAGTACAGAACCACTGATGATGAGAGTCAACTCAAACTCATCATCCATTGAAAACACTGAGTCAAGTTTTTATCAAAATTCTGGTAGCTGGGACAAAACCCACACGGTCGGGCAGTGAATATGACTGAAGACGGTTTGTTCTTTAACAGTCAATAAACAAGCTTGTAATTGGATGTGAACTGGCAGTTAAAGCTGGCAGATAAATCCAGTGGTGCTGGAGCCAGTACTTAGAGGGGTGGGAGATCAAAACACATTAGATTTATACCATGCAAGCCTGGATCAAAGCATGAAACAACATGGATGAACTAATCTGACAGAGAAAAATAGGTTTTCTTTTTTTAAAGTAAACTATTTTGACTGGTGGCTGAAGGGATGAGGTAACACGCAAGAAAATTCATGATGACAAAGTCTAAAACATGAGAGGTGCAGGAGGGGAATTATACAGGAGCCACAATGGTACCTACAACCAGTCACTGTGTTATGAGACATATTTCAAAACATACTAATTAAACTCCCAAACAGCCTGACTGTCAGAAGGAAGTGTTTGATGAAATTTGGAAGAGATTTTTTTAAAAATTATGCGTTACCAGTATAGTTATCTCCTCTGATTCATGTTTTATTCTTATATTGATGTAACAATTTTTTGAGAACATTTCTTTGTCTGTGTGTTTTCTTCCTAAAACTGCATAAATATAGAAAAGGGAATAATAGTAATTAAAAAAACAGCATCAGAACTGGAATTTCAATATCTTAGGTCTACTGTTTATCCCATTCACCTTTCATGTGCTTCTTCCTATGAGGACTTGGTTGCTCTTTGTATTTTACAAAACCAGTGCCAATAAGAGGTGCAGATGTCCAGTTGATTTCTAGGCTACTAGAATTACACATTTTGAAATGATATTATAAAATTTCTCCCCAATGACTTTCAAACATTACTGTCACTTTCTGCTTTCAAGTGTTACAGTCAATTTTATCGTGTTAGATTTCACTTATCATGAAGTGGGAGAAAATAATGTAAGCGGCTAGACCTTCTTTGCAGTCCTAACATCACATGGTACCAAACTAGCATATAAAATTAATAAACTACTACGTTTATGCCTAAAAAGCCTTCCAATATAAACCCAAACTCCTCTATTTCAATCACAAATCTGAATCCAAAAGCAGACTGGGTTGTTAATTATTGTGGTATCAAACTGCCTCACATGACTTGACTTTATTTTATATAATAAAACACATGCTTTTTTTTTTTTTAAATACAATTCATGTGTCCAGGTTGTGGGCTCATCTATGCAGCTGATTGGTGATCACCAGGCAGAGGATCGCCAGCTTATTGCAGAGGTTGTTGTGGTGAAGATGAACCAAGTGTTGGCTGCCAGGTCATCTAGTGCTTCCCGCTCACCTGCTCGCTCCCCTCAAAGCCAGAAGCCAACCACCGTGCAGCCTCAGCAGGTGACACCAGCAGGAACTGTCACATGACTGCTTCTCCTCTCTTAGAATTTCGGTTTTATTAATTCATGTGCACTTTCTCTAGATAGATTAAAAAAAATGACTGACACATCCATGTCTTTCTTTCCCCCCTTTTTTTAAACTACTCCTGCCTCTTCAACATCAGAGTGCTGCCCTTAAGGAGGGACTGGCAGATCCAAACAGGACCTCAGGCCAACACCCTCAACCTCAAGGTTGTCTGAACGCTAGTCATTATAAAAGTGCTGAAGCGTGTTTAAAAAATGCTGTTGGAATAAGTGCTTGAAATGATTTCCTTTTTGTTTTTGTCACAACCACAAAAAAAATCGCTGGGAAAGGCTTAGTATTAGTTGAGGTTACTATGATTGGCTCTGTGGCATAACAAAATATAGGTTAGTTTAAGGCATTTATTGAGATTGTTTTATTTATGCATTTGTGTTAGTTCACACAAAGTTAATTCCATTTAGATATTATGGCTGTTGTTATAGCTATATTATTTGCATTGTGCATCAAAGTGTGCAATAGCAATTGTTACTGATTTATTTGAAACGGCAATTAATAATATTGCTCTTCAAAAACAATAGTTCACTCTGAGAAATGAATGTGTAGTCTTCTACAGTACCTAAGATAACTTTTGAGTTAAGTTAGTGAAGGTCAAGCCATCTATTAATCCTGAATTTGTTTTCATCGTCTTTAATTTTCATATATTGTTTTGGTAGGTCATCAAAAACATTTACCAGTACTCTTTTTCCCTCTATAAAAATGCAAAAATCCTTTTTGGGATGTAGAGAGTGTTGCAAACAGCTGTTCGATGCCCTCTTTATTTCTACATACATTGTCATTATTCTGTACTGTAATATCGGAGATAATACCAAATTGCTTTATAAAATACACAACATATATTTTTCTGTGTCCTCACAAAGCTATGAATTTAAAAAGCTTACAGTAAGAAAAAGCACCCTTTACTTTATCTGCATCATCAGTTTTTTATTTGTCAATCCAAAACACTGAATACCTGAAATTCATTATCATTTTATTACCATACACACTAGGCTACTAAATGTATTAGGACTAATAAATTAAGTTATAAATTAATTTATAACTTTTTTTTTAAGTCAACAGTTGAACCAGTTTGTTTACTTGCACAGTGTTTCCTTTGGGACAAAACACTCATCCTACTGAAAATCAAGACCCAAATGCAAAATTTAATGTGTCATTATGAAACTAAAACATGATTTTAAGCAAACTAAAAACCATGTATAATTCATTATCTGTATCCAAGCGAATCCTTTCTGTGTTTGTAAAAATGCTAATTTCTTTGGCTTTTATGCATTGTGAGTCACACACAGCCATTAGGATGCTTTATGACTCACAGCTACCTGACTTCATTGACTCTCTGAGAGCATCTGTGATGAAAATTCATGAAAGTTTTGTTATAAACAAATATAT
>JAOWBL010000020.1:4487410-4499099 GCA_028564865.1 Zenarchopterus dispar | reverse complement strand
TATACACACACACGTGTGTGTGTGTGTGTGTGTGTGTGTGTATGAGGCCTTGACAGCATGCATTACTTCTTTTCCTTATCCAGTGAGGAAGTTCTTGAGGCTCAGGGGAGTCATCAAGAATTAACTCATAACTATTTAAAGGAATTAGGGGAAAGTTCGTGTCCTCAGATTATTGTGAAAACTCAGATTACCAAGAGGCAACATATAAAGCAAACACAAATGCGAAAAGAGAGACATACACCTAGAAAGTCACAATGAGTCTGGCCAAGTCTGATCTAGTCTGGGTCAGCGTGGCGTTGTGTGACCCTGTAGTGTTAATTAGGAATTATAGTTCCTGTCATGTCAAATAGCAGCAAAATAGTGTTACAAAGGCGAAGGAAAAATAATTTCCGTACTTACTTCACTGCAGTGCAGCGCTGCAGTTCAGTTTAAATGAAAAGTTAAAATTTTTGGTAGTGCCCTTGTAATTTTATTGGTTTTAATTCAAAATACCAATGCCTTACAATGTAAAATAACTTTATGTATCTGAAGCTAACTGGATAAAATATTTTACTAGCTGGTAGGTGTGATTTCTGTTTGTAGACATGGACAAGCTAGGTGTTGTTCTGTTTTCACTCTTTTTGTGTGTTGACTGAAAGTTTTATCTCTGTCTGATATTCTCATATCATTCTCAAGAAAAGTTGTAAAGTTATACATTTTACTATATATTGAACTCTTGTACTTCTGCTTTACCTTTTGATGGCAATTCACAATCCATGGACGCTAGATAGCCAGGCCACTTGTCCGGCTTGTGCTGGCCACCAAACAGCGTGACACAACACCTTTGGCTAAATGTGCAGTCGGCTTGTACAGAGTCGCTGTATTTTTGAGTATGAAAACAAAGCAGGATTTCTGTGTTCAGGGAAGGCAAAGCCATGTGTGAATTATGCATGTGACCAATCATGAATTTTCATTTTTATGTTCTGTGTTAAATGTTTACTTGACAGGGTTTCCAGCATAGCACGCATGTACTATTAAATTTACTCATACAGTGCGGTTTCATGTTTATTTTCTTTTTCTTGGTTGTTAAATTTCCCTTTGAAGATATTTTCATTTGAGCCAGCATTTTTCAATTTTTTCCTTGAATGTAATTTTTTTAATGTTTTTTGCTATAAGAAGGTGGGCAAAAGACTACAATCCAGTTAACCCACAAACATCACAGTGATAAGCGTTATTGATACTCCAGAAGGTCTGTTACGCAAAACAAATCTGGAAAGGCCTTCACAGAAGCCATTTAGAGAAGAGCAGCCACTTTCAGAGGATATTTAGCAAGTGTTTGCATGAGGTATCGGTCTGTCACCATCCTGTCAGATGTTGTTTGGTCTAAACTTTTTTGTTTTGGCCCCGCCATAGAGCCTTGCAAGATGGGTTCTTTTGTGATTGTGATCTTGCCGGTTTTGTACAAATCCAATTTCCTCAGACAGTAAAAATTTATAGAAGGATCTCACAAATTCCTTATGTCCATATGTAGAGAGCCATAAATATGACAGTGGAATTTGGTGCTTTTATTCACTTTGATCGTGTGTAGAATGTTTCTTGGCATTAAACACTGATTCTGTCTACCTGAGGTCGCATTGGTTGTCAGAGTCTGACTCATATTACAGTTTCTTATAATGCATATGTGTAAAACTGCAAAACCCGATGTATGAAGACAAAAACTTTTCTGTTGTAAAATGAAAAAGCAACTGCATGATGATTTGATGAGTCACTCTTGAGACTTCTCAAACACAGTTTCAGCTTGTATCTATCTAAGTTTTGTGCCTTAACACCCACACTACTGTATCCTTTTCAAATTGAGGAACGCAGTGGTAAATCTGTCACTGTGTCAGAGCTGTTGGTATTGTATTCTTGTATCTGTGTTGAAAATCAAGGAGACATTTTTTGTAAAAACATTAACAAATGCAAATGTAACGTTTCCAGTCACCTTAATCAGACACTATCAAACTTTCTTTTCCTTTGTTTTACTCTTACAAAGACCTGACAACTCTCCGACTGAGGAAACATTCAACACTGAATTCTCTGCAGCTGGTGTTGCGTTACTTGAAACGCGGATTGTTGTGAGAGTGCACATTTGGTTTATGAGGGAAGTATGCCTCTTGTCAAACTAGCTGTCAAAGCTTAAATCCTATTGACAAATTAACGTGAGTTTGAGTGACTGTTTGATGGGCACAGATAAACTGACTGTCTCCATAATGTTTCTGAAGCGTCTTCTTCTCCGAATTATACCTTTTTCTTACAGAGAACCCTTTTTGATGCCATAACTATCCTTTTTAGTTACTTACAACCTATGTTGTACATCACCTCATTAACATATTTTTAAAATTTAGAAATGCAGATAAAGACAGATTTCAAATGACCACAATGGATAGGGTGAAACAGTCAACTCTGTTATACTGTTATAACAAGAAATAGGGAGGTGTAGGTTTATATTATAGCTATACTAAGAGGACAAAGAGAACTTGAAGAACACTGCTACATACAGACATGTTTAATTACATGCTGTCTTACATCCAGAAACATTATGTCAAGTTTAAATTGTGAAATAATACAATTAACAGTGATTAGCATCACTATAAATATGTCTGTGATAAAATGCAATTTTTGTCAATTTATGTCTTCTGTTGAGATTTTTTTTCCTTTCCTGATTACCTCTTGGAAATAATAGCAAAGTCTATCTTAAAAAATATCCAGTTCATTCTAATAAATTATAATTCAACTATCCATTTTGTTTGATACAGCGATGTGTGAAGGAAGGAACCTTTTCCACACGTCATTCAGGTAGACGGTGGTACACCCTGAAGACTTTGCCAGTCCGTCACAGTCAAAGAGAGACAAACGAGGGGTCCATGCACACTCACACTCTCTTTTACAGACAATTTAATATCATCATTTATCAATGCATGTCTTTGGGCGACGGGGGGAACCCAAAACACCCGGCGAATACCTGGGTAGACACAGGGAAAACACATAAAGTCCACACATAGAAAGGCCCCTGCTGAGATTATAACTAGAAACCTTTTTGCTTTTAAATGGCAAAATTCACCCCAATGCAGTGTGATAATAGTACTTAATACAATCTAATAACATTTATAAAATTCCAGTTGATATAAAGTTGTTTAGCAAAGGATACCAGTGAAAGACACTGAATTTTAACTTCATTTTCAACATTAAAACATCAGCACTTAAGTCCTTGACTAATTGTGGTTTGGACTGAAAAAAGATCAGCGTGACATTTCTGCTGAAATCTGCTTAGACTAAATCAGAACAATGTAGGGCACTCCGAGTGTCTGTTTATGGAATTTAACAGCTGGGAAGCTGATATTCATAAACAACTGTTGTAATTTTGTACATTTGATTTGAAAAAGTTGTGGTCTTAGCATTAGAAATTGCATGAGGAGAAGTGAGTGTGTCACCACTGTCACATCAACTCTGAGTGACTGAAAGGGGGAGAGAAGTGCAACCAAAAAGGCATGATGAGGTTGCCTGTCAGAGTGAAGCAACAGGAAATCATCTGCATCTGATGTCTACCACCTCACACACATGCGCACACACTCATCAGTTAAACACCCGCACACACACGCACAAACAGAAGAAAGAGTCTTTACAAGAATACACACTGAACACGATACACACACAAGTACATACTGTATGGTAATGCTGTTGTGTGTATATACCAATAACTCAGAACGAAAAATATCTTTACACACACACAAAAACACATGATGGTTTGCTGTCTGAACTTCTGCTGAGCCCAGACTCTGTCACAAAGAGAAAATGTGTTTGTAGTTCCCTTTCAATTGGTCATCACTTCCTGAGGAAAAACATGACCACACACACATGAACTCTCTCTCTGACACACACACATATATCAGTCCCCTATCTAGACACTGTCGCTTGAATACTTGCTAGTGAACTAAAACAACTGAACGCTTTCAGAACTCAAACAGGAGAAAGGGTGAGTGAGCTCTTTGTGTGCGTGTGTGTTTTTGTGTGTGTTGCTGTCAGTCATTTTGTCTTGTTGCTTCAACATGATAAACGACTTTGAATATCTACAATAAGTTCACAACAGCAGTACAGCGTGTGTTATGGATATAGTGTCTGGTCACTTAATTTCCAGTATCAATCATCAGGTCAGGCAATCTGGCGTCAGATCTCAAAAACTTGGAGTTTAGAGCTCCATAGACCCAGCTCCATATTCCTAAGATATTTTCTGTTTTTCTCAGCTCATGTTCATGTTCGTGTTTTGTAATCTTAATCCCCAACTCTAGTTTAAAAGGTGAGAGAGTTGAGAAGAGTTTGCTGTGGCTGTTAACCACCATCCACATGACCCACAGCATTGATGAAAAAAACAAATGCTTTGAAAGGAAACAACAATACAAAGTAAGGTTTCGTTGCAAATTAAAGGGAGAGACCTGTTTTTTGGGTTTTTTGTTGTTGTTGTTTTTTTTTGCTTGTTTGTTTGTTTTGTTGTTTTTTCCTTTTTTTTTTGTTTTTTTGTTGTTTTTTTTTCTGTCAGGCCTAGGTGAGGCAAAACATCATAGTTTCCACCAGTGGTTTGTCAAGTGTAGTAGATGCCCAATATGACCTCAGGGTGATCCGATGTTATGAGAGGAACATTTGCAGACAGAGACACAAATAGAGATTAAAAAAAAAAATCTGATTAAAATCAGAGAAAGGTTGTCTGGGTGCATTTTTACTCAGAAGTGCGCCAAACAAAGATTGTGGTTAAACCTCCAGCTATGCCAAGCTTTGAAGATTTCTCGTGAGTGAATTAAGTACCAGCCCAACAAGTGGGTTTCATGAAATAGAGTCTCGTTTCAGTCAAGACGGCAGTCCAAACCTCCACTTGACACTTTGAGTGGCTCGGTTTTCCACAACTCTTGTGTTTGATCATTCAGATGCTGCAGGGGAAGGCCCTCTCAGGTAAATGTGCCTCTTCTGGGTTCACACCAGCATGAAAATGATAAAGGCTGCTAGTTTCCTGAAGATTGAATTAATATATGTTCTCCCCCTTTTTTTCCCAGCTTTACATTTTTTGATGTGTAACACTGAACATTTACACAACATAAGCTAAACTTCTTAGTTTAATAAACCACAGTATTTTTACAAAGTGTGATGTTTCAACAGTCCAACAATTTCTTTTCTGCACAGAACAAGCAAGGGAAAAAAAATCAAGAACACTTATCTTTTCAAAGAAATTGTGGGGACTATGAGGCAGACGTGCAGGCGGGCATATCTTTGTTTTAGTCACTCACAGTGAACCACACGCTGTTTTACATGAAGAGGTCAGGAAGTCACAGAGCGTCATCCGTGCACCGACTTTCTCTCTTTCTCTCCCTGTCGCACATACACAACTGTTAAAATGGTTTACTGGGTAAATAAAAAAGAGAAAACCATGCCCTCCATGAGAGGGGACATACTTTGCAACATGTCACTTTGTCTTCTTGTCTTAATAAAAGGAAAAACAACTTTTAGACTGCTAGACTGAGCTATTTTACACTTATAAGTGACATTTGTTGGAGGGCACATATTAACATTTACTCATTTCCTGCTTGTTTTAATAGCCATCACATAAGATTTCTAAATGTTATCAAAGCATATTTTTAAGAAACATGCTGAATATATGGTACCCAAATTGTAAAATTTTCATTAACAAAACAAATTATTTTAAAAAAGGATAAATTAATCTATCAAAATACAGATATCTTAGCAATAGTAGCTTTGAGTAATAGATTGTCCTGTTTGATAATAATGTTTCAGTCCTCACCCTGAAACAAGGTGCATATTTGTTATTCAAACAAAGAAGATAAGAGTGTTAAGGCCTTGAATGCAGCAGGGCAGGTTCTCCCTTTGTTTTCCACATTACTAAATGTACCAAACTGCCTTCTGTGTTGATTTTTGTGTGTGTGTGTGTGTGTGAGTGCATGTGTGTGTGTGTGTGTTTTGTCCTTAACTCCTCTTTAATCATTCATCAGGCATTTTCTTTTTCTTTAACTGTTAAATGTTGGTTTCTAAAAATCTCAAAAAACATAGATTGTTTATTATGACTGAAGTCTTGCCTATGAGCGTTTGCAGTTTTTTTTAATTAACAGAAAAACTGATTTATGTAAAATAAAATAAAGCTGAATTAGCCACTCTTTGTACCATGATTAGATCTTCTTCCTTTCCTTCAGTTTGCTTTGGACAGAGCTTTAGTTGTTGTGAAGAAATATGGATGTCAGAAACATTACATTTGTTTTGCAACTCTGTCCCTTAAGAAACGATTTCACATCTCCCACTTTGAACTTTTGGTTTTATCTCCTTTTCTACAGTTGTTTCATTCAGACTATGGAAACAGCCTTTTACTTGAGTTTACTTATAAACACAAGGGTTTCGTCTCTTGTTTATTTAAGTTATATCTTTTTTTCTTACTTGTGATTGTGGCATGCACGTGCAGCCTCACACCAACAAATAGACATGTGCGCCAACACACACGCACACATTGTGAGTGCCAGTCTTACTTGAACAGGTTTGCTTGTGGTATTTCATTATTATCTCATAGTGAGGCAATAGATAAAAGAAAGAACTCCTACAAACTGTACTCTACTGTTAACTAGAAGTCAAGTTGTGACACGTGGAAATCTGAGAAGTGACTGGAGACACCAGCATAACAGCCGAACACATGCTGACGTGCACACACCTTGAAAGATAAACTGCTTGTCGCTTATTAATCATTTGTCACCTTTTATAATTCGTGACAGCTTGTTTTCCCACATAACACTCGTAGGTACTGATTGAATAGATTTTGTCCCACATTTTTTTCCATGAACAATATCAGAAGAGAAGTTTCAGCCCAAACTTGTTTTCACCTTCAGTTACGACATGATTTACGCACCTTGGCTTAACTGCCAGCCTTCCTTTTTTTTCTTCTTTTTCTTCTTCTTTCTAAGTTGTGTTGAACACAGAGCACATTTTTCCAAAGATAAGGGTTTTTTTTTAAAAAAAGTCTCCAGGGTGTAGCGCAAGAGGTCCAGAGCCTATCAGTCTTTTACACCTCTTGCTTTATCTCTGTTAACCATCTTCTCTGGAGCTTCCTCTCTTTCCCACTACATCTCTCTCTCTGTGTGACGATGATGCCAAGCAGAGCAGAAGTTACTTCAACAACTTGCCTATTTTAGCTTTGGATCGGCTGGCAACTTACCAGAACTGTATTTCACAAAAAAAAAAAAAAAAAAAAGTAACCAGGTCCCTATAGTTATTAATAGTCATAAAATTCCACGGCAGTGGAAGTTACATGTGAACATACACACACTCTATTTCACCTTCTCATTGTGGAACAATGCCACTATCAATGCTAATTTTAAGTGGACCCCGCTGATTTTTTTGCTGCCACATTCCAAACATGAAAAAAGGAAACAATATGTAGTTGGGAGAAGAGGATGTTTGTTCCACAGGGATGTTTTGCCAAGCAATTTGGAGCCATTTCAGTTCATAGGTGTACCTGGTCCAACTGTGCCATCTGGGCAGAACAGTTTTACTTTTGTCCTGTTGCATAACTCTGGATTTTTTTTTTTTTTTTTTTTTTTTTATCAGGAACTGGGGTTAATTAGCAAAGCTCTATTTTGAGATCCTGTGTTGGTTATAAAGGTTACATGGCAGGACAGGTGTTTCAGTTCACAGACCTTTTGGATTATTTATAATTTGTAGCTGTTGCAAATGTTGGTTATTTTCCTTTCATAGTTCACTTAGGTCAGATCAAGGTTAGATCAAAAAAGGAAGCTGACAAATTAAGACAGAGCTACGTTTAAAAATGAAACAAAGATAAAAGAGCACAGTAGGAATTAGGGATGGGCATATTTAGAAATGGGCAACATGATGGCATAGTGGTTAGCATTGTTGCCTCACAGCAAGACTCCCAGCCCGGTAGGAGTCTTTCTGTGTGGAGTTTGCATGTTTGCATCCTTGTGCTTGTGTGGGTTTTTTCCAGGTACTCTGGTTTCCTCCCACAGTCCAAAAACATGTATATTAGGTTGGCTGAGAACTCTATATTGCCCATGAGTGTGAGTGTGCATGGTTGTTCATCTGTGTATGTGGCCCTGCGATGGACTGGCGACCTGTCCAGGGTGTACCCCTGCCTCTTGCCTGAAATGCGCTGGGATTGTCTCCAACAGACCTCTGTGACCCTGTAGATGGATTCAGTGGGTCTAGAAAAGGGATGGATGGATGGCATAATTAGAAATGTATTCTAATGATCATTAGGAAAACAAATGATCAATTATTGATTCATTGTTTATATTTATATAATAAATATATTTTATATTATAGATAACAATCAGTCAGTCCATTTCTTTTCATGAAATTAACCAACTTGTGTAAAGACAGTAGCAAGCTAAACCTCTTATTAAATTTGAAAAATCACCTGCAATGTTAATAAAGTAATTTAAGCATACAGAATTTTGTTGAAAAATAGAGGACATCAAAATGCGCAGGTGTGAGACACCATCGTACCCTCAGCCTAGTGACCGTCAGTCCAGCTGCCAATAACACTCGCTGTGTTAGCACCAATCATAGACTGTAAAAAACAATGGACAAAGAATTAAGTCAGGTGACCCATTGGTTTCTGAAGAGCGCTTTTAAACTTTTTTTCTCTGGCCTGGGTACAACCATGTTGCTCGAGAAGCAGACTGGGACATGTCCTCCGTATGTCAATCAAATTTAGCTTTGGCTGCCATCTCCTTCGGTGGATCCCCGTACGAAGAAAAATGGGTTTCCAAACCGCTTTTCAGAAATCGATGGGTCATGTGACTTAATGCTTCTTCCACTGTTTTTTACAGTCTGTGGTCATAACGACCAAATTCCACATGATCGACAAAATTCTTAACAATCAGTTATCGATAATCAATTAATAATGCCCATCCCCCAAATGAACACTAGAAAGTTTCCAGAAGAGATATTTAAAAATACATAATCTAACGTATTTTACCTGTGAAAAACAGGTTGTGAGATAAAAACTAGCAAGACAGATTGTTACTCAATTACCATGAAACTGTTAAATGTTCAGCGTAATTGTATGGGTAGTTCCAGATACCTTTGGTTGCCAAAGTAGATCAAATGTACATCAATACATCAAAAAATAACAAAACAAAAATATCAAAACCTTTTAAGCAAAGTTGTTTTAAGTGCTTCATTCTGCTCTAACCAAAATACAATCATCCAAATATTCTATGGATCTTTGCTTTCCATCCCAACCTTGTACAAACTTACCCTGTGCCTTCTATCTGGTTTAGTTTCATGTGGACGGTAGTAACCTGCGATGTGTAGACTTTGATCTTCTCAGCTGACTTTTCTCCTCCAATGTCTACCTATTTTGGAGTGAATGAAGACCTTTCATTCATTCGTTCCAAGCAAAAGTTTATAATTTATTAACTACAAGGAGCTTTTAAATGTCTGTTTTTACTTTTTTTTCAATAAAATGCATCTTCAGATACATAAACGTGAGAAAAAGACCAAAGCCAATAAAGGACTGATGCCATCATGGTACCCATATTGTGATATTGATTATCTGTGCCATAGAGCTTAAATAGGAGAATGTTCTTAAACATTCAATGTTAATTTTTTATTTCCTACACATTTTTGCTCTGAAGTATTGCAGAATTTTTTTTCCCAGCTAAACGCTAGTCCTACAGGACATCCTTGGCCTGCTTTCTGTGTCCTTTGGTTGGGCAATCATACAGTTAGCCACCCAAACAGCATCAGAGGAAGGCAGTGTTTTGAGCTGAAGAGATGTTCCTCAGTGCCAGAGTTCGTCTTGTACTCCCTGTGACAGTCTGCCTCCCTGTTTGCTTGATAACAGACAGGAATGAGGCAGGAGGACCGCGGGTTCTCCGCGTGGTGTTTGTATGATAATGTTTGTGTATGCCCTAATGTTTTGAACTTCTTTGAACTCACATTTAATGATTAACACTCAATGGAATGGTGCATGCGGGTTGAAATTGTATTTGCATTGTCGTAGTTTGCTCTAGCTTCCTCTGTGTCTTTAACCTTTTTTTCCTATTCCCCCTTTTCTCCCAGTCTCTGTCTCTTCAGCTTTTTCACTTGTCAATGGCTTTTTCACCGCTGTTTTATTTAATCAAGGCCAAGTAAAGTCAGTACCTGATATATCATTTGCCAGCTTTGCAATATCATATTGAATCAGCTAATGCTTCATTGCATCTACTCTCTGCTTTGCAGGCATGGTGGACACCCAGCAGCTCTTAGCTTGGCCTGTTGGCTTCAGTCTGAACACAGTGGACCTGCCAGAGTTCGACGACAGCCCCCACTGCCTTGACATGAAACACTTATCCACATCCGACTTTGGCTCCATTTCCTCCTCCTCCATCCCTTCCTCGCTTTCTCCCCCATTTGTGTCCTCCATCTCATCCGTTGGTGTGACCTATGACCTCAGTCCACCACAGAGTGAAGAACATCTGACCAACATGGACTACACCAACATGCATAGCTATAGATCAGAGCCTGACACACACAGTAAGTACAGTCTGTTTATCACACTGAAGACATGTTATCTTGTTTTTTCAATTACAGCTTAGTTCAGGTCCTCAGACAAGAATAGGTGAATTTTAAAATGTTTTACATTTCCCAGAGTGAGGAGTTGTTCTGATGCCAATTCCTCTGTTGGAAATAGTCACCAATGCTGCTTAAAATAAGGGCAGCAGTGAGCATTTATTTCTGTGTAGCATCTGACACCATGTAATTTTTTAACAAGGCATTTAAAAAAAAAAAATTATAGAAAGTCCCCCCAAAAAAGCCAGAGACTCAGAGCGGTGATAGCCAAAACCGTAGAATTTATGGTCTTAGATGACCAGCATCTGTCGGTCATTGTAAATGTTTGATTTCACCATGCAGTTTAATGTCTGGATTCACAATACTAATTCCCAGATTGGAAATACATGTCTTCAAACTGCTCTATCCGAACAAAATGAGACTACCTGAATGTCCATGGCCAAAACGCAAAAGCTTCTTATAGCAAAATGATGAAGACAATTTGTAACTCATTATTACCTAGTTCGTCTGTTAATACATGGTATACTGATCTTATCCAGAGACAGTGTAACATTTATTGGGGAGCCATAAAAGATATAATTGTTCAAGAAAACACATTTTTATTCTCATTTTATTCTTTTTATCAGGACAGTGCATTTTTGAGATACAAGGTTTTGCTTTTCAGCCATTGATATATTTCATGTTATCTCAAAGACATGCAGGTAATTAGCTTCACAAGAGATTCTTGGACACTCATGTGTTCAAATGCCAAAATTTGAATTTGAATGTAACATGCTTATGGGTGCACTCTGTATTACCCAATACGTAAAGCTCACCTATTAACTCAGAATATCTTCAGTTTCAGATACGGCATTTATCAAGGGTATCAACCTTCCGTATGAAGGATTTTATTTTTCTTGCTTTGTACCTTGATTTCCTGGCCATTTTGTGGGGTTTTTTTTCTATCAGATTGCATCAAATTGGAGCCACAATCACCTCCACAGTTCTCTGACAGCCCTGGGTTCTCCAAGTTGCCAGATGATACGTCATCAACAGCATTAAACATTGAATGCCGCGTGTGTGGAGACAAAGCCTCGGGGTTCCACTACGGCGTCCATGCCTGTGAGGGCTG
>JAOWBL010000020.1:4462761-4478261 GCA_028564865.1 Zenarchopterus dispar | reverse complement strand
GTGTGTGTGTGTGTGTGTGTGTGTGGATTTGGGGATTGGGCCACATTCTGACTCTGCACTGATCTGGGCAGCTGACCAGTTGCACTTCCCTTTCAGTTTTCTTTTCTCTGTTATTGAGATGTATGATGAAAATTTCACTTATACTTTTTACAGTTTCCATTCTGGGAAATATCACAAGCAAATGTGAGATGCAGAAGTTTTTGACTTTGGAAATTGAAAAATAATTATATTATTCAAACATTATGTTAATATTTTAATTATGTTCATCATAACTGGAAGAAATTAAAAGTTGTAAATCGAGAGAAGTTAAAAGGTTCATTTAGTGTATAAGATTTTATTTTTCTGAAATTCTTCTTTATTAAAATGAATGCTTTTCAAATTATTATTCTTCCTCCAACAGAAGCGGATTGACTGATTTCTTTGTGTTAGTATGGATGTTAGTATCTCCAACTATAATACTTTTCTATGAAAGC
The DNA here is from genome assembly GCA_028564865.1 of Zenarchopterus dispar. NCBI lineage: Eukaryota > Metazoa > Chordata > Actinopteri > Beloniformes > Zenarchopteridae > Zenarchopterus > Zenarchopterus dispar. The sequence continues at coordinate 4,477,788 of JAOWBL010000020.1, read as the reverse complement.
TGAATGAAACAGGCTTTTTGAAGTTTTCTGCAGAATTGTGACATTATCACTGTCACTCAAAATACAAAATTATTTTTTATAATGTTTGGAAATTTAAATATCCAGAATATAATGAATGTGTTGGCAGAAAAATGATGAAAGCTTGAGGTGATATCAATTTCTGCCCATCTCTGTAAGGAATGACTCCAAAAGTAGCAAATAAAAGAAAACTGACACTGATATTTTAGATCCATTTGATCCTCATCTATGTGGCTCTTCATTTATAATCACATTTATGGCAGGAATGGATTCTGACATCAACTTTAGATTTTAATCTGTATAGAATTGTGTGAAAATAAGAATTGTTGCATTTACATGAACTATTTATTTCCAAGGATATAAAAGGTTGCCGTCCTCAACATTTTATTGCATTATAGTCATTGTCACCAGCTCGTCTTCCAGGAATAATTAAGTATATTACAGTAAAGTAATAGAGTCGCTGTAGTTATAATCCAGCCATAGCTGTTCACCAGCAATTATTACTCACAAAATGAATCAAAAATGTTTAAAACCAATATGGAAGCAGCATTTGGGATTTTTTCTTTTGGTTAAGTCTGCTGAAGTCAAGGTTTCTCTGCATCTCGTTGCCCTGTTTGTTATGACTGTGCACAACAGTGATAACAGCCAAATGACACTGAATCATCTTGTTGTTTTAGGCACTCCTGGGTTATTTACTAAACCACAGCAAACCTCCTACAACAGATTGGGAGTCAATGATTTAATGTTTGTAGAATATTTACATTTTTTGACATTCAAGACGTAGATAGAAGTTGATGTTTAATCAGTGTTTAACTCCACAAAGGAAGAGAAAGTTACCCACTAAATTAGACTCTAGAAGGTAGTGAGTGATGATATATTTCACTGTTAAAATGATGTGAATGGGAAGAAAACTTTCTGTATCTAGTACCTAATCTTGATTTTTATTTCCACATTACTCCTAGAAAAACAAGTCCAAGTCATCTTGTCATAAGCAGACAATGAATATTGCAGCAGTGTCCATTAGCATTTGCATCAGCTCTGCAGAAGTTTAAATTTTTCGATTAAACTGATTGATGTGCTGCAGTACAAGTCCTGTAGGAAGACAAAAGCATTTATAAAGCCGTTTCCCACACATGCTTCAGAATCTCACATAGTTTCCATGGCCTCACACAATTTCATTCACTCATTCACAAAATAATTGTTTCATACCTTCTTTGGAATTGCTTGCCATAATTCCCTGTTGGACTTAAGATAATTAATTTTCCCTTTAAGGAGACGGAAGATTTAGGTGCATGAATAGTAGCATTTATCTTTCAAGCCAGTGCATGTATTTGCCATTGTTCTACTCAGTTAAGCTTCATTTACAGTACGTAGAGGTAGTGTTTCGGTTTGCCCAAGCCTGCAGAAATGCCGTTATTATTCTTCCCATCATACATTTGTGTGACGTTAGCTCCTCCAAGCCTGATGAATGAGTCATGTTCAGACTTATTGGCAGTATATGTGATTACATGTATATCTGTTTTTCTCATCTATTCTTCTTCTGTCTCGTCATTTTCTGCATTCACTGTTGTAGTCTCAATATCTTCTCAAAATCTTCTCCACCTGCAGCCTTTTGTCATCCACGACATGAAATCTCTAATGGAAGGAGAGCAGTTCATCAACTGTAGGCAGATACCCGTCCCGGAGCAGCAGCAGCAGACCTCCGCCCTTACAGCTGGACAGGGAGGTTAGTAGTGAAAAATCACTATATTATGGCTCTTGTTGACACTGTATTATTGTACTCCATGTTGTAATGTGTCTAGGTCTGTTACTGGCTCACTGCCTCTTTCAAACATTTCTATTTACAAAAAGCTAATCTAAAACAATTTTTAAAACATTTGTAGACATGATTTCTGCTTTTCTACAGTTTTCTTGTGCATCAGAAGTACTACTTAAACATTATTTTCAAGCAATGGTTTGCTTTTACACATAACAATTAAAGTGCACTTTAACAGTTTATATTTTTTATTGTCTATTTTTTATGTTTTGTGTTCTGTATGTTTATGTCAAGAGCAAACAGTCCTCAAATGTTTGGCCGTTCTTTGCACTGACTGCACCTACCAGGCGCCAGATGCATAAACAATAAATAACTGCAGCTGTGTGTAACAGTTGTGTGAAAGGATCTCATTGTCAGTAAACTTGCAAGGAAAAAAATGTAATTTTTTTTTTTTTTCCAAGCACAAGGTGATCTTTGGTTCATGATGCATTAAGTGTCCAAGGCCTGGTAATCTTGAGATGTGTGATGGTTCACAGTTGCCATGATTCTGTCTTGGTGTGAGCTCATGTGCTTCTTGTACTATTTTGTCTCTTATTTTATCACATTTAGGGGATTTTTTTCTCTGAAATTTACAAGGCTGACAGCTGTTTTTTCTTGTTTGTTATTCAGCTATTTATTTTCTGTTTGTGGTTTCAGAATTGAGATTTCTAAACAAAACAGATTTCCTTTTTTTTCTTGTTTACTAAACTGCACGTCTCAATTTCACACTCAGTAAACTTGTTCTTTTTTGCTGTTGCTTTCACTGTCATGTTTATCTAGCTGTGGTGCAAAATCTGAATTATTTATGCAAATGATTAATAGGAGGCATGTCTGCATACATTTACATCTAAAGATGTTAGTATGAACCAGACCAGGGTGTGAACAAAGCATACGTATGCATGATTTCATAAGTTTATATGTAGTCGTAAAAGGTTTGCAGATCTGGCCCCTGGTATGATATTTCTTGTGAATGTTCTACTAAACCACTAAAATGTCAGCATCAAAGCTCCAAGTTCTAATGTACATCTTTGACAGTTTCAGGGATCACGGCAGCCCACTCAGGGTCAGATTGTGGTGTTCTGGGAATGACAACCATCAGTGGACAGGGACCATTTGATGCAGCAGAGCTGCGGTTCTTCCAAAGCTGTCAATCACGCTCGGCAGAAGCAGTGAGAGAGGTGACAGAGTTTGCCAAGAGTATCCCGGGATTCGTCGATCTGGATCTCAATGATCAAGTGAGATCCATCAGCAGTTCATCCTTTCTGTCTCCCTTTGAACTTGTACAAATTAATAGTCACTCCCATATGTATGAATGATTTTATGCAAGCTGAACCAGATTTGAAAAGTATGAAGCAGCAGTCGTACAGATCAGTTTCCATTCGAGATTTGATGTTGACAGATGACCTCTTCAGTTTCTTTCCATTTACCATGTAACCTTTTTCAGGTAACCTTGCTGAAGTATGGAGTGATTGAGGTCTTGATCATCATGATGTCCCCGCTGATGAACAAAGACGGCACCCTGATATCTTATGGACAAATTTTTATGACAAGGGAATTCCTCAAGAGTCTCAGGAAACCTTTTTGTCAAATGATGGAACCAAAGTTTGACTTCTCCGTCAAGTTTAACATGTTGGAACTGGATGATAGCGACATGGCGCTGTTTCTGGCTGTTATCATCCTCAGTGGGGGTGAGAGCTCTTTTTCATTAGAGTGTGTTGTGATCTCATGAGCCACATTTAAGTTCAGGTCTATATGAGGCAGCTTGGGGTGATAAGCCCCAACCTGGCTTGCACAGTAGCATGCAGGCTTGGTTGCTATAACTACAGCAGCTGTATGATACTGTAACATCACACTCCCACCGCTCTGTGTCTTCTGACAATATAATCAAGAAAAGGGCAACAATGGAGAACATCCAGCACTTGGCAGGTGGCTGGGTTTTTGTTTTTTTTTTAAATCAGAAGCTTTGGTTGGGAAATAGTTTGAAAATAGCGCACCTTGTTATATTCATCATGTCATAAGGAAAAGGGCAATTATTTGTTGACCAGTCAACAGATTGAGTGTTTCTAGCTTCAGCTCAAGTTCATGTTCACTGGTTTTAGTATCATAACTGAAAGATGGCAAAAGGTGGGAGAATATGGATAGAATAGGATAGTATCATTTCAAACCTTAGACAGTGAAAAACAAAAAAAGTCTTCTCTATTGGTCTGAGTCGTTCTTTACTGTTAGGTCGAGATGTGGCCAAAGCTCATACAGTCTGTCATTTTAATTTCAGAAAACGCATTGATCTTTCATGCATTTATCTGTTTTCCCAACTATTTCAGTAACTAATACAACTGAAGTGTAAGAAAAGAATGACTCTTTTGAACCCCACTTCAGAAACAATGTCTGATTGTCATTAGTCAGTGCTTAGTAAATTATTTATGACTTTTGTCCATTTTAAGTTACTTCAGTGACCACTGTGGGTTATTCTTTTTTTTTGTCTACATTTTGTCTACATGTGTAGACTTGAGTGTAAAATTATTACTGACTGCTTCTTCTTCCCTTTCATCATGACATTGAAACAATTAATTCAAGACTGGCATATATTTCCCCAGAATCTGTAAAGACTTCAGAGTTAGTAGATTTTAACATTTTACAAAAAATAATTGTTTGCAATCAGATTTTTAAATTCTGTTTAAAATCTCTACAGTCAGTGTAATTCAAGCACTTCTAGTTTGTGGTTTTTTGTCTTCTCTCATCTCTCTCTGTCCAACTTTCAGCACATTTTCTATGTAGGCCATTAGAGTGCTATAATCAATAGTGCTACCATATATGTAACTGTACAGGCATAAGGAGGCTTTTGTTAATAATCTAGGTTATCAACTCTGCGTTATACATGTTATCTAACAACCTTGGCCCATTTATCAGTTTGCTCGGAGACTCGGGCTGTCACGACATCGCTGAAAGTGAATGAAAACAGTTTCACATGGCAGTAATAAGCAGTTAGTACCTCATGCAGTAGTAACATATTGTTATATGTTCGTGACAAATAATTGTCTCATTGCAACAGGAAGACAGGCAAAATGCAGCTTAACTCTTCTTTATGCATGTTTCTGCACTACTAAAGAAAACAACTGATGGCAGGAAGTGTGAAAGTTTTTGTGGTCTAATTGCTTCATTGTGAAAAATTGTGTTAAATTGAGACTTTTGTGCTTGAGCGTTAACAAACTGACTTATGTCAACAAAACCCAATGAAACAGTCTAATACTGGTTATTAGCGTCTGGATGCTTGATAAAAATCTGACTTTGAACATGATGATTAAAAATTAACGTTTGCATCAATCATTAACTCAAATGACAATGATTAAAGTTTGAAATGAAGATAGGCAGTCTCTGTAAAAGCAATAATTCAGCTCAGTCAACTACTAAGTAAGAGTTAAACTGGAGAGTTTTCTGTCTGAACAGATTGATTCTTAGTACGTTATGTATGTCACACCTGACATCCCTGTGTCTATTCTTAACATCAAGTTTACCATCCTTTTACATCTTTTACTGTGATTGTTTTTTTTTTTTAATGTAACTCATACATGTACATGATGAGATGGATCACTGACGCTTTGTCTCTGTGACCCATCCAGACCGACCCGGCCTGCTGAACGTGAGACCCATCGAGCAGCTTCAGGAGACGGTGCTTCATTCGCTGGAGCTGCAGCTGAAGCTAAACCATCCAGACTCTCTGCAGCTGTTTGCCAAGGTGCTGCAGAAGATGACGGACCTGCGTCAGATAGTCACAGATCACGTCCACCTCATGCAGCTTCTGAAGAAGACTGATGCGGACATGTGCTTACACCCGTTGCTGCAGGAGATCATGAAGGACTTGTATTAGAATTCAGCATGAGTACAGTACAGAAACATGTGAAGAAAGTTTATTTTTTAAAAAATATCATGACATCAACAACTGAAAAGACAACTGTGTGTTTAAAAAAAAAAGTATCCAAACAGGCTTAACCATCTGATTTTGAGAAGGAGATGGAGAACAACAGGAAAACTGAAATCAACAAATACAGAATGTGTTATGTCTTGTCTAGAAACTTTGCATGTCATTAACTTGTGGTGCACAATCATTCAACCACTAATGAACTTAAACATTTTTTGAATGCAAAACAGCCATCCATTGGACCGATGAACATTGTCGAAGACAAACTGAAAGAGAGGGAACTTCAGTATCGCCAAGCTCACTGTAAAATCATAAATGTTTCAATGCAACCGCCTTTACTTGCCTTTAAGAGAAATTCATTTTATACTATGTCTCATACAATATCACATGTGTTGTTCATCTGCATTTTATCAGCATGTAGTGTTACAACCATCAGGAGCAGCCGCAGCGTGTACGTGCATCAATACCTCTGCAAACGCACACAAATGCAAGAATGGTCACACGCTAAACCTATGCACAATTGTTTTCTGTGAAGGTGCTATCTCATTTTAATCAGCTGAATCCAGAAAACAGAAATCAGATTAGTGCCTCGAACATATTTTAGTACCGCACACCTAGAAGAAACTGTGACAGAATATGGAGCCGACAAAAGGCACATTACAACGATAATGTTAGCGCTCTGCTGACTAAAGAAACCGTATTTGCCATATTGTGCCTGTGTTGTTTTCAAAGCTTTATGAACATATAAACTGTACGATATATGGTTACTTGTTTTGTTTTCATTTGTATGAAATTACCACATAGAACTTGCTTATGAGCCTTAGTTTATCTCAAATTTTTCTAATCGGTTGAGTTTTAATTTTGACTGTGAAATTATTTTTTATCTGTTGGGGGCTGTACAGACAACAGTACTGGATCAATACCACTGCGGGGGGAAAAAGATGAAGAAATTAGCTGTAAATAAAATATTTTCTAACTTTTTACTTGATGTCTGCTTTTTCATTAAATGCTCTCAAGGTGTTAAAAACCAATTTGAAGTTATGTCTCCCCTGAAGGCGTTTCAGTCACTCAGACTTCTGGAAATCTAGTTTTACAGTCATGACATCAGCTGTCCTCTGTGTCTCTTAGCAAACACTCTCACACACACCCTGCTAGAGGCGATTGCAACATCTGAACTCTGCTGAACTTTGCCGGAAGACCGGAGTCTGGATACAAATTTGATCAGCAGGCAGGGAAATGAATTTTTTTTTGTTTTTTTGTCAATTTTCTGTGTTTAATAGATGTACTTCCCTTTTTTAGCTCTTTGGAGAGGGGATGAACTCGGGTAACTTTTATTTCAGACACTTAAAATTTTGAAGGTTCAACTTTCAGGCTAAGGTACAGATGAGATTGCATGCAAACACAACGTCACATTCAGGACCCACAAGTCGCCTCCACGCAGGTTCATCTGCCCAGAACTTTTTTACTGGTCATGTTCACTTTATGTGCCTTTTTCCTAAATTTACAGCAGATGCTTCCTTTTATATCAAGAAGATCAGCCAGTTTGATCAATTTTTACAAATGTCATCCGCAGTATAAGTTATATATTACACAGAATCGTAACCACATTGCAGACAGTTTATTGAGATATTACTTAGACGTAATTATGTATTTCATCTCTAGTTTGGTTGGCGCAACCATCCACAATACATAGTGATAAAATGCTAAAGTTTATGATTAATCCGATACTTTTCTTATGTAGTTAAGGAAGCTCTATCTTCATTTTGTGGCTTCATGTGGTTAAAAACAGAAATAGAAATCCCATTTCTACATCCTGCCTTTTACATCATGCAGACCGCACGGACATGAAGAGACCTGACGTTTTTCTTATGGTTGGTGGCTGCTGACTATAAAACTGGTGAAACCTGATTTTGGACTCCATTTTTCTGTCAGAGACCTCAAGGCCACTCCTCGGCCCCCACCTCTGCCACCAGCAGGAAAAGATCCATAATGAAGATATACAGCCCAAAGTAGATATATTCAATTTTTCTTTGTGTATTGTTGCTGACCTGGTTAAAACAGCGCAGATCATGTTTATACGTTTTTATTTCCAAAGGACTCGGAGCAGTTTGTCCATCCGGCCACTGCGGAGGGAAGTTGGCAATTACTTTAAAGTTGTGTTAGTATTTAAATGATTTATGCAAAGCAACTTTTCACTTTTATTTTAACTCTGATTTTCATTTTAATCAACCGTAAGTCCCAGTTGGTCCATAATTAGGTTCATGTCAAAAAAAAAGAAAAGAAAATTAATTAACTGAAAGAAATGAAAGATTCTGGGAATGATAACGTAATTTCTGTCAAACTATGTATAATTATTTTGCCCACTGGTAAAGCAAAAAAAAAAAAAATCTGCTCTGAACTGTTACTTGAAACAACATTGCTGAACATGTTAGTGAAATGAAACGTCACAATAATTTTCCATTGCTTCACAATAATGTGGCGTAATAGGTGTGAACACTGGAAGAATGAAGCCAAGAACAACTGGTCTAACCATACCAAGCATGACTAGTTCATTCAGTTCTACTATTTTCTAGCTATTTTTCTGCTGTTTGATATTTGTTATTCATAAAATGTAAAAGGTGTTTTTTTTTTTTTTTTAGTTTCAAAGACATCAGTTTTAAATGAGAAGATCCTGATGAGCAGCCATCACATACTGCAGCAGTCACTAAATCAGTGGCTCTGCTCCTCTGTAATTCAGTCACTTTTGGATTTTGTAGACTTGATTTTGTGGTCTTTACATGAGCTTGAGCCACACGAAGTGTACATTAAGCCTCCGGGTATTTCAACTCACTTGGGTCCAATTCTGTTTTCTGTTGTAAGTCAGGAGAGAGTTTAGATGAGGGAAGTTATGACTCCATTCATCAGCCACTTTGATCTGCGAATGAGCACATTTGTGTTATGTTTAAACGTGAATTGTGTAAATTATCCAAATGCTTCAGTCCCTACTGTCCCTTTTTCTCCTGTTATAAATTATGAGAACACATAGATCCATTCAGGATCAGTTTGAGTGAGCCGTAAGATGGGAAAGCCCAGCACAAGTGCTGAGAGAAGAGCCTGCAGGACGTGAGAAACCAGCGGAGTCAAGGAGAAGTTTGGCCGCTAAAAATAAGTCTTTGAATCGGCAGATGATTGTGGGGGTTTTCTGGCTCAGGGTCGGGTGGCCGTCCTGGATGCTTGATGTCGATGGTGATTAAACATGTTTTTTTTTATGTCAAGTCAGCATATCCTCACTTTGTTGGAGCTGGTCTCCACTGACCGAACGCTGCCAAGATTCCTGAGCTAATCTGCCAAATAATTTTCAGAGAGTATATTTCTGCTGTTGTCTGTCCACACAGTTCCAAGTCCAAAGATAGCTTCTGTGATTTATACAAGGAAGCTTTGTTTTTGTTCGAGCTCCTTAAAAAACAGCAGCCTCATTTTTTTCTTTCCTTTTGTTTTAGTATTAAAGAGGAATTTTACTCCCACCAGTGTGTGATACCTGATATGTGTGTGTCCTTGTACAAGCCTCATTTCTGAAGCGATACATATGCCTTTGTGTGTATCAATATAACTTTCAACACCATGTTTTGTCCCATCTCCTATTTGCATAGAAAACACTTCAGGAATCTATGCTAACATGCTAAAATCATCTAGTATACCTCTGAAATGTACTTTGTGTCAATATTCATACATAATTTGTTTCTCAGATCTGATTTGATAACAGGATGGAATGTTGATATGAATTACTTATGAAAATTGTTTTTTTTTAAATACATTATGCATATGTCTGTTTTTTTTGGGGGGCGGGGGGTGTTGTTTTATTGATTAATCAGTCTTGTGCATTCAGTTTGCCAAGTTTTATCAAGATAATACATACATATGGGAGAATTTATATTGTATTGTTTTAGCAGTAAAACTAATCTCAATGGATCTGAAACTGTAGATATTATAATGTATAATCCAAACAAGCCGTGAGTATAAGTTCCTCGACCCCCACCTCACCCTCACCTCCCAACCCACCACCACCATCACCAACACCCCTCCACTGACCAGGGAATTGACATTATTGGGTATACTGTTGTCCCAAGGAGAAAGTACACAACTGAATACGTGCATCCTTAAAGATCATTTGAAAAACTTTGGGAAATATGAAAGTTTGGAAGTGAGTGAGAAAAGGGTAGTTAAAATTACCCCAAAATTGCCATGAATGCACTGGATTGTCATACTTGTAACTTGGCAACAACTGATTTGACAACATCAAACACGGTTGGTCGGCAACATACTCTAGGGAAAGTTTCTGATACACAACATGGACAGAAACTCACAGCACAACAGTTCAACAGCCAGGAGGCGTAGACGCTCCTTCACAGTAACATGCATAGTGCAAAACTTGGTACTCCCACTTTTGAACCTATGCTTTTCTTTTTTTCTTCTTTTTTGTGTGTGTGTGTGTGTAAAATCATAATATCATCTGAGTGTGATTGTCATTTTAACAAAAATGAAGCCAAAAAGAAAAAAGGTTAATTGGGAAATACTTAATACTCCACAACTACTTTCATGAGATCTAACTTCCCACTCCCATTTAATCATTGGGAGTGTCAAAAACATTGATATCCATTGACTTTCAGTGGGGTGATGTCCACTGTTGCCTCGCTAAATTGTGTGGAGGCAGCATTTCTTCCATCAAAAGTTGGTTCAGTTTTTCACACCTGGATGTGGCCATCAGCCAATGAAAATTGCAGCTACACAGCTTGTTTTAGCTGGTAAAATTGTATACGGAGGCTTGACTGTTTCAAAGTACACAACTAACTTGAGTAATGAACGGCAAGAAATTTGATTGGTTGTTTATCAATATGACAAATGTACCTCAGAAACACCTATGACTGAGCATTTTTTTCTGACTCCTGTGTGGGTGGGGTGTCACAATTTACTGGTATGGGGCATTCAGTTGTTTCTTAACACAATGTCAAGAGAAGAAAAAAAATCATCTCAGAGAAGCAACTGTCACTGCACATCAACTACGAACAGGTTATTTCCAAACAATTTGGAGTTCAGTGTCCTAAGATTATTCTCAAGTGGAAACTATTCAAGACAGTTGCCAATCTTCCCAGGAGTGGCCGCTCCCGGAAATTTACCCCAAGCGCAAACCATGCGTTGCTCAGGGAAAAAAAAAATTAATTAAAACCCAAGATCAACATCTTATCTAAAAGAAGCAATCAGCTCTGTAAATTCATCCCTCGAGACATCATTGCGCATGTTAAATGTTCAGGGAAGTCAGAATCAGTTTGGCTGGAAGGGAAGAAAGCTTCATCTTTCTTAAATTAATAAAGTCATGGAGGGAAAGAAAAAGTATGTTCTTGTGTTGTCTAAGGTTGCACTTTTCTGATGTTAAGATCCATTACAATCATATCCTTTTCATTTTTTTGTTACACACAAAAGAAGGGCTCAACGAAGGGGTAATTCTTAGTAACTTTTGCATCCAGCCTCCGTTCCACTTGCACTGTGTCCAACCCGATTTCACCCAACATCACAGATATCTCTTAAATCATATTTATGAGCTTAGTAAACTTCAGTAAGAGGTAGAATGATGCAAATTCAAAACAGCCAGCAACAGCAAAATGTTCTGCACATCAGAACAGTACAGGATCTCTCCTCAGGATTTCCTCCATGCAGCAAGTTGTCTGTTGAAATCCTCTTCAAATTCTTATTTCTCTTTTGAAACTGTTTTTGCTTTCGCACACCATTGTTTGCCAGTTTCTGTCAAACTGTCTTCTGTAAGAAGGTTGTCACGCGATTTTACGCAAGTTTGCAATTACTGTGACTCAGCATTCCACGCAGGCTCATTTTCTGAACTTCAAAACATTCATTAATCATCATAACAAAGTAATTCATCATCCTAATGCATATATTTATTAATGAATGAAGTGTGGATATACTAGATTGTTATATTGCTATAGATTTGTAAGTGTAATATACTATTGTATTAATTCATCTGGGTTACCAAACACAGAGCAAATTTAAAGTGCAATTTGCACTAGAGATATGTGAAATATGATGTTTTTTGTTTGTTTGTTTTTGTTTTTGTTTTTTGTTTCTGCCAAGAGATTCACTCCTCCACATTACTGATACTTATTGACGTGTCATTCCCACTTTGTCGATCTGTGTCTGATATGTGTTCAGACAAACAAAATCTTTCAGAATTTTACTTTTGGTGTAAATTCAAACAATAAGAGCGTATTATTTGGTAACCTTACAGCTGATGGTGTATTTTATTTTCTCTACACAGAGGCACAGATGTGAGAGTGGTATTAATTCTCTCTGCAAACTGCCAGTGCTCATTTAAATTTGGACATGTATACAAAGAAAAACAACTAGACTGGGCTTATAGACAAGTTTTTACAAGAGTCATCACAATGTGACATCAAAGACTCAGTTTCCCCTCAAGCTCACTTCGTGGTAATTACCTTTTTGCACTCAGTTTGATGTATCCATGTCTGAATTTCATCCTTTTATAATATATGTACTTATTTTAAGATCAATATGTATATTGTCATAGGTCTTGTGCACTTACTAATGTTAAGCAAATTTGGGGAGTTTTCTCAAAATAATCACACAAAAAAAACCCTCAAATTTGAAATCTGTTGTTATTTAAATATTTTTAACAGACACAAGTACAAGGCAAATCATTTTCATTATTTTCAGTAAAACAACTCCTTTATATTTGAAAAATATAGAGAAGTCTTGAATTGGATCCTAATAATTTAACACACTTTAAAACAGCTGTGAGAGAGACATGTTTACCTCTGTGCCATATCATCCTTCCTTGTAATTACACTTTTTAAGCCTTTGAAAACTGAGAATAAAAGTTTTTATTGGTTAGCAGGAAAAACATCTGTCTCTTTTTCATTTTAGCTGCTCGGTAGTCTGTGTGTTGTCTGATTCACTCGTCATAATTTGCCATAGATTTTCAGTTTTTGGCATATCTGGACTGCAGTCAGGTCAGCCAAGCAGACACACTCTTGTAAATAAAGCACTGCCGTTGCAAGTTGTGGAGAATGATGTCTGGTATTATCTAAGGACACCCTAGGAAAGAGGTGCTGTTAATAGTGGTATAAGTTTATTCAAAATTCAAATGCACTCCTATATGTCATACATATGCAAGTCATCAATGCCATGTCTTCTAATGAACATTTACATCATCATGGACCTTGCTTTTTCTTTTTTTCTTTTTTGTTAATAATGGTCTTCCTCATCTTTGGCACATAGAGCCTGACATCTGTTTCCCAAAAGTAAGATGAAACATTGATCTGTCATACCAAAGGGCATGTGATTTTGTGTCTAGAGAACTCTGGATCATCTCTGCAAAGAGGTGACATACGCTTTCCCCTCATTTGATATATTGTGGTTTCATTTCTGCATGCAGCAGCAGACTGTGTTCAATGGCAGTGGGTTTTCCAAGGTACTCAAAGGTATGACAATGTGGCCTCACTGATCATGGTGCCATGACGATTTTGCGTGCAGCGCTGCCTGAAAGTTTAAAGGTCAAGTACATCCAACATTGATTTCTGGCCTTGGGCTTTATCCACTGACATTTAATCAGAACCTTTTCACAATGAAACACGCTGTAGATGTTGAAAGGATTCTTCTTTAGAAGAAATGTTTTGATCAGTGATTCTCTGATAGAACTGGAGAGCCTTGATCCAAGTCTCAACTTCTGGCGCTGATCTTATACCCGATCCCGATGTCTGCGCACGTCACCAATGAATCTGCTGATTTCAGATTCTTCTAGAAGGCTGTTGGTTGCTGCGGCTGCGTGTGTGGCTTCTGCCCAGCTGTAGGGGGAGATGTGAGGCAGTGGTGAGACAGTTTGGCACAGCTGTAACTTGTTAGTAATCAGCCTCTCTGTATTTATCTGCAGTAGTGAGCTGAGCCCCTGGATCGCTCCACGCCTTGAGCAAAAAAAGGACAGCGCTGCCAAAATTTAGCGAACTCTTGAGGAAACTAGAATAAATGATAATTATTTATGATTACAAGTTATCCTGTGTGTGAGTCAGCTGTGCAGGGCTGGAAAAGAAACCTCAAGCCTTGCGGCGTGTGTGTATTCTGTACACTTTATTATTATTATTTTTTGATATAGTCCAACCTGGTTGTTTCTCTTTCAGCATGGTACTTATATAAGATTATAGATTTGTTTGCATTTTTCTAACTACAGTGAAGCTGCACTAAAGATATATTTTGTCCGTTAAGTAAAAATGAAGAAAAAATAATTTGCAAGCTAAAAAGTTAGATTTAACTTTTTGTATGTCCCTAGAAAATTTCTCACTGGTTTATCTCTGAGAGTCTGCCACTGAAAATGCAATCAAAAATAAATAAATAAGAGCTGACAATGATTATACAACAAAGATCTCATCTGGATGCAAAAAGACACACTTCATTTTTCATTTTTGAAGTTGCGTCTGGTCATTAGCTAATATGTGAATCCTTTTTTTTTTGTCATTGTGAAAAATCGTGCATAGCTTGATGAGGGAAATAAATTAAATGAATACAGTTTGAGGTGCAAATAAACTTTAACCTCTTATAGAGAATTGTTCCGGATTTGCGACAAACTGCTTGTGATCTAAATCCAGTCAAAGTGGGTATCTCCTCTACAGCGAAAATACAAATGATTCATTATTTTACATATATAATTGTAAATATATTTAGACGGTTAGAAAGAAACTGTGCAGCTATGACATTAGTTTTGCATTCAGTTTTGTGTTTGTCAGTGATTGCAATGTTCCCATCATTTCCTGTCTGCTTTGTAAGGGATTTTGGAAGTAGTCATACATGTGATTCATGTATGATTAAGCTAAAAGGCTTTTTTCATCTTCATTCTTTGTACATTTTTATTATTTACAGGAAATTTCTGAACCACAACTGAAATCCCTGGTTCACTCATGTTCTGTTCAGCATAGAAGACTGTTCAGATTTTTTCTACATATCTACCTCACAGTGGAAGTTCAAATGTTAAGAAACTGTGGCATCAGAAATATTTACTACTGCTTTTGTTAAATAGTTGTAATACTGAAAACCTTTTTAAAAACTTAATTTTTGGCAATCTCACTCCAAAAGCACTAAATTGCAAAGACAATACATCTAAGTACTCCTACAATTTAAAACTATTCAACAACTTCCCACTAAGCTGATCAGCTGGAGAAGCTGCTACATTGTCTAAATGTTGACCCCAGTCCTCCAGTTTACCAGATGTTAGTGCCCAGAGGAGGGGAAACAAAGAAGGGCA
>JAOWBL010000020.1:4426291-4456389 GCA_028564865.1 Zenarchopterus dispar | reverse complement strand
ACACACACACACACACAAGCAAGTATGTTTTGTCTGATTTAAGTCCATGTGTGTTTCTGTCATTTCAGTGGGAATCTTTGGGACATCTGTTTGTAGCGGAGTCTTTTTTTCATAGAGGCTAACACTATTTATGTTCTGTTTTTCAGGTATGTGTCCACCCAGTATATTCATGACTGCATTGAGAAGGAGGAACAGCTGAATGTAGAGGACTACAGATTAGATCCTGAAGAGGTCCAGAAACATTCAACATCACCACTCAACAGGAGCAGAGAAGGCTCTTCTCGGTTCTCAGGAGGTACGATGAAAACAACACCTAACTTTGAGTCACCTAACTTTGGACTTTTAAATCCCCAGAGTGGCTCATGTATGCATTGCACCCAGTTTCTGCATGTTACATACTGCGTTATTTTCTATGTCTTATGAGTGACGGGAAACAACAATCTCTGAAACATTTCAATCATTACTCAGTATGATTGAAATGTTTTGATAAAGACTTGGAAGTGTACAACCTTTGCAGGGTTGTTTTTGTCTACCATCATGCCATAGAGTTAAGCATCAGCCCAAACTATCTTGATTAGTTTAAAGATCACAATTTTTTATCGGCATTTTGCTCATGTATTCACATTTGGTCTTTCTTTAATTTTAATTAGGCAGGGTTTCCTACACCTCTGAAGAGGATGCTGCAATTTTGAATTATGTCAGCATGCTCAGGGCAGAGACTGGAGGCAACCAGCTTTGGCAGGAAATGGAGAAACAGCGTGTGACCAATCACAGCTGGCAGTCAATGAAATCCAGATACAAAAACCAACTTGCTGAGAAACAGCCAGGGGCCTGGGAAGCAAAAACAACAGAAAAAGACAACATGGCAGCAGAGGAGACTGGGGTAACTATTATCATCATTGTAATTATTACTTTTTACCAGAAGACTCATTTAGGTTAAAGATCTCTTTTACATAAGCATGTTGACTAAGAAAGCAGCAACAGCAGGAGTCCAACTCCCACCTGGAATGAACCTGATTTACTACCAGTAATGTAGACCAAACTTTTGTTCCGATTGTAGAAGGACTGAATATCCCGTACCAACAGACCTCATACTCTCAGAGCATCTTTCAGGTGACTCCCCATGACTCCCAATAGAATAGAAGTCCAACAACAGAACACCATTCAGGTTCAAATCAGGGATGCCGGTGCTCCCAATCACACCCTTCCAGGTAACATTGCCATTAAACACATGAGCATTGAAAACCCTGGTAGAACAGTGGAGTCCAGTGAGAGGGGCTATAAATAAGCCCACTCCAGCCCAGCACCTCTCACCATGGGCAACTCCAGAGTGAAACAACGTTCAGCTGCTCTCGAAGAAGATTGCTTTCTGAGCCCATGCTGTGCTTTGAGGTTAGCCTGACTTTATCTAGCTGATATCTCTCAGGCTCTTTCCCCATCAAAGCCGTGACACCCCACGTCCCAAGACATTTTTTTGAAACTAAGGATCAGCTCAACAAGATTGTTTGCCCAAAATAAAACATACACTAAGAAGGAATAAAAATATAACATAAACATCACGTTATTAGCATCAGTTGTGATGAAAACCTGAAGCCTAAAAACTGCGCCTCAAACCAAATTACAAATTTTGAATTTGTTTATAGCCCGATCATCTTTTTAAATAAAATCAGGTGTGTAAGTCTAAAAAGAAATGCAGAAATTAGCTGGTTTGAAGCAAAAGTAAGGAATTGGGACATATATTTGTTGGTATTGTATGTTTCTTTCAAAATGTTCACAAGTGGAACTGAATTCAGCTGTGGGGTCAGTGTAAGTCTACGTCAGCGCCACATCTCATTGACTTACAATATGTCAGTCCGCTACTAAAGCCGTTTACCAAGTGGGGCTAAATTTAGAATCAATTTAACAAACGTCTGTTTCTTCAGCTCTCTCTGAAGTATGGAAGGTGTCGAACCAGGCAAAGTTTGGTTTGGTTTTAATCACTGATGAAACATGGATATTTTTGGCAGTTGAGTAATTGTTTTCAAATATTAATTGGGTAAACTTCTGTATAATGCAGTTGCCTAGTTGCCCTAAGGAGGACATTGTTGTTTTCTGCTTGGAAATATTCCCAGAGTTCACTGGACATCTTTGTGAGGTTGCATCATCAGGTTGTTTTCTTTTAAATGATAACACAAAAAAATAGTGTTGTTGTTATCATTTTGTCAATAGAGACAAATTTCTCTCTCTTTTTTTAAAAGTTGATTATTAAATGTATGAAATAGGTCACTCAACGTCTGTTTTAGAAGTGTAATTTGCTGCCACATTATCAGGATTATGTAAGAATCCTTGTCACACAAACCTTGTTACATTTTAAGTATCATTATATGAGGTGCTTGGTTGTGTTTACTGCTTTGCCAGGCCTTACACAGCTTCAGACAAAAACAAATAACATCTCACAGTTGTTGTATTTGGGACTGCCACCACTAGGTGGCGCCAATAGAAACAAAATATTTTCAGCTGCTGAAAATAGATGAATATACAGCAAAACATTGTGCTTTGTACTTGGTGTAGATGTACATATTCAAGTCTGGAGCATCTCCACGTTGCTTACAGTTTCTTATATTTCTGCTTGTAGATGGAAGGAAAACAGTTAATTGATGTCCAGAAAGCAGATGTTGCTCCTCATAGATATTCAGCAGAATCAGACTCAACACAGGTATGGCAGTATCCATACGTCAGAGTTTGTATTACAGTTTATGATGTGAAAATGTGTAATGGAAATTTTTGGTATAATCTGAATGAACCGTTAATATATATTATTACTGTGTGCTTGATGAAAAATTACTGAATGCCTGACAATGAGAAGTATAGCATGTCTCTTTCTTATACTGTTTCTAGCCTTAGGCACACTGTGCCTTTGTTGTCTGAGGTGAGGAGCTGCTAGAGTGTAAAAGTGCTGATGAAGGAGCAGCTTGTTTTTCTTAATGGCAGTAACTTTTGCAAAACTCCTGGCAGACTCCTTTCATTAAGGAGAAACGCACCCATTTCCAGAGACTGATCTAAACCAGTTTCTCTCTTGATTGTTTTTAGTAACAAAGAATAAGACCGTTCTTTCCCAGGGTGGTTTCTGTTTCACCACAGATGGTATGTTTGTCTGGAATTTCACAGCTAAACAAAACTCAACAGAACTGGTTTGCTGTTCTTACAGATTGACGACCAGTTCGCACCAACCGAAGGCCCAGTTGAAAATGTAATCTGTCAGAGATCCATCTCTTTTAAGGAAGGGGTTCAACATATCAATCAGGAGGCAGATGAACAGCAAGATGAAGCAACACATTTAAAAACTGTTAAATCTGAAACACCTCATACGGAGCTACGGTCACATGTCCAGTTCGGTTCAGGTGAGACCAGCGAACCAGAAAGACCTCAAACAACTGTCTCTGCAGAAACACAAGTTTTACCAGAGGGCTCGCCTCCAGCTCAGCCTGAGTCCTCCCCCAAAACTACGACTTCTTCTGAAAAATTAATAGAGGATCAGGATGACTCCTCCATGCTGGGAGAGCCACAGCGCCGTTTAACGCGAAGGCAGACTGATCCTGAGGCAGCTGAGCCTTACGGGAAAAGACTCAGATCCTACTCAAGCAGCGCCATACAACCCACATCGTCTTCTCGGTCGTCAAAGAAAGCCAAATCAGCAGTGACATTTGCTCTTGTGATAGACACACCAGCAGACCAGCCACCTTCCAAGAAACCCAGAGGAAAAAGCTTGGAAGAGAACCAACTGGAGACGAGTGGACACAATGGCAACTCTAACATGGAAGAAGCAGGTTGGTCACACTTGTGTTTTTTTTTTTTTCTTTTCTGTAAGCCTTTAGATGAATACTCTGTCAGACTTGACGATAGTGTTCTCATCTGTTTTTCAAGATGAACGTCATTCGGTGCCCAAGATGGCAGCAAAGGGAAACGAGAAGAGACAGTTGGGAATTCTTGAACTGGCAGCCAAAGAGTTTGAAGATGAATCTGAGGTAGGATTTTTTTGATACAGTTCATCACAATCGGTGTCTTCTCACGACATAAATGTGCCACACTTCTTGTGGGTGTTTGCACCAATCTCTGGCATCAGCTTTATGAAATAATTGTCTACGCATTCACGGTAATTTCTTCTGCTCCATTATGTTTGTAGGTTTTTTAACATGCAGTGCTTGTTTTAAATTTCACATCTTCGTCATATTTGTTTTACTGTTAAAATAACTATTTAATGGTTCATTTTTTTTTGTTTGTTTGTTTGAATGCATCATTGTTTGGAACAGCATGTTCAGGTTTTCACTTTCACAAATACTACGGAAAAAAAAAAGAAAACACACACATTGACTGGATAATGAATTCTTTTGTTTTTTTCCCATATTTCATGTTGTAGTCTGATGAAAGTGAGTCTGAAGAGCTCTATGCAACCACATCAGCAAAGCTCCTCCCCTCAACTTCAGACACAGCTGCAGGTCCCGCTCAAGCAGAGTTCAACCCTCAAAATGGACCCGGCCCAAAGGAGAACGTGCAGGAGACTCGGGCCTCCAGGGACTACTGCGTACCTGACACTGGATCCCTTGATCCTGCAGCGGCTGAGCGAGCTGTCTCTGAGGAAGTCGGCACAACCTCAAAGGCTCACCTGTTCATATTTGACAGTGAATCCCAGGAAGCTGACCCCAAGTCTGTCGGCTGTGGTGATTTAGCAGCTCCATCTGACCCACAACCCAAACAGAAGAAAGACACTGCACCTTCTCTGACTCAGGTGCAGTTAGAGGAGGACCGGCAGCAGATCAAGGAGCTCATGAGCCAGACACAGCAGGTCTGTAGCTGCATGTTTGTCTTCACTGTGCAACTTTTCTAGCAGCATGTTGATCTTTATTTCAGTCCACATGTGTTCATTTATAAAAATAATAATGATTTTACTGTTCTTCTTTCAGAACTTAGTTAGTGTAACTAAGGCCTTGTTGAAGACCAGTGGAGATTTCTCTGCTGCCCTGAGCTTCCTATTGAATCCCTCCTCCGTTTCTGCACCATTCTGGAATCGCCATGACGACGGTCTTTTGCTCTCAGCTGATCTAGCGGTCCGCCAGCAGCTGCAGGAGAAATTCGGTGAGGAGAATGTGGCCAGGAGAATTGTCTTTCTTGAGGTGGAGGGATGAAAAAGACAGCAGATGTTGAAGGTTGGAGAATGTGAGAGGGATCAGGCCTTTTCGACTCCACTTCAACAAGCCGCTGTTGGCTCATTACAACACTTCAAAGGAAAATAAATATTTAAATGCTTGCGTCTTCATTCCTGCTCTTATTGAATGATTTGATCAAAATGAAGCTAATTGTGGATTCAAAAGTACTGGATGATTTGGGAAGGTATTGGGTGATTCTTCTTTTTGTTTTGGGGAAAGAATCTTTTATGGATTTTAATATGAAAATATTTCATTTTATGTATTTTAAATTATTGTATGTTGGCATTTTTTTCTTCAATAAATTGCTTAATAAATATCTTAATACAATTTTTTTACTTGTTAAAAAAATTTAGCCTTGTGAGAATTGACATGCCATGGTGTTGATTTTTAATTACATCTGATTATTTTTAAATGCAAAAGTAAAGTTAATCATCATAATTTAACCTCAAAGAATTATAACAAAGTTGATGGATACAAATGTAAAGATATTTAAACTTTCAAAATAAATTCTGGATTTTAAAATTCAAAAAGCTCAAAAAGAATAGTTGGAGGTAAAATATTGGCAACTGCACAGATGAACAAGTACCACTTAGCTCATGAAATGTGTTATATAATGTATTTGTAGCTATGTTGCAATAAATGGTTACCGAGGACAACTGGAGGGACTTGAAAAAGAATCTGTGCCATTATGCATCATTTCAAGAGTCAGCTGAGGAGAAAACGGCATAGTCGAAGAGGATGTCACACCAGGCTTTTCTGATACCAACATATAGTTGTGGGTGCAAACAAAATTCTTAATCTTTTATTTAGTTTGTCTTGGATCACTGATGTTGATAAATGTTTAAATCCTCTTCAAGTTAGTGCTTTAATGTTCCTCCCAGGCAGACGGCTTTCAGACCTCTCAATCATCTAAAGTCATTTGATCTTCATTTTTCCTACCATCGATCCATTTCCTTCCTTTATACATGATTTATTTTTTATTTATTTTTGAACTGTGAAGGATGCCGTCACCTGTAAAGAACCCACGCAAAAAGTCCAGCAGAGATTCAAACCAAAAGCCCGCATGATGTGAACCATTAACCGACATGCTGCACCATGACCTCTACCGCACCGTAAAAACAATTTCACACCGCAATAAAACAATCCACAAACATGTTTCACATTAACACACAACTTTGGATCAGAAGATGGTGTATATTTTAAATAAAGAGTCCAGATATTACTACGTTGGAAAAAGAAAGAATCCACTTTATTTCATTTCACCCCAATATGAATTGAGTACATTCATAAAGTTGAAACTAATTCTGCCCTACACCCACATGAATACATTTTATGAATAGCTTAAACCCAAAATAACAAAACTTTACAAACCTAACAAAGAGAAATGAATTTAAATAAAGAGATAAATCAGCCAGTTGAAATCAACAGGATGCCACCTGTGAGGCAGTTGAAATACCAAAACCAGTTTCTGATACGACTGAGCAGCTTTTAACTAAACGTTTGCCTCCCTGTAAAGTTTCTGAAATGAAGAATGACGAGGATGTTAACAGCAGACATGTAAAACAGTTTGTTAACCATATCATCCCAGTGTTTTACGGATTATAAAGAAAACAAAGGAAGCTTGTATAAAACAATTTTTAGTATGAAACATTCACATCCAACAGGACTTGGTTTACATACGCGTAGATTGCAGACTGTTTAGTGGTCAGAGAAAGAACCTGTTTTTTTTTAGTTTTTTTTTAATGTAAAGCAAAACATACCAAGGTTTCCAGTAGGTCACAGCACACCATGTATCCCTGGGTTTTTAACAGCTACATGTTTTTGCTCAGCTTTGACGTGTTAAAAGAGTTTTAGAGGATGCCTCCAGTCGAGCTACATTCAACAAACAGCTGCTGCAGGATTTTCAACTGCCATCAGTGAAACCTGCCTCATGACCTGGGAGAGTGGCGATAATACACTTTGAAAAGTTTCTGGGAAGGTATACATTCCTTTAAACGACTGAAAAAAAAAATCTGCTTATCAACACCTCTGTGGTATGCATGTGTGCGGAGACTGCACAAATCTTTCCAGAGTTAGTAGGTTTCAGAGCTGGATTTACATCTTTGTCACACTGCTGTGCACATCTGCTTTGGTCGGCTGGTTAGTGTGATGGTCGGAGTGGTGTGAACGACATTCCTAGATGTTGCAGCCATAAAGTCATTAAATAACGTGACGTCGCCGCCCCAGAGTTCAGTACCCATAAAAGTATGGCTCTTTGATACCTATCTGGCTGGTTTTATATCAACTCAAAGGTAAACGGTTAAACATGTACTCGTGCTGTTCCTCGCTCTTGTCTGATATTATGATTGGTTCTATTGTAACCAGTGATCAATAAATGACCAGAACAAGTCCAACCCTGCTGCTGGATTAATAGAAGCTGACACAGTTTTTGGTTAACACAAAGTGATTGAAAACTGGGAAGAAAAAAAAAATCATTTCTGCCTCAAGTGCAATGATGTAATAATTAGGATCCACAGTTTTGATTAAAAACGTAGCGCGCAGTCTGTATTGTAGCTTTTTAGTTCAAAATATAGTCATAAAAGATTTGTATCTTCTCATCCGTCCACCTGCATGCTTAAACAACAAAAGGCCTTTATTTTAACGTTCTGCCTTTGAAAAACTTCATGACAGAAGTAGCACTTAGTCTTTGATCCAGCAAACTGTACATACAGTTATAAAACAAAGGTGATAAAAAAGATCACTCACACTCCCTTCCCCGTGCCTCGATAGGTTCTTGCACTGACTGTCGCAAAATATAAACAAAGGCCTCTGGGGTGTACACGATCACATGCTTACAGCCTTCTATGTACAGTCTGACATCTTTAACCCAGTTTAGAAAAAAAAAAAAAAAATCAAAAAGAGATGGCCATCTTAAAAACACTGCCCCCCTGCAGGATAGCAGGTAATGGTCTACAATCATAAATATAACACTCCATACTGAGACTACACATCACAAATAAAGTTACATTGAAAGTAAAATGTACAAAAATTATTATATTATGATTAATGATTAAAGAGAAGCTTTTGAAGTATGTCCTTTGGTTTTGCTTTCATGGTTGAAGGGAGCTGTTTGGCTCTGAATTTAGTCATTTATTTGATTAAGGTTCTTTCAGTACAACTCCTAGATATGATTCATTTTGAACGATTTGAGCTGATGTGCACAAATAAACTGCAAAGAATGTGAGATTTCCTCACTGATATTACATCTGAATCTGGGCAAACACTTAGATTATTGCCATAAATGAATAGATTCGAGTGGGCCACTGTTCCACTTCATGTTCAGTTAAAAACAGAGAAAAACATCCCCAGACAAAAGATTATTATAAGACCATGAAATGAACATAAAAAACACCTGCTTTGCTTGAAAGGCTGATGACTTTAAGAGAAACTCGCGAGGGTGATGGCCAGTCCAAATAATACGGCCAGCTAAATTGCATAGAACATCAGTAGTGCACCGATACATGAAGACGCTGTGCTCCTTTCCTCGGTCAGCTTTGGCAAACCTGCAGGTTTCCCTCAGTTACTACCAGAACTCCAGCACTATTTATTTCCACTTCTTTCTTGTCTCCCTGGTAACAGACCCTTTAAACCCATCTGGACTGCAAATACCCCACCTGGACTTAAATCACAAAAACAATACAGGATTCTAATTGAGGAAGAAACGACTTGTCGCAATTTAATATAAATACATTAATATTTAAAAGATGGATGTTTTTTGTTTTGTTTTTTTTTATTAGAAGAGTACAATATGTACTGTATCTGATTCCTTTATAAAAAGGTCCTTAACAGGGGTAAAAAACACCTCTCAGCCATTTTAAAATATATTTATATATATATTTCTCCTCACAAAAATTATGCGAAGGCCTGAACAAGGATTCAGCGAGGCAGCAGTGAGGAAGAGAGCACAGCTTGGTTTCTGTATTCACCCTTTTCTGTTTTTGAAGCAAAGACACCCAACACCAACTTCCAAACAACAGAAATAATATAAAAGCACCAATTCTGGGCTTTGCACCAAACTTTACTCGGTCAAACAGGCCCAGATGTAGGTTGTTCCACCTACAGTGAGATGGGACTCTGTACACATTTAAACCCTTGTGATTGTGTGGGAGACGGGAAGAGGTTGGGGGGTGGGGTAGAGATGGGATAGAGCCCGGCTGTGCGGCCATCAACTAACGGGGACGTCAGTCTCTGTATCCTTGTCGGAGATCTCGTCCTGGATCTCATCCGTGTTCCCTGAGTCACTGCTGGCCACGGAGCTGAAAGAAGGAGAGTTCCTGCCACCTTTGATCATCCGCCGACAGGTCTCCATCTGCACGTCAAGGCCTCTCTTCATGCTGCACATCTCCATGTACTCGTGCAGGTGTCGGTTCATGTCGCTCTTTGCTGTTGCCAGTTCCATCTGAAGGAGGAAAAAAACAGCTGAGTTACTACAAACAGATAACGCTGAGCATGTGGACCACCAACTCAATCTGGACTGTATTTCATTGCTTTCATTTTTTGAGTGCAAGCAAATTTTCTTCTCACTAAAATCACACAAAAGACCAATCTACCTCTATCTGGCCAATGGTCTCTTGGTACTCCTGCTCTCTGGTCTTAAATAGTGACTCTGTTTCATCAATGAGGCTGCCAAGACTTCCATCCTGGGAATCCTTAGAGAGCACAGACAGAAGCCTCATTCATCATGCATGAGTAAATGTCTTGCGCAGCATCCACAGCAATGATCTAGTTAGAAAAAAAAAACATCAAAGCGTCTTCATGCAGGCAGGACTCACTGGATCCGCTGCTTCGTTGCTGCCTTCGCAGGGGCACACAGTTGTGCAGGTTGTCGCGGCGATGCTGGATGGAACGTTGTAGTTTGTGAAGTCCTCCCACAGCAGCAGAGTCTCCTCGTTTTCCTCCCACGTCAGGCTGTCACAGTCGTCGTCGATTTCGAATGTCTCGCGCCTGGCAACAAAGGAGTTATCTGAGCAATGTCTGTATGGGATGGCGACAGAGAATGGAAGGGACGAGAGAAGAAAATAGGGAGGAAAGCAAGGACAGATGTCACAGCCACCAGATTCAGCAAAGGTTACAAGCAAAGACAAAGATGCACTTATAAAAGTCGGAAAAAACAGGTGAAAGGAAGAGTATGGAAAAGAAGTGCAGTAAAGGATGCAGGCTCAGTGACTCTTTTTATATTGCAAGGATTATAGTAAGTAAATGGGGAGTTAAAAAGAAAATGAAAGTCTACATATTATTAAACTGAAATGTATTGAATAAGGATGCTGCCTGTTAGTTGCATTATTTCAAATAAACAGCTAAAGAAAATGAATAAAACACACAACAACACTGAGAAAGTACTGTATCGGTATGCGGAGTGCATTCAGCTTCATTCAGAGCACAGACAACCTCATTCTGGTGGATGTGCATTATTAGAGCGAGAGGTGTCACTTACAGCTGACTGAGCATGCGTTTCATCTCATCCGTGATGTTGAGTGACCCGGGAGCCTCCTCCTCCGAAGTGCTCGGGTCGGCGTCCATCTCCGAGTTCTCCTCATCAGACACAGCTTTACGCTCCTTTTTCCTGCAGCATGGCATGGCGCTCTGCGACAAATACACACACACAATCACAGAATTTAGGTTGGTGACTTTTGGATACAGTCGTTTTCTAAAGATATAGCCCTAGGATGGTTGAATAGAAAGCAATCTGTTCAAGCTTTTTGGGATTACCATGACCTGGATGAATAAAAATACACCTGCATTTTGAAAAATATATATTTAAAAGTGGAGAAGAACATTGTTTGCTTTTTCCTCAGTCAACCATCAATTAAATGACTTCATTAGTTGTCAATAAAAATGAGATTCAGTGTGACAATTTTTGCCATGTTAAACTAGACATTTAGTTACATTAGTAATTCCTAAACAGGTATATGGTTAAAATATGAATATGCAGTTCCATCAAGTCCAAATTATTCAACAAATATCATTAACAACTTAAAAAAAAAAAATCACAGGAGACATGTATTTGTGCATGTGTTTGTGTCTGCATCCTTCTGCGACTTCAGTAGCCTGCTAAACTGATCTGAAAATCAATATTTATATGCTTACAGATTGTGTGAAATGACATTTCATTGAAGTCAGAAATATAAAACTATGACATAAGAGTGCTTCGTTCACAGAGGACTTCTGTATCTGGGTTCCAGACAGCAATGTAGGTGCAATGTGAAAACCCTGTAGGCTGAAGAGAGGCCCGATAAGCGTTTGACGTTTCTCTGAGTTGGTATCTATGCTTATGTCCGTGCACATGTAAGACTCAGTGCTTTTAAGTGTCTTGAATCTCTGTTTGTGAGCATATCAGCAAGTATATAAGAGTGGCTGAAGTATCAGTTTCCCTACAGCGAGCATCTGGTAGCTCTGATTTCATTTTTTTCATTCTTTATTTTTACTGTCAGCATTTCTGGCAAAAAGAGCCAATTAGCACATGCAGCCGTCGTGGACGGACACTTGCCTTTTCTGGGAGCGACCTCGCGGGGCTGACGTTGAACATTTTTGACATGTCCTCTGAGTTGCGTTGCTGAGCAACGTCACACAGCTTGGCCGTGATGTCGATCCGCCTGCAGATGTCCATGTCCACCCTCCTGGCTTTCTCCTGGATCTTGGAGTCCAGGTCAGACATTTGCTGCAAAGGGACGGAGAGCTGTTAGGGGACACATGCGACCGTTCCCTGTTTTCCTACCAGACATTTGATTGTGAATTTTACCTCCACCACATGATACTGCCCGGAGCATCATTATGTTCAAATCTGACACTTGCTGACATTTGATACATACTGAGCACTACTCGGCTACTTAAAACTAGATCTGATTGGAAAAACTAGCATGCTGCTTCAAAAAAAAAAAAATATATATATATATATATTAATATAACCTATAAAATTTGAACTTCATCTTGAATCTGTCTCTTCGTGTATTCAAAGCTGTTGTTTTGCATTTTTTGGTAAATTTAGTATTAGCTCATTTAAGCTTTAAGCCTTTTGCTTACACTGTGTGTATGGTACCTGTCCATGTACAGCTTTAAATACATCCTTATTTTGCTCCATGTAACTATGCAAAAGCTTTAAGTTCTGATAAGACTTGCTGTAGGAGATAGCAAGCATGCAAATATGCGATTGACACAGTGGACATTGTTTTTTAGAGGTCCACTCCTTTTCCTGAGGTTCACCACATCCACAGTTGAAATACAGCACAAATGCAGACTACAAAATCTATAATAAGCCATTAAGTAATCTATGTCTCCTACGGATGTCTCTAAATCCTCTATGTTACTTACCAACCTCTGGAATCACACATCAGGGATGAAGTAAAGCACAGAAAATAACATGAAAAACTGACAATGAACAGATGCAAACGTGGGCAGGATTAAGCAGCAGCGGTTTCCAAAGGCAGAGCCTGTCTATATTTATCCCTGAACAATCACCAGCTGTGACTGGACCCACGGCTGTATATTCACGCTGTATATCACACCAGAGCGCACCTGCCAGGCAACAATGCGGGCTTGCACAGAACAGGAAGTGCTCTTGATCTACAGCTGCTATTCAAGCTATTTTCAATGAATGCCTGTCTTTGAAGGACTTATGGCATTACACGTTTTCATGGACCCAAATAAGAAAAAGAGGAAGGGTGTGTGATAGTGTTTGGACCACAGTAGCTGGAAGTCTTTATCTCGGTAATGCTTAGAAAAACAGTTCCAGATGCTATTTACATAAGTGTTTGGAGCGCTGTTGTTAACGAAGCACCTTCTGCATGAAAGGGAATCTTTGTCAGGCATGACTAAATGATGGCGGCATCGCCGTAGCGATGACAAATACTTACATCACTCATCAGGCTCTTGAAAACCACGAGTTCAGCCTTCAGCCTGTCCACCTTCTCGTTGAGCTCATCCTGAATTACTGATGACTCCCGGGCACTCTGAGCAAACGTCAGGGTGAAGAAATTAAAACGAGACACAAAATCAAGTTAAATAAATTAACCCTCACATGTTAGAATTTTATACATTCACAGAATGGTTCGGCTTTTTGACCCAGATTTTGACCCCGACCCAAGGTTTCCTAACGGGGACTGTTAGATCTATTACAAATGTCTGAGTAGCATATCTCACACTAATAATTATATGATTAATGCCAAAGAAATGTTTTAGAAAGTTGGAAGAATGTTTTTTTTTTTTCAGGCTCTGCGTCGCTTGTTTTTAAAGAAAAACCTCTATTGTTTTTCTTTCTACAGTATTAAATCCTGCTTTTCAAAAGACATAAAAACATAAAAGCTGCAATGATTTGAATATATTTTATTGCATTTTATGTCTGAGATGTAAAATTCACGTAAACAGATATGGGTCAAATTTGACCCAAAACAGTCTCAGAGTGCAAAAGTTTGTAGCATTTGAATAAAAGTGCAAGCGTATTAGGCTGAAAAGTCATAAAATTTCAAGCTAAAAGAATGCTGTTTAGGGTCGTTTTAATGCTGTTAAATGTCAAAGTGGGTCAAATATGTAAAGGTTAAGCAAAATAATATCTTCTTACAAAACTGTGTGAAATAAAATACTGCTTTTTAAAAGCTTTATAACAAATGTGCATGCATATGTATTTAGGTAAACATTGCAGATCAAGGTTACATCCAGATATGGCGAATCTAAGCAAATGAAGCTTTATCTGATAAAAATGATATAATAACATTAAACCCAGCTTACTGTAAAGATTATTCCCCAAAGGGCATGTAGCATCATTTAAATATCCAAATAATGTGCATGACTAGACAAAATGACACAAACTTCCGCGAACAGTCCATCACTTTCAAACTTACATTTATTGACTTTCTTTTTTAGAGCTGGATAAGGAAACTGAAACCTTCCTCCTGTTTTTACTGTAAATGCGGAGCCACAAGCTTAGCTTTGCACAAGGACCAGAACAACAAATACTTTAACACTTCAAGTATTAAAATGTAATACTTTGACTCACTTATACCTGAAGTGGGTTCAATCTTGTTAGTTTTGATCCACACATAGCACCAAAGCATAAAAAAAAGTCATGACATTGCTCTTTTGCAGGTGTTTATGTGCTGAGCTATTTTATTTTCCCAAGTACAGTACAAGAGTGATATGAGAGTAGTATAAATCTTCCTGTCAAAATCTCTAAACTGACAGGAGTTACCTTATTGCAGTAACTCCCCAAAACTACCCCAAGTATTCATTTTAGTCCCAACTTTAGACATCCCACTGGTAATTTCCCTGTTTCAGAGCATCATAGTCTGTAAGGACTTCTCTTGGGAGCTTGAAAAACACATAATTTTGACCCAGACAGATTTCTAACTAAACACAGACTCAGCAGTTCAGTGGTAAACAGTTAGACTGGCTAACACTAAGACTAAGGCTGCTTAATTATTCGCCACTTGACCAGCGTCGGGTTATGCTCCTGTATAAACTCAGCACACGGCATCACTCCTCTGCCTTTACTGTTGAATTTACAACTTTTGCACATATTTCCTCCTCTTCTATACAAAGCGACATCTGCCTGTGCTCAGGAAGGTTAAAACCCTCAAGGGCGGGGTGAGGAGGGTGGAGGTCCACATCTCTATCTGGCGTTTTGCTGACCCAGAATCCAAGACAAACATGCATGCTGTCACCGATCGATTTGTGCAAAAGCAGAAAAAAGGGGAAAGACGCCAACTAGATGAGGTACTAGTACCAGCTGGGATTTCATCTTTGTGTAGTGGTTGTGGTGTAGCCTCAAGGTGTGACACGTTAAATTGATTTTCCCTCTCCATCTATTTCCTTTTGCCTGCTCAGAGCAGAGATAATGGTACACTGCCGGCGATATTCGAGGTTCATATCTATATCTAGGCCAGCAGACTCCTCTTGATGAGTTTGTAATGTTATTTTTTCTGACTGGACACATGCTTCTGGCTTTTATTCTGCTGCTGCCACGTTCAGCCGTGTTTTGAGAACGCA
This sequence comes from Zenarchopterus dispar, assembly GCA_028564865.1. NCBI lineage: Eukaryota > Metazoa > Chordata > Actinopteri > Beloniformes > Zenarchopteridae > Zenarchopterus > Zenarchopterus dispar. The sequence goes on along the minus strand of JAOWBL010000020.1, from coordinate 4,441,189 downwards.
CGCAGCCAATCTTTCCCTTCTGTTCTATCAGGTCTTCCTTGTTTTCACTTGGGGAACAACCTCTGGCGATATTTTAGACATTTCAGATATCTATGCACGTATAGATACGTTGTTTATGTTTCCCAACCTGCTGCAGGGATCCCACCACAGACTCCAGCTGCTCCCGCTTGGACAGCTCCTCCTCCCATCTGCAACACAGGACACAGAGGTAGTTCAGTTACTGTCGGGTCCAGTTCCTCCCAGGGGCCCACCACACGGGGTAATGGTACTTCTGTCTGATACTGCTCCCATCTTGGATTACAAAGCGTCCACGCCAGTGTGGGACCACACCCACTCCCCTATATTTTATCTCTCTTTTGTTTCCTCCTCCTTTGTCATCTTTAAAACCCCATTGTTGGAAGAAAAAAAAAGCTATAAGTAAGAGTGGAGCCGCAGCCTTTTACTAACACAACAAAGATTGCTCATAAATAGTCTTTGAACCTCTGAGCAGGGTGGAGTTTGTCTACCGGAGCCTGCATTCCTTCATCCTGGCATGCTTCAATGCTTCTGACGTTTCGGGCTTACAGGAGCCATTTCTTACTTTACAACAATTAAAAACAAAGGAAAATATTTGACAGAGAAAAATCAAGTGACCGAATCTGTGCTCAAAACCTTGGCTATCTCATTTACCTTTGTTTTGCTGTGTATGAAAATACTGACTTGCTGTAACAAAATTTTATTCATTTATAAAATATAATAACTTCTGAAACACTTTAAATGCTATTTTTAGTCGTCGGCCTTCAGTTACAAAACTTTTTTCTTTCATTTAAGTCTGAAGTCATAAATTCGGGATTTGACCTGTGATCCCTGGCAAGAACAGATTATGTCACAGTAACGCTGTAAGTTGATGATACATTTCTGTTTTCATAGTTTAACAACCTTACTGTATAAAAAAGGCGTGACCTGTCTTTCTCCATTTCAGTAAGACAGAAATTGTTATGTTTGGTTGTGCTAATGAGTTGAGAGATTATGCTGCATCTTTTTTTAGATACCTTACTGTCATTGTATCAATGAACATATACAACAAAATTTGGTGCTCAGGAAGATAACGCTTAAAAACGTAAATAAATAAATAGACATTAATAATTAAATCTCTTGACTCCTCGGGTTTATGTAATCATCAGTTTACTAAGAAATTGTGTGTACTGTAAAACCAGTTTTCCAATTAAGACTGCTAGCCAGATTGATGGATGATGTAATAACACTGAAACTTTGTAAAAATCTGTAACATTTTATGATGAGCAGCTTTAACATCCATCCATTCGTCCTGGTCTGGACAAACTTAACATGTTACAAATATACAAGTCATGTAGCACACTACATAACTTTGTCAAAACTTTACAAAGATTTTTAAAAGACAAACATATCACACCCTCTCTCATCTAAAGACAATAAAACAGAGTTTTAAGTCACATACTAAAGATTTCACAAAGATTAGTCACTACTCTCACCGCTACAACCAGATTCTTTTGTGACTGAAAGGTCAACAGCGCTCCTGTTAGTTTTGGAGACAAATCACGAGACGACACAGTTCACATGAAACGAGACTAAAGACTTGTGATAAGATTCAATAAAATGTGAAAGATGTGTCTGATTTAAACCTCACAAGATAAGATCAGAGTAATGCACCTTAACTCAAACAATAATCTTCATGATTTTCTTACAACTCTGGAAATTGGTCTGACCTTAAAATCACATGTAAAATCATTTAGGCTAGGTTAAGTTCAGCAACAGTTTAGAGTGTCTGCCTGCCTCCATGTACTAAATATTGCCTGACATAATTGAAGACCATTGCTTTTTGATGTTTTTTTTTTTTGTAGCCAGCATTTGTACAAATCAGAAATCACAAAAGTTATTACTTTTGTGATTCATTCAGGTGGAGATGAATGTGTGGAAAAGCTATGCAACATTTGATTTATCCCTAAAAGCCATCATTACGATCAAAGCATTCCTTCGCTGAATATTAATGTCCCTGCAGAACCTTATGGCAGTCACTCCCTGCTGCTTGTATCAACTAAACCTCCAATTCATGTTCACAATTTTGCTAAAACTAAATCATAAGACCCGTTGATTGGCTGAAAGCTATGATTAGCTGTACAGTTCCTCTTCCCTTCTCTCTCTTTCCCGCTCGTCATGTGAGCCTTCTGCAGCTATAAATACAAACAAAATTGTGAGCAAATTTAACTGTCTTGCAGTATGTATCATGCATAAAAGTCAGAGTGCTCAGCATTTTGCAACCGGGTATGCTCCTGCAACCCACCCATTCCTGTGAGGTTTGAGACGGCCTCCGTGCTGAGTCACAGACGCTTCCTAAAAAACAGTTTGAGGGTCAGAATGAAAGGGAAACTCATTCAGAAGCATGAAGTAATCAGCCAGTATCAGACACTCATCTGAGAATGAGCCACTGTGGACCACATGTGGAGGATAAATGTGGGAAAGGGTGGAGGGGTGGGAGATTCCCATTTGCGTGAGAGAGAGTCGAAGAAGACGGGCTGAGGAGGTGTAAGTATGACAGACCACGTATATTACATGGGAGGAAGAAATCTGACGTGATGACCACTGGTGATTCTGATTTCCAACGAAAAAAACACCAACAAAACCAGCGGTTAAAACATGTGTTACTAAACATTTGCTTTCCCCGACAGAACCGAGCCTCGCTTCTATTCAGGGCCCACAGAATGAACGCTGTCTAATTAGAGAGAAGTATTCCTTGGCAGTGCTCGCCAGCTCAGTCTGAGACTGAAGCCTTTCTCTAAAAATGCTGGCGGTGGGTCTTTACTGTGTCCACAACACTCGGCCCGTCTGCCGCAGGACTCTGGGTGAGGTCACTGGAGTTCGCAAATGCGCCACATCCTATGCAGACGCATGCTTGCCAAAGCATCTGCATCACTTGTGTTGTCACTTCCTGAATGTTCACCACAGTCCTTTCTCTCAGTCTGCGGGTAACTGGACAACACAACTGATTCTGCCCATGGGAGGTGGGGGGCAGGAGATAAGCCTCTCTCCATTAACAATATATCATCTATCAAAAAGAGTATGGAGTCATTTAAGCACCAGAGTGCTTCCACATTTATCAGGAGCAGTTAAAAGTCAGTAGTCCATAAAAGTCCAGAGGAAAGCATCCAGATAGGAATTGTTCATCCAAATAAAGCTGAAGGTTTTCCATCTGGTCTCTTTGCTTCAGCTCTCGGACTGGTATTCCTGCACCTTTGGTGTGGATGAGTCAAAGTGAACACACCGGGAGTGTCCTTACAAGGACAAAGACGGCAGGAGGGTTGGAGCCTGTGTCAACTCATAGACGTTTGTTTACCATCAAGGAAGTCTCTCTCCAATAAATCCAAAAACTGTGATGTTAGAGGTATGTCACTTCAAGACATATGAAAATTCAAATATGATTCCAGATGATTAAAATGTATCTTATATGTTGGTAATCAGTGCACAAAACTTAAATGTCTTCCATCTAATCCAACCTCATGACTGAAACATAAGGTAATATGTTATTGCCTTCTATGTAAGGTTACATGTTACAGTTATGTTACAGTTATTGCATGCTAGTTGCAACACAGGACAGAAAGTTGTTCCCATCAGACGGACAACTTGTCAGACATTTTTTGTCTGTCTAACAATAGCATTCCTGCAGCTCTTGCCAACTAACACTCCCTGCCTTCTCCAGTGTGTCTGGGAGTCACGTTTGCACGCAAGCCGCCTCACTGTTTTCCCATCACAGCACCTGAGACCACGGAGCAGTCCTAAAGCGTCATGTATGCAACAAAATGGTGATGCGTTAATGCTCTCAAGCTTGATTTTTATTGATTCTAGTGCTCTCTGTGATCCCTTCGCATCCCTCTCAGTGATTTATTATTTATCTAAAATTGATGACAGCTGGGACAGGATCTGCAACCCTGAGCAAGATGAAGCAGGTATAAAGAATGGAGAGGTGGATAATGATACAATGCTAATGATAAAAAGTTTGACTTTTTCTTTGCCAAAACCACAATGACTTTTTGGCACAGAAATTAATAACGATCAAGCATTTATCTAGCAGTGGTGTGAATAATAATCTTAAGTAACAGGCTGTAAATAAAAAAATTAAAAAAACAAGCAGAGCATGAGGAAAACGTTTAGGCGTGGTTGCAGTTAATACCAGAAAGCCTGTGTGGCTCATCTTTAAAGACATTTTGAGCCAGACAACACCCTGTTTAAACTATATGGTGTGCTGGAAAGTGTTAGTTTGTGGAGGCTCTCATGAACAAGGCATGAGATTATAAGATCAAGTGCAGAGCGAGGCTGCAATGAGCCCCTGTTATACCTAAAGCTATTTATTTAAAGCAACATTATGATTTCAAAACACAGCAGTGCTACTTTGTCCTGATTTACTTCAGATTGAATGTTTTATCATTTGGTGTCTTGATACTTAAGAGTTACACAGGTTTGGTAATGCTTTGTGTAGATGCCAGATAGAAGATTTCTGAAGGATAGTGAAATGTTTGCTCTCATTTACTTTTGATATGTTTCATTCTTTTTAATCTTTCAGGAGTTTGTGTGTCCAGTTTCTGTGTACCTACACTGATTTTACATGCGTTCAGTGATGCTTACCCACATACCACATGTCTGGGTTGAACAGAAACTCCCAAAGCTTCGGTTCAATTCAATTCAGTTCTTTTTAAAAAAAAAAAAAAACTAATAGCATTCATAAATGCAATATTAAAACAATACAAAATTAAAAAATAAAACATTATTTCAAACAATCATTTCATGAAGTAAGTTTCTGAAAACAAGAAAGTGTGTAAGAATGTTTGACAAAGCTCTGTTAAGTGAGATCCTTCATTCAGACTTTTCAGCTTTTTTTTTTTGTCTTCATGGTATTTTTTTCTGTCAGTTTCCCCTCTGTAAAAAACACTGAACTCTGATATATCAGCATCAGATTTCTCCTCTGGAAATATTTACAATTTAGTGCATATTTGATAGGTAATATCCGATTTTCAAATGTAACTTTTTAAATCCCAGCCCTCATTCTAATTCTCTGCTTTAAAATGGCACGTGTTTTCATATCAAAAGAATCAAATCTTTAGTATTCTGTTTTTTTGCAAACATTGGCAACTTGTTAAAGGATCTAAAGGTGCAAATCAAGGCGTTTCTCTCCCGAAGTCAGTTTCTGCAAAGGAATATCTTAGACTAAACACTGAAGAGCTACAATGAATCCTTCTGAGAGCAGAACAGGAAGTAGTGGATGATAACAGAAGAGGAAATCAATACACATGGCTACATGCAAGACCAACACTTCATCCAGCTTATTTGCTTGTATGGCCACTGACAACTTTGATGAATTAAATCTCAGGGTCCAGAGCACACAGGATTTTTCCAGCTGAGCTCCACTGGTGTGTCTGAAACGTCTTCTCCGTGACAGCAGCATTCCCCATCCTTGATAACATTAAAATATGAGCCATTTTTAGCTTCTTATTCCAATGAAGATGTTGGACACACTCATCTGCAGCACAGAGATGGGTAGTAGCAAGCAAGGTCTGTTTTACTTGACTAGGGCTATAGTAGGTCATCGATCGAATGTCAGGACGCTCTGCAATCTATATCCTCCCCAGACTCCACAGAGACATGTGGAACGCTAATGAAGCAGTCGTATGAAATGGATCACAGTGTTTTGTGAAAGCGGCTCATGACCCTCCGTCTGGCTGCACCGGGGGTCTCGGCTGAGGAGACAATAGTCCGAGGTCATGTCTCCGCTTCGGCTTGTCCGAATTTCCTCTCTAACCTCGATAAATATCCATAACAAGGCACCCCAACACACATGTTTGTCTTTTCTCATCAAAAGTAGTGTTTTATGTGTCTGCAGACGAAATCCTGACGGTTATGTCATGAATAGGTCATCTCCAAGATGTTTATTAATCACATGCTGAGGGCTTTTATTTCATGAGAAAACAAACAAAAAAAACACTTAAATGTGAGCTAAACTGGTAAGAAAATGAGATGAATTCAATTTCATTAATCAAGTCATTGTTTTAAATCATTTTTCATACGAAAAACAAACTTCTCAGGCCAAATTATCCGAATGAATATTACAGCAAGTTCAACATATGTAACAAAAGAGTTAAAGACAGTACGTGTGGTATAAATATGAACAACAGAAAAAGGCAAAATCATACAAATACAAATAATGGTTGCATGGTAACACACACTATTGATTTTGGGTTTTTTTTTTGTTTGTTTTTGTTATATGTATTTAATTTACAGACATTACTCAAATAATTTGGCCTTAGGAGGTTATTTTCCTATGAAACACAATAAAAAAAACAATGTGAATAACCAGTCTTCCCCTTGCATGTTTTTAATGTTTGGACAAGAGCCGGTTAGTAATTAGACATACTGCCCTGTCCGTTTTATCTGTGATAGACATTTCACGGAGGGAGGAAATCCAAACAACTCCTATCAAAATCTGGGAGGTTCCACAGAAATACAGTACATTCCTCAAATATTTATCTGTTTCTGTCTATTACTTTTAGCTTTCTGTTTTGTTTGTTTTATTAAGAAACTTTTATATTTCATATTTCTCAACTATCTTATTTTTAATTTCAGCGATTCCCTGTAAAGATAATTTAGTCTGTGATTATATGGGGGGAAAGAAAACACTGACAGTGCCAATATCCATGTAAGAACTTCTGGGAAATGCCTGAAACAATGTTCCTTCCAAGTTTGTTGAAACTCAGAAAACTATTCAGAGCATTATTTGCAAAAACAAACGTGGTTTCCTGTATATGTGGAACAAGAACATGAAAGTGGTCTTTTACTGTAGAAAAGTGTAAATAACTCCAATATCTCAAATCATTCTCTTTTTTTTATTTTTGTTTTGTTTTGTAAGCACAAGTACCCTAATCAACAATAATAGGTATGTTTACTACTCTCACTTTGTGCTGAAAGGGAGTTGTTAGATTTGCCTTAATGAAAGAAATCTCAAGTGAATTAGTTAGATACGTCAATACAATGACTAATAGTGTAAAAGTGTTATTCGATAATAACTGTTGGCAGTTTTACGTCATCTAGCGCCTGTTTGCTTGGCTGCATTTATAGATTGTTTTATCAAAAACGTCTGGGATGCAAATGTCAAACCGGTAAAGTCATCTTAGTTTTGAATATCTGTATTACATACACATGTATATTTGCAAATGTGAAATATTTTCTAAGACCAGACATCTGTGTTAGAGTTAAGGTTGTTCTAACACTTAAGACTGTATAACACTGAAACTTTATTTGTGGCCGAGGATCTTAATGATTATTCCGAAGCTTAAAACTTCACACAATCCCCGTATAAGCTCTTTAAATCCATGCTCAGTGGGCAGATTTTTCATAAATTTCCACACTCGAGGAGCTTTTAAGAAGCAGTGTGGTGAAACAATGTGGTGAAAACTGCAGCTCAACAACAGCAACGCTAAGAAAACAACCTGGTCGCAAATTAAGTTGCCGATGTTCTTTGGGGACGAGACTGTAACGGCTTACTCGACGCTGATCTGAGGATTTGGTACGACACCAACAGATCCTCCCTTCATAGTGGCCCAGCAGAGCTGGCGTCACAACATGTCTAATCCCTCGCCCTGTCTCAGCCTCACAACACAGCAAACCAGATTTTTCCCTGATAACAAAGGTGTCTGAGCGTGGCTTGTTTGTACTATGCGCATGAATTATCTAATTGCTTAACTCTCCAAAGACTGTGCTTAGCCCCTCTTCTCTGGCCTGAGGGCAGATTAGCTGCAAACCCTGCAGGTATGCGACAAACACAAGTATTCCTGCCTAACTACCTGTAGTTTCCATCTAAGAAGTTTGACCTGAACTCCCCTTGAAATAAAAGATAATTGCTTTTGCAAGTGTTAATAATGGCAGCGACTCTTCAAGCTGTAGAGACTTGCAAAGGTGTTGCCACAGTAAAAACAGCCAAACGTATGAACAGTTTAGTTTTATGGTTATGATAACTGGTAGTTACATGTCTCTGTGGGAAGAACTGGCAGAGATGTAGAAATAATTTTATAATCACACCTTATGTGTTACACATCAAGAATGAATCCATGCGTGCATCTGTCATCTGTACTTGGTTATTCTTATTTATGTTCCCCGGGATCAGCTGGAGTCGGTCCCAGCTCTCCTCAATCAAAGGGCAGAACTACACCCTGGACAGGTCATATCTGATGTAAATCATTGGCTGCATCTCTGTTTTCTCTTGCTGAATTGCAAAAAGCAGCCCGTTACAAGGATTTATTTATCCCTGCATTACATCTGTACACTGTGCAGAAGCGAAGGCGACAGAGCGTTTTGACAGAAAGTCAGTTTTCCCTGCAGTCTTCAGATCGCACACCTTGAAGTTACCCCACACCTCATCTAATAACACTTCTGCAATGAGAGATGATAATATTCCTTCTGATTTAATTTGCACTTGCTTATTTCACAGCACAAATGTAACAGCTTGAGGCTCCTGAGTAGTTTGAACTTGAGAGCAAAAACACTTTACCAAGGAGATCTAACAGTCCGATTGTCTTAAAAATCCTCCTTTGAGGTGGATTTTCTGTTTGACAAATAACATGGATTTGTGTGATTCCTTGGAAGCACAAAAGAATGAGAACACAAACAATAACTTGCAAGCCTGGGCCATATTTGGGTGGAGCTGCAACTGGGAGTTAATGCCCCGTTGAAAATAAAAAAAACATGAAGATGTTCATCTCTGGGACAAATCCTCCCCAGTCAGGGTGGGTACAGAGGATCTGTGTGACACATTATGGAGCTATGACACATCACCCTTAGACAAAATAACTTCTGTAGCTCTCAGTACACACACCTGCTTCCTGATGATTCAACTGAGCGTGCACCACTGAATGTAAGATAACCGGGAGTCAAACCCAGTCCAGGATACGTTTCCATAAAGATGTTTAGAAAGTTAAGAAAGAGCCGTGTCTACACTCAAAAGCACTGAACTAATCCAAGACACAGTCAAGAGTCTTTATATTTCTAACTGAAAAGCCAGCCCTGTGCTTAGGATCAAAGTGAAATTAAACCAGGTTTAAGTTACACATGACAATAACTGGCAAATTAATCAACAATATAAAGAACTCTTAACATGAAAACAGTATTATATTTCACATGTAGCAAAGTGCACTGCGTGACTTCTCAAATCCAAAGAAAAAGCGTTTGGCTCAAACTTAGGAGAAAAGAGTGGAAATGGTTTTTGGATCAAGGTCTTCCACTTTAATTGATCTTTTGGGGCTATCGTTTGTTCAGTGATTCTTTTAAAAGCCTGGTATTGTTTATTTCAAACCCTCACAAATACTCCAACTCTTCTAACTATTTTCTAATGATCAACCTCTAAAAAAATCTCCACAATGATGAGTAAAATTACTAATAAAGCAAAAGAAGCTAGTGAGAAGATAGATGTTTTTCACTAGCTTATTTCATTTAGAAATAGTAAACAAGAGTGTGGGAGGTTTCCATGGAAAAGTTATCAGGAGAAGGTCTTTCCTGGTTCCTCATAACAAAAAGTCACCCTAAAATCTTGCAAGTGAACATCTGTACGAGCTCAATGAGCTTTTATAACAAGTCATTAAGTCTTAAAATGAGCTGTATTCAGAAGAAACTGAAACAGAATTTCATGCAAATACTGTTATGCATGAAGATGGAGATATCGGGCTTTGGGCTTGAGTTGCAGCCAACAGTCTTGGAAACTCTTCACTGGTCATGGGACGGATGGATTCAATTAAATACAAAAAAAATCTGAAAGCAACTTCTGTTTAAAAAAAAATATATCAAAAAGCAGAAGTATAATCATCCAAAATCTACCTTAGAATCAACAACAAACTCCGATGTTCTCAAGGTCTCAGCATCATTGAAAATCAGCAGATTGACCTGAAACCATAGTAAATGCCCACCAGCCCAAGAGTCTCACACAACTAAGAGCATTATGCAGGAAAAAATGAGCAATAGTCCTGTAAACAAACCTTCATACAACTCCTAGCTCTTCCACAAACGTTTTACACAGATGACTTCCAGCATTTTGAAACAACCATGCATGCTTTAACTGACTCCTGTGGACAAGTCAAAACCTAAAGATGCACATACTTATGAATAAATACACACATACACTTTTTATGTGCTTCAGAGCTTATATTTGGATTTCTTAAATAGCTATCAATTGAAATTTTTTTTTAAAGGCTACTCAGATTTGCAGAAAACAGTAACATCAGATACCCTGGTGATGACAGAACTAGCCAACCTCCCCACGTTCATCACCAAGCACCTCAAAGGTAAGAAGTTAACATTTTTGCTATTCCTTTTGTTCTTTACTAATAACAGTAAACTGTTTTAAGTAGTTATATACAGCATTTCAACAAAAGTAAGAAATAAACCAAATTTCTCTACTGGTTCTTTTCTTATGCTGAGCATGTCCACTAGGAACTCTGAGATCTTGTTGGTGTTTCCTCTGACCTCTGCATCCAGCTGAAAGCCAGACATTTCAAGCTCCCATTCGTCATTGATTTGTTATTGTTCCTTGGGGTTAAGATGGACATGTTTCTGTTATTGTCTGTTTCATACATAATGGAGAAATGACACCATGATTCAGAAAAACCAGGTGGCTGTTACAGTGCTTCAGTGTTTCTACTTGTATTTATAGTTCAGTGAGTGACTTGTCACAAGATGGCACCTAAAAAAAGAGAGACCAGTACCAGCTGTCCACAGCCAAACTACAGATCATAAAGATGTAGGTATTTTATAAGAAAATTGGTGTGGTTGTGTGAGCTGTCAGGTTTGTTACTATATGTATACTTATACATTTATATACTTTGAGGGTTATCAGTTGTAAATTGTGGCCAAACGTATGTTTGCATGGTTGTGCAAAGATGCACATCCCACTGAAGAGAAGGACTGGAGAGTAAAAACAAGATAAACTAAGTTGTAATGACATTCCTGAAAAAAATGAGCTGACAAACTTTGTCTATGTGGCATTTTGACCAAAGCATATCTCAGACATTTAATTAGGACTTCAGGATATTGCAGCAATGTGCGAAAATGGTCCATAATAATATGTCTCCTGCAGCAAATACGTCTAATGGCTGTAAAAGCTTTAATGAAAAATGCTGCCACACACGGCTGAAGCATTTTATTTCTCACTACGTTAAGATTACCAAAGAGCTCAGAGGAAAAACACGGCTGGTCAGCCATATTTTAAGGTTGAGCATGTGGAAGCACCGAGACAGATTTAGAACCGCTGTCAAGACCCTCGAAACACCATATTCCTGTCTCCCACACACGCAATATTATATGCTACCCAAGGACGTGCATGTAATTTTATGTCTTTGATTAGTGAGGAGCCTGACACACTGGCACCTCCTCTGGAAAAAAAAAAAAAAAAAAAGAACACCAGAGGTTATTGAGTCTGGATGCTGGATGAGCGTGCACACGTTTTTAGAAAAGGAGAGAGAACTTTTAAATCCCAGCACATTTAAACAACCGGCATTTATAAAATCATTAAACATTTGGACAGATGATTATGGACTTAACTAACATTGTATGGCAATCTATGTAGATGTAGCGGAGTGTATCCAAAACAACCCCCCCAAGTCCTCTAAAACCACCAATCCAGTCAGCGCTCTGTCTTTTGTAGGACAGGTGCATTCCAGCACTTTTAAATATGGCAATGCGCCACCGCTCTCAGCTGTATCAATACCCATGAATAATCAAGCACAGGTCCACAGCACAGGAGCAGCTCCAGCCTCACGCACTGAGTCAACTAAAGCCTTCTCCTTTTAATTTCCACCACAGTTGACATATTTCTTGGCATTGCCTTGTCCAAAGCATAGTTTGAATCTGGTTAAAACTATCCTCTTGTCCTGGACGCTTCGATGAGTCCAATGAAAAGCCCATAACTGATCGAGTCATGGTATACCTAGCGATCTTTTCTGTTTCCCCTACTGTCTGAACATTATTTTGGCTCTCCAGCCCAAAATAATAGTTTTAGACTACACTGAAAAAAATTCTCCACACTGTGGTTGCTTTACAATCGTCCAACAAACACTAAATGAGAAATTCTTGGGGATTTGATTGCAGCTTGGTCTTTTTGTGCCCAGATCACAACCCACCAGTGTTGCCAGATGTTCGATAATTATCATATTTGATCAATACTTTTGATCTTTGTATGATGTATGATCAATAGTTGAAAATGTACAATAATTTTACAATGCCTCATTAAAAGAGAGTAGTTTTGTTCACAGCTGTTGTTCACTATTAGTCTGATTTGGAGTCAGATTCATTCGTCTGTAATTGTTGCTGTAGTGTATGAAGATTTTAGTGAAAATATGATAGTTTCAGGCTCTCTGTATGATAGTTTGGTTTTGGGTTTCTGGCAACTCTGCAACCCTTCTTCATAGTTTCTTACATTTTAAAACCAGATTTTCATCTCAAGCCACAAACATTCAGATGAATATAAGCTGTAAGCAGATCAGCCAGAGCAATATTATCTTCTGAAACAGTCTGAGGTGAAAATGAGATTTATTTTGACAGAAATGTGCTTCTTGTCTTCCTTCCTCATTTTGGATCATCTCATAGTCCCTCAAATTCATTTTACCCTGTTAATGTGCACATGGGATTCTCTTAAAAAAAACAACTGAACGCTCATATTAAAAATAATAATGCTGCATAATACAAGGACAAAATTGACTCATTGTGAGGCGTATCACTCAGAGAAGACAGCTATCAGCAAATTTGACTTTTAAATAGGCCCAATGTGTGAAATACAGATTTCTAAAGAAGATGATACCTGCGAAATGAAAGAACGCTTCAACTGTACGGTGATGTTGGATTATAAACCCATGGATAGCAGTTGGACTTGAAAACAAGAGTGTGTTGTGAACTCTGCAGAACATAGACAGGAAAACAGAAGCAGTACAGACTAATCTGAAGCTCATTGTCTCCGTGAACTGAGCTCGGTCTTTTTCTGCCTCTTTCTGTCTCAGCAGCAGGAAGTGTTCCACTTATAGAGGCCCCGGCACAGAATGGCGGCTGCATCCCAGTAGCTGGAGCCGGTGCAGGTCTGGCTGGATGCTGGAGCCTCTGTACTAGGTGACGGCTTAAGAGAAAATCCTTCTCCTGAATAAACGGCTTGGATAATAAGCAGGCCAGGTCAGCGCCAAAGACGCCCAGAGAGAAAGGCCGAGGTGGTGCACACAGCTCCCATGACGAAATCTTATATTCAAAATTCCAGCCTTAAGCTTTGGAGTTGCAGTTTAACCTCAGCTGGTAATTAGTTCTTGTTCCTTATTGAGGCAAGTTTGAATCCTGCCCTCACGAGAGAAGCTGAACTTCTCTTAACCAAAATCAAAGCCACAGAAAAGTGTCCTCAGCAAAATCTCCTGGCATTGATCCACACACTCACATTCGCTAAATTCAGCTACATGTGAATAATTCATGCGGAAAGAACAGGAGCCTCAGAGACTGATCGAGTTCACTATACGTCCTGGTTTGAATGCACTGTGATCCACCAGGACAGGTGTTTGGCCTCCACTCAGCGCTGGAACAGACATCCAATTAAGAATGGCCGAAGCGATCAACAAGGACGTCCGGTTCAAATCTCAACTGGAAGCCAGCTTGTCTCTGATGAGTCCTTGAACTCTACGGTGACTTGTCTCAGAACTACTGCACACAAGCTTTTGAAATACCGCTCAGAGCTATTCTCTCAAAATAATTATTGCATTCCACGTTTCTATAGAGGATAAATTCATGTTAACCACATTTAGTTAAATGAAACTGTCTAATGTAGCTTTATCTAGCATCCTATTTGTAATGAACTGGGCTGCACTTATCTGTATTTACACCAGTGTTTGAAAATGTATCAGCACCCTATTGCAAGCATACTTCTCATGTTTTAGTCCCTATTTGCCCGGAGGCCTGGCAAAGCTGTATGCAATATCTCTGCATAAAAATATCCCATGCAAATTCGAAACAAATGTGCAATTTGCCTTCTTGGTCACACACAGATAGCTGTCACAGACTGGTTGACCTGCTATCTCTTCTTAGTCAGCCTGCAAATATGTTCATCAATGCCAGCCAGTGTTTTCATGGCCTCTTAAACACCACAACATTCTAGCAGCAATAATCGCCCTGGTGATACATTTCACAGAGATGCCAGAAAGAGCAATAAAAGACTGTCTAGTCAGTGGGAGAAGTAGGTAACCCCACGGTCCAGACACTGTAGTGGACACATATGCACTTTCTGATTTATTTATGAAGTCTGAGTCTGGAAAGTACTCCATACACATGTTTAAAAGACAAAAAGAAACACTGTGCTAAGAGCTCAGGGCAATTCTGTGTTTTACAATTTTTGTGCAAGTGATCCCAGTCTGTATTTAACTTTAATGAGTTCTTGCTTTGCCAGTGCTCCAATTCTACACTAAGTTGCACAAAGCTGTTACCAAACAGACCAGGTGACTCCATCACAGACAGAAGCTCTGTTTCGGCTCTCGCCTTGGAGGAGGAATGAGAGCAAATGAATAAGAATTAAGCTTTCCTGAACATTAAAATCCACAAAAGAAACATGCGATAACAGAACACAACTATTCTATTATATATCATTAGGAAATACGATTCAGTTCAAATTAAGAGGTTTTTGGAGCAATGACCTTTGAACATGTAATTCCTGCTAAAGGTTCAAGAACTAAATTAAAACTACCCAGCACACAAGAAGGGTATTTGCATTATTTAGTAACAGTGTAATTACACCCATGGCTTTTCATATGTATAGGTGTGTGTGTGTGTGTGTGTGTGTGTGTGTGTGTGTGTGTGTGTGTGTGTGACTGTCCTTCATGATGAAACACCAGG
>JAOWBL010000020.1:4400718-4415204 GCA_028564865.1 Zenarchopterus dispar | reverse complement strand
ACCTGTCTTGTAGTGGCATTGTACATCCCCTGTGAGAAGATGGAGCAGTCTCAAGTTTCAAACAGAAAAAAAAAAAACAAAAACCAAATACAAACAAATTTAAGAAAAAAGAAAGTGGTTCTTGGGGTTATTCTGCAAAATTCTGAGCATCAAACACTTGATTTCCTGCATTGTGGGTAATTATTATGGGCCAACTGTCACCTTTTCTGCATTGGTTCATGGTTAAAGTATAAATACTTTTTTTGTTTTGTGTGTAATACAACTACGAAAAAAAAAATCAGGTGATATTTCAAAATGAAATGGTATGAATTCACAAGAATCTTAGGCACTCTATTTTTCAAGTATGTATTGCTGTGTAAATTTACATTTTTCAGTTTATTATCAATAATGCTGAATTTATTTTTTCTCCCCTTTTCTGAGTCTTTTGTATGAAAAAATAACATTGTAGAAACCACACGTGGTACTTCTACACAGCAATCCCTAAATTCATTGTTATTATTTAATAAACCTAATGAATTTTAACAACATGTACACTATGTGGTACATGTACGATTTCTCCTCACTGAAAACAAGAGATGTCTGAGTCTTGGCTAAATAAAGAAAGAACAAAAGAAAATAAATTATCTTCTAATAAATGGTTAAAAATTAGCTGGTACAGCTTGAAACTTAGAAAAACATCATCTGGCAGCCAATGTCTTACCCTAAGACCATTTAGAAAAAAAAACTAATATCTGGTCTCTCCTTCCCTTTCTCTTTTTACATAAAATAACATTCTTTTAATTATAAAAGTCAACTAATACCTGATACACCGTGGGAACAATCCAGTTGTTGTGTCTGCAAATACAAACAATTTCAGCCACCTCCCATGATGCATAGTTCGACAGCCCAAGCTCCTTGAATTTCCCCTGAGTGTGATATTTTACATTAAATCATTTTTGTCACCAGCAGAAAATACAGTATCTGAACTTTAAAGGATGTGTTGCATCGGTTCTATTATTTACTCACTGGAAAAGGCAGATATGGCTCCAGGTCAGCTCACCTCTTTGTGGAGTTCATTGCAAGCCCTCAAAGTATCCTGGATTGGGTTTTGGTGATCCGGGGCATGGAGGTAGAAGAGGTCCACGCTGTCGGTCTGCAGCCTCTGCAGGGAGGTTTCCAGCTGCGAGCGCACACTCTCTGGCTTCAGCGTCTTTCCATCCCAGGGGTTGGCTTTGGTAGCTATTTTTACTGTGAATACATTTGTCATTTTCAGTTAGTAATATCTGGATGTAAAAAATATTTATTTATTAGTTTGCCTAAAAACACCTAAAATCAAAGACAATGTGCAGAAATTACAGAAATATTTAATGACTTGAAGACAAATTGAACTTGAACTGATATACCTGCTCTGGTGATACAAACCCCATTTGCAGGAAAACTGGAACATTTTATGGAATGCAAGAAAAACATATATTGTTTATAATCTTTTTGAATCTTTAAAAAAAAAGACATGAGCGTCAATAAGACTTTCACTGTCTTCACTGACCAACTTCAGTGTATTTAGAAAATGTCAAATCTAGTATTTGATGCTGGCAAAAAAAAAAAAAATTCACAGAAGCAAAGAAAAAGAAGCACTTACAGAATATTGTTCAGGAAGACTCTACAGGTTGACTGCTGACATATGAGGGTGTCGGAGTAGGGTAGATACAAAGTATCCCCAAAAAGGATACTTTTCTTTCCAACCACGGATAATTCATAGCTTAACAATTTGTGCCAAACTGTAGTTTATCAGTTTGGCACAAAAAATGCCTGCCGGGCTCACCAGGAGTCTTTCTGTGTGGAGTTTGCATGTTCTCCTCGTCCTTGCATTGATTGTCTCCAAGTACTACGGCTTCCTCCCACAGTCCAAAAACATGTACGTTAAGTTGATTGGGAAGTCTAAATTGCTGATAGGCATGACTGTAAGCATGGTGTTTATACATACATGTGACCCTGTGATGGACTGGCGACATGTCTAGGGTATACCCTTGCCTATTGCCTTTAATGAGCTGGCTCTAGCAGACCCCCGTTGTTATCCACAACAGATCTGGTGTCATCTCCAGACCCTGAAGGTTTGCACGAACCACCTATTTGAGATATTATAGGACCATTTCAACCTCAGCCTGAGACAGGAGAAGGTTTCAATGACTGGGGAGGACACTCCAGAAAACTATGCTGGATCCCTCAACAACCTACGATGGTTGGAGTGTACGTCAGTGTCTGCAGAATAAGTGACTTATTTCAAGATATCATTGATACAGGATGTACAGTCTGTATGATTTTTTTTTACGTTTTATTTGCATTTTAGAAAATTTTCCATTTTCCAATAAATAAAGTTTATCTTCTACTAACCATAAATCTTATTACTATGAAAGAATAAGGTATGAAATACTCATTAGTTTTATGAATAATTAAAAATGATCCAGTGCAATTAATAGTTATGAACAGAAATCTTAAGTAAGACACATTCCAATGATTTGAAAATCTGTATTTAATTAGAGAAAAATTACAAAGACAACATACAGTGATCACATTTGCTGGATGAACGTCTTTGGCAGTGAAAACGTATTATCAAATGCACTTAACTAAGGAACTAAACACGTTGTTACCCACAATTCAAAGTGGGTACCCACCAACAGGTATGTCAGTTGCATAACTGCCGCATTACACAACAATAAGTACAGACAGGTGTCTACTCTTAAAGAAATACCTGTTTTGGGGAGAGACATGGCTCCTATGACTGTTTCTGACTTTCCATCCACGTACATGAAGGCTGTGTCCAGATGGTTGTGTCCTCTGTCCATAAAAGCTTTCACCATATCTCGGCTCTGATCGGCGTCAGCTCGTCCTCCAAACGCCATGGTTCCCAGTAAAGTCTCCGGTCGGTTAGACATATTTCTACAAGCCACAAACCCCGGCAAATGTAAAAATATGTCCTTTGTTTTGTACGCCTGTAGCAGTCTGCAGAGCCTGCCTGTTTTTATCAACAGCATGATACAGTACGGCAGCTTGGGTCAAAGGTCGTGTTAGGAACGGTAATTAGGGAGCGTGGTAAAAGTACTTTACTGGCTTAAGGCGAAAAACACTAACCCTATATATCGACTATGAATCAGCAGTTTGTCTACTTTGCTGGGTTGATTTTAAGAAAGTCCAAATTCCATTTTTTTTACCACTTCCTCTTGTGTTAGACTCGTGTGATAATATTTGCAGTATGTTAATATTTGTTTTCTACCGTTTACTATTTGTGCAGGTCTCCTCACTAATTCGGGGAGGATGTTGTAGTTTTTACTTTTGACCACAAGATGTTAGCAAATCACCGTTTTAAAAAAAAGTACGTAAAGTCCACTGTCAGCTCTTTATTTATATTTGGCCCTCACCCTAATTCACAGACATAACCTATTAGTCATTTTGACAGAATGAAAGTCAGTGAATATAAGATATATAATTAGATGGCATATATAAAATGGCCTCTTTCTCTCTCTTGCTCTCTCTCTCTCTCTCTCT
Organism: Zenarchopterus dispar; assembly: GCA_028564865.1. NCBI lineage: Eukaryota > Metazoa > Chordata > Actinopteri > Beloniformes > Zenarchopteridae > Zenarchopterus > Zenarchopterus dispar. The sequence goes on along the minus strand of JAOWBL010000020.1, from coordinate 4,411,682 downwards.
CTCTCTCTGTGTGTGTGTGTGTGTGTGTGTGTGTGTGTGTGTGTGTGTGCATGTTTGCACACACACACATGACTGTAATGACTGATTCACTTAGATTAACTTTTATTTATCTTCTACCTAATACTCTGCAGTGTGCTCACTTTGAATTAAAATTCATATCCACTACATAAATATCCTTTGGTTTAACTTTTAAAATATAATGTTTGCATGTAAGAAAATGAGTTTCAAATTGTTCCAGTATAACATTAATCATCGTAAAACATATTCTCCCTGAGAAAGAATGGACAATTTTATCTGAAATAACATACTGCAGTTGCAGATTCACTGACAAAGCAGCATGCACCTCAAATATGTGTGGGTACTTTTTTTCTTTTCTTTTTTGTTGACATGCTTCTAAAATAATTTGCTAAGGATTATTTCAAACAAATTAAAGTAAACAAATATTTAACTACCTTTTGTGGCCCGAGAGTCAGGGAACTACAATTGGCAAGATTTATTGGTTTAGGTGCATATTTTCATCATATTGAGGTTTGCATTTTGATTTCATATTAGGGAAAATGAAGACAACTACAGTCTGAACACATATTTTACTGCCTTAAAAAGTGTAGAAGGTGTTCCTGTTTTGGGGTTTTTAAAATTATTTTTTAGCAAGGTCTGACACACATAAATTACTCTGGTATATTTGATGATTTCATAACGTCCCAGTTTGATTTACAAATGTGATCATGTAAATGAGATGTTTGGGTTTGAGGACCTCCTGTCAAGTTAACATGACCATCCATGTCTAGGACCTGGAAGTATGTTTAACACAAAGAGATCCATCTGACTGTCAGTAGACTAATTCAACTAATTTACCTTGCTATACTGAAAGGATTCCTGTTTTCTGCCCCCAGTTTGGCAGCACAAGTCTGAGGTGAGCTCTGATATGTCTGGGGGCTAATTAAAACAACATCCACCATTGCTGGCAGCCTCTAAAGCTGCAGGGACATCGCTGACCCGGGACTTTTTCGGGTCATGGACACGCATGAGGGTAATGAAAGCTTTGTTTGGAGAGTAGCACTGGTCACTTCTGGCTCCTGACCTTTTGACCGCCCCATTAGCTGTTTGACCACTGCCTGCTTCACACCACCCCGTCCCCTAATATAATCTGCGCTAAAACGGATGATGGCTACTGAAGCTGGTTTTATATCCGCGACTGGTTTCCACGTCGCTGCGTGCAAATGCTCCCGTGCGCAGGCTTTCCTTGAGCGCACGACCAAAAGCATTACGCACAGATTAAAATCACATGTTGAAATTGTGAAAGTATTTAGAAAAAATAATCCACACTCTGCCAGCTGCGTGGAGTCTTCAAGGCAGTGTTGGGGCTTTGAATAGATGAGTCTCTTTGCAGCAACCCCCCCGTCGCCCCTCTTCCCACCCCGAACCTCTGCCGTCGTTACCAAGTCAGTGAATGGAGGCAGAAAGCGCGCAGCCTTTTACGCGTCACTTCAACATCTGCAGTGACGAATCACAGGTGAGCTCCACTCTTGAGTCTGTGGGAACCTCCGGCTGTGAGAGGGAAAGAGACACGCCAGAGATGGCCGTGTTCTGGTCATTTCCACGTCGAGGATCATTTATGCGCAAAGTTGAGCGTCGGGATTTCTTTTTTCTTTTCAAGTGTTAATCTGTCTACAGTTGCTCCGGAGTAAAAGTCTATCCTCATGAATGAATCTGTGAGTGGTTCCTATATTTGAAGCCAGGCTATGAAGAGGAAAATGGACAGCATTATTTTTTCTTTTTTCCTAATATTTATGAAGGAGACGCTCTGTTACAGCACCGCCAGCAATCTCCGGCCCAATATGTGAGTAAACTTTTATTCAGTTTGTCTGGAACGTGCACTTCCAGAGATTCTTTTAGGGATGGTCCCCACTCTTCATCTCCTCTAACATACTTACTAGCTTCACCTTTTCCTGGAATTTTGAAGGTTCACCTGTTCACTCTAAAAGTTTGTATCCAAACTCGCCCTGAAACAGAAAACTAAAGGTGGGATAAGTACCGATCAAAAACGTGCTGTGCCCTCTCATCACACGCCCCATCCATGCTTTGTGTGCACGGGCTCTGTAATTTACACGATTATGTGGCAACAGTTAATGGCTCAACTTTGATTATATGCACGCAATTCCCAACTCTGTCAGCAGCTATTTATTTGAAGTCCCTTGAGTAAAGACTCAGTCATTCATAACATGCATTTTATAGCTTACAATAAGAGTTTAAAAAACCTTGAATTGAGCAAAAGAGCATCCTTAACAATAAGCTCTTTCATCATGCAATTACACAGGCTGTAGGTGATAGTGATTACTGTTGTTTATCAGATGAGCAGCTGGATGGTGTCTTCGGATTCCTGATGATCTCCACACACTAAGAAGTCTTTCTATTTCTTCTTGGAGATTTTTTTAAAAAAAAAGTAATTGTTTCAGAGATCACATTTCACTTTTTTTCCGACTCAGCTCCTGTGTGCGGGAATGTTGTGGAGACAGGGCTGATGGTTAACTGGGGGTGGGGGTGGGGGTGTTACCAATGTTCTCATTTCAACTGACCTCGAACAAATAAGTAAAAACGTGTAAGTTGTAGCAATTATGTCTTTTTGGTTTCCTTTGGTTGAAACTATTGGGTGGTAAATGAGTTGCAGAGATGGTCCCTTCTTTAACTTTTAATTGATACAGGGTTTTAAAAAAATTTTATTTTAAGGCTTTTACCACCCTCTAAATACATCCATCCATCCATCCATTTTCTTGACCCATTGTTCCATTTCTGGGTCACGGGGCCTCTAAATACATTCAGATTATTTTTGAGTGTCCACCAAGGTACAGATCTTGTATTTTCCACTTTGCACCTCTGCCTTCTGAAAGCTGATTTACAGACTGGGTGCAGGTAATGCCCTCACAGGCCATATATTGTCCACAATGCCTGCCACAAGCTTTGGGTCATCTATCTTTGCCACAGCATTTCTTGGAGGCCTCATAAATAGTCCCCCTGCCATCCGTACATCTGTAAAAACAAGGCAGAACATTTTGACATGCTAAGTATTTTCACTGCTGTTTTTGGTTCCAGGCCTAATGTGTGCATGGAGAGGGAGGTGACACTGGTTGCCCAGAGGCAGCCATGTGTGCAGGCCTTCACACGCATGGTTAAAGTATGGAAGCAAGGCTGCGTGGGGCAGTCCTGGTGCATGGGATATGAGAGGAGGTGAGTAATGCAGCTCATGTGAAATCTGTCTACTCATACTTTTTTTTACTCTCAAAACATCTGACTCCACTCTCAGACAAACACTCCCAGCCTCACCTGTAGGGGAGGTGCCTATTTGCTGACTAAACTCAGACAAGAGAAAAGTATTAATTGATGGCTTTTCTGTATTCTTAGTGACTCATGCAGCAAAAATCATTTACCCAAAATCAACCTCCAAACAGGACAGCACTCAGATTTCTGATCTCCTTCTTCTTTATCTACCTAACTTTATTTTGTATCCTTTTAACCTGCAGTTAAGTGCTCGGTGTAGCCACCTCCTTTAAATTGTATCTCCAGCATTTTTAACGCTCAGACGTCTCTGCGTTCAACATTCCTTTGAAGGAGACTCCTAATGCTTCGTTGGGAGAGCGTTACAGGACTTCCTTACCATAATCAAGCTCCACTTTTTCTTTACAGTGCTGTAAAATCAAAGCCTGCTTTGATGACAACTGAGGCTACAATTACCCGCTGTAAACCAAATGTGTTTTCTACACTGTGTAATGACTGCTGAGCAATGAGAGGGGTCCTAAAGTACAGGACAGGTTTCGCTCTCTGAATTAGAGTCTGACAAGGTCACTGTTTTAACACAGTGTCTTAAAAGCCTGGGAAATTTGCAAAACCCTCTTATGACATCAAAGACTCTAAGCTGTTTGAGTAAGGTGACACGTGAGACAATAAAGACGACTGTTATGAATAGTAAGTCATATACTCTTTAATATGCTTATTTTCAGCCAGTGCTTTTTTATAAAATGGGAAAAACCACCTTGTCATCTTGTAAGTTGTTAGTATGTAGCTATGTGTCACAGCTGCCATTTGTTGATTGAAAACCTCAGCTGGATGTGTATTGTGTTAACAGGACGGCGTACTACACAGCGTACAGACATGTGTACAGACAAGATTACATGACTGTGTACCAGTGTTGCCCTGGATGGTCTCAACTAAACGGAGAGGCAGGGTGTTTATATCGTAAGTATTTCCAGTTACATTTTCTTATGCCTTTTTACTTTAATAGATCATTTTCCTTAATTTATTTATTTAATTGCTCTCTTCTTGTGTAAAAAAAACTGGAGATAGGTGAAACTATAAAAAAATGCAATACATCTGTCTTATCTGGACTTGGCGGGAGGATGGGTGTAAAACATCACGTCAACACTGGCAGAGACCTTTGAATGAAAATGTTTCAGAAAAAGGTCTAAAAAGGTCAAGAGTCACTTTACCCAGCCCGACTCCTGAGCAGATGTTATCAGTTAGGCTCACATCCATAGTTCTTGTGTTGTTGCAACACTTCAAGCAGCTACAGATGTGGATGCTCAGAGGGGAAAAAAAAAGTCTTAGTTTTTTATAGAGTTTAAGTGTTGACATTTAAATGGTTAGTTGAATGCATTTATATTGCACTTTTCTAATCTTCCAGTGCATTTACGCTACGAGCCACATTCAATCGCTCACTCACAGAACTTCTTAGTCTATAGAGTTTTTGTTTAGTCTGAGCTTGTTTAGCAGTGTTTTTATCTCTTTTCTACACATACTGACGATATGCACTGGGGGCCGTTTGGGGTTACATGTCTTACACGCTTTCTGCAGAGGCCACCGACCTCTCAGCTGTTAGACGGCTGGTCTACCAACTGAGCCACTATTTGATCTAAAAGCTGGATTTGTCTAGTAACATTTAGTTCTACACTTGCCTAAAAACTGTCAGGAAAAAGAGAAAATAATTCAGATAGAACCTTAATTCTTTACTGGCCCTGGAGTGCTCCTGTGATTTTGAAAAAGCATAATTTGTCTGGTAGTCATCTACCAGCCTATGTGAATAAAGTGGTCTAGCTGTAGTCCGTCATTTAAATCAGTGCTCACGTCTACTTGGGTCGGCCAATTTGTCATTCCAAGGTGTCACATGTTAGTGCAGGTCAGATGGTTACATAATAGATGTGAAAAAAAAAACAGCCCTCAGCCCCAGGACTGCCAGCACATGTTAGAGAGACCACCTGCTGATCTGCACAGGAAGAACAAAGAAATAGGAAAATGAATCTCTCCACCGGGTACATTTATGGCTAAGTAGTTCTGATGGTCGCATTGAAACTGCCGGCAGCTCATCTCCTTATGGATAGATTTAGCTTCACACTGCTGAGACTAAGAAGTTTCCTTTGATGGGATTTTACAGCCAGTGATCCAGATCGCATAGCCTGCATACCATTGGCAAAGGCTTCCTGCGAAGAGTTTGTCCCCTGGTTGGTACAAGAAAGTTGGCACGTTTCTTTCCTGCTCCCTGTAACTGGCTCACGTGCTAAAAGGCCAATCTTCACATTCTCAGGGTGAACAAATTATTCCTTGGGATTGCCTTTTACTGGAAATTCAGTGGTATGGAGACTGGGAGAAAATCTCCTAAATGTTTATGTCATTGTGTGTCTTTTTCATTGCTTCTTTGGCTTCTTCAAAGAGCCCTTTGTTTCCAAAGACAAGGTCACAGTATGAAAGAACAAAAACAAAACAAAAACATTGCACTATCTACACTCCAATAACTGTTTGTTGTCAAGCATTCAAAATAAAATTCCCTCAGCAGTGTTTTTCTTTGTAAGCAGTGCACTCAAGTTGGTCTGTTTCGCATGACAATTGCTGCTCTTTTCAACTGGAGGCGCAGCTTTTATGTCTGTAACCAAAGACGTGGCAGCACTTTGAGATGGGACAAACTAATCACCCCTTTCTCTGAGCCATTGAACCTGGATAAAAGGAAGCTCGCGCCACAATCCTCCCACTCCTGCGTACTTTGCTATGTGCTATCTGCACTGTACTTCAGTCAGCACAATAGAATCTGTGTGGCTGTTTTCAGCAGGACCTCTAACCACCAAAGGGGAAACTCTGCTTTGTAAAAATGTGTCGTTTTAGCAAATCCTCTAAAAACCCACCAATAATTCCACAGATGGTAATACTTTGTGTTGAGATAATGACTTAGTGTCTAGGGTTTTTTTTTTATGTTCACTGTTGTCTCTCATTCCTCCGTGTGTGTTCTTTAAATGAAGTCTGTGTAAAGTCATTGTGAAAATGACTCCCTAGTTATTTGGAGTAGTAGTAGTTTACTGGTTCATGTCCTTCCCTCATCACAGCATTGTAACCCCAGCAGAATAAGTCTCATATTTAGAGGGAGAAAACTCCACAGCACAGCGAAACGTCTGGTTATCTTCAGCTTCATTGAATTAATGAAACACACAAAGACACTTGTTTACCAGATTGTTCTGTTTCAGGCTACCATCATTGAATTATGGGGGGTTTATGTATTCTCTCTTCTCACAACAGGAGTTCAGAAATCTTGAGCAAATTATCTGAGACTTAGAGTTTCTATTTTCCAAGGACTAACATTTGAGCCAAAACATGCACATACATAGCAAACAAAACGTCAGGTGCTGCGGCCAAAACATGGATCAAGCATGACGAGAAGTGCAGAAAGGTTCTCATGCTGCAGGATTCCACTCATTTCTTTGCTTATTTGCACCAAAGAGACATTTTACACAAAGTAACCCTTCATCTGACCACAGACTTAGTTCTTTTACTTTCACTTTTATTGCACAATGAATACATAAAGGGAACAGTCAAATTGCATGAATAAAACCTTTTTTTAATGGCTTTTTTCACACTCTGGGTTTCATTTCCTGCATAAATTCTGCTAAAGATCTTAGAGCTCATCAATATCTATATTTTTTAAACAAAATATTTAATAACATCTTGTCCAAATAAAGTCAGTTTGGTGGAGATTGGGCTATTGAAAAGTACAACAGAAGTGTTCTTTGTGTATTAAGAAAAAAAATGTCATTAGGCTCAATTCTTATCTCTTTCTACTACAAGTGAAGGGCTCTTGACTTTCTGATGGCGACTTCCTCCACTTAGGCTTTTTGAGTACCACTCAGTTAGTGATGTAAACCCTTTACTTAGCAAGCAGTCGAGGAATGGGTGAGGACGGTTAGCCGGGAGTGGAAACGAGCAGTCGTGCCGACTGAAGGCAACAATAAGCTTTGTGATGGGGGCTGAGGCGCGGGGACAATGGCTACTCCAGTTTGTCGTCCTCGTTAACTGCTGAATAGGAACTGGCCTCCTTTTGTGATGGGACTGGCGAAGGTAGCTACGTGTGAAATAGGTCCAGTACCCAGAAAAGAGGAAATGGTCCCCTTTCATCCATGGGTGGTCTCATAAGTGCATCACGAAAATGAGCAACAAGCAGACATTAGAGATGTCAGAGGACGTAGCGGTTTGAATCGACAAGAATGGTCAGAATCAAGACATTAAATGGTGCATTATTCAAGGAATCGTGATTTACGCTGTTTGGCACACTAAAAAAGATGTTTGTGGCTATCCTGGTGTTCTCATGAGAAATGTGCAGCAGAATAGTGAGGCTCCTGTTAGATACGAGGCTCCTGTCGTCTTGAACTTTCCTTGATGCCAACTTCGCACGCTGGAACAGTTTGTCAGAGGGGCACTTAATTGAATAAAAATTAATCTAGTATCCATCTAGTCAGCCGATATCAAGTCCTATGACAAGACGTAGATGTGGACCTGAAGCATCACAAGACTTTGCTCGCCAGTTGCAGATGTTGGAAAACATGTGCAGATGCCAGTCGAGCTGACTGCACAGAGGTCAGTGCAGGGTAGAAAAAAACATAGCAGCTGTGTTTTAGTTTTGAGAATGTCAAGGACGGAGGACAAGACTTTGTATTTGGATCTACAATATTGAAGAGCAGGTGGGAAGTAAAAGGCATCAAAACAACAAATGATTACAGTATATCATATAACAAGTGACTACATACTTCTAATAAATTACTATGCCATGCGTAATCTTCAGGGAAATCCCTAATTGTAGGGTCAGGCATACTAAATCATTTTTTCATCATGCTGACCCAGCGTCTTGTAAAAAAGGTATGTAGAGTGAAGTGAAGCACGTTGTTTTGAAAAAAAACCCCTTTCAAATGACACATTCCTCTGCAGAGCACAACGTGATTTGTTGCCTCAAAATACAGTGCTCGGTTCTGCGCATACCAATTACGGCCCCAAACTGAGCCCCGACTGCAGGCCTTTGAGGTGCCCTAAATATGGGCTCCCAGTGGGTCACACTCCGGGGGCTAAACAGATCCAAAGAGCCTAAACAAACACCGGGGTGCCTCCGTGTTGACGCGGTAGCTCCCCGTCCTTTCAGAAGCTGTAAGGCTGACATGGGCTCGCCTGTTTTTCAGGTTCTCCGTACAAGTTGCTGACCCCTGCTTGGTCTGCCTCTTCTTTCTTTGGAAGCTGTTAATCCTCTCAGAGAAGGTGTCTTTGTAACAGAGAGGAGGCATTCACGGCAACACATGAGACTGGGTTTTATGCCACGCTGCATGCCACATTAAGGATTTATTTCAGAGAAGATTAAGCAGCGTTAGGGGCTCAGGAAGGGGCAGCCCCAAAATGCCCTGGTTAGCTGCCAACAGTCTTGCACGTCTCGCATCTCTAAAGGAGGGGGATGTCGTCACTTAGTCATGCTACCCTGAAGTGACTCTGAGAGACACCTGACCTTTTATTTTGTTCATTTCTAAAGCTTTTTGGGTATGTCTCATTAATTTGGATCTCTCACAGCTGGTGGTAACATCCCTGTCCACACACATTTGGATCTAGTTGAAACTGTTCAAGTTAACCTCCTCTTCCTGTTTTTTTTTTTTTTTTGTCAGCTGTGTCTTTTACCAAGTCAGACCTCTCTCAGAATATGTAATCATTAAAAAGTAGGGATGGACATATAATCATTGTCACGTCTTCTGAAGCCACACACTGTCGCTGAGATTAACAGTGATGATCTCTTATGTCGGAGCAGGATGCTGGCAGCTTCACAGATGTGACAGATTGTTGACTTATTCGACATCAAGCCAAACATAGATTTAACGATATTTGTTTCTGATGTATTTATGAGATACAGTGGATGAGGAAAGAGGAGATAATGAGACATTTTTTAGGCTGTGGTATACAGTATGGCGTGTGCATATGTGAATGTCTGTGCTCTGGGTCGTCTAACTAGTAAACAGGTGTTTGAGGCTGGAGCCAAATGACAGGCAGATGTTAAGACTAAGCTCTGGTCTCCACAGAGTTTGTCTGACTTAGCTGAGGGGACATGCATGAAATGACTCTGGCTATACATCTGAAACTATTAGAGAAACTTTCTCTTCACATTTGAGATCTGTGATTTTTTTATTTATTCTTTCAGTCCTGTGATATAGCCGACATGACGTAGCTGTAACTTCATCTTAGATACCCTTAATTCATCTTCTATTGACATCTTATTAAACCAATCAGTCTTACTTTTTAAAATATTTCCTCTGATTAATGCATCTTGGAATATAGTCAGAGATTACACTTATACTCATGTTTATTATATGGTAACTAATCATCTACTTTTAGAATGTATTTATACAATAAAATCATATCCTAAAATGCCTTCATTTCACAAAAGCCAAGGTGATGTCTGAAATTAATTTTTCTTATTAAACCATTTTTTAATGATAAATGACCAAAGCAACTATTACTAACTACAAGCCTCATTTAAAGACAAAAAGGGGGAGTTTCTAGTGTGCTAGGACAAAAAGTTAAATCCGGGATTTCCTATAGGAGATAGATTTGGGCAGCAGGTGGGGGATTCATATCTTCTTTCATTGATAACATTTGCACCTTTACTGATAATAGCCTGAGTCGACTTTTTTTTATCTTTGGTGTGGAAAACCCAACGTCTGTGTCCCCAAAAACATCCTGGGACATGGACTCAGCTAACCACAGCACACAACTGTCTCTCTGTCCATCTGAGATGAACCCATGTCCACAGAACTTTGCAATCTTTCTGCACAGAGGAGGTATGTATGGCTTCCTCTTTGTGGAATATGGTTTTGGGTTTTATTTCTGAATGCTGTGGTGGACTGTTTTCAATCACAGCAGTTTTCTAATTCACACCAGAGCTATGGGACTATAAAGGTCGCAAAGATGATTTCTCATGCAGTACAGGCTGAGAGGGCCCATATCACATCCATATCCAACAGTGACATCAACAAGATTTAGGTGAAAAGATTCAGTAGTTCCTCACCTTATGTCAAAGAAAGGCCCACCAGACTTTCCTAAGAACTTCCTCCCACCATCCCGATGAAACTTTGACATCATGACCACCTGCTTGATATGAAGTCTATCATTGTCCTTGTGGGAAAACAGCTCTGATTATGCATTATATGGGAAAAGAACATTTGATGATGTCCTGGAGTGCCAGGACTTTAATGATAGATCCTTCAGGTCTTGTTGGTTGTAAGGTGGGGTCTTTGGAGACTCTGTTTGCTTCCCACAGGTCCCGTCAGGTTCTTGCTATTTGAGTTCTTTAGGAGCAGTTTTTGTGAAACATAGTGGGGGCTGCTATTGTCTGGTCTGCAAACTTGTCTTGATAGATGGAAAGTGTCAAAGTAACATGCCAGGGTGCAAATTTTCCGAGAAGAGCATTGCATTGTTGGAAGATGAGCAGCATCAGTCACTTTATCTGCCAGTGGTTTTATTGATGTGACTCATGGGTGTAACACCAATAATGAACTTCAAAAGAAGCAGCTCTGTCGTGAGAATTAGTAATAATGCTGATTTTAGTTGGAATGGGATAGATAGATAGATAGATAGATAGATAGATAGATAGATAGATAGATAGATAGATAGATAGATAGATAGATAGA
>JAOWBL010000020.1:4380578-4400618 GCA_028564865.1 Zenarchopterus dispar | reverse complement strand
ACATAATGCTCCCTACTTAGCCCATATACTGCTACTACTATGAGTTACATAATTTTGCTGGTTATTACTCCACTACAGCATGCTGCAGTGGGATGTCCCAACACACACATCTGAACATTGAAACGGCACAAAATTAATTTCATTTACACCTCACAAACAATCAGAAGCAGGTCTTGGACACAGGGCATATGTACATCTACAATCAATATCATCAACAAATTAATACCATCGACTATGATGGAGAGCGTCATCAATACTTAGTCAGACTTTTGTGTCATTCTTAAAAACTTCACGTGGGGGTCTTTCATTCACATTCAGCTGCCTGCTGGCACTTTTTTCTGAAAAATAATGTTGCATGAAGTTGAAAATTCACATATTTAGAGCATGACTATACTGGACAAGCACTGGCGCCATTACTGTTGTTTAATAACTGAAATCATGTAACTTAGGAGGACGGGAGGAGGGTGGTTTTCATGTTTTCAGCCCTCTGTTGTGTCTCTAGAATGCAAACCAGGTACATATGGATCCGGCTGTGAGAGAAAGTGTGTCTGTCCACCAGGAGTGTCATGTGATCATGTGACAGGACGCTGCCAACGAAAATGTCCCCCTGGTCATCACGGCGAGAGCTGTGATCAAGGTGGATGACTGTATAGATGGGGAGAGATATATTTCTATTTACACATTATCTGGCGTTGTGTTTTGATATAAATCTGTCTTATGTTGCGTGTCAGAGTGTCCAGAGGGAAGGTTTGGAACAGGTTGTATTCAGACTTGTAACTGCACTGGTGCTCCATGTGACAAAGCGACTGGACAATGCCAGTGTCCAGCGGGCACGTTTGGACAGCACTGTGAGGAATGTGAGTGCAGACAGATTTATATAAGTATACAAGCTAAGCACGCAGTTAAACATGATGAAAATGATTAGAAATGATCAGAATTGGGGTTTTTTGGGGGGTTTTTTGCAGTGTGTCCAGAAGGTTTCTGGGGTCCCGGCTGCAAAGAAATCTGCCCAGCCTGTGAGAACGGTGGTGTGTGTGATAAACACAACGGGTCATGTAACTGCCCTCCAGGATTCATGGGAAGACTCTGTCAAAACTGTGAGTAGCACCAAAAGCCATTGTATCCAAGGTATCCATAGCAACATGCATAAAACATCTCTCCAGACCGGGAGGATGCACTGTGGAATATTTAGCTGGTACAGTTTGGATTTAAAATGCAGCAGGATGCTGGAAGCTGCAATCCAGTGACGCTAGCTATGGTGGATTGTTATTTTTTTCCCTGTTCAGCATGCCCAAATGGACGTTTCGGTCAGAGATGCCAGATGAAATGTATTTGTGAGAACAATGCTCGCTGTGACCCAGTGAGTGGGCGGTGTAGCTGCGCTCCTGGCTGGACTGGACACAACTGCAGGAAAGGTAAAAAGTAGCTCCTAGCAGGGGTGATCACTGCAGATATGATCATGTGCTGTTGGAACTGATCTGTGAGGAAAACTGAGCATTCAGAGATCACCCCCTTCACTGTGTTGGCTCTTACTCACTTTGTGTCGCAGCTTGTGATGCGGGACACTGGGGAGCTGACTGTGCAGAAACCTGCGACTGCAGGAACGGAGACAGCAGCTGTGACGCTGTGACGGGCCAGTGCAACTGTGAAGCTGGTTTCACTGGAGCTCGCTGTCACCAGAGTATGTTGTCTCGTGTCAGTGATACAGCCATCAACACCCACAGAGATCATTCAGTTGAGTCGAGACAGACAAGACAAGAAAAACTGAATCTATTCTAGTGGTTTATAGAGGCAAGTTCTGTGTTTGTCACTCCTCAAACACAGAGCTTATGGATGTGATTGTGTAATGTAACTTTACAGAGACAGAGACTTGTACAAGTTTATTCACTCCGCTGAGATCACTGAAAGAGGTTATAAATGAGCATCTGCTGTAGAGTTTACTGGTGAAGTTTTCCAGCTATTGTGATGCAGTAAAATGAAAGCTGTCTAGTTCAGAATATATTCATACTATTAGTCAAACATCCAGAATGCAGCCTGCAGCAATAAAGCCTGGAGTAATTCATTGTATGAGTTGTGGACTACGAGCTGAAAGTTTAACACTTGCAGCTACGTAGCCGGTGAACACCCAGAAGATAAAGAGTTGGCAAAAAAACTTAAACAATGAAATACTGCCCTTGGCAATTTTTAATCAGCACTCCAACATTGGGTATTTGGTATTATCAAACCTTTAACTGGTTGATTGTAAAGTCTTTTGACTGTGTCACAAATATGCACACAGACTAATGTGTATTAAAAGATCTAGATGTTGCTGAAGTGAAAAAGATACAGAAGTAAAAAAAGATACAGAGTCCCTTGGAGTCTGGGTTTCTGGAGAAACCAAAATCAGCAATAATGTTTTAAATGGAAATGATCACTTAAGTTTGTGTTGGAAATGAAAAAATGAATAGTTGTTGTTATCCTTGAAGCTTTCGCCAGATGGCGTCAAAGCCAAGCGTTTAAACTCATTTTTTAATATTCCTCCAAATCTTTGTTGCAGGACATCAATTTTGATATTATAGCATGCTTTACTGTTTTTTGTTTGTTTGTTTTTTGTCTGTGTTCCTGTGTGTGTGTGTGTGTGTGTGTGTGTGTGTGTGTGTGTGTGTGTGTTCCTGTATGTGTGTGTGTGTGTGTGGGTGTGGTATTCCCTCAGAGTGTCCAGGAAATATGTTTGGTCTCGGTTGTCGCCATCGCTGTCAGTGTGAAAATGGAGCATCATGTGACCACGTGAGTGGGGCTTGTACCTGCCAGGTGGGATGGACGGGCACCTTCTGTGAAAAGTGTAAGAGTTGCTTTTTGATCCTGAAAACTAACTCACATGCAGAGAAAAGGAGGTAGTGACACATGTGTGTGTTTCAGCGTGTCCTCAGGGCTTCTACGGTCTGGACTGCCAGGAGAAATGTTTGTGTCTGAATGGCGGGAGCTGCGACCACACCGCTGGCGTTTGTTCCTGTCCAGCCGGCTGGATTGGCCCTTTCTGCAACCTGAGTGAGTGAAAGTATGAGAAGCTGGAAGCTCACATTTCTGTCAGTAGATTCATGCAGCAGCTTTTAGTCTGAGAGATATTTAAAAAAAGCAAGTACCCAGGTCCCACATGGGAAAGCACCAACTTGACGTTCCCCATGCTGAAACCCATATTACCTTCCAAACCCAGGAATTTCCACTTTTGATCTGCAGAGTTCATCAGGAGGTAGCAATATTGTTTTTCTGTCTCCTGGCAGCATGCCCAACTGGTTTCTATGGGGAAGCATGTAACCAAACCTGTGGTTGCAGCAACGGCGGCATCTGCCACCCGGCCAGTGGGCAGTGTGCGTGCACGCCTGGCTGGATCGGACCCGACTGCACAGAGGGTGAGTTTACCCAGCGCAGACAAGTGATCGTCTGTGCTAGAGGCAAGGAAGAGGTCATGAGCTGGTTGAGTCTGTGTCTTTCTCCCAGAATGCCCTGCTGGGTTTTATGGATCAGACTGCCGTCGGCGCTGCTTGTGCCAGAATGGAGCCACATGCAACAAGACTGATGGAAAATGTACCTGTGCCAGCGGATGGACAGGCACAGCCTGTGAGCGGGGTAAGACTCAGAGTCTCTGCATGTTCCCCCTTCACCGCAGTGAAGTGGTCTGAGGAAAAAAAGAGAAGATTTATTACAAATAAAGACTTATTTTTATAGTTGGCCGTCATTTATAATAACATTCTGCTCAGGCAATTAATGGCTGAAATCTGGAAAATGTTGAGACTTCCAGTCCGACGAGGTTTAACCAGTTCATGTAAACCATTTGTGTTCGGTGAAATTAACAAACGAGTAGACTCATTTTTTTGTCGATAATATTTCAGTGCTCAAGAAAACTGCTGAGCGTGTCCAACTTCAACAAGCGTCAAGAACTCAGTCTTTAAGGTGAAATGAGCTGAGCTGAAGCTCAGTAACCATCCCATTAATCCTCTGTGTTTGAGCTTTATAGACACGAGTTTGAACCAAAACTTCAAAATATGATTCGGGTTGTTTCAAACAATAGAAATTATGACTTGTTCTTGATTTTTTTTTTTTTTTTTTTTAGTAAAATGAAATACCATCTAAGCAGCCAGAGAGCAGGAGATCTCTAATGATACCGTGTAATTTAAGATAATTTGGCCATGCTGAATTCTCCTGAGTGGAAAATCATCCCTTCAACCCACTTTAGTGGGTGGATTTAGTGAAGCTGATGAGTGATGGTTGTTATTCTGGAAAGAAGAGCAGAAACATAACATCACCTGAACCCTGAAGTAAACATTTACAACAGGAATCTGTGGTTTCTTTTTACCACGCTCAGGAAATACATCAGTCTGAGTTTAATTTGCTGCCTGAGCTCATTTGCTTTTACCTCAAGTCTGACTATTCGCTGGCACGGGAGTGCTTCTGTGCACAGGAGCAGATCTGCTCTGCAAAAGTCTTTCCCCCCCTCTGCCCCTGCTACACCCGCCCCACTCCTTATGATCAAAACACCATCTAATCTTATTGCAGGAGTGTGTTTGTCCTCCAAACTCTGCGTCCAGTTTCTTTCAGGAAATGTAAAGTGTTGGGTAAAAAACATGCCGCACTCCTCAGCTTTACATCCCTTTGTTTTGCTGTGTGTTTGTGCGTGCGGCTGCACGCTCATGCAGAGTGTGGAGCAGGACGATTCGGGGCGGACTGCCAGCAGTGGTGTGACTGTGAAAACGGCGGCCAGTGTGACAGACAGACGGGACGGTGCAGCTGCAGCGCCGGCTGGATTGGAGATCACTGTGAGAGAGGTGAGCCAGTGAGTCTGAACGAAACGTTGACCTCATGTGAACTGCTGCTCCGTGGGAAACTGAGCTGCCGTGATTCTGTTTTTTTTTTTTAATTAATCATAACCATCAGTCTGCATCTTCCTGTGAGCAGCATGTGAAGCGGGCCTGTTTGGTGTCGGCTGCTCGGAGCGATGCCAGTGTGTGCGTGGGGCTTCATGCCATCATGTGACTGGAGAGTGTCAGTGCCCTCCCGGGTGGAGGGGGAAACTCTGTGACAAAGGTACAAACCTGCTGTTGCAGAGTACAAATGATTCTTTATGCTACACAGCAAAAACAGTTGTTTACATCGTATGTTTTGTCTGGCTGCTCATGCACTGTTGCAAAAAGAAGCAAAAGTATCAGTTACTGTCAGACTGAAGTTTCAGTAGAAGTGAATGTGTGATATTTTTCTGCAGCGTGTTTGCCGGGTACGTATGGAGAGAGTTGCATGCGGCGCTGCAGCTGTGCACAAGGCACATCCTGCCATCACGTCTCTGGAGAGTGTGGCTGTCCTGCTGGATTCACTGGTAACGGCTGTGAACAGAGTGAGTCCTGCGACGTTTATTTGAGTCTCCTAAACCGATCCGTCAGTCAGCTCTACCTGAAAACAAGCTCATCCAAGCCTCAATGAAAGAAGAAACTTCTAATGCCTCTTTGTCAGTTTGTCTCCCAGGAACATTTGGGGAAAACTGCAACCAGGTCTGCCAGTGTTCAGAGACGAATCAGCTCTGCCACCCGGTGTCTGGATCCTGTTACTGCGCCCCAGGCTACCACGGCCCCAAGTGTGACCAAAGTACGCCTACACACCCAGGTCATATGTCAATGGTACAAGTTTGAGCAGCTAACAGTGTGGCTCTCTTTTCAGTCTGTGGAGAAGGTCGTTACGGTCCCAGCTGCGAACGAGAGTGTCGCTGTGAAAACGGAGGAAAGTGTGATCCTTCAACGGGAGCTTGTGAATGTCCAGCTGGATTTATAGGGCCCCTCTGCAACATCTGTGAGTCCAACTCTGATGAAGATGCAAAATGAAACGAGTGTTGAGGCATGAGGTGAACGGGGTTTCTGTCTCTGCGGCGACAGCGTGCCCAGCTGGGCGGTATGGCGTCCACTGCACCCGGGTGGCACTGTGCAGGCACGGAGCCTCGAATGACCCGGTCACCGGCCGGTGTGTGTGTGCCCCTGGAAGAAGAGGAGAGGACTGTGGACAAGGTGAGTCTTCCTCGCCAGCGAGATGCTTCTGTAGCATCACGAGAGTCGTCTCATCTTTCACCTGCGGCTGTTTCCAAACAAAACCGCTCAGACCTGAAGCCTATCACAGCTGAGTTAGTTGTTTTTCTCATCTCTGTGTTTTCTGTATAGTCACATATTAGAACCAAGGAAAGGTAAAACAAACAAATGAAAGCAGGTGAGGGAATCAAATTCAGAAGAAACAGAGTTCAAAAGTTTATAAACCTAAACATCTTTGAGCTCATTGAATTAGAAATTCAGAGTTTATAAACTTCTGAAATGTCTGACTTTATGAGCTAAGTTTAAAAATTCTGATATTTTGACTTCAGAAACTTGCAAGGTTTCGATTATATCTCAAGATGGTGTATGTCTTAAATGTCAGTGCTGCACTCACTGATCTGATTTAGCAACATTCACACACACATACACACTTAAGTTTCTTTTTGCAGACTAGCATTTTTCCCCAGACCAACCCAGATAACTTATCTTTTTTTATCAAATGGCCAAAATACACCATTGTTTGTAGCTTTGAATTCAGACACATCACCAGATATTTGAAAAATAAAATCTCATTTCTTTTTTTTCTCAATATGTGCCTTTATTCCATCATGAATCTTCCCTTCTGCTGTTTTCTTCTCTTTAATTGGACTGTGTGTTCTGGCCTCAGGCTGCCCTCCAGGCTGGTTTGGGCCGGATTGCGCCGGCCGCTGTAACTGCAGTAACGCAGGAGTCTGCGACTCTGAAACCGGCAACTGCACCTGTGGTCTGGGGTGGACTGGTCCACGCTGCAACACAGGTGGGGACTTTCAACAATCCCATCTGCTCAGCATCACCTACGACACACGCTGCAGTTTTGCTCCAGCTCACCGTGTGAAGTCACAAGTTTGATATCTTCACCCTCCTGTCTTGCTCGTCTCGTTCCAGCGTGTCCTCCGGGTCGATTTGGTGCCAACTGTCAGCTGACATGCAACTGTCAAAATAATGGCACTTGTGACAGAGTGACGGGGACGTGTCGGTGCGGCCCGGGCTTCTACGGACATCTTTGTGAACACGGTAGGAACTGAACAGACAACTGCATAAAAAAAAGAAAGATGATGGTGTCTAAAAGGATAAATCTGATTTTTAAAAAAAATTTTTTTAGTCATCTGCAAATCTGAGTCAGGATCAAAAACAGTGATTTTAGTCTTACAGACATCTTGTGTGTCTGCAAACAAACCTCATGTCATACAGTCTTCCCTGCAACAACCCTCCACTGTTGTACAAAGTCATGAATCACGCAATTACACTGGCTGACGAGGTCTTTGATCCTGACAAACCAGGACACCACAGAAACATCCTGCAGCTCTAAATACGCTCCCTGGGCCCGATAGTTTATTGTGGCTGCATCAGTTTTGCATAAAGCCTCTGCAAGAGAACTGTGAACATGTAATAGAGCAGAAAACATACCAAAAAGCCCCCATACATTGATTTCTTTCTTTCTTTTTGACAGGAGACCAGAATCTTTTACAAATTCAATTTATTTCATTTAAACTCATGCAGCCACTTGCATTGACAAATGTTATATGTAGGATTTCAAAAATATTGGTAAACTGAATACCTGTTAAATATAGCAGAAGCAGATTCTTTTAAACATTTAAATGTTATTGTAACACTCAAAAGCCAAAAGAGAGTGGATGGGACAGGTGCATGTTATTTTATGATTTTGAAAGAAATCAACAACACAAGGTGGTCACGATGCCGTCAAATCCAAAACAGTACTTCAATATTCTTCCACCTTCTGACTGATTCAGAAATATGACTTCCAATACTTCATTAAACTCTTTATTTTACTAAAGTTTTAAGACAACCAGCCATAAATGAACAGGGCCAAAGTGCATTAGCACTAATAAAAAAACTTGGATGTGGATCTTGTAAATAAGTGGAACAGTAAAAGTGTTTTGTTCTGAAGGATTTGTTTTGTTTGAATTTTGCATAAGCCAGATTTTCTTATGTAAGGGAGGCTCAGAAGCAGTCTTATTTAATTATTATTCAGTTTCACACATGATGATCTTTACTATCAAATGGACTCAACTGGTCCAGACTTCAGGAATCTGACTCCAGCTTTAGAAACGGGAGTTTGCAAGTCTTTTTTCCATCATGGTCACGTCTGGTATGAGCTACAGGGTTAGGGATAGTTTATGATTAGACATTCAGCACCATAATGAGAAAAAACCCCAAAAAACTAAAGTTCAGTACTCTGTGAAACTTGAAAGATGAGACAGGTCTACTCTCTCATTTTCCTTTTAGAGGTGTCAGGGGCTTAGAGCCGTTTATTGCTGGTAGATGTTTTGAAAGCCTAATCGTGGACTTTAACTCTCCTCCCCATCAGCCTGCCCTGCTGGTTTCCACGGCCCACTGTGTCAGCTGCAGTGTGACTGCATGAACGGCGCCTCCTGTCATCCCGTATCAGGCCAGTGCAGCTGTCCTCCAGGATATGAAGGCGCTCGCTGTCACAGAGGTCAGGCAAACAGTTACCGTTGTAATAAAGTAATGAAATAATAGGATTACTGACTTTTAAAAAAAATCACATTTATTTGACTTTGAAATCGTTTCCATTCAGTTTGTAAACCGGGGAGTTATGGTCAAGGCTGCGCCAACGTGTGTGACTGCGAAGATGATGCGCCGTGTGATCCAGAGACGGGAAGATGTCTCTGCCCTTCTGGGAGGACTGGACCCAGATGTGACATCGGTAATATTTCATCCTTTCTCTCAACCAAGAGCACACAGACGGTCCAATGAAAACAAAACAAGCACAGTCTGCATTTTAATATTAGTTTATTTTGGCTCCAACAGCAGTCTTTCAATGAATGCTAAAACATCTGGAAAAAACTTCTAGAGGTAAAAGATCTGAGGCACTGAGAGGTTTTACACCAGTGGTTCTCGACTGGTCCCGCTTCAGGACCCACCATCACTTCTGAACAAAAGCCAAATCGATGAACATTTTAAACTTCTTAAAGTTATATAATGTAAAGATGGTGCAGTTTTAAGTTCAGAATAATCAGGATTAACAGTATTTGGGGAGTTTTTGGTGTTGAGAGTTCTAAAATGTGTGAATACTCAAAATAACAAAAAAGGGAGGAAAATACAAGAACTGAGCAGACTGCCAAAGAAAAGGTGCATAGAGCTTACAGATAACATAATACTTCTATTGCTGCCAAGTGTGTTGACAGGTTCTTGACAAAGGGTGTGTATGAATTAAAAGGCGTTTCCCTGGAAAATTCACTGAGTATAATACAATCACTGTGCTAGTAAAAGTATTCAGTCACTTAATCGAGCTCATACAGCTCTAAACAATTCTGTGACAGCAACTATTAACAGACTCCATTTGTCGTTTCCTGCAAAATTCATGGGATAAAAAAAGTGCAACAGCTAAACTATATATAAACTAAACTATATATAATTTCACTGTTGTAGATGCTAATAAGAGGTGTGCTTGAAATGCTTTAATGTTGCTGTAATAGCTTAATTACTTTGTAATTAAACATTTTCCTTTTATTATCAGACATGAGTAGCTGAGTCAGTTGGCATAGACGGCATCCTTACAGCTGAAGCTGGAAATGAGAAGGAAAGCCTGATGATCTCAGACGCTTCGTCAGCCATGAGGTTTATTTTTGTTCAGCATCTCATCTTTACCAACTACAAGATCTTAGCAGCAAAAAATATTCTTGACAGCCAGGATCCTGAAAATCACAGACTGAATTAAACTGTTGTCACAAGAAAATAAGCCTTTTTAAAAATCTTGTGACAAGAAAACCAGTTTATGATCTCAACAAAACTGTTTTAAAATCAACAAAGCACAACTGTCCTCAGCTTCTGTATAGAACTACTTTTCTTGTGAAGTCAAATAGTTAATAACCAAAGTGTGTAGTGAAGCTAGATGCAGATCAGAAGGATAAAACCTTTAAAAAAAGCAAAGCAGGTTGGGAATCCTGAATCTTCTGCGTGAAGTTGGCGAGCGGCCTCTTGTGTCATCACTCCACATTGAGTTGTGCTCTTGTGTTTCTGTGTCAGACTGCAGAGGTGACCGCTACGGGCCCGACTGCACGGAGACCTGCGAGTGTGGGAACGGGGCGCAGTGTGACCGCCGCAGCGGCCGATGCAGCTGCCTGCACAGCTGGATTGGTCTCTCCTGTCAGGAAGGTACAGTACATACACACACACACACACACACACACACACACACACACACACAGGGCAGGTGACATGGCTTCCTCCCTGGAGTCAGAACAGAGGTGGCACTCCTGCTGACTCGGTGAAAAAAGAGCAAACAACTAGTCGAAGTGCTGACAGGGTTCAGTTAGCATCTGCACGGGGCAGAAACGCAGACGCTGCATTTCACGTTGGTGCTCATTTTATCCTGATTGAATGTGAATGTTGCGTCTGCTGAGGTGGACCCGGGGCTCTCTGTGTGTCTCCTCAGGTGGGCCTCCACGCCACGCTTACGGGAGCAGCAGGGGGGACTCTCAAGCTGACAACTCATTATAGCAGCTTTGTTACGCTGGGAAAAAAAAACAAAAAAACCTGCAACAAACGAGCAAGTTTTGACCGAAGGTAGTGGAAGCTTCCAGCTGGAAGACCCGTGGAAACGGACTCTCTCATGAGAACTGCGGTTTGAGTGTGCACACGAGCGTGCGAGCTGGATCATGTGCCAAAGTGTCGTCTGAACAGCGAGTTGGCGCCATCGGTGCCATGGCAACCTGTAGAAGACCAACATCTCCTCATCCAGAGGGCAGCTTGACCGTTGGTGCTTTTACCGCACTTTTAGAAACTGGTTTACCTTCGCAGGTACTCCGTGGAAAATAACCTCTATTTAAAGCAGCTGGCTTCCATAAAGCGAAACTTTTCTGAAGTCGTTTCAGGTAACTCTGTAAAATGAAGTAAAACTCACAGGGCTTTGCTGTACCAATGATCCTCAGATATTTTATGCTGAATCACACTGAATCATGTCACAATAGATGCGTCTTCTGCAAAGGTCTAAATGTTTTTGTCTGAATAGATTTTGTGTATAAATTGCTTCATATTTACATATCACATGATTGTTTACATTCTGAAGCTTGGTTTTCACAGACAAACCACACGTAACAAATAAAGAGACATATCCGGGTTTGGTTTACCATTCTTATCTTTATCGTTACTTCATTTTCATTGAAGATGGAATCTGTACATCTCGTCTAAGTTTCAGATTCAAGCACAGTGCAGATAGCAACGCCTGCAGAAGAAGATTCAAACGAAAGAGAAAAGGCAGAGGTGATAACAACCAGAAATATGTACAAAAGGTCAGAGTATGTACAGGCTCTCACTACGGCGTCTTCAGAGTGGATTCAGTACATCGCTGCCCTCGAGCGTTCCTCGTGATGCGTACACAAACCAAAGAGGAGTCATTTGTGTTTGTCAGCCTCAGGGTTGATACAATACTGACAAGAAAATGCAGCATAATGGGAAAAAAAAATAAAAACAGTTCTTTTAACTCTCTCTACAGCATTAAAAGGTTAAAAAATAAAAAATATATTCTCTGTATCACCTTAGCTCCATCCATCTGTGGGTCTGGCTCATGTCAACTTAATGTCAGAACAGCAAACACGATGAAGCTTGGACTTCTTAAAGCATTAATTTCTCCTGCACACACACACACACGCAGGCCTTCAACATGAAGTTATTCCCACAGTGTGCCGTCAACCTTTTCACACCGAAAGATCTGTGTTGAACAGTTCAGCACACTAAGAAATAACACAGACGGCCTCATTAAATGCACGGATTGCATTTCAAAAGGAAAGGATGGACACTTCAGGAAACCTGTTTATTAAATTTCTTGCCATGTCTGCTGGTTTCGATCAGCACATAGACCAGAAACAGCCAGAGCAGATCCTTTCCAGTGTTCTGAAAGGAAAAATTACGTTTTTATTTATCTATAAAGGACCGTCCCCAGTGTGACAGTTCATAAGTTCGGGTCTCAAGTCTGGATCGGGGTTGTGTTGGCGACTTCTGAGAGTAAAAGCAGAACATCAAGACTTTCTTCGACTGTTTATAGTACCTGTATGAGAGGAGGCAAACTGAGCTGCTCCAGCTGGGTTCTGATGGAAATTGGCATCTAATCCAGTAGATAGAGACTTTAAAGAGGAGTGCAAATCAATCTGTTGTCACACAACCTCTGCCAGCAAAAACAAATCTGGAGTAGAACTGTGACTAGTAATTTTCACCATTTTTGTGTGGACGGAAAAAAAAAGAAAAAAGAAAAAAAAAACTGAGGAGGAGCTGGTGGACCTGGTTACTGACCGGTTCCAGTCTCTGTGCTGAGCTGCGCTGACGGACATCACCGAGGTAAATCGGTCTCAATTTAATTTTCAGCAAGAAACAAAAGAAGCACTTTTTTCTCCAAAATGTTACACTTTCCTTTTTGAGTCTCAGACTTTTTCTCCGCTCCCTGAAAATGAAAACATCAAGACACCAGAACTCCACAGACAAATGAACTCGGCTTGTTTTTGTTGTTTTTTTTTTTTTTTCCTCCTCCGTCTTCATCTGTTTGTACCATTTACTCAAACACACAAGACTCGACCTATTCAACTTAAACAGGGATCAACTAATACAACAGGCTGAAGCGTGGGATTGGTTTAGTTGTCCCTCACACACACACTCGCACACAAGATCATCAATAGAGATCTTAAACAACTTTGCTGCGATTAAAAATAACCTACGAGCAGTATCGAAGCAGAATGTAAACCTCGCAAACCCCACAGTAATGACTTTGTTTTACTCTTCCACTTCAGCTGAGAAGCTCCTACAGCTTGTTCGCACTAATACTTTTTTCTGCTAAGAATCAAGGTTTTTAATCATCCTTTAGTAAAGATTTGTTATCTACACGTGTTAGTAAGCTGAGAAGCGTCACCTTGCTTGTCCCTTAGGTACCGGAGGCTGAGTGAAGAAAGTCCATGCTGAGACGATGTATCGCATGCTATCCACTTGTGCTTTAAATCACAGTAAGAGAGCACCCAAAGGACAAGAACGATGCGGGGCGGCATCCTAATCTCTGCGGTAATACTAATGTGTCAGGCGGCCTGCTGCCCAACGCAGACCTTATCGTTCCTATGCATTCTGTATATGAAGGACGTATTTGTTAACTGGTATAACAGTTTGGTCAGGTAAAGATATATATGGAGTAAAGTCCATATCATAAATAGATAACAAGCTGGACAGCACATGCTTCAAGATGACTAATAATCTTGCAGAAATTGAGAGTGAAAAGCTGGAGTGTGCTGACTAAGACAGATGAGAAAGAAGAGGAAGATCTTTGGCTCAAGCCACCTTAAAAAGTCACTGGTCCTCCCCAGTGTCCACACATGAGACTAAAGACTTAATACAACCTCCTTAAACCACCTTCTGCGTTCCCTGAGCTGTCGAACCTGCTCGTCTACACCAAAGCCCGAAACACAGTTTGATGCAACTGTAAATAAGGCAAAAATTCTTGAACAAAACTTGATCAAGGAGAGGTTTCCATGAGATGTGATTGCTCCCCCCCCCCGCTGCAGCCGGACCTTAGCTCGGAGAGCCGAAGGCTGCTGTTTGGGAAACACAGTGAAGCAGGGCGCTACGACAACGGCGGCGGCGGCAGCGCCTGCTGTTGGGGATGAATTGACAGCTCATTTCTTCAGTGGCAGACAAGTCGCCCAGGCAACCACCTAAGCTCCTCGGTTCCATGTGATTTGCTTTGTCCAGCAGACGGCAGTCGTTCTCGTTGAGCTCCCGACCACAGCACCACACTCAGACGGCGGGAGAGTCGGAGCATTAGGCTGGACAAACGCACTGCCAGTGAAGACGCAGAGGGAGGACGAAGAGAGGGAATCATAAAGAGGCGATGTGATTCTATAGTGCAATGATTGTGAGACAGGACTGTGTTCATAGCCATCCTCTCCCTCCCATAAAACTGCCCTCCGACCTCTTTACTGACAGTACTAAAGTGCTGATTATTGAGGCCCATGAGGGCGTCGGTAGTTTCCACATCACAAACTTTCTTTCAGAGAAACCTCGACGGACTTTTACAGTACACAAGTGTTTGTAAACAGAACGTCTCTGGAACAAATGCATGGCTATGGTACATGTGCAACGATAGCTTTCATTGATTCATACACTATGAACTTCGTCTTCTTTTTAGTTGCATTCCATTTTAGAAAAAAGAGCAAAAAAAAGAAAAAAAAAAAAGAAAGAAAATAGAAATCTGGCTGCCAAGCAAGCATGTGCTTATTTTTTTTGTTTGTTTTTGTTTTAAAAAGAAACTTTTCTAATTTTTCTCTATGATTTTAAAATACTTTCAGCTGGATTGAATGTATAACTGATTAACGTATGAGCGCATATCCCTAACTTCTTTTCCGCTTCTGCCTTTCTTTGTTAATCCCGACCTGTCCCGTGGAGGTCTTCCTTTTTTCTTTTTTTTTTTAAATCTCCCCCCCTCCTTCTTATCTTATCCCTGTAACTCTAAATGAGGTGCCCTGCGTGGCCGTGGTGTGGCCAGACTCATGCGCCAGGGTCTCACTCAGTAAAAGCTCAAGCAAACAGAGGATCAGGCAAAGGTGTGGGGCACTGCGGCTGCAGGCCGGGTGCAGCCCTGCGGCGCGGCACCGTGCCGGCCGTTAAGAGCGGTAGTCCTTTTTACTGTACGGCTTGTTCCCCAAGATGCTGTCCACCTCGTGTGTGATGGAGGACGACAGCTTTGGAAGAACCTGTGAACACACAAGATGAAGGTATTGTTTGCATTTATCACCATCAGCGTTTCAGTCACTGCTTTATTAGTCCTTTTTGATGCAAAGTAATTTAAAAAAGTATTTTCAATTCCACATCACGGCCTGTAGATGGAGCTGAAGAGTAAAATCTAGTTTGTTTCCTGTGTTCATTTTCTTCAGTCCCCAACGTTTTTTGAAGTGATCTGCATTTTACGTCAATTTTTAAAAAAAAATTACTTTTGTTTTTCTTAAAATGGCCAAAGACACAATAAATATATAATTCAGTTTGAGTAGTAGTTCCTCAAACTCCACTGCAAGTTGATTTTTCAGGTAAATAAGGATATCAACAACAATGTTTTGAAACTCTTTCACTAAAGTCAGTTTAAAATGATGTTTATTTAACTGCACTGCAGTTTTTTAAAACCAGATAAAGAAGGAATCATTTATATAGTTTTTTTTACAATATTAAATAGTTACATCTATGTTCATGCATCACACTTGAAAAACTCTTTGGATTTCCTGAGAGGAGAGGAGAGGAGAAAATGCGGTCTATTTTCAGCATGAAAAAACATTCTCACTAAAGTAAAACTGCAGAGACCCTTGGGAAATGTGAGCGTAACATTTATAAACCAAAATATCAGATTTACTGAGGCAAAGGAGACTTAAAAGTGTGCGCGCGCACACACACACTGACAGAAGTGTACACAAAGCATCAGAATGGAGGAGAGCAGGGATGCTCTTTACTGCGGGCCACACATAATGTGAGGAGAGGGCGTAAACCTCCACCAGTCTGAGAACCCCATTAAAGAGCACGTCTTATCAGCAGAGGAAGAAGTGGCCCTGAGCTCGTCTCCAATCCCCCTGGCAACTGATACTCCGCTGACCTTATTAACATGGTACAGTAAAGCAGCCGAGCGTGCCGCACAAAACTGCAGAGCTGCACTCAGGAGCGCAGGCTGCCGTTACGCGCCGGAAGGCATGAACGCCAGCCTGATTAGACGGGCCCGGTCACATTTTCTCATTTGCTCAGCTGAAGAAAAAAAGAGAAACAAAAAAAAAATCCCACGCAGAATTAAACACACGTTTGTTCTGTGGCCTCACCTGAATTGCTCCTATGTTCTCCATCAGTTGGTCGGTGTTAGACGCCCCTAAAAGGACAGAGCTCACCCCCTCGTTCCGTAGGCACCACGCTGCAGGAGACCAGTGAACAACAATGACACCCCCACCACAACCACACACAGCATCCAGGATATGGACACAAACACATGCTGCACAACATGACAGGCGGATTTTTTTTCTTTTTTGCTTCAGGAACAACAAACTCCTTAAGACTAAATCCTCACCATAAAACAAAAAATCTATAAATGGTTCTTAAGAATTAACATGCAAGCAGCAGTAATTTACCATAAAGACAATTAAAAAGAACTATAATTTTCGATGCTCAATTTTATCACATTTCTCTTTCGTTTTGAGCCATTTCACCTACGAGCCTATTGTACAGAGAATCGTATGTCTCCGTGAATAACATCTGATATAAATTTAGCTGTAAAAAGTCTAATCTTGTATCTTAGCTCTGAGTATATTGAAGACTACTCTAATTCTGTGCAGCTCGCTGCACAATTGTCATGTAGGTAATGAGACGCCGGGGGGCTGCAGTGCCTCACAGTAACTGAATAAATGTAATGGATGATTTTAAAACAACACTGACAAACTCTTCATGTGGATCAGTCTAGATAAGCTCCTCATCAGACTGTTGCTCCCTGTTTGAAATCAAAGTAGTGAAGCAGCAGCATTAAGTAGAACAGAAAATGTGAATGCATTTAGTGCATTTGCTTAATAACCAAGTTTCAAAGTTGCTTAAATAAGCTGGCATCATGCAAGACACCTTATTTTTTTATTACCACTCAGAACAATTCACGACACAAATAACTGATCCCTTGGTGCGCTATTTTACTCATAAGCGCTATCAGATTATACAACTGCATCGTCTTGCAGTTGAGGAAGATACACATATAAGTAGATTACAGCACAAAGAGAAACGAATGCAGCTGTAAAAATAGCGAGATTATGATTCGGTACAAATCGCCCCACAAAATAAGAATGCAGAAGGTTTTCATCTCGATTTTTAACTCATTTAACAGTAGTAGACAATCCTTCACAAGATTCAACTGAATCTATGAACTCGGCGTCTCTGAACTCTGTTCTCTGGTTCATTTAGCACCTGCTCCAGCAAAACCAGTCCGCGGCTCAGTGCAGGAAGGAACCCGTCATTGTTATTCAATACTTTAGATCCACCCTGATGTGGAGGACTTGCACAATATGTATAAATCTCTCGTGCCGCCGTCAGAAGCCCTGGAAGGATTTATGGAAATTGGGAGAGAGGAAGCTGTCCATTAATGAGCCGCGAAACCTAATCTATGACACTGCAGTACTGTGAGAATGAAAAATCTGCTCTGATTTACTCTGATATCCGAGGCCGACCCCTAGATTTACTCTCAGCATCCCTCATGTCTCGGCACTATATAACTTCTGCTTCTTTCAAGTTTGCACAATTTCACTCCGCTGCCTGCCAGTGAATCAATATGTCACCCGCTGGATTTATTTCCGAGTGCTGACACTTTGAATTGTTAAATCAACAAACACCGAGCAAGTGTTGATATGTACAGCATTGTCTTACAGCATAGTCAGATCCAAGCTAAAAGGTGACACACTATCCCCGTTCTTTTTATATAACTTTTAATTTCATGAATTCCCTCTTGATTTTCAGATTTTTCACACTACAGCAGCTACAACACAGACACACACGTGACAGCACAACAGTCAAACCAGACAGCTGCCAGAGCGCCACTGACCCCGGCCCGTCCGAGGCAGAGGGACGGACAGACAGACAGAAAGAGAGAGAGCGGCAGAGTGTATCTGCGTACCGATGGCGAGTTGGGGCAGAGTGCAGCCCAGCCGCTCCGCGATTGCCTGCAGCTCTTTCAACTTCGCCTGCTGACGACGGCCCTCCTCGCTCAAGATCTTGTCCTTCAACCACTGGTAGCCCTGTTGAAAACACAGCACACCTGCTCAAAAACTCGGCCCCGCTCACACCGCTGCTCTGCAGCTCCTGTGTCAGCCAGGCCCGTTTTTAAACACGTGACTCTGTCTCCTGCTGTCAACGTCTCGGCCAGGGGAGAACAGCTCAAGCTACGCTTTTTGAAACACTGAATATTCAGATCATCATGTCGAAAAAAGGTCATTTATAGGCACATTTCTGTTTGAAAACAGACTACAGGATGCTATTCATAACACATTAGGACCACGGTGAATATTCAGTTAGTTTAAGAGCCAGAAATCACAAACATCCACAGGCAACACTGAGCCAAAACGCAGGAAGCAGGTACTGCACAACACCAACACAAGGAGCTAGGAGGAGGATCAACCAGTGGAGGTCTAAAACTGACACGCACTGACACACAATCCACAGAAACACAACATGCCACTTCACCACAGGAACACAAACAGCAAAACGTCAGGTGTGGGCTTCCAGGTCGAGATGTTCTGGACTAAAATTGTACCATTTTTATTTTTTACAATCTGGATGCTGAATGCTGATGTTTATTTCAACCCCACAATATGGCACCTGGTTAAATCCAGACAGCTTCCTCTGGTCATTAATGTTTAGTAAAAACAGGCCTTTTGTTTGGTCGTACTGAGAGGAAAACAAGTCTCTCTCTATGAGCTGCTTTAGTTTCAGTTATTGTTAGTATCCATAGTGTCAAATTACAGCAGTTTGTCAGAGTTTGTGCAATGTGTTGCATCGTGTGTGCTCATGTGCGTGCACTAAAATGCATTAAGCCGACACCAGCTGACAAACGGCGTCGAACACTGCTGCTTGTGAAGAAGTGCGCGGTGCATGGCGTCAACACGGCACTGACAACACACAGGCACACAGTTAGAGAACCTGAAAGACACAAAGGCACAGTGAAACAAACAACAAACAACCAGTGGAGGGGAAACACCGGACAGGGAGGGAGCGGCACAGGTGATCGGAGTGGGATTCAGATGGAAAACGGAGAGCGGGGTTCGTCTACCTTCAAAGATGCCCGGGAGTAAGGAGGCACCCTGCCGTCATATTTCCCTGAGATGATCCCGCAGGCCAGCGGAGACCACGTCATAGCCCCCACACCTGAGAACAGAAACATGTGATCCCCACCAAACTCACAACCAACACAGCAGCCCACTCCCTCACAGCTGGGGTCTTATTTTGTCTTTGGAGAAGAAACAGACTCAATAAATTCACCATGATTGGTGGTGAATCTTTTTGTTGTCAAGACTTGAGGCAGGAAAACTGAACAGATGAAACTGCTGAAGTGATACTGACCCCTTCATTACCCCTGATGTGCTAATAGGTATGTGAAGAATAGATGTGTGCACGAAAGAGGAATACAAAGCACCTTATAAATCAGCAATACACTGACAAGCGCGCACGCAGATCATTTACCATTTAAATGAGATCCATTATTCATCTGGAGTCACAAATGCATCGCTGCTCACCTATCTTATGGAAGAGCTCAGGCAGCTGCACTTCCACTTTCTCCCTCTGGAACATGTGGTACTCAGCCTGCTCACAGATGGGAGGAATCTGGTTGAACTGTCGTGCAACCGAGTATGCTTCCTAAATGAAAACACACAAAACCATCAGGCTCGCGTAATGATATAGGAGAGGACCCCCCCGCCAAAAAAAAAAAAAAAATTCCCTCCGCTAAGGAAATAACTGAACATATATTTCTCCAAACTCTGGCATGGCATTATTCAGTTTTATTGTGGACATTTGTCTATACAGGCACAGTTTATCTCACCATTATTTCCATCGGGCTCCAGCGAGAGGTTCCCCAGTACATGGCCATGCCTTGATTTATCACATGGGTCATTGCTCGAACCGTTTCTGCAGATAAACATATACGAAAATGCTATAAACATTATCAGCACCGGTGCAAGGCTGATGTGCTTTCTGCAGCATGCTACTGTATATAAAGGCATATATTTTACTGTATGTGAATCTGCTTGTTCTTTAATCTTACAAAAAGACATATTTGTTATCATTTGCAATCCAAATTTCCTGAGCCATTCAGGAAGGAGGTGGAAAAGCTGATTATGTTAATCAGAAAGCTGAGCATCCTGAAGTGGATGACATCTAGTCTCAACAAGGCCCACTTCAATGACATTTACATTAAAATTCACAAGAATCCGTTTTCCTTTAA
>JAOWBL010000020.1:4366960-4377321 GCA_028564865.1 Zenarchopterus dispar | reverse complement strand
AGAGTATAATACATAGGTGAGCTTTCATGGGAAAGAGCACGTGTTTAGGATTGGTGGGTGTGAATTAGCAGCCAGGTCAGAGTCAGCGGGGTCCGGGCCCAGCTGTGCTGTGCTGTGCTGTCAAGCCACTATGATGTCGCTCATTAGCAACCGAAGGGGTGCTAATGAGCGACATTATGTTCAATGTGGGGCTCATTAAGGTGGGTCAGAAAGCCATCAGTCCAACGAATCTGATTCTTTCACTCTGACAAACATCTGACAACTTCTTGCAGTAAAGTTGTAAACAACAGGGCTTTGAATGCTGATTAATAATAATAACTATTTTAATAATGAAAGACAGCAACAAGTGAGAGTTGTTTTGTTTTGATTTGTTGTAAACGGTCTTTGGTTGAGTACTACTCTAAAACTTTAGGTGAGTAGATTCTTATCAATCACATAGGAAGTTCTTGGTAGTGTTCAATTATTTTTTTAATTATTTTGCAGCAGAACAATTTTCAGCCATGAGCAACAAGACTTATGAATCAGCAAAACTAAAAACACAAGAGTCATATTAAACAAACATCATCGATACTAGACTGAACTGCCACATGAATGATATGTAAGGAGAATTCTGATATTTTGAAAAAACACTGACAGTTATCTATAATCCTACAGTAAATTTCTTGACATTTTTGACACTGATCTCCAGTCTCTGCCGTCTCGCCATAAGTCCTTACAAGTCAGCTACTGATGTTACGCAAACCACTGTCAATAGATGCCAGAAGAGGAGAGTTCATGGTCTTTTTACTTCCAGAGAACTGGGCCAGTACTTATGTGTTTACAACGAAATAGGCTTGTTCGAAGCAGATGGCATGAACTCTCCACCTTTTGTGTCTATTGACAGTAGTTTGTGCAGCATCTGCAGTCCACTTCCACAGACTTATAACAAAATAGCCCCTGCACAGACTTGCCTGAAGACTTGTTGAAAGAGGTGAAAAAGTATATCAAACTTATGTGTTACTGCCAACATTTTAGGTATACTTTAATATTCACAAATGTGTATAGCACAGTTAGCAGGAATGTATGAAAAAACAAGGATATATAGATATTACTGTTTCAAATAGACTTTATTATAGACTAAGAGCTCCTAATTTCTTTCTCTTTTTGGTTTTGGTCAAATGGTTCTCCATAAGACCATTTCATTTCTTATATAATCCCTCTTGTTTATTACTTATATAAATTCAATGTAATATTTAAACGCCCCTAAAAGCATTTCTCCTCTAAACTGCTGTGTCTTTGCCTGGTAGGCTCTACTAATCAAACCAGCAGCAGCAGGAGCACAGTGGTTGCCGGACAAATCCTGGAGAATTCAGAAGCCGGCAGCTGGACCCACATGTTTTTTTTTTTAAATAACAAGCACCGATGGACTCTCCTGAGAACAATAACATGCATGTTTGTGCACTTCCTTTATTGCTGTATGTGCATCTCCTGCAAACACCCACGCAAAGCTTGAATGTTGCCCTTCTGAATTTTAAGGTATTTGAGTTCGCAAACACAAAGTAAAGGGTTGCCCTGAGGAGGCTGACTTTTCTTCATCCACCTGTTAATTAGGTCTTCATGCTGCAGAGTTGATGCTGTGACTTGCAGCAGAAGCCAAGATATAGTTGTGCATTAATAAGAATGTATTACTTTCAGATTTCTCAGTAATTACGCTGCAGGTTTGTCAGTGGTTTTGCATAATGTCAAGGATTTATTATACATTTAGAGCAAAATATCTAACTGAAAAAAAAAAAAACAAACCCTAGAATGAAACTCTGTTGTGCCAGTTTCTTGCATACGTTCAAATGATGTGATGCCATATGCTTTTGCTGATAACAGCTGCTACAGGACATGGGATTAGCAGGGCTTTATTTGTGCATACTTATTTATATTTCTGAGCAATGGTAGCCTGTGCGGTTGTGGGGATTCACTATTCAA
Organism: Zenarchopterus dispar; assembly: GCA_028564865.1. NCBI lineage: Eukaryota > Metazoa > Chordata > Actinopteri > Beloniformes > Zenarchopteridae > Zenarchopterus > Zenarchopterus dispar. The sequence goes on along the minus strand of JAOWBL010000020.1, from coordinate 4,375,365 downwards.
GCATGACAATCAAAAGTGAAATATTCTTGTGTGTTGAAGGCTTTTGTGGTTATTTTATAGAAACTCACAACATAGTATCAACATTACAGCAACTGACTACACAGCCTCTGATACTTCAACACATCCTTTGACTGATTAAAGCATTAAAAGGCATCAAAGTTTTTTTTCCTTTTTTTTTTTTGCTCAAACTGTGATTTATTCATCTCCTGCAAATGTGTGCAATATAAGCTCCTTGGTGTTGCTGTGCGGTGGAAGCTGTCAGGATTAACACCTGTTCAACACATGCGGAGCCGTGTGACATGCCGTCACACAAACACAGGCACGGGGCAAATCTGTGTTTCCGTTAAACCGCCGCTTGTTTTACAGACGCACGTCGATGAAAAGCCAGGATTCTGATATTCTCATATTAGAAGGTCAAAGCTGTGCTTATTTTACTGGCCATACTGTAAAAAAAAAACAAAAAAAAAAAAAACCACCCCATCTAAGTCACAATAATAGATAAAAACAATGTGATTAAGATGATAAAACACAAGCATGTATAATTTCTTGTGTCTTTATCAAACACACATATTAAAGGAGGTAAAGTCATTGAACAGCTACTCGAACAAAAGCCAGTGGGAGTCAGTAGTTTGCACAACTGGAGTCCAATTAATGGAAACCAGCTTGGAGGTAATGTGAACCGCTGATCGCGAAAAGGAGGTCTCTGAAGACATGTGATAAAAATATTTGATCTCCATAAGGCTGGAATCGATAGACTTTAATCTCCAAGTGTTTAGGCATCCATCAGTCCAGTGAGGGTAGGTTTATCTAAAGCAGCTGGTTTGTTAAAGTGGTTCCAAAGGAAAAACAAAAAGGTAAAGAAGAACTTGTGATTACAGCTACGGGCTTGAAGACATCACTGTAACTGACAAACGTCTCTGTCCGCAAGTCACTGAACCGGCAGGATGTCAATAGCAGGAAAAACAAAACAAAAACATTGCTCTACACCTTCAGTTTAGGAAAAGAAAAAAGATTGTTTGGGAAGAATACGTAGCACTATATAGCTTATTAACATTATCTTAAATCGTAAAAGTATGGTGGATTGAGCGTCATAATTTGAGTTTGCCTTGCTGAAGGGTTTGCTCAGGGATTGGACCGCTTATCGTTTAAGGAGAAATGAATTCCCAAGTTTATCAGAATATCCAACAAGATAAGGCCTGGCAGGCTGTCTGCCGGTTGAAGCTTAGTAGAAGTTGGGGTTGATGCAGAGGAACCATGACCCCAAACATCAACAATAACGGAATAGCTTTAGAAGAAGAAAACCCATCTTCAAGAGGGGTCCAGATCCCAGAGTTTCACCTTGCAGAGATGGAGTGAAAAGACCTCAAGAGAGCGTTCTCGTCAGGCACATCAGAGGATGACCAAGAGAGTAAAGATCCAGAACTACAGAAAGTGTTTGCTTAAAGCTGCTACACCCAAAGGAGGTTCGACCAGCTCTTAACTCCATGGGTTCATTTACTTTTTCCTCCAGCACAGTAAATATTTAATGTGTGAATTCAACAAACATGAGAGAGATTATAATTGTGTGTTATCTTCTTAAGTGCACTGTGCACTTAAATTACTTGTGACTTAGAAGATCAAATCATATTTTAAAACAAGTACATGAAAAAGAGAGCTCCTTCTAATGGGTTCACATACTTTTTCTTGCCACCACAGATGAAAAACGAAGACAACCACTGAGACCTACTTTCTACTTTGTCTTTGTTTTCTTCTGAACCACTTTGATACATCTCACAAAACATAACGTCAAAGAATATTCTTGGGAAGATTAAAAATAGGACTTGTAGCAATTAATCCGAGACACTGTTTGCAAAGGATAATCCATCAGATTATTTCAAAGCATCTAAGTTACTACAAAGCCAGATTAATCCATGATGGAATTTAAACCAACACAACATCCCAATACAGGGCAAAACTGCACCGAAACAGTGGTAAAGTATCACGAGTGGCTGTCATGCAAATTAAAACCATGAATTTCATTGAATCTAATTTCAGGTCTGTGTGGAGGAGATGATAATCTCTCAAATGTGTTAACAGCTGCAGTGAAGTGAAGCCAGTTCTCCTGCTGGGTGTAATTAATTCTTCTACAAGAGGGTTTAATGAAAAGAAATAGCTACGAGTCAAATCTATTGAAAAAAAATACATGGAAAATATGACCAAAGTACAACATTTATATTTGCTTCACATATTTGGAGCTTTGATGCCCCTTTACTGAATGGGAAGTTTCAGTGGATGTTTAAGTCAGACGCTTATACCCATTTTAATTTCTTTACTGAATCTCCTCTCAGAACTTTGAACTTGTCTTAAGTTTCTCCAATTTTTCTTAATGTCCAGCACTTCCACTTGAAACTGGGTAGACTGATTAAAGACAAGTAAAGTGCTTCTAAAATAGGCCTTGCTTACATTAAGCTCTAACATATGCTATGGCTGATTTGATCACAAGCGCTACTGAGATGGCACAAATGATTCACTGACTGAGGACGCACGAAGTTCCTATCTCAGAGACCACATTTGGAGGTTTCGATTTAATTTTCAAAGATAACTGCAGGTCATTTCTCACCTTCATTGGTGTGGACAGATACATGTTTATAAATTTATGGATGTTCATTTGGCTATTTCAAACTGACACAGTGAGCACATTTATTTACTATAAAATGAGATAGTAATATCCAATTATTGGTAGTCTCTTGAGATGCTCGCAGAAATGAAGATTACTGATAAATGAGCTGAGGCTCAGGATATACTCACTTCCCGGCAGCGTAGACCTCCGCTGTGTCAAACAGATTGATGCCATTTTCATAGGCCAGAGTCATCAGCTGCTCTGCCATCTGTTGAGAGAGTGGGGGGTAAGGAACAGGAAGGGGAGGTGCAGGAGGGAGGGTACTGATGTGAGGTGCTAGGGCTTTTGCAATATTTATCCAGCCTCATAAGACTAAAAAAGAGCTATGGTTGTTTTCCTATAAAGGTTTATTCTCTGGCTGTATGTTTTCACTATAAGCAAAAAAATAGACTTCTTAAACAAACGTCAAAAATACTAAACGGTATGGGTGGATTCAACTCTTAAGCTTTGACTGATGAAATGAATCCATCTGCTCTCACCTCATCCGTGATCTGTCCACCGAATGTCACCCATGTTCCTGAAGAGGATGGCAGAGAGGAAGAACATATGTGCAAATATGTGCAAACAGATAAGCAAGTGAACAGTGATAGCATGTGCTCTTCACGTGATGCACATTCATCAGTTTTACACCTCTAAGTGGAACTTTCTTTTTTGTTTTCATGCAACACAATATATCTTCTCTGTATTTAAAATAAAGACAAGCAAGGTTACGGGTTTTGCTTACAAATTTGTTGCACACTCTTCCAGGTCTAGCAAACTTGGTGATCTTACCTAATCCAAGGCAGGATACCCGCAGGCCAGACTTCCCAAGGTTTCTGTCAAAAGGAGAAATAAATTTACATGAATGCAGGGCTGAGACTGTAGCTGCGATCAGCACAAAAGCACTTTATGCCTACTTATATCTTTATGACAAACACTGAAACAAACAAATGAATAATAAAGAAAGAAAATAACCCTATCAGGATGTTCTAACATTACTTTCTCTTTTCTTTTACTGCAGTGGAGGCTTACAGTCATGGAAGCTGCCAAGACTGTTGCTTTGTATGGATTTAGAGCGCGCTTGCATCTGCTGCAGCACTGACACGTGTAGAGTGGATGGGTGAGGAAAAGACAGCAGCACACGAGTGTGTGTTTCTATGTGTGCACAGTAAAATGTCAGGGAAAATCAGAGACAGGAAGTGGGTCTTAAGCAAGCCCACCATGACATCTGCTGAAATTTCTCCCAGCACACCGGGATCCCTCAGCCTCCCTCTGACTAAAATCCCCTGCAGCAATGCGGAAGCCTGACTACTCACAACAACTTGTTTCTAAAGCTGGCGTCCCTGAGCCAGTCACAGCCCAGACCAACCATTCGGCTGGCAATCGCATCTTTGGATAGGTCTTTGTTTTGCGTCGAGCTTTTAAAAGATTTCCAAGACACCTATGGTTTCTCATTAAAATGCAAAATCAATGCAGATTTTTAAGGACTGAAATAACTAATCTGTTAGAAACTGCGCCAGAAGCGACTCAAATTCTATGTTATCACATCTGCAAAAACCTTCTAAAGGACAAAATAAAGTGTGCTACTTCTGGTCAACCTCCTTCATGAGATAATCTGGCTTTGAAAGAAAATAAATGTGCCATCAGAGATGATGTAACATGTGCAGGAGTCAAAGTGAGCATGTGGGAGGATATCCAATATATTTTTATAAGACTGGCTGTATAGAACGGTTCAAACAAAGGGAGTAAGTGTGTGCATGTACAAGCGTGCCGATGTGTATTGTATGACTATGCTTGGGACTGCATGCTAGAGTGTGGGTGTGTTATGAAGCCATGTTTAGGTAGTCACTGCGGCAGCTCAGCCGCAGTCCTTCCCCTCTACATTTGTGTTATTTTACAAGTTGACTGTGTTCGCTTTGTTTCTTCAAAGAGCTGCATTAAAGAGATCTGTTTTGGTCAGTGAGGTCTGTAATTATGTTACAATAGAGCTGATTAACAGTCTCTTAATTGCATGAGTAAAAGAAAGAGCCCCTCAGGGAGCTGCCGCGCAGCTCTGCAGACATCACTGAAACCTAAAGCAGATCCCTTGCCAACACCGTCAGAGGATCAATGTCACTGCCTTGCTTTTAACTCAGACTTGGACATTTGTCCAGCATTCAGGCTAAATTTCTTTGATCCTACTTGGCTGGACATCGCTCAGATACGTGATAAACGATGTTGGGTTTGTTTCCAGAGAACTGCTACGTGCTGAAGCAGCATTTGTTTTAAATATTGGACTATTTTAAATCTCACACTTCACATGGTGACAAAAAAAAAAAAAAAAAAAAAAAAAAAAAAAGAGAAACGTTTACACCTGGATGTTGCTGGAGTTTCATCAGCATGTGTTAGGGTTTGGAATAAAATGAAATCTATTGTGAAAACACAGAAAAGGCATGCTTTACCCTTGAAAACTGCGCATACAGTCACATGAAAAATAAAATACGTCTTCTTTCAGTTCTAAAGATTTAAATACAAGGAAAAAACAAAATTAAATAAATACCACTTCAGATCAATAACACATGACATATTACACGTCATTTATTTACTTAACAAATAAAACCCAAGTCAAATTATGGAAAGGGTGTATGACAATATATTTACTCATTTCAAGTCCTGATATATAAAAACTTCAACTAAAAGAGAGCGAACTTGTTTTTTAACAAGTACACAGTCGTGCAGTATTTGAGCACTTCTCCAAACCTAGAAATAATGATACCGAATGAGGATATCAGAATTCACAGCTCTGCCCGTGCCATTGTTCCTTTGTACAGACATCCCTTTATCAGCACATTGTTCTCTTCAATATTTTACTACAGCGGCCTTGAATGCCGCTTTGTGCTTTGCTGCAACGACCCTCCGTCAGGGTCTGTGAGCAGACGGGGGTCAGGTTCCAGCTGAGCCTCAGCAGACATGAACCCTGACTGTAAAGTCATCCCTGTCACACTGTCCTCCATAATGAAGGAGACAGGTACAGTTCAGGACAGTGGCTCTGCTGCTGCTGCAGGGACAAAGCCAGCGGAGATCCTGTTAAACGGTATACAAAGTGACCACAGTACATGTCGGGTCTGTCGTCTTTAGAATACCAGAAAAGCTTTTATGAGGCTCTTTTAAAATCAGCTCTTTGACCCAAACAGCGGAGAAACCAAATGAAAGGTCAAAACTTTGATTATAGGATGTTTGTTTTTGAGATTAGTAAAAAATGATGACCTTTAGTTGTCAATTAATGACTTTTACTCTCCAAGTTATCGATTACTCTGACACTGACTGATTCCATGACATGAATAAAAAGCCCCAAATACACAAACAGAGTGACAGAAAATAACCCTCCGTGATGGAAAAAAGCAGCTGAAGGTAAGCCGTTGGTCAAAGTTGATCATTTCCCTGTCTAGTGCAGGTATTTTCACCTAAACGGCTGCAATTTTTTAATATGATTTTCTTGCATCTAAAATAAGTTGTTGCCAGTGACTCAAGTACACTACTTTTGGGCCAATCTTTAACCTGAAAGCAATTAAGAAACCCTATCAGATCAATCAATACAATTTGAAACAACAATACGCTTTAATATGTTGCATTTCGACACTTATCAGCTTAAGTTTTACGTCGGTATTTCAGTCACTGCTCTCCATGTATACTGAGCACAACACAGAGCTTTTACAGTCTTTTACAGTCCTGTCTCGGACTTTAATTGATACTTTCTTCTGCAAAGCCTGCTTTTATTTGAAAAGACTATAAATCAGTCATCTGGTCATTAGTGATTCTGATGGATTTTGGATTTTATAGGGGCATTACTGATTTTAATCAATATTCTATTAATAATTCATAGCTCTACTTACAATTCATGCACCTATAAATTTATACTAATCTGTTAGGATATCAACATTTTTACTTCCCAATATAAATTTTATTTAAAAACCTTCCTATTTTTTCTGTTATGAAGATCATAATAACAAAATTGCTCAAATTACATCAATGACAACTTCTGTCATAACTTATACAAGGGACTACCTAAATGTCTATGTGAATGCACATTTTAAAACTGTGGCACAGGCTGAGTGGGAGAGAGGCCACGCAGTCAACTGTCAGCAGAGGACGAACGAGGAAACAAGGCCTCAGAGCTGGAGTGTGTTGAGAGATAATGGTCACCTAGCAGAACTATTAATACAACTTCACCCACGGCTTCAGCTTCAGAAAAACACAAATAGTGAATTGTTTTCACATGGTTTCCTCCTGCATTTAGGTTTATGTAACACCTGCTTTAACTGGAGGGAGGGAAGAATGAAGAGACAGCAGAGAGCTCAGAGTACTGTCAGCCCCGTCCTGACGGTAATGAAAATAACGAGAGAGAAGAGTGACGGGGATTTGAAGCCTGATTAAATGCCACAGAGGAGTTGTGAATGAATGAAAGTTTCAGAAAAGAGAATTTTCATCATTATTTGCTCCTCTTTGCTTTAGCTGGAAGATAATGAGCAAAAATCACTTCAAGCCTCATTGTCCAGTTACCTCACAGGTTTGACACTTAGCTGCGCCCTCTGGGCTCTCTGTTATGATCCTCCTACAGCTTCCCACTCTGGGGGTTTTATTCATTCCTGCCTGATGGTTCACCTTCCTTTGTATCTGTGGACAAAAACACTCTATCCCTTTTCAGATAAAAGCCCAAGATGGATTTGTGAGGGTCAGTCTTGATTGTAGGTGAATCAATATGGCAATTGTTTTCAAGCACTGGGGGAAAAAGTTGGATAATTTAAAGTTTTTGAAAATATTATAATCCGTTTTCATATAAGGAGCTATGAAACATCTTCATATGTGTGTGCTGAGTAGGAATCTACATAAAGGACACAATATGTTAACTCTGCATGAGGCCTGGAAGAAAAACACACAGCTATCTACAACACTAAATAATATATTTCAGCACGTTTCACGAACCCATTTGAGGCGTTAAAATGCCAAGCAGCAGCACCAACTGTCTCACCTAACATGCATAAATACTGTGAATAATCCTAATTTATTTTCCACACAGTGCATTTAGTTGAAGGAGCCAAAAGTTTTAGGCAACTAATTCCAGCGTTTCCAGTTTCAGATAGAGATTCTTACTAACGTCTTTAGCGGATATTAAGCCACTGTTATTTTCCTGATGATTCATTGACTAAATCCGACATGCAGTTTCCTTCAGATGTCCAGGAGCTAATTATTTCATTTAAGTTATGCAATTAAGACTCTTGTTTGGCTTGTTTTGCAGCTTTCAACTTTTGTAATTATGCAACGTCGCGTACCGTATTCCACTACTCGGTTCCAGTGGCGTATGCTAACAGCAGTCTGAGAAGATGTCAAAAGCGATTTAATTTGGTAGATGGAAACAGCTTCATACAGCAAGAAGTCAGCCACTGGCATTAAAAGACTCCAAGACAGCTGTCAATGCAATTTATTTTATTTTTATTTTTTTTGCTTGGGCATTAACAGATTGCAGACTTAGACGTTTTTCCTGAGGCTGAATTTGTTTTTCGTCTAGCTCGGGCAATTTCAGAGGCACTTATTGGGGGATAAATCTGTCAGTGGCCACAGGGACGAAAAATATTCTAGCTATATGCTGCAGAGGAGCATGCTGGGACTTTTTAAAACTAAATGATGGTTTCTGCAATGTATTTTTACTGACAAATTCCAACATGCTATTAAATCATGGCCAGAGAATACTGATCATTTATTCATTGAAAATGTTAACTATATTGAAAAA
>JAOWBL010000020.1:4321308-4361687 GCA_028564865.1 Zenarchopterus dispar | reverse complement strand
ATAAAATGACAAAGGGTAAATAGAAATATTGCAAAGTGTTCACGCTGCATTGTTTTTCTGAAGATCAGAATGTACTGTATGTGACTGGGCTGAAAATGGGCTGAAAATGCATAAAGATGTTTAGCTCCTTACCGCTGCTTAATTTAGCACTTACTCCTCACCCCTCAGTGCTTTAACCGTGCATTTAAAGATATTGTGCTTCATCCTTATTTCTCTGCTCCTTTTCAGTACTTGTGTCATAGCTCCACTAATCTGAATACTTTGCAGCACAAATGGAATCTATTTGCATTTTTTATAGATGTTTGTGTAAATGCTTAAAATGGGGTTTGATGAAACAAATTCATTCTTTAGTCTTCGTGTCCCTTGAGGTTCCTGCACACAAACAAGCTCAGTGACCTTCAGTAACAAAGACACAAAAGCTTTTAAAAATCACATCAGGATGGAAGAAGTGTAAATATTAAAACTATTGACTGAAAGTAAAAATTCATACTGTCCACATGAGCTCCACTTGCATCTACACAGCATTTTTGATGCAATGCTTGCTTTCATTTGCACGTCAGTGATGTTCTTAAATGTGGCACGCACAAAACCGTGTCATGTGACTTTAATAATTTCAAGTATAAATCTGAATTCTTATATGTCACTGGAAAACAACAAGTAATCTAAAGCCAGTGTGAGGTAAATGAATGAAAAATAAAAGTGAGATATCTTGCACCAAGAGGAACATCATGCAAAAAAAAAAAAAAGTTCCACTTTAAGTCTGTACAAAAGAGGCTTATTGAATCACAATCTACTCAGACAACATATGCATAAACAAATACAAATCATTTTGAAGGTCAAACCTTTCCTCTTAGAAAGATGTTTTGGGAAGTAAAAGATTTTCTGAACTGCTACAATGAGGAACTTGTGTTAACTGTCATCAATCTCAAATGAGTGGCGATTGGGGGATTTGAAAGGGAAGATAAATGAAGACAAACAAGCATTTGGCTTGCTTAATTTTAATGCTCAATGTCAGTGTCTTAAAAAGCTGTGGGGCAAGATTTTAATGCTACAAGTTTCCAAGTCAGACAGCTCCTACCTATACTTCATGCCAGTCTTCACACTTTGCTCGCTGGAGGAAGGCACGCTCTGAACAGAAAGTTGGCCGAGGCTGCGAGCCACCATTGCCACGGCTCTGAACTTGCTGCGGGTGCCTGTGTTGGGGCTGTTGGCATTCTGTCGGTTAAGTCGGTCCTCCGTGTTGCGGCTCACCCCTCCACGATGATCCGTGCAGACTAATGACACCTGCATCCTGGCTTTCTATCCCGCTGTCCCAATTATGTTTTTGTTTTCCCTTTAATTAAAGTTTCTTCTGAACAGGGAAAATTCCCTGAGGTGGAAAGTCTCAAGATACTTGCAAAAAGGATAAAGAGTTCAGTCCAAAAGGATGATGATGTTCAAAAATGAGCCTCACACTACGAAATCACTGCCCGAGTGACTAACCAGCTCACAGTTTGGGAATACAGGATAACCGTAGTGGAGGGACGATGGGAATGTCTGCAAAGAGTGATGAATCACCAATCGGGTGAAAATCCTACGAAATGAAGTCCGAACCCAGGTATTACATTATAGCCCGTCTTCTTTACTTGCCATAAGAAAAATCTCTGCAGTCATTGCCGGCTTAAGAGACATGAAAAGGAATTCCAGTTCAACGTGATGGATGGAAAAAAAAAAAACAAAAACAAAACAGAGGGGTTGTTTGAATTTCCCTCTAAGTTTTTCCCATATTCACTGGGGTGTCCTCTTGGTTTATCTATCTCATCAGCAGCTGACAAGCTTATTCAGTCTCGCAATTTCCTTTTAAAAGTGAGCCCAGTGCCAGAGATAACGCCTTTCAGCCAAGCTTTAAAAGTGACAACAAATAGATCCACACAAAGAAATGGAGAGAATAGAGCCCGACACACGGGTCCAGCAGGTTCTCATCTCGCCCTCTAAGTCCGCCTTGACAGCCGCGCTGCCTGATGCATATTCTACCGAGTACTACAGCACGTTGGTAAAAGGGCAACCTCAGATTCACTTCCCAGCTCTGGCCGTCGCCTGGATTAAACTTGCCTCTGTTTGCCTTGTGCTGAGCATAAACCGGCACAGAGCACAAAGGCGAGAGATGGGAGAGGAGAGGGAGTGAATGCAGTGGGAGGGATATGAAGAGAAGCTATGAGGAGGAAAATTCAGAGAGCCACAGCAGCATGAAAGAATGGCATTGAAATCTGGTGTGTTTACAGCACCCTTCCTAAGAAAGGCTACTACATTTTTGTGCTCATCTTTGTCCATCTGTTGCCCTGCAGTATAGATGAAATTAGTTTATTCTGTCTAAAGAAAAGGGAGAGAAGGAGTGCTCAGTGGTCAGGACTTTGCAGTAGCCTACAGCCCCACAAACGGGCTTTTACGTGGGTGTGTTCAACTGCCCATGAAATATTTATTATGTAACTTTAACTTTGACAACATAATGTTTCAGACATAATATACTGAATATGTATTTCTTGTCCATATATTTTGTTTGATAAAAGATAATTTATGGAATATAATTTTTTTTTAAAAAAGCTGATTACTGTACAATCATTCATTTTAATTGTATCCGGTCTTAAATAAATTATTTTTTGGGTAAAGAGAATATAGAATATAGAATATACAGTATATCTATATTTGATAATGGCTGCAGGCTGAAAGCAAACACCACAGAAGCCAGACTCAATGTGATACAGGTTGAAAATTGATAAGACAATAGATGAGGCACATACTCTAAGTAATATAATACTGAGGCTTATCTGAGTGGGCCAGCTCGTGTGCCCGGCAGATGATTAAAAAAGATGCCATCAGTACCAGATATGTGATAGTAAAGCAGTCAAAAACAAAACCTCCATCAAAGGAATACTGCACAAGGGCTGCTGCTATCTAAAAGACCTATTCTCAGAATAACAACCTTTTGGTCTCCTGGACTTTAACAGAACCCTGAGGGGAAAGGTGGTTTAATTGAACTGAAATCGGATTTTTATCTGACACAGTGTGCCTGAAAGCCTGAACAAGAGAAGTTATATAAAAAGGATCTTCTGAGGGACTTTTTTTTGTTTCTAAAGACAAAACAAAGGAGTAGATTAAAGTGTCAGCCTACTGCTGAAATCTGTCATCATGCTGAAAGCAGGTTTTTGATATCAGTCTTAAAAGCAGGAGTACATTCAACATAAAAAAATAAAAAAATATTTTAAAAACAAATTACTGTGCAGGGTTAAGTTACTTTCTTCTGGGTCAGATTCTGGGGAACCCAATTCAGGACCATTTTCTCCAAAGTCTCTGCTCAGTTTGACAGAGCGGTTGAGCGAGTCTGACCTGATGTCTCTTTAGCACAGGGTATGGTCCATGCACTCTCCACCACTGATGTGGAAACATGATGCCACAGTTCACGCTGCTTTGCTTCAGGGGGCCACGAGAGTCGTGACATGGAAGCAGTACCGAGGAGTGAGAGAAGCCAAGGACAGGAGCTAAGGCCATCCAATATCAGACATGTGATCTCAGCAAGCCCACACATCCAACAAGTCTGAGAAGAATCCCACTGATAGTTATGGGAACATATCACCAATATCCAGCTTCAACAACAACAACATCCATCTAATTATAACACTACATAAATATACAGTATACATACATAAAAAGCTAACCAACTCCCAGCTTCAGATGCACTGAAAAATGTCAAACAAATTACAGAGCTACACATGCATGAGTGGCTTGTAATTAATGATTACAACAGGAGCTATTAATTACTACAATGATATGAAAACAGAGAGAGAGGAAAAAAGCTTAATCCAATAAATCCCGCCTGTCACACCTCCTATGAGTTAATTCACAACAGGCACATCTGCCATCTTAGGCTCGCAGCAGATGCCTTCTTCCTTTTGACCACATCTAGGAAACAAAAACTGAACCAAAAGACCAGATAAATGGAAGAAACAATCATTAAAGATGACTGGCATCTTTAATGATTGCAGTGATGAGCACATCACTGCAGTGAAATATATATTCCTCTGGAAGAAACTACAATGTGAGGAAGTCCTACCGAGACTAAGTGCGATAAGGAATTGGAAAAAAATAAAGAAAACAAAAAAGATCAAGAACGCCTTTACTTTTTGTTGAGAAAAGGTCCTACAGAATCACTAACATGATGCTCAAAACATGCTGAAGAAGTTACAACACAGTAGAGTGTTTTTAATCTAGCAACTATAAGTTTAATTTATTGAATTTAAGTTTTCACTTGCAAGACAAATCTGGACTGAAAAGGAAAGATTTCGAAAGTAAAAGCCAAGTGGGACACAAATGCTCGCATCTTTGCGCTCACGTCCAGCCTCTAAATGAGCACTTTAATTGGAGTTTCTTTTCTCAGCACCGCTATTGAGTGAATATTGACCTGACCTATGAGCAGCTTTGTGGTCATTCAGCAAAATGAGGCACAGGACAGTTGGAATTAACTGGTTTTCACGGTGTCACAAGGTAAATCAGATACTGAACTACTACTTCAGTTAAACTGTTAATTTACAAGATTGTGATGAAGGTGAACCAAAACACAGATTGCGAAAAAGCCCACGAGCAACCGTTCTCTAATATTAAAACATCTATTTCTGTAATAATGCATTAGCTAACAAGTGAAAAATGCCTAAACAGGAAATAAGTTAACATGTTAGACTTAGCAGCTGTGGGTGTTGGACAGTAGAGCTGAATAAATCTCCTCCCACTCCAGATTTTATCACAATGTTCTCCCATGTGTGTCAGGGCCTTCACTTCCTTGCTTTGATTAGGTCCCTGATTTGTAGTTATCTTAAAAAAAAACAAACTACAGAGCTCCTGAAATCCTCCAGACACTCCATCACTATGAGTTAATGCAGAGGATTGATAGAGCCTTTTACCTTATTTAATGTGAGGGGGAGGAAAAGAAGAGAAAAAATGAATGCTTGCAGTAGAGCTCATTTCCCTGATCACGGCTGACTAACATTAACTAGAACCAACAGAACTCATTTTCAGCAAAGTGCAGATGATAATAAAAGGAAATGGAATCGATGATGCGCTTCTGATTTAAATGCAACACCCAAGATGCAATACAATGCAGAGACAAAAATAAAGAAAGAGAGATGGATTCCTTTAATTGCTAACAGAACTGTATGTCCTCTGTTACCGATACAAGAAAAAGTTGTAGAACAAACACACACACAAACACACCAACACAATCAAAATTATTGGTTTTGTTCTGCTCTTCCATGTCTCCCCAGCCGGAAAAAGTCTTAGCTCCTGGATGATGCCATCCAGTAATGAGGCCTCGAGAGCTTCGGCTCAAACAACTGACCTCTGTCTAACTGCAGCTCAGAACAGTGGAGGAGAGGAGACAACCGCTGTAATCAAAAGCTCCTCAGAAACTTCTCTGGCCAAAGAAACACTTGGGTACTGTCACGAGTATCGATGCTTCTCAACCGCTCTATTAGCTCTTAAAAAGAGGCACTTGCTCTCTGAATAAGTTCAACAATTTGCAGAGTGGGAAACTGTATGGTGTCCAACATAAACCATGTTTTATTCATAAATCATCGAAATGAGTGTTGAGTCCATTTATACCCTGCTCCAGAGTGATGGGAGTGTCAGAGGAGGACAAGTTGCTGATGAAGCAATGCGCCAATCGTGCGCAGCACCTACTGTCCAAGTCAATGGAGGTAATATGATTATCTGGGGTTGTTTCAGATGTTTAAATTCAGATCATTCCAAAAAGAGGTCAGCTGACTGCCTGAACTCATTCTACTGAGTTAACATTTCTTTCTATAAATACATGTTTCTTCTCTTACAGCATGGACATGTGGAAGAAATGGGTCAGGGAGCGTGAGATGTCATTTTATAACATTGACTGGACCCCACAGAGTCCAGACAGTTCCATACCTCCAGAACTCCTTTAATAATCTTTGGGATGTGTTGGAAAAGACTTTGGCTAGCAGTTCAACTCTGATCATCATTTTAAGGTCTGACTGCAACTCTGCGCTAAAAAAAAAAAAAAAAAAACACTATGTGTCAGTGTGAACTGAAGTGAATGCTAAAAGGTGGTCTCACAAAATAATAATGTCAGACCTTTTTTTTCCCCCTGACCAGATAATATACTATCAGCTTAAAGAAAACCCCCAACTCCTCACATCTTTAAGGGTATTTTTTTTAATGACAGTATCTAATATTTCACAAAATGAGCACCATTTAATACTTTATTAACAACTGTTTTCTTCTGGAGTATTTTTAACATGAGACTGTTATATGTTGCAGTCTTGACTCCATGGAAGCAGACCTCTTATATCTCAAAGAGCTAAAGGCCAACAAAATAAAATGAGCTCTGGCACAATTCAAGTATTTTCCTGACTTACTAAAACAAGAGAAGGATTACAAAAATGGAAATTTGTCACCACAGTGAGTGACACATTGAGCCTTTCACATATCTGCCGAAAGGGACAGTCTGGGTACCTCCATCTACATCTAGCTCAGTTTCATACATGGACTGACATCAGGATGTTGTAGGGTGTAGCTAATAACCCTTAGCATCTCTCTGTAGGAATTACAGCAGAGATTAGGTTTCCCTTGCCAGAATTAAACGGGGAAGATGCATATTAACCCACAAATCCTTCAAGCTGGGTAAACAACAAAAAACATACTCAGAAATCTTAAGCCAAAGACTGTTCAGCTGCTTCATCTCCCTTCAGTTTAGCCATTTGTACCAAACAAGCTGCATCATATGATCAGTAAGTTGTCAAATAGCCATTTAAAAAAGCACACATGTTGATAAGGATTTGAGCCATCAAGTGAAAACAAAGCTTCAGATGTGGTGCTGCAGATTCAGAGGAATGCATCTGCGCATGTGTCTGAAAGGAATTGCATGAGTGAATGAAGGGGATTAAGAGAATTAATGGAAAGAGCTGTGAGGTCAGGCATACTGACAGTGTTGATCGACCGATGTGCTAATGCTTTTACAGCAGCACAATGCATCCGAAGGCTGCCAGTAAAGATTTCTGAGTTTTTTTAATGAGGATGTAGTTTTTCCAAAAAAAAAAAAAAAGTATCTGGAAATATTGGAGTTTATAGATGGTTTAATTTATTGGACTTCAATCAAATCACACACAGATATGAATGACCTCAAGTCTGACCAAGAGACACTGGAGATTTTAAATAAATAGATATAAGGAAATTTAGAAAAGTTAGGTCCAACTCTTTTGTGATTCTGGAAAATCCTGAAGGAAAAAGTCGAGTGAAGACGGACACAGGCCTCATCTGTTAGCAGCGAGTGCTGCAATTCTTAACTCTCCAGTGAACATGACAGATTCCCCGCAGACAGCAGGGCTCAGGAGGAGTTGTCAGTTCTGCTGTCCCTGTTGACACATCCAGCAGAGCAAGAGAGCTGAGACGACCAAAAAACGAGGACAGGAAACCCCTGTACTTATGCAATAGTGAGGATTTTTGGCTTTAGATCAAAGTGCCTTCCACTGAAACAAATAATGTTGAAAAATGGTGATTTTTAAAGTGGATTTATAATGTGTATGCAACATTTAGAAAAGATGACAGCAGTAATGTTTTTCTAATATAACTGGCTAAGTTGATAGAGTGGTCTTCTAATTAGATAATTTCATCCTCACCTCATTTGTCCATCAACATGTTCTGGAGAAAACAAACATTTGGAACATTTTTTTAATATCTTTTAGATTAACATCGTATCATATACATGCTTCAACAAACCTACAGTCATCTAGATGAGCAGGCAATACTGTGTAGATCATGTTCTTCGACTTCTCCAGTACATTTAAGACCATCCACCCAGGATTACTATGTAAGAAACTTAAGAAGTCTCAGGTGGATGCCTCCACAATCACCTGGATTACTGACTACAACACAAACTGACTGAGTGGTTGTGAGACTGAGTGGCTGTGTGTCTGGCCAGATGGTCAGCAGCACAGGAGCACCACAGGGCACTGTACACTCACCATTCCTCTGGTCACTGCACACCTCAGACTTCCACTACAAGTAGGAGTCTTGTACTTGTAGAAATACTCAGATGACTCCGCACTTGTGGGGTGCATCAGCGATGACAAGAAAGGGAGTATAGAGAACTGATAGACTGTTTTGTGGCATGGCGTGGGAACAATTATCTCATCTCGAATGTGAACAAGACAAAGGAGATGATTGTGGATTTTAAGAGAGCCAGGGTTAAGTCCAGTAGTTCCTCCATCATTGGGAAAAAAATGGAGGTGGTAGAGGAGTAAAATACCTCAGTGTTCACCTGGACAGCAGACTGGACTAAGGATACAAGCCTGATGCTGTTTATAAGAAAGGACAGAGCAGACTTTACTTCTTAAGGAAGCTTAGGTTCTTCAGCACTTGCAGAAAAATATTGTTATATGTTCTTTATGTCTGTGATGGAGGGTGAAATAATAAAGTATTTTTGAAATTTGTATTGAAGAAGAAAGAGATAGTGACTAGAAGAAACAGAATAATGTGTTGCGTTCAAAGGAAGATCCTCCCGACTGCCTGCGTGCATTTGTCATAGCTGAGAAAAACATGAACATAGACGGGTCTTGAAAGTCAGAAATACTGTCTGCTGCACAGACTTCCCTAAAAGGATGAAGGTAATTGATTGTGGCACCCTGCTATGCCGAGTCCAGAATGTTAGGTTTAAACCTTATATGAATAGTATTTGCATCAACATATTACCAGACATTCTCCAGAGACACAGAACTCTAAAGGTCAGCTAGTACTGTTTCCACAGATCCCTCACCTTCGAAGCCTTTGATGGTCACACAAGAGTGAAAAAAAAAAAAACAGGTTAAACTGAGCTTATTGAACAGATGGTTCCCGTTTCATTCTCAGCTGCTGATTGTATGAAATTGAATGTTCCCTACTTGTAAAGCACAGAAACAAGAAGGCTGTTACGAAAGCCCTGATCTTGACATCCTGACAGAAAAAATATGAGGTCTTGCTTTGCAGAGAGCAAATATAATATAATATAATAATAGAGTATTCTGAAAGGAAATCTCAGGGAAAAAGCATAATATACACAAAAGTTAAAACACTGCCAACAAAAGCAAGAAATGGGCATCAGGAGGAGCAAAAGAACAAATATTTAGCAACTCTCATTCATCTGATTTATAATATCAGAAATACAGGAAAAAGCCAAGAGTTGATTATATGATAAATATATACAGCTGTTATACCCGAAGGAAAAACGCAGAAGTGAGTGTCCTCTCAAAACTGCAGCAAGAGGAAAAATGGTTTAAAGGTTTGCCCAAAGCACAGGTAAGCCTATTTCATTTTCAATTAATCTCTTGGTTTCAGCACAACACCTATGTCTAAACAAGAACAGGGTTTTGCTGCATTTCTGTGGAGCCAGTTAAGCGTGAAAACGCCAGATTCCCTCTGCATAAAATCTACCCACAAAAGCATGGAAACGTATGAAAAGAGTCAATGGGCTTTCCTCACCCGAACAGCCTTTGACTTACAAATGAGAAACGTTTCCTCTAAGTGTTCCTTAACGGCGCAGTGCTGAATATTTAGGCTTACATCCATCATATTTTCAGCCATAGGAGCTCATATTTTCTGTTAGAAACTTATTAAAAAAATGAACACAAATGGTTAGAGGCGCTGAAATTTTAAAACAAAAAAGTCTAATTTTAATAAGATATGAACTCTCAGTGGAGTATTCGCTGAATGTTATCAAACAGAATAGTTTATGAGAGGAAAGTTGGCAACGGTACCGTCTCAATGCTTCTCAGGGGACAGTCATACATGTACATACAGACACTTTGAAGACATAAGAGACACCACAATTATGACCCAATGAGCAATGATCACACAGATGACAGGAATATGTTCCTGTAAAAACAGTCAATATACCTCCAGCTCCAACATTCAGCAGTATGAGAATGTTTTATTGTTAAAAGAGAAGGATCTAAAACTGCTAAACTTGAACGGAGCCACTTCTGATGAGGAATGTCCTTTTTAAATTCAAACTCTGAACTGCAATCTAACAAACACGGCAAACAATTGAATGAACTACTTATGACTGTAGAGGTGGTCAAGTACAGCTCTTTACAACCAATAACAAAAGTTAGAACAGTAAAGCATGTTACTCCTTGGTATAATCCAAGATAAAATGAATTCATGGTAGAAACACTGAGTTTTGGCACAAAATATCTAAAAAGTATCCTGTATTGAACCATATTTATATAATTCAGTTTAGCTCTCATAGAAGAAATTTTCAAAACAGATGTAGATCAAGCAAAACAAAATAGAGCAGGACTGTGTAATCCCCAGCATTTCCACCTCATGTGCTCACGCTACAATTCTGACTTGAACAGTTTGACACGCTGTCACACCAGACTAGCCACACTGAGCTCTGAGAGAAACTGAAGATGGCACCTCTGGAAACCAAATCTATATCACTCAAGATACGTAAACATCATCTCCTACGCTCCAAAGCAAGCTCGGACACATGTGTAGCACGCTTCAAATCTGCCGGTTCGCGAGGCCATTCTCTGATGTGTTTAAAAAAAAAAAGCAATGGTTGAACAGGTTAATGTACGGCCCGCTCAGCTGTATCCAACTGCAGCTGTGGATATGGGCTGGTTTCTAAATTTAGACTTTGAGAAAGGGATTGCCTGAAGAAAAACGTCACAGTAGCCCAGATTGAAACACATGCTGCAGCAGATCTGAGATTAAAGGAATAATAACAGCTCAGAGTGTCTCAAGGCAGATTTGGCTTTCATTATGAAAAGGTTTGTTTGGATTTGTTAGAGAGGAAATAAGTAGCAGAGAAAGCGACTGGCAAAAAAAAAAAAAGAAGACAGAAAGTAACAAACACGAGTGCACACACAAAAAAAGGCAACACAACTTTCAATATTGGTTTGAAGATAAGCAGAAGCATCCCTCCGTACTTCCATGTTATGACTGGCTGCCATTTTAAGTAGTTTTAGTCTTCTTGTCAATATTTCCATAAAAATCTATGGTCCTAAGAAACTCATGTACATTTGTTTGACAGAATATTTCAAGAGTTAGATGCTCACTGGATTTACTGTCTGCACTGTGTCACGACATGCAGTGGGAGGTTATATGAATCATGTTTCTCAGTTTCATTGTAGTGGAGCTTCTGCACCACCCAGTGGACATGAACAGTCCGCCCGAGCTGAAATCCTCAAACGTAAATATATTCGACTGGCATGCAAATATAACTGATTCTGACAGGAAACAAAGTTCAGGATCATTTAGTTGGGATCTGGCTGATCATTTTATCCAAAAGTCATGGTAGCTGTATCTATGAACTGGTAATCTCATATGAAACACGCATTCCAGAAATTAAATTTTGTTTTCTTATTAGATGTTTCTTTATTAACTATAAATTGCCCTATTTTGTTTTTATTCTATCAACTGACAAAAAGGTTAAAAAAAAAACTTAAAAACAAGAGATTTTTTTTGGAATTTCAGCTCTTTTTAATATTTATTTCACTTGCATTACAGCTGTGCTAAATGGATGAATTTAGACTAAATATTTCATAAAAAAAGAGAGTTACAATTATTACTTATAAATATTCAGACTAATAAATGAAATTATTACATTCTCTGAAGGTGATCATGGTTCTGAGGAAAGGTGGGAGGAATCAATTAAAAGCGCTAAAACTCTAAAGCAATTTTTGGATTACCATTAAATTATTTTACAAAGCAAACATAAGTGACAGAGAAAGGATATTAAGTGTATTTAAACATCTAAAGACATTTTAGATGTTTCCTGGAAAACTTTTTTTTTTTTTTTGTTGACAGTGTTTTAAGAAAAAAAAAAAATTTTGTTTCCTGAAAAACTATTTTGTTTTTAGGAAACAGAAGACACAAAAAATAAAAAGAAAGGATAATGCTCCTCTTTAAAGCAGGAAAAAAAGGGGGGGGGGGACACAAGCAAAAAACTGGGAAGCATTTTCTACAATATCATCTTTCACAACTTCATAAAGCAGTTTTACAGTTTTGAATATGAACCTGCAAAATTTAATTTTCTTCTGCCCCCTAGTGGCAAAAGGTTGATAAAGGCTGCAATATTAAAACTAAAAATGGATCATCAGCTAGTGACTAAACCAAGTGCATCAAAGAAGTTCTACAACAAGGCAAGTTTGTTTATTACAAAAACCTGAAGCAAAGCTGTGAATCAAAGCCTTACACAACAATCAGAGAAGGTTTACATGAGATAAAGAATCATCCCAAATGGATATTCTTTCCTCGTCCATTAGCGTTCAGTTACTCCAGAAATCCATACCCACTCAGTCTTCCAATATATAATCCAGGAGACACAAGGCTTTCTGTCTCACCCCACTGAACTTAGGCAGGCTGTTTACCCACTCACGGACTCTTTCAGTCGAGGACATGAACACTTGAAAGTTTCCTGCTGTTCAAAGGGGCCTGCTGAGTGGTAGTATTTTGTTTCAAGTGGAATATAATGGAAACAAAATAACCCCTTTCTTTGATTTGAATTGCCTTATATTTATAACACTCATAAAATTAGAAGGATATTTAAGAGAAAAAGTGGGCCATCGGGATTCATTTCCTAGCACAAATATAAAGGTTGTTTATCAGGTCTGATCTAATGTTACCTTTTGTCCAGTTTTGGCTATCAATATTAATATGATTATTTCCTGTTGACCTCCTTCAAGCAAGGAGCATTTTCCCCAAAAAATACAATCTGTGTAGATATTTGCCAAAAAAGTTGTGCATGTAGAGTGTTGGGACACAGAAATAATCCTGCCCTGCTTTTCTGAACACACACACACACACACACATACACACACACCTGAAATAATGATGACTTTGAGTCAGAGGTCTAATGTACTTGCTGACCTAGTTGCAGCCCTAATTACAGAATTGAAAGCGATCACAGTACAAGAGATCCTGGCAGGATTTCCTCTTTTAAATAAGCTGATACTTGTGTGACAACCAAAACCACAAAAGGTTGAACACAATACCACAAAATGTGACTACTTGATCATTACTGTAGTAGACTCAGTGGCAAATAAGTGAAGTACTGCGCATTCTTTTAGTAATACTGTTAATATACTTGATGCATGCTCTAAAAGTTTCACCAAAGCCCGTCATGGGCCAGTGACTGAGCTTTACACAGCAGGAAGGTAACTACTAAGTGGTGGCATACAATGCCGCCTGCAGACGACAGTAATACTTCAGAAAATCAGCCAGGCATGCGTGCGCTCAGAGAAAAACAACAGCAGCCAAGCCCATGTGTGATGAAAGTTATCCATGTTCTTGACCATGACAACATCAACCAGGACAACAGATGCTGAGCCTGCTGCTCTGTCAGTTCAACAGTCTACAAAGTTGGACAAAATAGGGCAAGAGATGCTAACGTTTATGTTTTTCATAGTAGGTTCTAGCTGTAGATTTAACTGCTTAGATAAAAAGGTTGTGTAACTTTTCGAAACTATAGAGAAACTTAGTCAGATTATGATAATAAAATTTCAAAATAAGACATGATAAATTGTGGTGAATAAGAAAACATTGCAAAATTTAAAAAAAAAAAACAAAAAAACAAAAACCTAAAACTACTAAACGACAGCTCCACTGGACTTTTATTATTTATTTGTCTTTGTGGGGCAGAATTCTTTGTATAATTAACAAGAAAGCAAAACTATTGTAAGTGATGAAGGGTAGAAGGAAAAGACGGTGTGAATTTAAGGGGCCAGATAACTCCTTATGGAGCAGTCTGTCCTTCCCATGTAGTTGGGCAAATATGCCACCGACCTAGATGATTAAAATAAAACCTGGCCCTGCTACCTTTACATGAGTGCAGTCTGACCAGAGGACTGAACAATGCTGAGGGGATGCTAACAAAGAAGCAGCACATGAATACTCTCTGCATACAGCAAAATAACTGTGGAAAACTTTTAGATGAATAAATTCAAGGAGTTTGAGTCTAAACGAAAACCAGTACAAAAACACAATTTTCCAGACCCGCTCAGGTGACTTAAAACGCTCCAGACCTAAGACCTCTCCAGCCAGGCAGATTCCAACTGCTGCTTCTCACCACCCACCCCGGTCCTGGTCCAGCTAATAACTTAGACCTGTCCATCTTTGCCTTTCTCTTACCTGTACTTCATGCCTGTCTGAAAAGACACACACTCCTCCAGGGCCAAACCATTCATCTTGAGGAAGTCTTCCATGTTCTTAATCTGAGCTGCGATCCTCTGCTCCCGCAGTCTCTGCAGCTCAGCCTGGTCAGTAGCCCTAGTGGGAGGCTGATTCAGCCCCTGGTCCGAGTGGTAGCGGTTGATCCCACTCCTGATGCTCTCGCTGTACGACATAGACAACATCTTGCCACTGCCACTGCTGCTGCTTTTCCGAACACCGCTTCCTGGAGCTGGCGGTTTGGGGATCTGAGGATTTTCAGGAGGACAATAACTGGACCTGCGCCTACCAGGAGGCCCCCGAGGCCCGCTGGCGTACCCTCCCGCAAACATGCTACCCCTCCCCTCCTTCTCCTCCTCCTTGAGATGCTGGGTCAAACCGTGCAGTGCAAAACAAAGTAGTGACACGGATGAAGCAAAGAGCTGCCAGTGTACAGCCACCTCTTTAAATAGCACCTGCTCCCATGAAAAAAAAAAAAAAGCTCTCCTGCTTGCAGCAGCACATGGCCATGCATCCTGTAATCAGAGTCGCATTTAATAGCCCAGCGCCACCCTCCCCTTACAGGTACACAATGGCAGGGTTACACTGATGGGGAACATCCAGGTGATTGCAGGTGATTAAGGAGCAGGAAGGAAAAGGGCAAATGGTATCTGCAAAGAGGAGGCGTTCACACATGCTCCAAGCAACAGGAGGGATCCTTTTTTACTTTCACTTCTCAAACTAATAGGGAAAGCCACGACTAACTTTCTGAGCGTAGAACTTAAGTGTATCCCACACATATAGGTGCAATAAGCTTTTCTAGATGAAAAATGGTTCAGGTTTCTGCAATAGAAGTGTAAAAGAAAAAACTACAATACACAATATGCTCTAGCTACAAAACATTACAATCAAAGCATTATTTCAAAGTAATTTAAAGTGTCAAACAACTTCAACAAGAATGATCAAATTCATCCATAATTTAGAAGAACAAAAAGCATTGTATGGAAATCAATCAACAGAGGGCAGCACTGAGTCAGCTCCACCATCAGTGCAAGAATGCAGCTTAAGGCCGAATGCAGCAGTGCCGACTGACCACAAAACCTCTTTTTCAGCAAAAGGCAGCATATCACATTAACAATGCAACTGTACAATAATGCATTATTAATACTAAACAACACTAAAACCTACGAAACAACACTAATTAAAATATACCCTCTATATAAACATCTGGACATAAGTTCTAAAATTATACGAAGTACAACTTCATAAAATGATAGCTTCTGAAAATTAAACATTAAAAAGGAAAATACATCACTCATTCATAATCTTCTTTGTCATACCATCATAATGCAAGGGCTGCAATTTTAATAATTGAAATAAAACATATTGCAATTTACATTTTACTGCTGGTTTCAAATATAGCTTTAGACTATATCGATCCTTTAAATGTCTACTGACAAAAACAATACTTTTAACAGCAGTTTTGCTGCATCTCACAGAGCTACAGCTTTAATTCTTTACACCCAGACAGGCATTACATTTCACATTATGCACTCAATATAATATTTAAGCTGCAAATAATATTACTATTATTGACTGGTGATTCTGATACAGAGAAAAAGACTTAACCTACTGTTTGATGTCATTATGGGATACTCAATCTTCTATTACTACAAATTTCATCGAAGCAAACGCATGTCCATGCAAAAGGGATAACTAGAATTAACTTAGTTTTCCCCTCAGGGATTAATAAGGGGTCTCTGGATTTGAGACTTCAGGCTAGGCTGCATGCAGATCACACACGCACGCAAACACACAGAAACAGCCACCCAAACTCCTTAAACTCAGTCCCTCACACACAAAAACACACATGCAAAAAAAAAAACCACACTCCCGACCTGGTCCCGGGCGTAAATCTTTCCCCCAGACTCACCCGATTTCTTGGAGGTCGGCTCATGAGCAAGGTTGTGGAATGCCAGTTTGCTCTTATAAACACAGACTGCGGACAGTCATGAAGCAGGTCCACCCAAACTGGGAGTGTCTTACTAGGAAACGTCTAAACCAATTAGTGAATGAGAGAGTGCTTCCCTCCCCTCACCACTTGGACCATACTGTACCACCACAACCAACACCTCTCCTCCTCCCCTCCCTATGAGATCTCATGGAAGAAATCCATTTACGTCGTTTAGTGGCCCGTCTTGTTTCTGCTAACCGCAGCAAATATTATCAGCCCTGAATTATTCACAAAAGCTTTTGCACTAAAAGCCCGTGATTGTTGTTCCACAGGAAAGAATGCTAAGAGCCAGACAATGAGTGGAGGAACACTGTGTGTGCATGAAGCGCAAACGCACAGTCAGTCATGTAAACACAGACTGTACATGCACACACGAGCAGAAAATGACTGAGCATGTCTAAGTAGTTTCTAACCAAAGAATGATGAAAACAACAGCAGGTGGCATGTCTGGATCTCGCCTTCTGGTCTTCCAGTATGTTGAGGTTAATATCGACATCAGATCTGCGTCATAATGAGTCTTACACACACAACAAAGCCAGCATGGCTGCTCCATGTTGGATTATTATCGAAGTTAAAATCAGCAGATGTCCTATTAAGCCCTGGGATTTTCATGCAGATGATAACAAAACAAAATAAAAAGACCCAGACCAATTCATATCACTACATTTATTAAAATGAATTACAACAAAACTACAAAAACTACTGAGTCTACCTGGACAGGTGTTCTAGCATGGTTAAAACATATACTGCCAGAATGGTGAAGACTAGAATTTACGAAAAATTATGTGGTCACTGTTTAAGTGCATTTTAAGAGATATTTGAAGTTCACTCCCACCTGAGAAACACAGGCATTGCTAGTGGCAGATGAAATCAGCTAAATAATTATTAAATTTGAGTCATTTCGCTCCAGTTATTAGCCTTATAGGCCATGTGCAATACATAAGAGTACCCATCAGGCTTCGGTTTACATTTACACACAGAGTTATTCATAAAACCATGTGCACCTATGGCTCTCTGTAATAAATGACAATGATCATGTGCATGTCTGCAAGTGAGTTTTCATTATCACGTGAAGCCATGGAGGTCGACTCAACCGCCTCCAAATTCAAAAAAAGCTCTCAGTCCAGGAAATGGATGCAGACCCGAGGCAGTGATTTGCATATAAAAACACACCTGGCATCACACCTTAACAGATATGAAAATGAAAACAACAACAGAGAAGTGCAGTTTTCCAAATCTGAAATTGAGACACTCATTTGTGAAATAAAGACAATGATATATTTCCTATTTGATAACCTCAGTTCTGAAATAAAGAACAAAAGAAAAACTGCTGAATGGTAAAAAGCAACTGAAGCAATCAACTCTTAAATCAGAACCATCATAAAAAAAATTATCTTAGTAAGGTCTTTCAACCGTACCAGAGCAGCATGGCTACGGCTCTTCATGGGACCACAATTAAATACAAATGTCTCCAAAAATTAAGCATATGAAACAAAATCAGAAAAATAAAATTCATCATCATATCATTCTAGTGAATGTGTATGCCTCTGTGTTAAATTAGGTTTGGTTGCCTTTTTTTCCCTTGTTTTCATTTTAGCACATCAGGATCTAGCTGCTTTAAAAAAATAAATAAATAAAAATAGACATATAATCTAAACAATGAGACACTGTTTTCTCCCTAAACTTTTTGCTTTACAAATGTCAGTTTGCATATATGCATGGTTTCTGTGTGTAGTTACAGTGAGATCTATAAAACATGTCTAAAACCTTCAGTCAAGCACTTTCTAAAAGAATCTCACTTAGGTTATCAGAACGAGGACAGAACAAATAATTTGTCCACCAGAAACATGTACAAGTCAAAAGTCAACCTCTGCTACATTCAGTAAAGCTCTCAGTATCCTGGTTTAACAATAGCTATGGCAGGAAATACTTTGCTAAAAGCATTCTTCGCACATAATCATAAAACCTAGCACATAACTAGTCTCTGGACTGGTCAACTCATACAGTATTTAAAAAAGATAGTACAGCCCATGAATGTTTTTGTATTGATCTGGAGTCTTTCAGGTCATGATCATCACTTCATTGAACTCCATGGACAAACAGTCATGGGATGACAGAAACTCGCATGATGGCTAGATAAGGAATGAATAAAAACAATCTTGAATGAAAAATAAAAGAAATGTGGAACAAAAAATATAAATATCATACAGATCAAGTAATACCAAAGCAGAGCTTTAATATTAAGGCAGCGGAGAAAAAGAAACCTGTACAGTACATTTACACCAATGTAAAGGCTACTTACCACCAATAGTGTCAGTTTGTGCGTTGCAAGGTTGAGATAGCTAAAATTAATCAAAATACCCTTCCCGGCATGATCACACTTAGCTGTTTGAGTGATGGACAAAGATGGAGTGCTTAATTGATCCCCATCACATAGACCTGGAAAATGGCTAGTGGGACGGTTTGCACTTTTAAAGGACAGAAATGTGTAAGGCGCCAAGATAAAAATCCGATAGTGAGCTCATTACAAACCCCTCCACACAGTCAGGAGTTTTTATTGCTGGGTCAGCAGAAAAGGCCTGATATTAAGACCATAAAACCTGATCCCTACTCTAAAGCAGCCCAAAGACTCATCATCTAAATACTCAGGAGTGTGTGGCCTAGTCCATAAGAACATCTACTCACCTTCACAAAAACAAAACGAACTGTCTGGTTTTAAAAACAACATATAACTCTCAAAAGATTCAAAAGATGAAGAAATTAGTAAGATGGGCTAATAATTGTCTAAAAAGCAGTCCAGGAAAACATGAGAGCTGAGATCAGACATGGACGCTTGACAGTACTGCAGTCTTGCGTCCCAACATTGGAAAGAAAAAAAAGGGAAAAAAAATCAAAGTCTGACAATTATTGTTGACTCAAAGGTTTTGTGTGCAACCTTGCAATAAAATCCATCGTCACCCGTATCAGGTTTAAAATGGATGTGCTTTGGCAGCTAAATAGTAGATGATAAGTGTTATCTGTGCTGCACAGAATGGAAGTACAGTTTTAAATGACAGAACAGCAAGTCTTTTCAGTAAGGTTACAACTATAGCATGAATAAAAAAACACACACACCAAAATAATGAGACACTAAATGTCACAAACAGATCTGGAACATGCACAAACATACACAAGTGATATTATAACAAATGCAAACGCAAATGAAATTCTCAAAATAAAAGTGAAGTGGTTATGTGACTGTCGGACACAGAGACAGAAGAGTACCTGTAGAACTGTAGCTGTCGTTTGGGGCTCCCATAACGAGCACTGAAGACATCAAGGAAAGGAGGAAAAAAGAGAGCTCTGATTAATCGAGGCAGGAAAGAAAAAGTGTTAGTAGGTAAAAGTCAGAAACAGAAACAAAGGTAGTGGCAGGCATTAAAGTGGATAGATTATGAACAAAAAAAAAAATGAAAGCACGTCAAAAATATTTCTTGAATACTCAGGAAATTGTGCCAACTTTAAGGGAAATATGTTTCCTTTAAATGTCAACCAAAGACAAAGCAAAACAGTTCACATAGAGGTGACAGAAAATTCCCTATTAGACATAATATAGTACTTTAAGTGTTCTGCAAGCAGTCTGTTCATTAAGTTTGATAATTGTAATTACTAAAGTCAAAATGTCGAAGAGGCACTCTTACATTTCATACAATTTAAGACAAAATAGATATAATGTAAGAGACAATGTAAGACACAAAAGCCTGTGTTACAATTACATCCACCAACATGAATATTTTTAATCCAAATTTTGTCTTGTCAACTTAAATTTTATTTGTTGGTAGAAATCTATTCAAGCATGATTTGCAAAACAAGAAAAGAAAAGTTGGGCTGTTGGTAAAAACATTTACCATGTTTATTATCCTTCTTGCGACACTTAAAATCACTTGGGATTAAAAATACCAAGTGTCAAAACATGTGAAGTGTCACCCCCCCCACCCTATTACTCATCATTTTCCCTGCAGTGTTCCTCTGTCAGGACTGCAGGCAGGCTGCTGATGTGCAGAGAATCTGACTTTGCAGTGCTAAAAGAAAAAAAATCTTGGCCATCCCTGAAAAAGATGCTGTCTTAAAGGCAGAATATGTTGCCATAAATTCTTGGCATACTTTTCTGCATTAACACTGCTATCGCAGCCTAACTTTAGGACTTATTGTTGACAACAGTCTGACTGGACTTTTTTGTCTATTGATCAAATAAAAAATGCTAAGTTTCTTCTTTGTTTTTGCACAGTTTCAAGTGACATTTGCTACTTGAAACTGTGCTGTATTGTAGTGCTTGACAAATGTTTTATTATCCATTTCCAATGTGGTTATATCAGGAAACGGGATCTGCAGATCAAAATGCTTCTGTTTCTCAAGGGTCAAATTCACCATAGCAACGTAGATGTCAGGTGTAACAGTAACAAAGGTTTTAGGTTTTAAAGTGAAAACATACTAATGTCGACACAGCCTTAAGCCTGTGCCTTTGCCCCCTTCTCCACACCTCTTGAATCACTTAAAGATATTATGCACTGCAGAGGAAGAAATATACAGACCCCATACAATCCTTCTTTAAAAAATGAAATAGAATTTCAAGTATTTCAGTGATTTTCTAATGTGATGTCTTGTTAAATAAAGCTGGTTTAGCTGTATTTATGTAGAATTTTCTCACACAGACTCACACACACACACACACACACACACACACACACACACACACACACACACACACACACACACCTTCTTTCTCATATCAATAAGATTTTACAGACACTGAGCACTCTTGAAAAAAAAAATCTGAAAAGGCTAACAGGCTGGTAAAAGGCAGCTCAAACTAAATTACCATGCCAGAACTTCCTCCCACTCTCGTAGTAATTGTACTATTTAGGTCTATAAAACACAAGGAATCAAGAGCTGCCACATGGTTTTAGTGATGTATCACAAAATACTGTATCAATAAGGAAGGCAAAGTTGAGTAGGGAAAAAAAATGGATTTTTGAAACACGCAAATAAGTCTCTGGTGCCACATACAGGTGGTTTTTCATACTGCAGTTCAAGTTCAGTTCATTTTAAGTGACCAATCAGAACAGACTGGGCCATAAACAATTGGTGCTTTATGAGATGTTTCATGGAAACTTCAGGACATCAGTTAATAAGCCTTTACTGGCGATATCATTCAAAACAGTTACTTTATTAACTTACACAGCCACAGTAATGCACGTATATGTGGATATATTTTGTGTGTACTGTGAAAGCCTACCACCTCACCTATAAATCATGCCAGGGGAGCCAGTCTGTCGGAGGGAGAGGCGGGCAGGGGAGTCTGTGGTAGATTCAGGATACATGGAGGCAGGTGGGAGGGGGTGACGCCAGCCTGCCAAGGGTGGTGTTCTTTCACTTGGACCACAGAGTACAGCCAATCACTGATCAGGACCTCTGGAAAGGAAAGAATACACATGTACCATGCATTAAAAGACACAAATCAATCAATTTTATGCCTAAAACAGTAAATCACCGTGCCTTTCTGAGGGGAAGAAAATGAAGATGGCTCAGTTTACGACGCTAAAGCTATTCCAAGTTCTAAGATCCAGTTGTGGTAGAGATGGACAAAGATCGTTTAGGTTTGATTTGGCTTGTCTTTTTTTTTCTTTATTAGGACATCTATGAACTAGTTTAAAAAAAAATACAAGTACTGAAAAAGTCAAAGAGCTTTTTTTTTTAATTTATTCAGTCAGTTAGATGCCTCTGTCATTCATTGACAGACCAACAGATAGATAATGAATGAATAAATGAATGTTACAAGGCCCAAAACCCAAGCCTAAGGGAGTTACTATTTTCCATTGAAGACACTGTTGTTCCATCACTTACCTAGACTACATTTGTAATACACGACGTGTGTGACTACTTTGCTTTAAAAAAAAGAAAGAAAAAAAAAAACAAGTAGCCACCTCTCACTTGGCACAAAACATTTGTTCTTCAACACTTTTCCTTGGCCTTAATGGAAAACAACAAGAGGTTCAGGAGAAAGGGTCTAGGGATTCGTAAGAGCCTCAGAAAAGACAGCTATGCTGCTAAGAGACTGCACATCCACTCTGCTGAAGTGTGGGCCTGCCACGGGGAAATTACAATTGTAAAAAAAGCTGGACAACAAAAACCACCATGTATACTTCAATCTTATGTTGTTATATGGAGGACACACAAATGTAGACCGTCTAATGAAAACACAACTTTATTATCCCAGTTAAATTAAGACAATAAAAAGAAAGAAAATCCATGTGTAGTCATATTAAGAGTGGTTGCCCATCTTGATTTACATAAATCTCACTAACTTTGTATAAAAATAACTGGGCATAACTTTGGATGCTAGAACTGTAGGACACTATTATCTAATTTCCTTTCATAAAGATAAGTGTATCCTAAGCTAATAGAGAAATGAGCTTCTTTTGTTATCATTTGGAGAATTCAACCTGCTCTTATTATGACTGCCACTTAGATCAGGTCATTTCACTCAGTTAGGCACCTAAAGAAGCAGAAATGATAGCTGATCAAATGCTGGGACTTTTATTGCAGGATGTCTAAAGAGAAAAAGAAACCAACACACAGCATCTCAGTGGAAGGTGCTAAGAGATAATGCAGAAATGTAGATACTATTTATTACATTAGATCATATAAAACCGTTCCATCAGATACCAAAATCACACTATTGACCTCTAAATGAGCACCATTTTGACCTTTTTAGGTTTTGAGCCTATAAATGGCTCACAAGACTGCATACAAAATCCCTGTGATTATTTTAACCCTGAGGAGGAATTGTGTAGATTATCAAAGACCTACACGTAAAACCAAAAAACAAACTTCCTGCAACTTCCTGCATAAACTTGTACTGCAACATCAAATATTGCAGTACACAGCTACTTCTGGGTTTGTTTTACATATGACACTGGCTTTCTTTCCCTTTGGAAACTAGTCAATAAACTATACAGTGAAAATCATCAACAAGAACAACACAAGCAAAATAAGCTGTCTGCTCTTTTCTGATGTCCTGCTACAAAGTCACACCACTAGATGGAGTCATGCACTCACTCTGCTGATAAAAGCTCAGTTCAATCCAACCTTTGTAGTTTTCCACAGATGTAAGCTAAGATGTTATCAATAAATTGCTTATTATGACAAAATGATAGTTCCATCGAAATATAAAAAGACTCTTACTCTAAAGTTGCAAAAATAGCAAGGCAGGAACCAAAAAAATAAAGACTAACTGACCTTAGTGCTTAATTTTCAACTAAGACTGCTAAATACTACACATATGCATGTTCACTACAGAAAATCACAACTAATCTGCTGATCAGAGCAACCTGATTATATAAATAATTCAAAAGTGTCTGCAGATGAGGAGATAATTGCTGTAGCAAGGTCTCGAGAGGAAAGCTGTGTAAAGGTTGGGTGGATGGTAAGACATACACATGTGCTATTAACACAAATTTCAAAGACTCTTCAGTGAAGCTTTTTTTTTTTAATGTCCCCCCCTTCACTTCCCAATAGGAAGGAGGGCAGCGCTCTTGACGATTTGGCCCAATTTACAGCATAGCATGAAATAAAGCAGCAGAGAGAGAGTGGCATCTATGTCACCCCAACAAAGCTATAAGATGAGAAGTTCATGCTGTTGTATTTCACCAGTGGCTGCACTCACGTAAGTTATGGCTAGTAACAGGCATCATACTGATAACACGAAGGTGACTTTCTCTTCTCATCAGCCAGGCAGCAAATGTGTCCCACGCTCCCAAGGACGCACTTCACACTCCCTGCCAGCTTATTTCAATCATGGTACTATGGATAAGAGGTCATTCCTGCTATCAGATGATGATGATGGCATGACCCTGATGGGCAAAAGGCATGGTAGTAGATTTGCTTCACAGCACAGCAAAGTCCTTGTGGATCATCTGTCACTGATGACGATCAGAGGACACTGTGGGCTGGGTGGGCGGCTTTTAGAGAACATGTTCTTGCAAATCCTGAAATGATGTGTCCCTTTTTGGATTTCACTGCATCTTGACACTGAAATTGGAAGTACATAATACGTAAGTGTGCAAATACTGAAGACCATCAACATCTGTTTTGAGTACTGTCAAAAATCAAGGAAGGGGCTTTTTTTTTTTTTAAAGAATGTTATATAAAAGGGGATTATTTATCAAAACAGATTTGTCAGATACTATTCCTAAGATTCCCTGGAATCTGACAGGAGGCTCTTCACCTCCCATCAGATTCCAATAATCTAAAAAAATGATTTCATATTTCCTCATGGTGAGTAAAGTTTATCTGTGACCGTATCCACACCTCATCAAGGTGTAATGGTAGGAAAAAATTCAGAATGAATCTACAGTAATTATTATTATTCAGTAATTCTGTTAAATGACTCATAGAATATAATTTTCAATATGTTCAAATTCTTCCATAGAGAAAGAAACTATAAAAACCAACCTATGACTGCCCGTAAGTGGTAAAAGTCACGGCTTGGCTTTCTTGTGCAGGAACATAAAAAAAGTAAGACGTAAACTTCCTTAAAAGGAAGTATTAAGGAAGTCTGCATGATTGCACCTTTAAAACTGCAAAACATAATGCTATCAGTAACATCTTGTTTAAACAATAAAATTGGGAATTGTTGTGAGATCAGACTGGGGGCTCCAGACTCAGCTACATTCAAAACGAGTTCCACATCAAAAAGAAAAGAACTACACCGTCTAACTGGGAAGGATACACCTCCTGGCATCATTGAGTTGATGACACAGCCAAGTTAGACTTGGAAAGACCAGTAGCAGCATGGTTTATATGAAATAAACATTTATACACAAGCTGCAACAGCCAGTGACTTGTCAGCACCCTTTACAATACAAAATGACTGAGAATGACACAGACAGAAAAGTGTTTAAACACAGGAACTAACACCAATGACTCTGAACCAATCAGACACATTAAAATTTACACATACTTATGTTACACTAAAGACTGCATTCATGTCACTATGGACATCGGCTTTCATGAAGTACATCATACCAAATCTACAGAGAAGTACTCTTGAAGTGAATGATGTGCTGGAACTTGGCCTGCCCAAATACTGTACAGATGCGTCCTTTAAGAAAAATAAATGATCCCTCTGGCCTCCAGTGTCTTTTTTTTTTGTTTGTTTGTTTTTGCTTTTTTTATATTCTAAATGTCATAATGTATTTTCTATGTTCAGATACCTCCCAAAACACCTGCATGTCCACCAGTTCAGACTGTAGCACACTGTAGAGCAATGCACCAATCTCTCAGAGATGCCTGTAGAGAGCTGCAGTTGGAGAGGATGCTGCTGCTGACTGCAGCAATGCGGTACACTACAGACACATCCTGGCTCAAGTTAGAGAGTTCAGATTTACTGTGCTAATGGACAAAGGTGCACTTTGCTGACTAAAACTGCAGACAGAGCAAGAAATAGGAGGAAAAAAAGGGGTTGGTACTGAAAAACAATAGATCTACTTCCTAAGTGTCAACTCACTTGGATTTAAGAATGTGAGAACAGAAAACAACTCATGTGGTGTTGTATATGTCCAGGTCTAATCTAGCTGGGATTAAAAAAAGAAAGAAAAAGTCCTTTCTCCCATCCTGAAACAGTCTCATACTCCTCTTAAACGTTAAGCAAAAATACAGTATTTCTCACCCACAATATTTGTGTTTGTTTGTAAGACAACAGAGGAATCCACTGATGTCTGGATGTACGCCCAACAATAAAATTTGAATGTCAAGTTTATTCTTTCTAGTCACAGGGACCTTGTAGAAAGAATCAACACACCCACATCGGTGCATCCCTTTGGGTTTCTGATGCAGAGTTACTGTTCGTCTCAACATGGCCTGTAGCAACAAGAGTTTTTTGTGCTTTTTCTAACTACATCTTTCAAATAGTGCAATACAGTACACAGGCATGTTAGCTGTTTATTTTATTTACCTACAAAAAGAAAGAGCACAATATCTGGAATTCACTACTTAATATCCAAGCCAGTGATGGACATTACTATATTGCACACTAGCACAAAAGCAGTGTAACAGTGCAGATTTAACTATGTAGATTTATCTATCAACATTTCACCGGAGAATCATCATTATAGCATCACTGGGCAGCACTTATCAACTGTTCTGTTATACTTATGAATAATTTATTTTACTTTAAAAGGAAACTAAGTAGCTTGTGCAAGTAATAATTTGATTGTTATTAGACTTTTACACATTACACAAGTGGGCTCTTGGATTTTGATGAAGATGCTTCCAAGTCATGTTGAGCTAATCCGTTATTTTAAACTTTACCGCAAACATGTAATGGGGGCACTATACAAGGACCCCAGTGGCTTATTATACTACAAATAGAGGAAGTGCTCAGTGAGGACTGACAAAGTGGGGCAAAAGGTGATGTCATGACAGACAATGTCTTCATAGCTTCATATATACCTTCCACACAAAATTGAAAAAAAAAAAGAATCACAAAAAGGTTGCTCTTCAAGCTTTCCATCCATAAATCCACCTACATCCAGCATGAGTGAATTCCCTCTTGAGACAGGGCTTACGTGAGCAAGGCAAGCAAGCAGGCAATGCTGGCCTGGAAAGGATAGCACACTGTTGAGTAGTAGGTTGTCAGCTGCAGAAAACACACACAGATCTAAGCAGATGGCTGCAGAAGAGGGAGATAGGCTAACAGACGAGAACTGCTGGGGATATCCTACATGGGAGTTCAGTCAGGCAGAGAGGCAGAGAAGCAATCCTGAACTTGTTCTCAAAAACGATTCAGACGGATTCTCCTCTTCATCTTCAGCAACATTTAAAGGATGAAAGTCAAACCCATGCAAAGATGGGAATCCAAGCAAAAGCATCGCTTTTACTCCCATCAGACAGACTGTTTGTGATTTTATAAATAGCCTCCTCTGTTAAGCTGTAGAGGGCCCTTGATTAGAGAAGTGATGCAGGTCACTGGCTGCCAACAGAGAAAAAAAAATCCATCAGCAATTTGCATAAATAGCCTATTTATACAGCAAACCTCTGATACAAATCCCCTTCCCACCCCTGGTTAAAAAATGTTAAAGGCGACAGTGAAAGCTCTGCCATCAGGAATTATTAAACTCTGTGATGACAGTGGCTATTGTACACTCAGACATTTGCTACATAATATGGCCAACTGAAAGCCATGCCCTTCATAATGTGCAGTGACTGACCTATCAGATTATGTCTGATGTCTGTAAATGTCTGATGAGAGGCTTTAAACACTGAAATTATAATCCTTAATATTTTAGTCCTATCAAATATCATTTTTGATACTATTTATGGTGTTGTCCTTCATTTTCAGTTTCCAATTTTCATTCACTTTCATTGCATTTTATAGCTGCTCCTCTAAATACTTCAAAAGTTTCACTGTTCATGAGTGTCTTCTCTAAGCAGAACTAAAAAAAACATTATGTTTTTGTCAGTGTGTTCAAGCATAAGTAAGTCATAAAGCATCCCTAAGAAGCCTAGTATTATGTTATCTCCACTACCTGGTCATCATATAGTATGAGATGTTCCAGGTTGTCTCTATCACTGACATAATAAGGATGAATTAGCACTCTGTATATTTTAACTCAACATTTTCTTCCTGCTCTTCCATTGACTTGCCGGTAATCCCTCATATTAAAGTGTAGTACTACAAAAAAAAAGGTTATTTAAAATCAGCATACATTTGGTTTATAGACTGCCAATATGAGAAGTTGGCATGAGAATGCATAGTAACTTGGGCATGTGAAGCTGAAAAGAAACATTTGTTTGCTCTGCAGGGAGGGAACATGCTGTAGTAAACAAGGAGCTTACAGGAGTACAATGCAGTAGAAATATGAAACCATCCTCTCCTTGTTCTGGGTCCATCTAAGCCGTTTCTGTGCGACCCAAAGGTAACTAAAGGTCATCAGAATTGGGCCTGCTGGAGAGCACAGTGTGATTTAAGGTAGCAGTATCATCTCACGCATAAATCCCCACCCCAACAGTTCTATCCAACCACACTCCACATTGCAGCACTTAAACTGCAAGTAGCAAAACATAATCCAGTTCATTGGATCGTGTGTCGGACTGATCTGTTTAACATGTGCTCAGGCTGATTGAAGGTGGAGTAGACTGTTCGACATGCGGTTGGGTGATATATCAACTTTCTTTTTTTTATTTTTTTTTTTAAATCAATACTGGCCCTGTTATAAATATTATATAAAAATCATACATTTATATCAATATAATCTGACTGCACCGTTTCTGTAAAGTAGTGCTGGTGTGTACTTCTCCTCACTGTCTGTGCAGCCCCAATTACCTCCTTTTACTCAGTATTTGTCCGACAAAAAGATTAGCTGTGAACTTAATGACAACTTCTCCTTATTGCTGTTCAGAAATTATTAATCATATCAGACAATGTTTTAAGAAAATTTACAAGTGCTGATTATCTGTAATCCTTATTGGTTTTATTTCAGTAGCTATTTATGACTAAATGAGCCACTGAATGAAAGAGTCATTAAGAAAGTAAATATGAATGATTAAGAAATTTAACTTGCAATAAAATATGAATTTAAGAGCAGTGATACAAAAAGTAAAGCAAACAGATGTTAAATGCTGACACTAGTTAAATGCACGTAAAATGTGAATATTGTCTAGTATCATTACGTTTTATAGTACTATTATCAATTTTACACACAAAAATTATTTGTCAATTCTGAATAATACCATTTATTGGCATTTTTCCTTTTCCGCCACACCACCAAGACTTAATATGCAGTTGCACTTTAATAATATTTTTTTATTAACTGGATGTCCTTTTCTTTCTGCTGGGTTTGAGCATCTGTGTGAATCACAACTATAAGTAGACTAACAAAAATCACAGTGTTTGACGTTTTCCTGCAAACTTCTTCACTACACCAACTATTCTATAGTTTTTAAACCCTACATAGTGTGCCATTTTTCCTCCTTGTTTAAGTACCACATATTAGTGTTATAGTAGGAATTCAGCATGTTGTGTATTTGTGCATGGGAAGCATTCAATTTACAATAAAAAAAAGAACAACAACAAAAAAAAACATAGTAGAGAAGAGGGAAAGAGCGTAAGAGCAAATCAATATCAAATCCAGTCATTAGGGAAGTTGAGAGGAAAACCATATTACTACTAGAAGATTCAGTCTGCAAAACACATGTAGTGTTTTGTGTTCACTCAACAACATACTCAATGGCCTAACCTTTTGCTGCTGTAGCCAAAGTAACCATGTGCAATATTTCTACTGAGTACTGAATGAGTTTTGTCTAAGCAGAGTAGTGTTTTTAGTGTTTGTGTTACTGTAACTGCAGCATGTTGAAGGGACCCCTTGCTTTGTCACTAGAAAACTAAAAATACAGTGCTCCAGTTTACTGGACAGAAAATAAATTACAGTATGTCAAGCTTTACAC
This sequence comes from Zenarchopterus dispar, assembly GCA_028564865.1. NCBI lineage: Eukaryota > Metazoa > Chordata > Actinopteri > Beloniformes > Zenarchopteridae > Zenarchopterus > Zenarchopterus dispar. The sequence continues at coordinate 4,332,004 of JAOWBL010000020.1, read as the reverse complement.
ACCAGATTAAGGATCTTTAACTTTTTTGTTATCTTTTTAATTTAAGTATGTGAACAAATGCACTGCATCATTGTGGCTATAATTTTTCATTTGTAGTCATCACATTGCTGCCACTGGTGTGTTCCAACATAAAGTAATGTCTAAGGACCTCTTGTCTATGTGATCAATAAAACTAACTAAATTAAAAAAAATCTGTTTTTCTCACTCATTAAACAGTCACCAATCAAAAACATGAGCTAGTATGAACATGACTGCCTGCCTAGCAAATCACATTAAAAAACAAAAAAATAGATGTGGATCCACATTCAAATGAGAAGTGGCCTGTACATACACCAAATAAGCATTGGTGCATGTACAGCAAATAGAGAGAAGATTGTTGGGACTGAGGAGGAGGAGTTGCCAGCAGGGGGAGGACAACTGGCAGAGGACAGCTACAAGGATGACGATGCCAGAAGATCAGGTCTACCCAAATACCTCTAGAGGGTAAGACAGATGCTAAAAAGCCAGTTCAATTTCAGTAATAAGATCTAATCCATCTACATCAAAGGCCCAAGAAGTGATCACAAAGTCAGCTGATGTCAAAACAGAAAAAAATTCTTGTGAAGCTTATATGAGTCCACCAAAAAAGAAATCCTCCACACAGAAGCTAGACAAACAGAAAAGTAGGTTGTGACAATTTGTGAAAATCAAAGCCCTTTATCCAGAATAAAACAAAAACTTTACATAAGGAAGATCACCCATCAGGACAAACTAATGAAAGTCCCTAATGATGCAGAAGACAATCCTAACAAGAACAAGGAGATATCATGATAAATAAAGCCCGCTCATACGAGTCCTCATTAAAAAAATAAAGGGCAAGAAATCAATTTGATCTTATAAAGCAAAACAAATATCCTTAAAAAATGGTTTATACATTTTTTATCAAATCGTTGTTCTTTTATGTGGAAGTCCATTTCATGGCTCCCTCCATGCCAATCTGGCCATAGGCTCAAAGGAGAAATACCTCGGCAGCGTGCAGCACAGCACTGTAATGATCAGAGTACGGGGACGGCTAATTAAACTTGATGTGGGAGCCGACGCGATCACAGTCTGTTCAGGATGGCAGAGAGGACAGAGCCGCTCTACTGCTGACAAGGGCAACCATGGGAATGTGAGAGGACGGAGCATTCTGTTGCTTCTAATGTTATCCTGCATGATATAAAAACATAAATACAACTACATGAGTGTATGAAAGAGATTACTGAGGGTACAGCCTACATTGCTGTGTCATTTACTAGGACTTTATGTAACTGACTAAAAAGAAGAATGAGTGTAAATACAGACGTTTTAGCTGATGGTGAAGTTCCCTGCTGGTTTTGGCAGATGTACACTAAGATTCTAATAGCTTCTTTAAAAATGCTTTTGATGCCATTTTAACCCCCTGTCTTCCATTATCCCACTGTGCTACCTTCGGTAACCTCCTTCAAGGTGCGATGCCAGTCTGACATGTGCTTTCTCTAACTAACAAGAAAAACAGAGTAAGGATGGTCAAGAGTTTCAAACTAAATCTGGCGTAAATACAGCAAGTGGCCTCAAGAGAAGTGGCTGATGGTGAGCATCAAGCAACACATATATTTTGGGAGGGAGGACAGAAAAGGAAAAATCCTGCTGGGTAAAAGGGTTGCTAAAGGCCTGAATATTATGAATAAAAGGAGTAGAAGAACAAGAAAAGGATAGGTGTGAAAACTGCAGTTGAGTAGACATCATGAAGACAAACCTGATTAGCCAGTTGAAAGCAAAGTCATAAGTGCAATAGAGTTGACGTTATGTCAAGAGTGAATTACATAAAACAAATGTAAGAAAACACCTAGAATGAGAAGAAGTTACGTACAGTTATGAGATCTTATTTATTTTAGTACACTTTCTTTCAAACTCCATCCGGGTTTCTTTTTAATTTTGTAATATAATCTTATATGATATACTTTTTGGTCCTGAATCCTAAAAAAAACTACTTCTAGATTTGCATAAAAATATGTTATATGTATTTGTTAATAGTTTTTAAACATATTAAGAGTACAAATTATGCTGCAATGAGCTATATAGCTGGACTTTTAAACAATAAGACCTAAGGAGCGTTTAGCCTGAGACCAAAGACAACTTTACCACCAAGCTCTGAATCTCATGAATATCATCTCCAGTGCTCTGCCTTCATTGTGGAAATCCAGCTTCCCTCGTTCTTCCTTTAGTGTAATTTGGATTTCTGTATATTATTATTCAATTTTTAATCAAGCAGATTGGAGGATGAAGTGCCTCTATTTATTGTTCACTATTTTTCCTTAGTTTTGTACTCCACTATCTGAACATTGGTGTGGCTTAACATGGCATTTTGGTAGGTACCCTCCCTTCTCCCCATGTTACCAGTTCTCACATCAAGCACAGCACAGTTTTGTATTTTTCTTCACTCTGAACGGTTTGGTGGTAAAAGCCCAAAAGAGCCGAGGGTCACAGCCAACAACCACCCTCATTTTTCACTTGGTAGTTTTCTAAACTTTTACCGGAGACAGCTGGAATAAAATAATACACCCGCCGACACAGTTTTAGTCAAACAGACTTACACCCTCTCACCCTCAAAGTGCTGTGAACTCAAATACTGGATAGCAGGATATCTCAACACAGTCATTATATAAGTCGTTTTCATACAGCAAATGCATACCAGTGCAAAAAAGTCATCTTCATAAAACCATCGCCGTTCCCGCTTCAGAAATTCACACAGTCTGAACGGAAGCAGCCCAGCATTGCATCACTGTGTGGTTGCACATGGCATGATGGGTTTGCAAAACCATCTGAGTGACAGAAGCACCCCTGGCAAAAGTAGCATGCTCCACCGTGTTTGCTCACCTTTCCACACTGAGCTCGCCTCTCCTTTCGTTTCACCTCTCTTGCTACCTTCCGAGACAGAACACAGACACAACCTTGAGGGGCTGTTCACATCTGGTAACCAGAATGTATAATTTCTTGAATGTGCCTTTGTGAAGTCAAATGGTTGTAATTACTAAATGGCAAATCCTTCTGTTCCAAATAAAATGTAAAAATATTTCCTTTTCTTTTGTGTGTCAGTCTAACCAGTGCTCAGCCACTGAAGGACTGAGGGAGGTGATGTTTCTGTGGTGTTATCTTGCACTAACATTTCAAACTGCTCGAAATGTGCTTTCACACTTTTCAAGTCTTGCTACTGTATGGTGTTGTGACTTACCCTCACACAGGAAGGCAAGCTCATCTCCTCCCACCTTAACTGTGACAAAGCTTAACATCTGTTTTACACACATAAATACATACATATAGAGCTAAAATAAACACAAGAAACTTAATTTTTGAATAAGTAATTACAACCCTACAAAGCTTTAGCACAATAGTCTGTGTTTTAGATTTGACATTTAATTGCCATTTTAAAAACGTACCAGAGTCAGCCTTGTCAGGTAACAGATTCAAGAACACCTATTAAAAATTAGAAACTGCATAACATCACTATCACAAACTATAGGAAAGCTGAGAAAAAACAAAAATTACATCTGATACACATCATTTTAACAAATAAGATGGTCACCAGTTAGAGTTCTCTACCCCTCAGGGCAATAAGCCTTGTTTCACATTGATATTTTGAATGATACACTGTGCAATCATTCATGAAAATGTTAAGGATGACTTCAGGACACAGCACTTTATTCATCACTGAGTATGTATGTACCACTTTTCTTCTTGCCAACTTCTCAGTCCACTTGGGATCTAACAGTTACAAAACTAGGAAGGAATCTGTGATACAAATGACCACAGTTTAATGTTGTGGGTCTGGTTTCTCAAATTTATCCTAACCCCAACTTTACTATGTAACAGATTTTGAAAATCTCTTAAAATACACCTAAAAGAATGCTTAATCTCTATTGTGAACAGTGAAGATCTAGACCAACACAATGGTTGTGCCAGGATTTTTTTGTGATGTACTACAAAAAGGGGAGTGGATTGGTTGTTTGGGACATTCCTCATGTTTTAAAAAAAAAAAATCCCATTTAGGTATCTCCAAGAAAAACTGTTGAGAGACACAGACAGCACAATTAAGACTATTCAAGTCCAGCGTGGCTCCATACTGGGTTTCTGAAAGAGCAGCAAATGCCTGAAGATTTCTAAAACAAAGATACTCTGCCTGTCTCACATAATGCACGTTATCCAAGCATCCTTTAAATGCCAGCTGAAGGAAGATTTAGGCTTTACTGTGGCAGATAGCCACAGTCAGCGTCATTATTTTTTCCCTTAATCATAATTGCAAGTCGAGAAGCAAAATCACAGATAAAAATCCTCCTGCATTTCAGCAGCAAGCTCCCAGGCTTCCATCCTTTTGATAACGTTTGTTCAGATCTGTCACACTCATGGATGATTTGGCAAAGTCATGTTCCACACAAAGAGACTACCTTGGGACAGCTGCTCGTTTATAACAAAACACCATTCCTTGGTGTGGGTCAAAAGTGGGAACATCATTCACTTTAATGTAGCGTTTGTATTTCAGGGGACTGCAACAAATTGCTTAACAAACTGACTAATACATAGCTCACACAGCTGGTAGACGTCTTCTTTTTCTCTCTATTATGGAAGCAAAGAATTGCTTTGGTGAGTACCAACACAGCAGTTAACACGTAAAATACACTGAGATTTCTGTTGAAAGTAGGACAAATGCAGTGATTTCATGCCAGTGCCCACACTGTGGCTGCAAGGTCGGGTAAAGATCCGATACAGAAAGACAAGATAACGTCCAGCACTGTTGTCCATCTTCTTCCGTTTCTGTGCAAAGGCACTCACATTACACCAGTTTACTTGCTCAAATTCATATATACTGTTGGCTAGCCCACAGTCAGGGTCATACATAGCTCTATTTTGGGAGCATAATGTCTAAAAAGTTTTTAAAAAAAAAGTTGTTGAAAGGACAAAATGGCATGTGTGCTGTAGAGGAAAATGAGGGAAATCACCTTAATTTTTCCCCACTAAGTTACTTCAATAACCTACTCTGTCAGAACATTAAAGAAAATCACATTAAAGGCCTTTCAGATGGGATGTGGTATGTGCTGGCTAGGAGGGTTAAGGAAGTTCACACGCCTAACGCGCTTTCATGCAGGGCTCCAGTTCACATACGACCACAAAGCTTTCCAGGAGGTGGTTAGCAGATATTAGTTTTGTTTTTACTTTTTTTTTTCCAAGTTGAAGGTATAGATGCACACTAAATCTTTCTAATGCATATCAGTGAAAAGCCTGGCTGTAGATGTTGATCAGAGGGAGAACATAAGCTGCAGACGAGAAGAGGGAGTGAATCTATGACAGGAGTTGGGAGAGTTTAAGCTCATCCGTTAGCATAGACAGTGGAAAACAATGGAAGCGTTCAATCACATGATCCATTGGTTTCTGAAGACCAATTTTGAAGCCTGAATTTCTACTTGCGGGGCACAGCCATGTTGTTTTAGAAGCCAATGAAAACACATCCACCATATCAATCAAAGTTAGTTTCGCTCCTAGCGCCTTCAGCCAAACCCTGCCAAAATATCTTCAGAGCTGCTGTTTACAGCGAGATACACCATTTAACATATTGATTCAAAGGTGAAATCAAAAATGACCATCGCATTTAGCCAACGCTGGGTTTATACAAACAAATAGTTGCTTAGCTTAGCACCGTAACATAATGATTCTGAATGAGGAAGTGATAATAACTAGCCATTGGCTGAGCAAACTGTCAATCACATTAGAAATAAATGTAATGCTTTATATAAATGCTCCTGGCATGGTACCAAAAAAAAAATTAAAAAATTAAAAAAAATAAATCAGGTGCTGATGGCCGCAAAAGAACATTTTACTGTGAAAGTAAATATCAGTTTTAAATGAATCAAGTTTCAAATTCCTGTTAAGCCCAAGTTCTAGGCAATTATTTCCACATCAAAGCTTCCCTCTTTATTTCACAATATTTACAGTCCCTTAACCCGTATTGTACAGTGAAGAAATGTGGACCACTGCCAAAACCAGCTTTTTCTCCACTATCTTTAATAAGAATCTATTAATAATGCCCATCCCTAGTCCATATCTACATCACTGGCTAAATTAGAGAAGGCTTCTATATATATAAATGAAAAATCTTTTTTAATCCTTTGAATCAGTTTTTCAATGTTATAGCAAATCAAGTGTATGTCATTACACTGACTTGGTCAGTGTAATGATACACATGAGGCTAACAGCTTCTATCAAGATCAGAAAACGTGCTGACAGCAAAATTGGCTAGGACCAATTCTTGCCACTCTGTTACTGTTCCACATCTACTCATGTCTCAAGAGTGTGACTATTTTAAGAGATTTAACTGATAATTATCTTTAAGGATATTGTTTCTGGGCTACACCACTCTATACCTAGGTACAGATTGCAGGCAAAGTCTTCAAATTTATTTCTGAAGCTAGGAATCTCATTTATAAGACAGTGTGCTAGACACAAACCAAAAAGTGTGCATGTACACAAATGCTGAAAATAGTGTGTTAGGAGATAATGAAGTGTGTAAAAAAAAAACAAAAAAACCCAAAACATCTTTAGGCAAGGCTCTTCTTATAAATCACAGCTCATCCGGAAACGTGTTGAAACAGCCTCATACCCTGCCTTCTGCACGTCTACATTTAACTGCACTTGCCTAATACAAAAGTGTCTCAATGGCAATTCTGATGAAAAATGACGAATAGCGACAGCCGAGACAGGAAAAAAAAAAACTTCCTGTGCCACAGAAATCAAGATTCTTATGGCGCTCATAATTCTTCAGCTCAAGATCTTCAAACAGCACCAATGTTTCCATCAAGCAGCACTACACATATGTTAATAGCCATTTGACAGTAACAGTAATTTTGGCATGAATGAATTAAAGCAGTTATATAATAAACCACATTTTGATAACTTTACAAAATGGTAGTTTTATAGGTGTACACTACACAATTATGCATTTAAAGTTTTGACCAAAAATTCTCACTTTGACACCTTTAACAAACATTTTTCTGCCCTTCTTACATGGCAAATTCAAATATATATTCATGATATAGCACTGATTATTAAACTACAATTAATAAGTCTCAAATCTCAAAGTTCCACCCACCCACACCCACTTTGTTGCAGATCCATGTTCACCGAGTCTCACAGCTAATACCAATTACAATTAGAGGTGACAGACTTCTCTTTTAGTTTTTAATAATACTAAAAGAGGTGATAAAAGCCCAAAGCCCAGAATCCATGTTTGCATGCCCAATACCTACTTAATATTTGTATCTGTGCCTTTATCTCCAGTGGACTGTCACTCTGGCTCCCACAGTGATCTCCATCTGTCTTTCAACCTGTTTCTGGTGCCTCTGCCAAAACCCTTCCCAGTTACTAGCAAATGCATATGATCTATATTATTATTTTTTATTACAGTCAAATATGACCCCTTTGTTTAATAAATGATTATTCTAATTGTGTTACATAAAAAATTGCACTGGCCTGTGTGACCATATAGCCCTCAGGAGAATAGCAACAGTTTTAGAAGCTGTGTTGCCCCTCTGTATATTCAAGAACCAAAGATTACACCAGTTAATTGAAAATGACACTGAGATTTTATAACTTCTTACCAGATAGCAGCTGCCAGCAGATGGCAGAGGTCAGAGTGGGGCTTCCAGTTGATCATATAAAGTCCCTCTCCAGTAATTTCATTTTAACCTTGTTAACAAATCAACAGGATTTTTATGAGCATCTTTAACTGAGTTCTGTGTTTTCCTTTTCACAGGCCACATTTAATCCACATTTATGAATTATGTGAAAATGCTGCTCAATTTTCCATCACCAAGCACAATTTCAAATTACCAGTAGTTCAACTGGGTATGGAAGAAGCACAGATATTGTAGGAATTGTTGTTGAATGTGTGGACTCTAGATAAGCAGGGCATCAAAGGATGGACAACAGCTACCGTCACGGTATTGAGCGTTCTCACACACTTGTCTTTCTCATGCACATGTCCTAGCTCATCCTCTAATCTCACTGGTGCAGTGACATTAAAATAAATTGTAGCACAGAGCAATTTATATACAGCAAGTGTAATATATACAAATGTACAGAATGAATGAATTCTGAAATGAAATGTTTAACAACAACAACAAGCTTGTATAGGACATCTCAGTTCATGTTTGCATGAAGAATGGGACAAAACACTCAAAATGTTTTATCATTTTGTATAACCAATGCCTGTCAACATCTTCACTTCTCCTTGTAAGTTCTCCTCAGTGTTGTGAGAAGGAATGGCAACTTCCTAATGTGTTAAAAGTTTTAATGCCCCAGCTTCTTTAGGAATGCTTTGCATGCTAGATGTAAATTAACAAATGGAGTGAAGTTGAGCAGAAGCAGTTAAGGTCAAAGTTAATGTAATCATCATCATAAAAAAGGGATTAAATGTCATTTTGATTTAGTTATAAAGATAAGGACATTAGCTGACTTTCATGTGTTTTCATTGTTTTTAGCTTGGCCATACAGTTGTGAAGTTGGGAACTGTCACTGACTAAAACTACCGATATTTCTCAAATGAAAGCTTAAAACATAGAATCATCTGCAGTTTTTAAAGATGCTCTGAATGGTCAGTTATTAATCCATTAGCTTTTCTTGCTGCACTTGGGTGTAAGCTTGCTCCCTACAGATCACACACTAAACTACTACATCACATCAACAACCAACCAAAATTCTTCCCCAAGCGCACAAGTAAGCCACAAACTTTTAAACAATCCTACCCCATCAATGATTTCATTAGCTAGCACTAGCTGTGCAGCCACAATTTAATTTGCCAACCTGCGTTGATGTGTGAAAAACTGAACTTTCCTCAATTCCTCAAATTCAAATGTTTCCACTGTGATGCCACAGACCCACAATTCATTTCTACAATGTCTGACATTACCCTATTTAGCAACACTTCATCTATAAAGTAATACTGTTGGCACTGCCAATGCTGCTGTGCTAACAACCAGTTGCTCTTTAAATATCCTTCCTTTTGTTATACTTGAAGACTATCAGAGTCCTGCAGTTTCTTCTGTTACCCATAAGCATTTATAAAACAAACCAAATGTTTAATGAAGTTTTCTGAAAGGGTCAACAACTAATAAATTAAAACCCAAACCTTTTTTCATCTAATCAAAGTCAATGACAAAGATATGTACTGTAACTTTTCCATGTTGCTCTTGTAAGGCCAACTAATGGCTGTTTTTTAAAAAGTGCTAAATAGATTATTGACAGTTTTATCTTCTCTAGAGTTTATTCTCTCTGCATTTCCCTTTCCAGCGTTCTATTTTCTCCCTACCCCCTTGTCAGACAATTATGTGCCAGGTCAAACTGCTTTCTAATCTCATTACAGCACATACACACTGGGACTGACAACCCTCCAAAAGAGTGATGGTGTTTCATTAATTCTTTTTTAGCTTTAGTTTGAATTAATAATGAAACTTCCCTCACATGTGCCTCATTTTACAACATTAGTCCCCCAGTTCTCATGATCTTCGTCTTGTGAGCATGAAGTGGCACAGCCTCTTCCTATCTCATTTACATTTATAAGGTAAAGCCACAGCCTTTTTTCTTTTTTTGGTAAACAGCTGGTATCACTCACATGTGCTCTTGAACTTGGAAACCCTGGACCAGAAAATCACAAATGCTTTGTACATACAGAAGAATGAGTGGACTGTAAAAATATGTAAGACATCTGCTCTCTGCAAACATGTCCACCAATGCCCAAAATAATTCAAAGTGATCTGGGCACTAACTTATACACACACTTGGCTTAAACAAAATTTGTTTACCTAAGGTGGACTGTCTTATCAAAAAATAAACACTCAGCACAGTGTGGGAGAAATCGATGATTCGTAAAGTAAGCAAGCAATAAAGGGTAGAAGGCTTACTAAAGCAGAACCCAAACATCAGCTAAAAAAAAAAAAAGCATCCAAGCTTAAAATTAATCAAATATGTAGAGAAAATAAAGATGTGACCCCAATAGCTTTACCACCACAAATGGTACGATATCTCATAAGTCTCATATCAACTACAACAGTCAGCACAATGCCATTATTCACACCAGCTATACTGCTGCCATAACTCACATGAACTATAAACACATAGTTGCAGTGTATTGTGATTAATGTGTTTCTGTCTACATCTACACTCACAAATCAAATTTGATGCACGCTTGTTACTTAAGCCCCTGTCAGACATGCTACCGTAATTCAAGGCAATCACACCGAACCTGCAGAAGAGCTGGAGTCGAAACAGAAAATCTCGAGGAGGAACATGCCCAGTGTGTGTTCATTTTGAATGGTAGGATCTGAAAGGTGAAAGTTGTGTGTGTGAGAGAATGTGTGTGTGGTAGGACCACCTAATACGAGACTGTATCATGACAATCTCACAAATCCAAGTGCATAGTGTACAACAGTAATCACAGAAAATGGGTTGATGTAGCTGTGCATTTATACAAAATGATTCAATTTAAGCCAGTTAAGTATGATTTGATGCAATTCTTAACATTTCTTTAGACATTTATTTTCAAGTCTAAAATGAAAGCATGCCCATTCTACCAGTGTGGCACTGGTAAAAGATGAAGTCATCTCAGTAGGTACTTTATAACGGAGCACAAAAAAAATGAACTTAACAGTTG
>JAOWBL010000020.1:4310294-4321208 GCA_028564865.1 Zenarchopterus dispar | reverse complement strand
TGTGTCTTGAATATAGCTGCTTTCATAAACAGTGAGCATTTTGACAAAGAAATTTTTAACAACCACTCAGCTGGACAAGCTATTTAAGGAAAGGACTCTCCTTCACCAACCTGAATTTTCATGCCTCACCTACTGCTGCACAAACAAGACACAACTGGTCTTCCGGTTCATCTCATCTCATTCCTTAGCTGCATATCCACAATGCAAATGCAAGGAAAATGACCAACTCGGTGATAGGTACCAGCCTGTTTAAAGCCTGGTCCTGCCGGCCACTGTCTGAATAGTCATTCATTGCAAGATGTGAAAACGTGAGAAGTAGACGGTTAAAAAGTAAACCATTATTTCTTTTAATTAGAAACTTATAGTTTCACTTTTAACTTTCTGGCTTTTTGGGGGGGATTTCTCTGACTTCTGAAAAGCAAACTCCAAACGCTGCAGCTGTAGTTCCTCTGCCTTCTTCTGCTTCGACTTAAAGTCCTTTCATCTGATGGCTCCATAAATGCTTAATAAGGTTGCCTATGTTACTTTTAGCAACATTCGTGCAACCTTCAGAGACTGCAGCCTTGCATTATGAGAATTCCAGCATAAGATGCCATATTGCCGACGTAATGCTACTGCTACATAGTTAGTTAATCCAGCAACTCATATTTCCACCTTCCGAGTCACAGCAGGAAGGTGGTATTGCACAACTTCCTCTGCTGGCTTTGAGAGTATTGAAAATTAATTGGGAGTCTTTTTATATAAATATTAAGTGCTAACAGCTGCTGCCTGGATGTAAATATTCGCCCATCTCAATATCCTTGTTTTACAGAATTGGAAATCATATCCAACGAGGCCATCAGAAACTGAACAACTTTACTGGAAACACACAGACATCAAGTAAGACCCAAGCTACAGTTTAACACGTTTAATAAGACTTGGCTGCCTGCAGATGTAAGCAACCATAATATGCCAAATATTGTTTTTTTTTTTTTTTAAATGGACAATAATTGAGATGATTATAGCAACATTTTAAAAAACTGTTCCCAGGTATATCGTATTAGTAGTTGTTACGGACTTAATCATCCTTTGTCAGCTGCTTTTTGCTTTACGGCACTAAATTAAATAATGGCAACAGTAAAGCTAAGAGCAATCAGTGCAACCAAGCCCTGAGAAAATAATGAGAAGACAAAACAGTGACTGATCAGGAGTAAATCTTAGACAATGGTGTAAAAGTGACTTGACTTCCATGCCTACAGGGAGACCCTCAGAAATAAATTTACAAAAGGTTACAATATGCCACTTATATCTGTTACTTAATGACCTAATCTACCTCTAATATTAATGGTGCCGTTAGAAATGCTTTTACAGTCTGTTATAGACAACAAGCTTTGCCGAAAGTACTTTCAAAAACAACCTAAGGGTTTCTTTTTTTAAAATAAATGACTTGAATGTGTTTTTCTGGCGTGATTGCCAACTGAACCAAGACACTGCAGTATAAGAAGCAGAAGGTCGCACAAGGAACTAATATCAGCTAATATAAAATAATAAATATGTGCTGTCCTACTGTAATTTGTTTCTTTGTACAGTAACTGCTCAAAACAGTTTTCTTTGAGCTCAGCAAGTTTCTGTTCTGCAAGTCGCATGTCAAGTCAGCCCTTTTATTTTGTTATTACAAGTCATCTTACATTCATCTCTAGGGATTTTATTTCAAGTGTCAATAGAAGTACAATGCCTTCAGCTCTCATGAGCGTCTTTTCCAAAAAAAGATTTTTAAAAATTGAAGCTAATAAAAATATTGATCTGCATTGTCTCAGCAGAGGGCCATATGTTGAAAACAGAAATTCTGCATAAGTAACAACAGCAAGCTCACTATTGGAAGTTGCTACTCAAGGACGCAATGACTGCAGACATTTCAGAAAAGGCCATGCTTTTCTGCAGTACAGATGTACCAGCCCTGTGAAAGGACACAGGCACACGAGTCTGTCTTTTTCTGCTTGTTACAGAGCATTCAACAGCTTACTGCACCAAACAGAACCCCTGCAGCATGCGTCTCTTGTGCTTTCTTCTTGGACCAGAGCCCATGGGCAGGCAAGCAAATACAGTGTATACAGAATTAAAACACACACGCACACCTGCACACATGCATAACCACACAAGAGGCATGCACAGATACTAGCCCACCATAATCTGTATCAGCATGAAAACCTACCATCTCCAAACACACAGTAACACATTTGGCCAGGCATAGATGACTGTCACAACCTCTCAGCAACACACATCACAACACTGGGAGAACAGTTAAAGCCTTGCTTCGGGGTGTTGCTCAGTGTGGCAACTGCAACTGATAGAACTGCAGCAGCAGGGCAGGTAAGGTAAGGTGAAAAAGAATTAAACCTGCTATGAGAGTGTGTATGCGCATATTAGCACAAGCCTGCATGGCTTTACCCCCTTTACGCTCAAATGTACTAAATAAATCTTAGGACATGGCTAATCTAGAGGACAGAGTATGCACAACATATAATAAAAGATTAAAACAAAAGGAAAGTAGTGTAGTAGAGAGAGAAGGGAGAGTGAGAACAGAATACATGCCATAATAATAAGGTATGCAAAGACGGTTTTCAATGCAGCAGCAGGACTATTAACCGCATTGACAGCTCTGAGACTGTCAGAGAGATCTGGAGAGGCAGGTATGCTAAATTGCTAGCACAATGTGCGATAATGTTAAATCTTGCGGCATGTAGATTGCGTGGCACTTGCTGCCCTATAGGAACAGACAATCGTGATCATCCCAACTCACACTAATGGAACAAAGTGTGAAGTGAAGAGACGGACAGTCTGAACACAGAGAAAGCTACCAAAGACATGTAGCAACAGAGTAGTGGTGATGCTCTTTAAAAAAAAAAACAAAAAAAAACACCCACCTCAGTCTGTAGCTGATCCCTGACGCAGTGAGCAGAAACGGGGGGTAAATGCAGGATACAGTGAGGGAAGCAGCAGCCGAAATCCAAAAGAACGAGCAGCAAAGCAGAGAGTGGAGAGGAAAGAGGGATGATACGGGAGTGGACAATGTGAGATCCAGTGAGACGAAGATTATGAACGAGATGAGCACGTATGTCTGACATGAGATCATGAGACAGAACAAAAATGACAAGACGGAGTCAGTACGAGAACAGGGATGGAGGGAAAAAAGACGAAGAGACAGAATAAATGTGCAAGCTTAGAGTCACTGAGCAGAGCAGATGCGATAAAGGAAATGCCCCTCCCTCTTTCTCCTCTCAGTCTCACAGACACACACACACACACACAAACCTCTCTTTGCACTTTCAGCTTTTGAGTAAGCATACATTCAGAGAAGCAGAGTGCCCTATAAATGGTTAAGTGCTAAGAAGAGTGGGCAGTGGGAAAGCAAACAAACGTGTTAATTTTAAATTCAATGACAGTATAATTTGGAGAGTTTCCACTGAAACTGACTCAGGTATAATTGACTGCAGTGCTTGTGGACACTAAGAGATCAGGAAGTTTCTAGGTGTTTGTTATCTCGATGAAGAAAAAAAAGTGATGAAAATTTTACACCTTATTAATAAGGTATCATAAACATGAGTTGACTGAAGTGCCATCAAACATGATGAAATCTGAGCCCTAAAAATCAATTTTAGCTTTAGAGCTCTTTTGATGGCTGTGCACTCTCAAATTCATAAAGGGCATCAAGTGAGACAATCACTTCACTACAAGAATCAATGATTTGTTATAATATACACTTGTGAACACCAAATCCAATTACTTTCTTGAATATTGTTTGAATTTCTGAAGGTAATCTTAATGGGTGCAGTTTCTGAGAATCTGACCCCACCTTGCTGATTGGATTTGCAAATAATGCTAGTGCAAATCAATGCACTATAAAACCACTGCTCTCAAAAAACTGATGGGGGTTTAACTTAAAGTTATTGATGTTTAAACAACAATTTATGAAACCGATTAACTGATGACTCCTGAAGAATAAATAAAAAGGAATGCAAGAGGTATTTGAAGCATTGAGGTTACTACCAGCCTTCATTGCTCTACTCCTAACAAAATGTTCATGATCACCAGCATGAAATTACATTACATAATAGTTTAAACTTTTTTCTTTAAGTACATGTTGTTTAAAACATCAGGCAGACATCCTGTCATGGTTTTCTACTGCCCTACTGGAGGAAAATAGAACCTAAAGAAAAAGATGTGATTTTTTTCCCCCCTACAGTCATGAAAAAGTTACGTCACAAATATTTATTAAGTTCAAATCAATTTACTTTTTTTTTTTTTATCTTAAGAGGATTTTAAAACCTGCTAATGACCAGATGATTTATTTTCTTTTTCAATTATACCTTCATGTGTACAACTTTAAAGAGAAAAATGGTTTCTTTTTGAAATGATATTTTGGTGTACAATGTTCACTACTGAGTCTTTGCCATTTGTCACAAGAAAGCCTAAACAAACACTAAACAACTTCTATGTAATAACAGTGAGTGCTTAACTAACAGAGTTGGACTGCTATGGTCCATGACTGACAGGGATTAATCTTCCTTATAGCCACACCAAGGAATATTTTTAATATTAAATTATCAGTTTCAATTTCCTTTGGATGAATATTTCATCATTTTTGGATCATTTTCCAACCACATGTATCAAAAAAAAAAAAAAAAAAAAGGATACAAAGTAATTTTAGATTCCCATGCTGGTTACTGGGAATCGTTCTGTGGCACTATGTCACACATGAATAATGATGGATGACGGTTGTACGCCGGAGCTAGCTCACAGAGCTCCAGTAGACATGGTAGGGGCGACTAAAAGACCCCTGAAAATAAAGACTGAAGACGGGAGGAAGAGAAAACAAGTGAGTGTCAGTCAGTGTTGTAAAAGTGACTTAAGCTCTACAACCCTCAGAGCTAAAATTGCTAAAGTTCATCTTCAGCAGGTAGTGAAGACCAACTTTAACTGACATAAGGTGGGTGTGTCCAATTTGCATTGAGGTGCTGTTAAGTACTAAGAAAAGAAGGCTTCAAAACCACTCTTTAGAAAAACGTACGGGTGACGTAACAATAGCCCGTCCTGTACATTTACAGTCCAAGATTGTTTGCCAAACAGGGCTGTAACAGAGCAGCAATGATCTGTGGTCTGCAAAGATAACTCGCCAGTCCCCAGCACATGAGCTGTGGATTGATTTTACTGGAAAAAAAAAAGGAAAAAAGTTTGGTACAGTGTGGATTGTGAGGGCTTACGTGCCAAGCTGTAGTGGAGAAGACGGAGAACAGGAGAAACTTTTAAAGCCTCTTCTATATTTTAAGTCTCCAGTATGGAAGTACTTGCTTCCCTGCTGAGGCAGGCCACATCGAACCAGTGCACAATTACACTTCTGTGAAAGCTGTGGAGCTAACGGTGCTAAGAAACCAGCTGCTGCGGACACATGGTGTCAGTTCACTGTAAAAGCATAAATCAACTCATAATAATCTTTTATGTGAGCACAAATAACTTTAAATGTGACTTACACTTTATTGAAGGGTGGTGGTCAAAAAGGTCATGGCATGTCAGCACTGTCACAAAAGCAAGTCATATGACCAAGGCACTACGTCAACCACTTACCAAAAAAATCATCATCCCACTGTGTTACTGAGAGGAGAAAAGCGTAAGAAACTCACTTAAATTTATAGAAGATGTTTTTTAAAATCGTATTTATTTAAGAAAAGCCTAATCAGTAGAACTAATACTAAGAAAAGCAAATATCGTGCCTCTTGATTGTATTTTTTTGGAATGAAATGGCACTGCTTTGTTATTAGTTTATTTAAACATTCTCACATGTTGAATGTTGCTCCTTTGTGTTCGTTTACTTATAACTGGAAAATGACAAGCGATTTTTGCCTCCCCTTTTCTTTCTTTAAACTTTAACATTTGAAAACCATCCAAACTGTAGTTCAAAAATCACAATATGATCTTAACGGTGAAGTATCTGATCCCAAACAGCCCACTGCCAAATATTCTGAGGCCTAAATTTTAACCTGCATTCAAATGATGAATCTCAACCTTTTATTTTTGTTCTTCAGGAAACTGTTCAAATGCTCCAGCTGAGGGTTTTTAAGACATCTCCAAATGACAACAAGCACAAGGAATTTCTTATTCTTGAACTAAGTTCACTATTTCCTTGGCTAACTTTAAACAAACAAAGAAAAAAAATGACTTCCAACTTATTACTCCATGTTGCCTCTGAGTGCACAGGTAAAGCTGGCATGTACTCTGATGCCCTGGAGCTTTGCCAGACAATTACATAAGGAAAAGATGATGCTCCTGTGATCATGCCAGATGCTTGTATGTTTGCCCTCCTTCCAATAAGCTCAACCATTTAAGAAACATTTTTGTTAACACCTTTCTACCACTACAGGCAGAATGGGTTTGAAAGAAAAACAACTTTCAGAGAAACAAAACAACATCCATTTCTCTTACTAGGCCTGGCCACAACTTATTGGGAATATGGTAAGACAATCTACCAGCCGATCCTCAGGAAAGGTTGCAATTTCTGATCTGACCTGAAATGAGGTAAAAGAAGTTGAGCAATAAAAAGACTCAAGCTGCTCATTATCACGCTTTACTCAGTTCTCAGGAAATTCTGAAGTGGAAAGAAAATTTTAAAAAAAAAACAAAATCCCTCACTGGTTTCATTGCATAAAACCTTCAACCCTACAGCTCTGTCGCCAACATTGCTGGGAAAGTAGAGGACATATAAAGAATCCCTGTCCTAATGCAGACAATGGAAACAGGCTGTTAAATTTAATAATTCATCCTCTAATTGAATTATTGTTATGAAACTGATTATTATATAGTGTTAAGTTTTAGCAACTATTCGACATGAAATGAGTGATGGTTATAACAATGTTACCAGTGCAAGTAATAATGTGTGCAGGCTGCAGAGTAGACTATATCAAAACTGCACATAGAGCTAAATCTTCCAAAGATATATAAATTTTTAAAAAATATGACAACATAATTAGCATATAAACTATTATCATTCTACGACACATGTACAAGCAGCTAGTTATTCTTTCAGCACTATACAGAGTTGAATGGGGTGTCCTTTGGGTATTTGTGAGATGAAAACCATTAGGCTTTTATTACTACAGTCTCTGGATGATGGTCTCACTGGGATACCACACACAAAAAAAGAAAGAGAGAGAGAGAGAGAGAGAGAGAGAGAGAGAGAGAAAGAGAGAGAGAGAGAAAGCAAGTGGTTGGCATTAAGTAAACAAAACTATAGACTTCAGGGAAGTGGAATCCGTTTATAATCACAAGCATTTCTTACAACCTTCTTCAAAGGAGAAAAAATAAATAAATAAATGAATGCAAAGACAAAAATAATAGTCTGTCAAAGCATTTAACCTTCTATAGTAACAGACAGTGATGACAGTACCCTGTTAAATTACATTTTAAGTGTTTAGTTTATACAGTATGAACAGGTATGGTAAATAAAGCCTAATAAAAAAATTAGCATAAGGCTTTGCAAATATTGTGTACGGAATATTACAAAAAGCTCTCAAATTCACAAATGGACAGGAAGAAATGTATTTCTTGTAGTGCCTTGATAAGCTTCATGTGTGTCCTCTGATATTATTTGCGTTAAAGAGTTTGGAAGTCTGCAAATAAATCGTCCGTCACATTAATATACGTTGTTGTTGCCCAGAATCTCCAGTAAACAACAGTAGGTGTTTACATCGTAGGAAAAACAAGTAACACTGCATGTACAGAAAAATGCTATTTGCCAGGTCTGTTGCATTCGCCCTCTTGATCCTTCTCACCCACACAAAATAAGAAAATGCAAGATGTTTGTGAGCATATAAAAACGACCAGTGCAAAACAACGCCGTAGAAAACAGTGGCCAGCATTGCGCATAACATCAAACATTCCTGGACCTTCAGAAAAAAAAAAAAAAAAAATCAACTAACATCAGTAACCTTGTTTGTCGTTTCTCCCTGACCTGCACATCTGCAACCTCAAGGAATCTAGCCAGCCGACTAATCAGCCAAGAATAAACGAGGCACTGTCAGCATGACTCATAAGTAACATATGTGTTCTGCTTAGGTGGATCATTCTGGTACCAGCACTGAAGAGATCCAGAGTTTTTAAAACAAACATCATTTTAAGACTGTTTTTTTTTTTTTAAATACAATATAAAAAGGGTTTTCAGATAGATTTGAGAGTTTGAATTTACTACTGAAATTGTAGCAATTTGTTATACGGTTATTTCAGGATGAAAAATGATGTGCTGTTAGAATCAGTAATATGTTTGTAAAGGCTCACACTTCTCGCATATGTCCTTTTATACAACAAAAACTCAATTCTGGCGCTCAGTTGACTTGACCAGGTAGATAAACTTATAAAACAAAGTGAAGGAATACATCAGCAACAACAAACAGTTATCTTTAACTCAAAGATGCCAAGGGAACTGTAAGGCATTGTAACTAATTCCATATTTTGCTCTCATTAACATAGAACACAGAAACATTTACAATTATTTCACACACTGAACCAGCTGAGTAAGGAAAAGATCATCCCGGATCCTTTTTGGTACAGAAGGTTATTTTTACTCTTTCGGCTGATTGAAGCTGATCTCAATACTGTAATTCATACTAAAATGAAGAATGAATAAAAATATGGTTACTGTCATAAAAACTTACATTGTAAATTATTCAGATTAAAAACTCATGAGCTTGTCCCGACAGACTTGAAACTTTTTTGTTATCAAAACACTAATTACATCAGAGCACGTCTGGACTACAATTCTCATTAACCTTTGCACTTGTAATTTCTCTAGACTGAGTGTGTGCAATTACCTTTTCATATGATCTTCTGAATGTAAATTCACCCAAGCCTGCAATTTAGTTTGGAAAATGCCAATAGAAAAAGTTTCCCAAACCAAGTCATTGGCTAAGTTCCCTAACAATATTACACTGGTTGTACTTAAACCATAACTTGTGTGTCAAGGTATGTGCAATGTCACATGTGCCAATATGAAAATAGTTATGAACATATTAAAATAAAAGGCACTTGGGGGTTATTTGGAACTGAGTCATCAGCTCATCATCAGATATGCCCATATCAGATTGTTTTGTTCCCTAAAATCAAATGCAAAGTCCATATTTACGTCTTTCTTCCCCTCCTCCATTAATAATTGTACTTGTAATAAATACAGTTTTTCACTGCATTCACTGCTCTTTCAATGGAAAATAACCTTTTAGCTGCTATAGTGACCCAGCACCCCCCCCCCTCACCCCCCCAACACAATAATGCAAACACACCATAAAACAGAAAATGCATCTAAGTAACCAATATAAAAGGTAAAACAAAGGATTAAAAAACTAATTTTCTTTTTAAATAAGGTTGCTTAATTTGGGTGCATTTATATTTAAACCAAAAGCACAAATTATCATTGTGGCAATTTCTCATAACTCTTATGGTAATGGTTTCTGAGCGGCGAATAACTGAGAACTCTAGTGACAGAAATGATCAACATGCTCAATATTGTTCCCTTTACTGGGGGAGGGGACCAGGTCCCTACTAGAGGGCCACTCCTTCTCAAGGGCTGGCTACTGAGGGGGGGTCTGAGGTTCTTGTAAGTACAATGCAATTCTTAAAGGTACTCTGAAATGTTGACTGAGCTTCACACAGAACATGTCTCTTATTCCTACGCTACTGTTGTTCCAAAATGTAAAAGCACCAGGCCCAAATCTCATTTGTTGCTGATGACATGAAATCTATGCTGATGCCTGATGAAATCCAAACTGCTTAAAAACTGTCTAATAGCCTTTTAAAATTATCAGTTTGGGGGGCGGGGGGTCAGGAAAGCACTTTCTGTCTTCATTGTCTGCTGGCCAAAGCAAGAAAGGGATCTAATCAGGAGATGTAAAGTGCAGCAGTCTAATTGCATCATTAGCTAAACCAATGACTCAGTCGCAGCGACTTTCAGCCTAACCCTTCCCTCCTCTGCCCCATCCAGAAATAGGGAGTCAAGCCTCAAGCTCTTAGCTGTACAGCTGCTCAAGCAGAATAACTCTAACATGGTATGTGCAAAAGCACAGAATGTGAAGATTCCAGAAATACCCATGTCAAAAAACATTTGACGTTTTTTTACTTGGGCATACAAATACCACCAAGACACGATTTAAGCAGTGTTGTTTTGGTCCTCCAAAAACAGTGGTAAAGATTAGTTCTTTAAGTCAAGCACAAAACATAATGATGTTCCCTCAACACTGCAGGCATAAACTGGTCTAAAACACTGAAGCGTGTTCCATGTTGAACAACTAGCCTGAACTTTTAAAACTGTCCCTAGAGCTATAATGCTAGGTACACCTTGGGCTTTTGGAATCATGAGGATTTAATATTTCTTGAAACAGCACCAGTCTTGGTGACTATAATGTTTGGTTGTATAGTGCTGAGCTGCTCTCTAATGTGAGTCACCCCTGACTTGTGTGTTGTAGTCAAAACAACAACCGTCTCCCTGCAAGTGAACAAGCAGCTAATCAAAAGAGAACTAAATTAGTATTTCCTCCCTCTCTTAACTGAAAGAAACTCAGATTGAACCTCGAGTTCTTCCTGTTTTAAAGCAGCAAAGTGCAGATGTAAGCATCAGTTTGGCAAATCCCCCGTCAATGAAGACATCCCTCCTGTGATGCCAAGTCATGTCTGCAAAAATGCTGCGGCAGGTATTAATTTCCTCACAATTTGAGCTCACACCATTTTTTTTCCAGTAATTGCACCACAGGGCATGAGATTTTTTTTTTTTTTATATCAGGATGCTGTTAGTGATTCCCCTGTCTGATGGAGGACTTAACCTGGCTACTGTCGCACTGTATTAGCCACAGCCAGCGTATGCAGCACCGTCTTGTCTGCGGCTGCTGCTGCTGCTGCTGC
>JAOWBL010000020.1:4281017-4301131 GCA_028564865.1 Zenarchopterus dispar | reverse complement strand
GTACTTATGCCGTGATATTTAAAACAGGTCCAGTGCAACAAAAAAAACAAAAAGAGGGATCTGCATCTGAAAACCCAACTACTTGGCCTCAAATGACCTGATGAGCCAACGAAAAAAAAAAAAAAAAAAAAAAAAACAAGACTGGATGTTCCAAGAAGTGAAACAGGAGTTAACAGTATTTTGTCAATGACAAAAGTTACAAAAGTAACTGCAGAGCAATGTCTTTTCACCTCCTACATATAGTGCAGGTGGTTTGGTGCCTCACCGCTCAGAGAAAACCCTGTGATCCCTGACTTGCAGTTAGCCAGTTTGTCTGTAGACTATGTTGTGTCCAAGTGCAGACAGGTTTTTGATGAAGGTTAGAAGTTAGAGGAGGCTAAGCATTTTGGTTAGATACACTAGTCAACATTTGAAGTGGACCAAACATACATGTCACTTATTATGCAAGAATTTTGAACATTCTTGTCTGAGGACAACTTTGATTAAATGTTTTCATCCACTTCACTCCAAATGTTGACTACTGTATTTTCCAGGCTCTTACTCCACCTATAAAAATTCTAATAACTTGTAAAGTTAATACCTATATGCACATAATATCCAAACACCTGACAGATTATGAGGGGCTTTCCTTTATTTTGTCTCTTATTGCTGACAGACGCTGAGTCCCACCTGTTTTCTGGCTTCCTCCAGACTAGCATCAGGACAAATGAGGACATTTCTGCTGCACTGGACAGGTTCTTTCCCCGTCAGACCTGCAACAGTCACTGCTATCTACAAAATAAAACAGAAAATAGATTCAAAGTAGAAATGACCACTCAAGCAATATGACAAAACAAGGCATCCGGTCTGCACAATATAAGGTCGAATGGAGCTTTTATTTTGAAAGGTAAGAAATATAATAGTGTAGACCGCAGAGGTTGAAGTTAAAACGACGCCGGACTTTGACATTTGCCTTATCCTCCGTCTGCACTCTGTAATGGTTTTGGGAAAACTTAGGACACCAGGCAGCAGACTGCCCTCTTTTACTAGTACAAGAAAATATCAGGTCAACACTGTCCGTTGGTTGACGGTTAGCACTGTTCAATTTCACTACAATGACAACACGCTATATTGCCCTACACGATTCAATTCCCAATAATTTCTATTGACATATCGTGAAAAGCTTATCTAGATTGAGACGTTTAAAATAAATACTGTCACAGTGGCTAATTTTCACTCTAGCTGCTAAGTTGCTAGCTGCTAGCATAACATCATCTTGTTATAAATGCTGCAGGTGAGTACAAACCCCGGCTCTGCGCATTATGTCCACCGGAATAACAGTTTCCATCTCCTCTGCGCCCTGAGAGAGGATCACTAACGCCCTCTTTCCTGCCATGTTCAACTCGTAGTTATTTTGCAGGTGCAAGTTACGAATGCGTTTGGACTTCAGTGCGCAACTCCTAGCAGGCATGCATTGCAACGAGTTCACAAGGGGTTGCCAGGTCTCACTCCTTTATCCCCCTATATGGACACTGGACTTATTGCATCATTGTTCATATGCAGTCCTATAGTTATAGTTTTTATATATGTAGTTTTTCTCTTCTTCCACAACACCTATGTCAAATAAAAAGTCCTCAATCACATTTATGAAACCGTTCAATTCTGAAACAAGATGAATGAATAGATATTGACGCAACGTGCCTCTTATTTTGAAAGGTAAAAAACTTTGACTTTAAGTTTGATGGTTAATGTGGAGTGCTGCATGTTTGCACATGATTTTATTTTACACATGCTTAATATGGAGATGTCCTCTTCAGCATCTGCAGCATTCAAAGAGGACACTGAACCCATATTTAAAGGAGACATAATAAACCTATATTGTAAATTATCCATCCATCCATCCATCTTCTTGACCCGTTGTTCCATTTCTGGGTCACGGGGGTCTGCTGGAGCCTATCCCAGCCCATTATTGTAAATTATATTATGTACAAATATATTGTTACAGAAACCTTTAATGGTTATCTGATAGAAAAAATAAAATAAAAGATCATACTCCAGTTGCAGCTGCTGGTTGTTACAGATGTGTCACATCACTGTCTGCAAAGCAAGGACATCTCATTTTGACAAATGTCCTGTCTCACGACCTTGAGTCTGTCCCATAGACTGTAAAAACAATGGACAAAGACAACATTACAGTTCATAAATCCAGAAAAAATAATATGTATACAGAGATCTTGTCCAGTGTTCCATGTGTCATTGCATGCTGGATTACTTAAAACATTAAAACATTTCTAATTAGATTATTTTAATTTATTAGTCCATATAATTTCTCAGCACAAAATGCCACTTCCACTTATCCATCTCAGTAATTTAAGCACAACTCGGAATGCACCATTAAGGCTACTTGAAGTTTTTTTTTTTTCAGTTTTGCTTTGCTGTAAGTGCTTTTGTGGTTGGATGCAGTTCATCCCCAAGTGTGGATTTCCACGTTAGTTCATTGTCCTTGGGTGAGTGTGAGAGTGGGACATAGGCTGTGCTGTGTGTATGTAAATATAGCATGGGCCGAATTTCCACTGGGGACAGCTAGGGGGCCATGTCTTGTCCCCCCCACTTTTCAAAATCCGTGTCACAAACGGAAGTCGCTGCGGTTGGTCAGTGAAGCACTTTTCGCGGTCGTGGGACTTTGGAAAACGAAATCAAAACGCCAACAACTGCAGCCGTGGAGTTTGTCGTCTTTGATGAAAAGAACAAAAGAAAATTGAAGCTGGTTAAAGCAGTAAACAGTTCTTGAATATTATATTTTCTTTTGACACCTGTTAATGTCAGGTTGAAGTCTGAAAAGCTGGCATAATATACTGATTCTTTTGTTTGGTAACGCGAGCCAAATATTGATGCGTGATCTGCGCAACGAGACACCCATTCCTCTTTAAAATGCAGAATTTCACCTCTGCAATATATGACAGGGAAATTCTGGCTCTGATTTAATGTGAGACACTAGTGACAAAGTACGATCCGAGGTCAACCTTTTCATATTAGATGAGGTGGAGCTGCGGGTGAGACGGAGAAGCAGCAGGAGCTCAGGTCTGCAGGGAGGTGATCGCAGTGACCAGGTGACTTTCATTTCTTGACAGTCTTTAATGTCTCTGTGACTTCTTTAATGTCAGAGGACAGAAAGAAAAATGGTTACAAAAAGCAAAAAGATGGTATAAAAGAGTGGATCAAGGACATTTAGATAAATAGAGACAAATTGAAGGGAAAATAGAGGCCAAATAAGTCTTCGTGATATAAATGTTTTATTAAGTGTCTTTCATCTTAAAACCTCTGATACCACTGAAACTTCTGATAAGTTATGCTTTGGTCTTGATATGGTATGATAGTGCTGGCTCAATACAATTCTTTCACCTTTATAAGTAAATGCTACTTGGATTTTCTAGTCTGAACATGACATCTTATGGAATGATGCTTATATATATATATATATATATATATATATATATATATATATATGTATGTATGTATGTATATACATACACTGAAAAGTATATGTATATACACTATATATTTGTGTGTGTGTGTGTGTATATATATGCACATACACAAGTGTAAAAAATGACACTGAAGAGTAGATTATATTTAAAAAAGAAAGGAAGCACAGCGTTAAACTCATGTTAATAAAATACTGCAAAAAAAGATTAGCAGCAGCTCAGTGACATAACTAATTAGACATAGCGCATCCCTGAAAGGTTGAGTTTCATGATGAAGGAGCATCTCCTCTATGTGACAAACTCTTGACAGAATAGATAAATAATAATAGTAATAATAAATAAACAGATTAAAAAACATAGCAATATCATTTCTTAGTGCAAAATGAAATAGGATTTGTGGATTCTCAACACGGCCCATTTCTTCAACATAAAACTATCAATAAAGAATAAAAAATTAAGCAGATACAGATACATTGCCTTCCCTGAAACTGAACACTGTCATTTGAAATCACAACTGTTGCATCATGAAGCAAAAAAAAATCATCACACTTGAGAATCAGCTGATGGTATGGGGCTATTTTAGTGAAAATGTCCTTATTAATAGGCAGCATGTGCTGCTATGGAGGAAACGTCTTTGTCAGGGAAGTTATCTGTAAGAAGATGTCAGAACACATTCTACAGTAATCCAGTATGACTTTTTGACCTGAAAAACAGATTTTTATTTATTTATTTTAAAAAAAAACAGTTGTCTGCATATATATTAACTGTTTAATAGATTTGTTATTAGGCATGAGTCGGAGTGCTTTTTGAAATTCTCTGAGTAAAAGCCTTATCAAGTTACTTTACCTGAGCTTTTGTAAGGTGAGGTAATGTCTTGTGGAATTTGATCAATGACTTTTACTACTACTCATCTTCTTCTTCTTTTCAAACTATTGAACAGATTCAACATGGAGAGCAGGTCAAAGCAGACCTCAAACTGAAACTCCCAGTTTTAAAAGTGTGTTCCCAAAAGCTTACAGAGCGTTAAAAAAAAAAAAAAGTGATGCAACACGTTAGTAAACATGCCTGTGTGCCAGCTTTTATCAAATGTGTTTGGTAGAAAATTCAAAATGAGCATATATGTTTCATAAATATTTAAATTTTAGCTAGTAAGACACTATTTAAAAATCACATTGTTCTGTGTTCACTGCCTTTCAGGATTTCCTAATCAGTGCATTGTTTTTAATTTACATTTTACACAGTTGATTGGCTTTTTTGATACAAGATTTGAAGTTTGTGGGGTAATTAATTATATTACTTTTAAAAACATTTTTATTAAATGCTCTGTTGGCTTCAACATGTTAAAATCCACAACAAGAGACACAGAATTTTACATAATTCATGCTGTGGGCTCAAAAGAACAGCAATTTGCATGCACATATTGAATCATTCAAAGTTTAAACAAGATCAGCTTTTGGTGCTATTGTTCCACCCACATCAGATAATAACATTATGATTACTGCTGGAAACAAAAGACATCCCTTTGGTAAGCTGCAAACGCAGAGACGCTTAGGATCCCTTAATGACAAGCAATACACTGCTTCATCCAGTAGATGGAGACATTAGCCAGGGATTCTTGAAGGATTTCATTTAAAACTTGAGGAATATTGTCGCCCACGTCTTTGATCTAAAGACAAAAATGTAACTTTGAAGGTAATACCCACATGTTCTTTAAAATAAATCATTCAGCTGCCATTAGCTTGGTTAGACTTTGCCTTTTCAATGAGAGTGAGTTTTGAAAGCGGGTCTATAAAATGATCACGTTCAGTGTTACTTGTATTTATTTATGTATTCTGAAAATTTTTAAAGATCTGTCTTAGCACTCCTGCACCAGTTCCTTCACCAGAGAGCAACGTACGCGGTGTAGACCCGTCTGTCACTTTAGCGTACAAACACACATCCCGGCTAATGTGGCTCTCTGCATTCTGCTGCTGAAACTCTCCGTCATATTTATACAACAAACTCAAACCCAGTGAAATGACGGATTAGACAAAAGCGTAGGGGTTGCTGGCAGCAGGTTGTTTATTTCGTGCCTGTGAGTGAATTCAAGAGGCAGTGGTGATTACCAACACAGGCAGCTGGGGATCAACGGAACCGGGCCCCGCAATGGCACTCGAGCTCATTTTCATACATTAATTCACTTATGTACATTTCCTAATTCCTCTTAGTAGTGTTATCATCAAGGGCACGGTTAGACTAGGAAGAAATGTTTTAAAGTGACTGGTGACGCAGAGCGAGGATGAGACCTGGGAAAGAAACGCTCTGACTAACAACTGATGAGTAAAATTCTATAAGTGTTCGCGCAGGTTTGTTATCTCATCTCAAGGTTTTTGCAAGTGACTGGAAAAAAGGCACGGAAAATGATAAAAGCAAGTCACAGTTGGCAATTTTCCTTCAGAATTTTTTTTTTGTTGTTTGTTATTTTTGCCAGCAACACCCATGAACTTCAAAACCACCAGTAATTGATTGCCTGGGTATCCAGAACCCTCTGTTTCTTGTGCTGATCCAGAATAATTAGAAACTGATCAATGAGCTCCACCGCTGCACCAGGTGACACTTTCCCTATGACGAATATGTCCACTTGTTTTTTGTGGCATTTTCACACCCCTTCCTGTACACATCACCACACGTTAATCCAATAAAATAGTTTCCAACAAATTCCCTCTTTCCCGTTGCATATAATTTCTAAAGCAAAGATTTGCCGGGCTTTAAATAATAACAGAATGTTTGTATTTAGGATGATGAGTTCTTGTGTAAAAGTAAAGGCAAAAGTCGAATATTGATTACTGATTATATGAAAAACAGAAAATAACAACATGCATGTTGTACAGTGTGTCTAAAAATGTATTTTTAATAGAAAAAATATGCAATGTCTTGACTTTTAGGAGAGGTATGAAAGCAACTGATCATCTGCAGTGCACAGAGTATGTACATGCCGTGGGTTTTTTATGGTACGAAATATGATGCTGGCATGTGGGATAACCACATCTTTATCAGTGTATTTGTCCCGCCTGTCCGTGTTCTTGGATCACCAGGCCTTTCCCTCCTCAGCTTTATCTGGGCCCTCGCAGAGGTCTGCTCGCAAACCTGAAGGGCTTCAGGAGTCAGACCTCTGGGGTGGGACAAGAACATCGAAACATTTTTTTCCTTTTTCCATATAAGACGGGCACAGAACAAAAAGAAAATCCTCAAACTGAAATGAGGGAATTCCACAAATTACCATTTGTCACAAAGTAATCCTGTTACTATTGCAAAGAATATGAAACGGTGTAAACATGGAAATAAACTGCTAATATGGATGTGGCTTACAAGCAGAGGCTCTGTTCAGCAAAGATATACGGAGGCGAACACTGTTTAGACGCCGCAGCAAGGAAGAGTACCACAAAATTCCAAGTAGTTATGAAGAAAATTTGATTCTACAGGGGGAGATTAAACATTTCATGTTTTTCTTTATTCATTCTTTGCATTACCTCGTTTCAGTTCCCTTTTGGTGCCAGCCCTTTAAACCAGTTTCCCATCTCAGCTATCTAATGGCAGCATTCAGGTTTTTACATTGCTGCAGTTGGAAAACTGATGAATATTTAGGAGCAGTTTATCTACCCATCTGTGCGCAGGCTTTATCTCCTGTCTGTTTCTCACACTGTAAGCCACCGAGTGCATGGATTGAGTGACAAGCATATAATCTTGATTGCATCTTGATGCTACTGCCTTATGTTGCCAGGCGCTCAGGTGACAGCTGGGAGACAGTGAGTAGATCTGAGGGAAAAGGTGACATTGGATTTCATGCACCTGCGTCTGCAGCCAGCTCCTCCCCGCAGACACAAGATGGCGCCAGTTGAGTGAGAACAACAGCGAAATTATTTGTATTTTGAAACAACAGGCTCTCCACATAATCCAAGGAAAATGATACAAAAGTTGCGTTTGTTAAAAGATGCATTGCAGTGAATCTCCTTCAAATTACCAGGAGTTTTTAGATCTTTAATCTGTTGCTAAAGAAACATAAACTACAAAAACAGACGCGTGGACGTACAGTATGTCTCAACATTCATTAAACAATTTGTGTTAAACGCTTTAGAATATCCAAAATGAGATTCCTGCAAATCCAATCCATGACAAATTGTTTTCAACCACAGAGGCTGCATTATAAATTAAGGCAGCACGTTAATGTGTTGTTTAGCTTATTGAGTATGTGAAACAACATAGACCTGAAATGCCTCACAGTCATTTCTAGTTGCAATAATCTGCCTATCCTCAAATTATGCCCCCCACCCCCAGCCTTCTCCCCTTCACCCAAGGAGGAGGAGAGGGGGCGTAAATTTGAGGACTCTCCTTTTTCTTTCTTCTCCCGCGATGTCTCTTAGAGTATCAGTCTGTTTTGCGCTCAGCTTGCCTCTATTAGATGTCTTAATGCCGTGCAGTGTGGCCTATCTTTAAACAAGGAGCGCTGATGATACTGGCCCTGCAGCGGTGCTGATCCCCAGCCTCAGCCCCGGCCCGCTCCTCTGCACAGAGGGCAATAAAGACACAAGGAGGATTAGTGTTGTGTGCCTAACAAAGTGGTTGCCAGCGAGGGAGAGGGCCATGCCCATGGGCGCAACTGCAACCCGGCTCAGCTCCGCTCGGCTCCGTCGAAGTCCCCCCTGGCCCCCCCTCCCTGCTCGGGCTTCCCTAAGGTCCGCGCTCTCTCAGGGAGCTCTGTGGATGTGTGATAGACTCTGAGTGGGTGAATTCATGTTGATGCTAAAGAGGCAGAGGACGCAGACAGATAATCCGTGGCTTAAGCAGCGCTGTAGTAACTTTTCTGCTTAAACAAGGGAACATATGTGCAAACAGTTAAATATAATTAAATCACATATTCACGGTGTCACATTCTTCGCTAAAGACTTTCCCACATCGAAGTCGGGCAAAAAGTTCCAACTCCTGACAAGCAGATACTTCAAATAAAAGATCATGTAGTCCATAAGTGTCCAGTGGAAAGCACACAGAGCACAGGCTGGCTAAAGGCCTTATGGATATCTTTCCCACTCTAACTGGTGTGTTTATACAAATGGAGCACCATATAATTGTACAAGTGTGATAAACAGAGAGGCTGTGGTCTTATAAATGTTGTCACATTAGATAGGAGCCTTAGATGTGTCATTACTGTGTAGAAACGTGTGTGTGTGTGTGTGTGTGCAGGTCTGTGAGGACAGTAGCCTGTGGTTTGATGGAGAGCCGTGTACAGGACAGGACAGGTGAACCAAACAGCTGCTAACCCCCATTTTTCCCTTTAAAAGACCTCAGCGTGACAGATCGGGCCATGACTCTCACACATAACGGCCTGCTTTTCACACGGTAACTGTCTCGGGCCACGTTACACTCGTCTTCTAGATGGTCCATTTTGTGTTTTGGGTAATGAAATTTACGCTGGAGACTTCGGGATATGCAGACATATGGTGTCTATTAATGCTCCTCTCTCCCTTTACTGCTGCAGCCCAGCATTGTGGCGTGTTCCCGCCTGTCTTGTTTGGGTCCTCCTCACTTACTCAAGCTGGTTGCTTTTTTTTTTTTTCTTCTTCTTCTTCTTTTTTTTCTTTTACCTCGGTCACGCCAACCAGGACTCACACAGCAGCACGGGCCTCTGTCTCCAGAAGAAAGGCCAGGTTCTGTTAATATCTGGCTAAGTTTACATGTTCATTCACACTTGATTATGGGGGAAGCCCTTGGTTCTGAATCAATTCAGTGTGTCAGAGTAAGAGAATACGGTAAGAAAACAACATATGCAAAATGGATCCAATATTTAACAACAACAAATTTTGTGGCAATATTTGAACTGCTTTTGTAAATGATGCTCAGAAAAATACAATAGAACACAACAATAGCTTTAATGTAGCATTAAGGAAGATGGCACTGTACACTGAAAATGGTTTATGAACAATAGGAATTCCATTTATTTTCAACTCAGTATAATTCATGCTGCAGAAATTTACCAAAGATAATTAAATTCTGTTCAATGTTCTGTATGGACCTTTGAATTGATAAACAAAATATGGAAGCTACCCAGAAAGCGGATGGCAAAGCATCCTTTTTCCCATCCCTGGTATTGGAAAAGGATGCTCAGTGGTCTCCTTCTCGCTCTGCAAAGTATTACGGCGTTAAAAAGGCATGCAGGTGTAGTCTATTTTTACCTGTGTAAGCCTTTATAGATTAACACAGTTTACCAGTCCCGGCTCAGCTTTTGGTATACCCTCCTAACTCTGAAATTAACTGGATTCCACCCACTTAATCCCCTACTTTTTCTATAAATGCCTGGTAAAGAATCCGACTTAATGTCTGAGACATTTCCAAACAAATTTCTATTAAAATTTCCTGAAATTGGTATGAAAACATTCCCACGAAAATGATGGATTCTTTATTGTTGCTAAAGGGGGTATTTGCTGCAATGGGTGTAATTTTTCTGGGTTTTGGAGGAGACAAACCACCCATAAATAAATTCCTATGAGTTCTCAATTATGATTTTTTTTTTTTTTTTTTTGGTGACTATTCCCACACTTTTGATTTCCACTTTAAAAGGAAAGTGATATATCCCTGTGATTGGAAATCTTCAATGCACTTATGGAAGTGGGTGCACTGTCCTGTGCAGATAAGGTTGCAAATGCAAGATCTGTCTCTCTGAAATAGAAGCCTGACAAACAGTGCTGTCTCTCCCAGACACAGTGGGAGAGGAGTGCGCTCAGATGGAAGCCTTTGAGACCAGCCTTTTTAATATCGGTGCCGCTGTAACATCAGTAAGGTGACATTTCGGCAGCACCATCAAGATCCAACGGTGGCCATGCTGCTTCAACAATCAATTATCCATGCATAACATCCCACCAGTGTGTGCGACATGAATCAGCCCTGGACCAGGCTTCTCCTCTGCCTTGATTCTCAAGAAAAGAGAGACCTTTCATTCGACCCTTAAGAAAGAAGGAAATGCTCTGTGTGCTGATAAGGCAGTGAAGAGAGGAAAGTTGGGAGAAAAAGCAGGCAAATCGGGGCTGATATTTATTTGCATTATCTTGAAAGGAGCTCAAATTGGTTTCATTCCAGGGACTGTGAATTGTGCTCTCTGGAGCACAATGACCATCTCCAAGCGGATGCCATTGTTATGATTGAAAAGACAGAATACATTCTTTGCATTGCTTGGTGGACTACAGGGAAGAATGCACACTCTGTTGCCTGAGGAGAAGGAAATACGTTTCACAGCGCATATTGCTTATATCAAGTTCTGAGACCAGTTTAGTTGTTTTGTGATTGTTATCGAGGCAGTTGTTGGACATGATTTACTGCAACAAATAACCGGCAGGAATGACAGCTTCTCGGCTGTCTTTCTGGCTCAGAATAAGGCTGCTTAGAATATAAGGTGGAAAAAAAAAATAACAGTCTCTTTAGGCGATGCAACCTAATAGTGAAGTGAGTGTTAAATGTACCAGCAGCTGTACATGCATTGCATCAGGTTGTAATCAGATAAGATTCAAGTGTAGCCTATATACAGCATGTATGATGTTAAGTGGAAGATTTCCCGGCCTCAAACCTCGCACTAAGTGAAGCCAGAAGACCCAGTCTGGCGCAACAGTCTACTCCCTGAACCCAGAAGCTTCCCCCAGTGTTTGACAAACACCATTTCCCCCCACTCGCCCTCATTTCCATCTGTATGCTATCACTTGGCTGTCAGCGGTCGAATTGGCCTGTAGTTTGCAGGATGAAAGGCAGAGAGATCCTGTTGAGTGAATAATCTTGCCAGTTTACAGAAGAGAGTGGATGTCAACTTGACAGACTGTGAGTAGCACACAGATTTTGGGATTCATGGGCAATCCCATAGTCCCTTTAAATCTGGACGTGTGAATGTGAAATCAATAGTACATCCATACAACAGTTTGTTTGCTGGACCCCGGAAAGCTTTGTGATGAAAATAAGAGTCATGGATCTTTACCTTCTGGATTGAGGACACAGAAAAAAGAACCATAAACATGGGATTTCAGCATGAAAATCTGAAAACATTTATTTTTGCAGTCAATGAAGGCATGCGCCATTCAAATATACCTATTTATGAATTTAAAAACACGAAACCAGTTTGTGATAATACAAAATCTCTCTTGTGTAAAATTCCTAATTATATTCTGTCTGAATAGCTTGCCCTTAATTGCTATATTCACCTGTGATGCTTCAAATCAAAAATGTCACATGCTGGAGGTAAAGCTCAGCCTTGGCGACACCTCCTCAGAAGTCTATACACTCCACATACAAACACTTCATCATCAGACACTGTGCCACCATGACCTGCATCGCAGGAGATATTCAATAGACTTCAGCGGCACCTTTACACACAACATAGCCGTCTGGGTTGGCACTGCCATCGTGCTCTGCCGTTCATTTGATATGCAAAGGAGCGCTGTGGAGCAGCTCCACGGTCTTTGCTAAAGTACTTTACTCCTCACATAACCCAAAGTGGCAGCGGCGGCATCAGGATGAGCTCCAAGAGCGAGGTGGCTCCCTCTGAGTAATTTATAATGCACTTAACTCCTCCACCCTGTTGATTGTCTGCATTACCAAGAATCAAACACGAGGCAAAACAAATAAAAAACGCCACTTTTTATTCAGGTTTAACACCGTCAGAAGGCACAGTCTTTTATTACATTCCCGCTCATTCACAGCAGAGGCTGCGTGGAGCAGAAACCAGGGATTACGGTGGCAAAGGAAAACCACTTCAAACTGTTTCCACAAACACCTTCAAAGAACAACAACTTAAAGAGGAGAAAAAAGAAAATGTGAAATATCTCATCTGAAGTGTGTGTTCAATTTAACAAAGTTCGGGAAAACTGCCCAAAATGTCCTTCCTGAGAACGCCATGGCAAGGGTAGTTTTGAGAAAAAGAGTGCAGGGACGCTGCCTGAAAGCCTTATTAAATGTGTTCTGTGGAGGGCCTACAGGTAGCTCCCAGGATCAGACACGGGGAGAGTGAGGGGGTTGTTTGGCTTAAGTGTTTTTTATTAGGCTAGATGGAGAGCTTCAGCCCTTTCTCCCAGACAGGGGCCCTCTTGCCCTTCTCACTCCAAGCAGGCCCATATCAAAACAACAGACATGCCCTGTGAAAATGTTGTGCTCTCTCTCTCTCTCTCTCCGTTTTTTTCTTTCCTTTTCACTTGGCTCAGATTTCTCCCTGACAAAATACAAATGCACCGCAACTTCCCTGATCAACTGCAACAAGCCCTGTTTCTCAGTGTTTAAACCCGCAATTATTATTAAAGAAAACACGACTGCACAGCGAGAACCAACCAACTTGAAAGCGCTTGAATACGCTGTAAAATGAATGACATAGTCAGACAACTTGTGCAAACTCTGCCGCGGATGCCTTTTGTCTGTCCGCACCCCGAACCCAAAGCAAGAAATATTGTAGGCAGCCCGGCCAAGTTTGACTTTGGCTGCCTCGCCGCTCCATATTTTTTCACACAATGCAGCAGTGCATATTAGAGCCAGCTGGCTCGATGACATAACTTCCTCTTCCAGTTGTAACGATATGGTGACATGAACATGTGTAAGCCTGCTTTTACAGTGCCCATCACTGACACTAGAACACCCCGAACATCTGCTCTGAACGAGGATCGTAAGCTGGGGAAGGAGACCGCCCTCGGAGGCCCGCATGCGTTAATTGACGACTACAACCCGTTGTTTTAAAAAATGTCTTTGATCAAACAACTTTAAGCGAGCACTGCAGTAGCTGCTTTGTGCAACAATTTATTTATCTACCCATTAAGTGTTAGGAAAGGTGTGAGGAAATTTTCCTCCCCTGACCTGTTTTGGCGATGGAGGACTCTACCTTATCTCAACTGAGCTGCTGTCATCACTGGAGCAAGAAAATTTTTAAAAAAAGGAAGAAAGAAAGAAAGAAATTCCCATCTGGTTTGCCATCGCTCCAACCGCTGCTGTTATATGAGTGGGAACCACGACGGTGTCCACCAGCAGTTAAAGAAAGGAGGAGGAATAATTGAGGAGAGAGATGGATTCAGTTGAAAGATCCAGCTGTTGGGCCATCTGAGCCCTGGGAAAGTCTGATACTGTTTTTAATGTATGTGTGATCACCTCGCCAACACATCGGCCTGACTTATAAAGCCTACACAAAAATGCAGGGAACAGGTGGAGGGGGAAGTTTGGCAAGGGGTGAAAAAAGGCTGAATGCCAGGTCACTTCTTACTGCCAGCATTATGTGGAACTTTGAACCCGAGTTTTTTTTTTTGGTCTCCCGTGATGCAGTAAATCTTTTTCTCCTTGTTAATTTTCCCACAGCCTCCTTTTAAAAGGTTTCAAAGGCAGACTTATTTCCCCACCTTGCACGTATATTGCATGCAGTAGTTTTTGTGAGCGTGGAAATGTATCTTTGCAAATGTAAGAGGGAGAAATTAAAAAAGAAAAAAAAAATGCTCCAAAGTATTAATGTGGCGCAATGCGGGTGCAGAGTGTACAGCAGAGAGAGAACTGACTTCTCTGTTTCTGTAATGTTTCATTGAACAAAACAAACAGCCAGCCCCTCAATCCAGTTTTATCCATAACCTCTGAAATGAGACTTTATGTTTCATACAAACAGCATCTCGGTTACATCAATAATCCTGCAAATGAAATCGATTTCCCCTCCCGCTCGTCCAATTCTGATCACAGCTGGGTTCCCCATATGGAGTATTAATGGGGTGGAGCACCCTGAGCCTGATCTAAAGCTGGAGAATTCTGGGCACACCACAACATCAAATCCCACTGTAATTACCTTCATGCAAACACGGGGGCCCTCTCCAACACAATATGGGTTGAATAAATGGGATTTATGAGCATTGTTTTTTGATGCTGAAATTGATCTCCAAATTGTTTGTGCACTTTAACAAGATGGTTAAGAAAATTGGAGAGAAGTGACTGCGTGTCCTGCAAATGTCTACTCGTGATGAGTTCAGTGTACCAGGTCTGGGTGGCTTCGTCTACATTTTTGACAGCAATGACTTTGTGGTAAAATAAAACAGCTCACCTCTTTATTGTGTGCATCATTTTTCTTTCTTTTTTTTCTTTTTTTTTTTAAAAAAAAAAAGGAAATTATGGAGCTCACGGACGCGGAAATTTCTTTCAGCAGAAAATTCTTCAAATCAAAAATAAAAACTAATTTTAGCCAAGCAGACTGCTAAGCAGATGGTTCTCAATTAGCTTACACGTGTATTCCAGCTCAGTTTTGGCACTGCAGATTAAATGCCATTTTGTCACTAGATTATGCCATTTGCATTAAGGCTATTGTCTTAATTCCCCTAGGCTGCAGTGTTGAGAAATCACGAAACATACACAGGGCCAGGCTGTATCCTGTCTTACAGACGTCCCTATCCCATCATGCACACCCCAGCCTTCTCTCTCCAGCAGGTGGGGGTGGTCATGCACCACGCAACACGGTTATAGGTTTAAGTCTGAAATCTACATACTGAAATGACTTCAGCTCTCTCTCACAATGCCAAACTTGCTGGAAGTCTGATGAGTTTATTTCATCAATTCCAGAAATGCTGCAGAGAGACGGAGGGTGGGAGGCTGAAGGAAAGAAAACCACGGACGGACAGAAAGAGAGAGGGAGAGAGAGAAGGGAGAGGGGTGTATTTCTCCATGCAAGCGCTCGTGTCCATCATTCTCAAAGTGTGTGAACTCACAGCTGCTCCCCCTTCTCATTGCTTATATACGTAGACTGGAGGAAGTAAGTTTGATGTGAATCCTCTCTGCCCTCTGAGTAGCAGAGTGACTGCTGTCCGTCTGCTCCGGGGTCTCAGGTGTGTGTTATCTCTTCCCCTGCCCTTGGGAACTTTCAACAGATACGCCAGTCAGCCCGGGCTGAACTGCTCTTGTAAATTACTCACTAAACAGCCCTGCCCTGGATTCTGCATTCGGGGGAAAATCAATTATTTGACCCCCCCTTTACATTTCACAGTCCATTTTCAGCATGCTGGGGCCAATTACACTCAGCAGAAAGACTACTCTTTATGTCATTCCGACGATGACCTCCATCTTGCTGCTCCACATGGAGAACTGTTAAAGCAGCAACTACAAGCACTTGTGCCACGAAGGAGCGTGCTAATGCACTGGTTACCCACACTTTAGCCACACCAAGCACACCAATACAGCAGCAGAGAGCCTCCACCAGTTAGCTGCAGTGTCTCTCAACTGGGAGGTGATCATCCCGTGTCCAGCACGCTGAGCGAATGCCACTGACGGTTTGACAGCCCTAATGAAAGCTGATTACCAGGAGGCATCTATTAATTTGTCCTTAATCATGACAAAGAGAGTCTGCGGCTAACAGCTGTGAAATGGCAGCCGCCGCGCGGAAATGAGGCTCAGGGAAAGGCCGGGGACAAGGGGTTAGGCCCTGCACTGTCATTAACTGCCTGCCATTGTGTGTGCTCGCTCAGAGCTTAGCTACAGGTAACTTAATAAGATAACACAGAGCGCGCTCGGCCCTGCTCTTTGTGAAAAGCCACTGCTGTGAATCCCGGGCGGCTGTGCAAAGAATAGCAGGATATTGGTTTGCATGCTCCGAGCAGGAGTTCTTATGATCCAGGTGAGAAGCTGACAGTAACAGGTTTAAGCTCTGGTCCTTCATCTGCTGCGGGGTGCTGAGGGAAAAGTCAATCACGGGCTGAAGAGGTTGCTGAATAAGGAACTGAGCCGGCTTTTCAAACAGACCGTGCCACAAATGTGCACTCAGTCGAGCCCTGATTGGAGGTTTTCTTGAACCTGAAATGGTAAGCCTGCCTGGTGATTTTGATTGACATTTTACAAATAAAGAAAAACAACTAACACCGACTAATTTCATGCTGCGCGCATCACAATGAAATCATGGTATTTAAGTGTTTAGATCACTGTCAAATCATGGATGCAGCTACGTTAGTGGGCTGGCGTGTTGATGTTGACAGAAGGAGGCCCTTAAAGAAGTCTGAATGATCTGTATGAATGGCTAATGTGGTTTATGGGACCCTTGGGAAGCATTTGGAGCAGAGATAATTACAGGGGCTGTCACAAGGTCTGTGATATAACAACACAACTGAGTATTTAACCCTTACAGCGATCTATCATGAGACTAATCATCTTTCTCTTCTGTTAGCAACACAAATGTATGCTTTTGAGTGAACTCCACTGTGAGTCTCACTGGGAGTCTTCATCGCTACCAAACAGACGCTCAACCAGGATCATACTTGTGGCACAAACATAAATCTGGTTTACTCCAGACTCTGAGCAGTTTTGCTTTAGTTTACTGTTTTTATTTCTGCATTGTTGTATCATTACAGTTATTTGTAATGTATATTAAAATGCTCGTCCAAACAAACTCACACATCACTCATACTTAATTAATTAATCCTTTTCGTAGTGAAACAAAGGTGGATTTTTCAAAACTCAAGATATCAGTGGTTCACCACTTTGCTGACTGGAAGTCAGCAAAGTGGTGAACCATGAAGTTGACACATATACTCCATGAAGTTGACACATATACTCAAAAAAAAAAGAATGGATTTTACACCAAATGTGGATAAAATTTGTATATTTCAAAGAAATATGACCAAGACAGGGAAAATCTACGACGTTTCCTTTTCATCACGATCCAACTGAAGACTGTTAAGTGTTTACAGATGCATTAGTTAACCTCTGGAGGTTTGTTCACTTGTAGTGTAATTTTACACCAGGGACATGTGAAATAATGAATATTGATAACGTACACGTCAACGCTCGGCAGCCGTGCACGCACCTTCACCGAACATTTAAATATACAAACACTGCATACACACAACATGCCACGGGATTTTTTTTTTTTTGTTAGTTACAATGACCACACAAAAGTAAAAACCATGAAATTAACAGGAAAAGTGCAGCATTTATAAAACCCAACATCTAACAGTACTTAATAAGAAAACAAGAAAGTCAGCATTGAAAAAAAGAACCATTTCACAAAATGACAAAATGCATTTCACAAAGGCAACGCCCTCAAATAAATAAACAAATAAATTAAACACTTCAGAAAAAATAAAAGACAGCTACATCTTAGAAAACAAAATAATATATGAAACGGAAACATTTCAGAATCGACAAATATGAAAATATAACTAAAAGTCATGAAACATTTATTTTTTTAAAATGCAGCTACATTACACAAGAGTTCAAACAATAGCAAAATCTTAGAAAACACAAGAACATTTCTAAAATTAAAAAGAAAAAACATTGCACTGATGCCACAACACACTGTAGAAAATGTAACATTTAAGGAAATTCAATAACATTTTACAAAATAAAACAAGAAGTAAGAAAATAATATATAATAAATCTCAGATCATTCCTCAGAATTGTTGCCTCTCAGGGGTCTTCATCAAAAAAACTTAATTACCTTACAAAATAATATTTAATTAATAACTTCGAGAAGACAAATGAAAGATGTTATTTTATATAAACTCAGTTCTTGACTTCCTGTTGTTTTTTCTGCTGACAAGCGTTTATTCTGACACGGACCGGACGGCAGGAGGACTGCGGGGCTCGGATGTGACATGACAAACAAGGCAGAACATTTCGTTTGGCTTCTTATGAATTAATCAGTGGAAATGTGCAGACATGTTGAGCAAACAGTCATTTAAAGACTCTGCTGAGACACTGATGAAAACCGTGATTCAATTAGCTCCTGGGCTCTCAAAGATGCAACAAGTATTTTAGCTCAGGAGGTGGGGAGAGAGACAGGAACCCCAGCTGACTGACACACCCACAGTCCACTGACGGCGCCGACGACGGGGCTGCCTTCATGACAGACTTAAACTGCTTTGAAAATTAATATTGTTGGAAAATAACAGAATTGGGCCCTTGTTCTCCTGTGCTTCTGATTAACGTGATAAATCAGCCTGGGATGATGTAAATCTATAAAACATAACTATTTATTTATTTTGCTTTTCTCAAGTGGTAATCTGAGATGTGGCATCTTTAACCAACATAAGATCCGCTTTAAACCTGTATTTAAAAAAAAAAAACTCACAGTAAACTCATCAAGTATGTGAAACAACATATCTAAATGTTTATAATATAGTAGTTACTGTATGTGCATTTTAAATAACACAAATAAAGAAAAGATACTTATTCCCCTGTATTTGAAGTGTCAAGAGATCATTTGGGTATCCAAGCAACCTTGTGTCTAATTATGATATTTGTGTTTACATGAATTATTGAACCTTTTGAGTGAAAGTGTAGTTCGTTTAGTTGTGGTGCAGAAATCGGAAAGCAACTTCTTCCCTGTGGACACAGAAACAAGTGTCCATCACGAAAAAACAGATCAAGCATTCAAATTTGAATTTGCACAACAACAATTGTTATATCTGAAATACAATTCCACCGAAATAATCAAACACTCATTTTGTTTTTATGTTATCAAGTGCCATATATGCATTTGATTTAAATAGTATAACATCATGAAAGAGTCAGGATTTCAGTGAAATTGATTGGTAGTGCTTTAAAGCAGCGGCGCTATTGAAGTGTGTCATCAAAGACATTAAGTGTTGTTCGTGTGGGAGCTTTGGAAGCTTCTGCATCCAGCCCCGGCGCCTGTCAGTCAAGCTTTGTGCCTTGCGTTCGGCTATTTCAATCACCCTATTACAAAAGCATTCTTTCTAGTTACTGGTTAAGTGCTGCTGTCAAGCTTATTAGCATAAATCAGCAGCTGCAAAATACGTGATCAAGTGACACATTTTCGTGGCAAAGTGGGAGCTCGTGTCGCACCTTGTGTCCCAGACGCACAGACCGTCGGGGCAGCCGTAACGTAAAGTCAGATATCCAGCGACTCGGCTAATGTTTGGTTACCACAGAGTTTAAATTGATGGTATGCAGCATGTTGACACATTCTGTACGTTTGCTTGACATTTCGTGGCTGCTGTCAGTTTGAGGGTTGAGAGGCTCCCCGCGCCTCACTTTGAGTCCCCTGGTGCTGCCCCCACCCACCTCCATCATCTATGAGAAGAGTCTCCTCTCCCCTGCTAAGTTTGCAAAGTCCAATTTTCAGCTAATACGGAGGTCGCAACAGCAGGCGCAGAGGGCGTAGTAGGACATATTGGCTATGGGATTGTAAATATTGGTTTTAGAGAGACACAATTGGAGGGCAAGCGGAGAAAAATTTCCATAGAGTATGTGCTAGCGCCATTGGAGGCCTTGGTGCAGCAGAATAGATTTTCCATTCTAGTGTGTCACATTAGATTTTCGGAGGTGCTCAGTGGCAGGTACATGTCATTAGTAACACTTTAGCACGGTAATGAACCTTTTTATTTATCCGGTGCTTCTCTCATGAATGAATAAGGAGGCGCTCCCCGACTGTGCCCAGCCGTGAGAAGCAGACAGAAGAGGCAGAGAGCCTGCAGCACTGTGAAGTCGAAAAGGCGGACGAGGAGCCCAGGGGAATGCTGAGCAGGGTTAAATGATCATTATTGTGGCACTCGCGCACGCTCACGCGCACACGCATGTGCGTGTATGCATCAGTGAGCAAAGCGAAACACACACACACACACACACACACACACACACACACACACACATATGCACGCTCCCCACCTCCACTCCCTGGGGTCC
>JAOWBL010000020.1:4264914-4278095 GCA_028564865.1 Zenarchopterus dispar | reverse complement strand
TGTGTGTGTGTGTGTGTGTGTGTGTGTGTGTGTGTGTGTGTGTGTGTGTGTGTGTGTGTGTGTGTGTGTGTAACATAAAGTTCAGCATTTAAAGTCAATTCGACACCTCATCTCAGTATGAATCCCTTCTGAAAGCATATGTGATAAGGAGCGTCAGAGAAGTTCGAGGTCTTGTCTCACATTTCCCATCGGCTACACTTTCATCCCTCTCTCTGCAGCAGACCACCCCCAGCAACCTTCCCCAAATAAGGTGTTCTGCCTTCAATACTCCGCTCTCTGAAGAATCTGAGGAGTTCAGAATCCGTCCAAACTTTGGATCTCAAACATAAACATCTTTTATTCAAAGGGTGTCTGTAATCACAAATAAATAGCTTTTCTGGCGATGAGCGCAAGGCACAAGAGAGAGAGGAGCCTATCTCAGGAGCAGATAACTGGTAGATATGATTCCTCAGATAAGGAGCAGTAATTTGGCTTTTAGAGATAGCTCTGGGGGCTGCTGTGCCGAGCTGCGCTGATTTACTATGTGTATGAGAGGTTGTTTTTTTTTTCCCCCCACCACATTTTTATCTCTCCTGTTGAAGAGCTTTTCATCTCTGATGATTTTCTCTCTTTTTTATGTATTTCCCCCAGAAGGTGAGATCACAAACCCACAGAAGGCAGAGTGGCATGTTTTAAAGCAATGGACAAAATACAAATATTTGAAAATGTATTTCATGGTAATTATGTCAGGTTTCATGGCCTTGGCACAGTACTGAGGCACAGCCTGGATGCCTTAATTTGTATAGAAATTGTAATCATTTGTTCATTTCAAGGTGAAAATTGCATTTTTTAATTTAAATTGTATCCTGCGTGATAGGCTATTATCTAGAAAAATTGTCTCTGTGTATGGCGGTCTATGCCCTGCCGTCACGCCTGTTCAGAGCCCACTTCTCCTGAGAAAGGGCTTGTATATGAATCTCCTGACTGAATGCACCCAGCTTGTTCTTCACTTAGGGCTGCCACTACACTCATTTCCATTTTTATTATTAATATTAATTAGTTTGTGAACGCAGCACAGATTTTAAATGTAAATCGAGCTCAGCTTCACAGTGATTTTTATCTTGCTCAGATTTCTTAGATTTACAACTTTACTCTGACTTTTATTTTCTATTTCTTTCTTTCTTTTTTTTTTTTCGTTAATGCTTGGAGGAAAAGGGTCCAAATGGGCATTTGCTGCATTGGATATAAATGTCTAGACTGATCTTGTAAAGTATTAGTGAACGGATTGAACGTAATGTAGGTGAAAGGTTTCAGGATGGTGACACACTGATGTCTGGTAAATCACACGACTTTAATCTAGGACAATACTTATTTGAGCTGCTTCTTTCTTCCTCATACATGACTCATTATCTGTCTATAATACCTGAGAGGTAACCATGAAATCCAAAAAACCTGAAATATTCTGAAAATAAGATTCCCTCCCAGTGCAAGATACATAGTTGGTAAGGAGATATATGCACGGCAAGCTGTGCTTCTGTGTCTGTGTCAGGGGGATCCTTGAGGTGACGAGCACAAAGCTGAGGCTCAGGTACACAGCGTATGCTGGCATAATTACAGGATTTGGGGGATTATTATACTGTAAGTACTTTCATGGCGACAGCTGGGAGCTTTTTACTCCCTGTGACACATAATCTCAAAGAATAAAGCCAAGAACCCCAGAGCATCTCTTAATCATTTCTTAGCATACCTGCACACGGTTCTGAAGTCTTTATGAAGACAAATTTGTAAAATTAGAATATAATTATAATATCTGGTTTAAATTGTTCTAAAGTTATGTTTTCAAATGCAATTTTATCTTTAAAATGGAGACATATTTGGCCTGTTTTTATGCCCTGCGTTCCTCCTCTTCATGGCTTTCCTGGCTCTTCACCAGCGGGTTATTTGTCACAGCGTGGTCGGCTTCAGGAACCTGGTCCTAAATTAGATCTGAATCAGAGCCTCTATTCCATGACTCATTGTGAAAGTAAGTATGACCAGGCCGAGGGTGTGCAACTTCTCTATCACTGCCTCCTGAGCGATAGGGCCTCCTGGTCTCTACAGTAAGGCTCAGGAGTTTCATTTCCATCCCTGTGATCTAAACAAACCCATTATCACCAGCCGTTTATATACAGGGGCAATAGGCAGGCCTCGGTCCTGAGGACACAGCCCGCAGCTAAGCCACCATGGCACAGAGCCACCTTCAATGCCCGTATGTCCATATAGAGGAGGGAGAGAAGGAAACGGGGAGTTGGGGCCTCGACACTTTATCT
This sequence comes from Zenarchopterus dispar, assembly GCA_028564865.1. Taxonomy (NCBI): domain Eukaryota; kingdom Metazoa; phylum Chordata; class Actinopteri; order Beloniformes; family Zenarchopteridae; genus Zenarchopterus; species Zenarchopterus dispar. Next base: position 4,275,807 of record JAOWBL010000020.1, on the reverse strand, counting down.
AAACCACTCCAGAATGGCGAGTGGAATCGGCTCTTGTGGGCTCTGTTTATCCTCTGCTCCTGTAGTCAATCAATTAGGGGATCAAAGGAGGAGATGAGGGAAGTGTCACAAAGCTCTCCCGCACACCAGCGCCTGAGCCTCCACCTCGTCCGGTCCGAGTGACAGCAAACCAGAGGGAGGTAAAACTCATGGGCACCTCAGGAGACAAGCTGGAGCAAAGGGGACAACCATAGCACATGCCAAGGTCTTATCTGGACAACCAGAAAACAAACTTTTAGGGAAATATATGAGGGATGACACACAGCAGGCAGAGAGCCTCCTAACAATACATATTTATTGTGTTTAGAGGATCCATTGAAATCTGTCACTCCCTCCCAGTTTGAGCAGTAAAAAAAACACCCTTAAAAAATAAAATAAAAAACAAATCCTGTTGGCATCAAATTGCAGTGAGCCTCAATGATTTAAAAAGGTGATAAAACTTGAGATGGAAGCTGAATTGAGTTTTGAAGGAAATTACAAATATCTGTTGATAGTCCCTCAAAATTACAAAATGACATTCATCTTATGACAACACAAACTAAATTAATGTTAATTCAAATCAGCAATGAATTGTCTTGCCATTAAATTTATTTCCGTAACAATTTGAACTTCATGACGTTAGTAATTGTGATTTGTGATGGCCTTAATTTGTCTCATTTAAATCCAGATGAACAACATTATTATTATTTTGTGGCATATCCGTTGTAAATGCATCTGTCGCAGAGCAACTTGGAATAATTTGCAGTCTTTTCTGATCTAAATAAGATTATGCATTAAACTATAACGCTGCAGTGACTGGAGATGCATCCAGCATCTCTGCGCTGTGCTCAACACATCTCCAACAGTGATCTTGGTGAAATGTCAATGAGCTCCACTGTCCTACTCTGTGTAATCTAAAACACAGCGGATGCTGCCGTCCTACGCCGGTTAGTTCCCCTGCATTCACACCATACCACAGAGATTTGCAGGCTGCATTCCCTGGTCAGCGGCTGGAGATGTGAGCGCTGCCGGTCAGCGGGCAGAATGAATTACTTCCTACAGCTGCACCTTGACACACTCCCCGTCTGTGTCTCTCAGTCTCGGACGTCTGAGCTCTCATCACTCGCTGATCACATCACCATTGCTGGAAGAGTCACTGGTGGCCCAGTGACCTCACAGAAGGAGGAAACAAACTCACACATGCACAAGCTTTGTGTGTAGACACATGAAGCATGTAGCTCATAATTCACAGCAGGGCTGCAATTAATCCACTGCTAATATGTCTTAAGTAGTTCATTTAGTCTATTGAATCTCAAACAAACAGTAAAAATACTTGAAGTTCTTCACTTTGCAATCGTTGAAATGATTGATAATCTTAACGTAAAAACTGGAAACCAAAGCATATTTATCTCAAACATGTTTTAAATGATCAACTGCTGATAAAATAATACATTTATTTTATAAAAACCAAAATAACTGCGATCACTATCGAAGTACATTCAATCAAATCACGGAATAAAAAGGGACAAATGGCTGAATCAGTTTTGCATCTTTAATAGATAACAGTTACGCCAGTGTTACAGTAAACACACCAACAGGCTGAAGGTAGTAAATACCAATACAAGTTTCCCACTACTCTAATACTTCGTACAGCAGAATAAATTATACCATGATCATATACACACATGCGGAACTGAAAAAGGAGTAAAGCAAAGCACAGATGTCAGAAAGCAACTAAACAGGTTAGGGGGTCAAACAGACAGAGGGGAGGGGTAAGGAGCTGTATGCCTTAAATATCCAAATGTTTATCGACGCAAGTGTTAGAAATGGGTTTGATACACTAAAGACGATTCTAAAATTCTTCTTTTTTAAAATATACACAGGAGTGAGGCGTTTTAAGCGGTGCAGATTCAGTGCAGAGTCAGCATTACTTTGTTCTCCTGAAGTCTTGTTGGTCCTCAATCAAATGTGACTCTGTTCAGTTTTTCCCACAGCGGAGAGGCGCTTACATCATCGTCGCAGGTGCGCTCGACCCGTCGTTAGTGCCACGCTTGAAAGGGTCGAGGAGCGGAAGTGGTCTGCGCTAATAATCAGTCTGCAAAACCGGGAGGAGGGGACGGAAGATGTCCGAAATTCTCAGACAGGTGACGACACCTCTTCCGGGCACCTTTTAGATGTACAGCGTGGTCCATGGAGTCTATCTGACAAACCAAGCTTTCATTGTCCTTTGGGCTCAGTTTGATCCTCTTTAACACAGTTTCACTTGGAACAGTTTCAGTGGAATTGATTTTTTTTTTTTTTTTACTAATCTTTACAAAGTCATTCACACCTGGGCCAAAACCAGAAAGGAAACATTTGGCTGCAACAAATGAACCAATTAAATACAACTGAAAGAAACTTGAAATTAAAAAAAAGCCAGTGAAAGAAGTTTAAAAGAAAATAAAAACATTTACTTTCACAGATCCATCGCTTCCCTCCCATTTAAAGTAGTTTTAGTACAAAGCATACTCTTTATAAGGAAACAATACACAATGTGATCCAGCGACTACATTTTTTTTCCAGTTTTTAAAGGCGACAGAGGACCAATTTCTATCTTGAGTGTTTACAACTTTGTGCACATTATCACACTGAAATAAAAAAAAAAACAAACAAAAAAAACACATACACTTCAAAGGGGAACAGCTGGTCCTGATCATGTCAAAAGTCAACTATGAGTACTACACAAATATCTCATATCAACTATTACTTAAATTTTTTTCTCTTTTTGTATGTTTTGGCGAGTGTGCTCAAGTGGAAGATTACACGGGGCTCCGGTCCAGACCAGAGTGGGGGGGGGCATCAGCGGTGTTACCTGCGCCCTTTCAAAACTGACTGGATTATGTGATTTTCCACAGTGTATGTGAATGGCACAGCTTGTTGACTTTTTAATCTTACAACAGAAAACCCTGGAATGCCTGTAGTATATTTGTAGTTGGAGTCCGAGGAATGTTTCGAAGGAATGTTTGTTTTGTCAGGAAGTCGAAACCAACTGTAGGTGCATTTATACAGCGTGCTAAAGCTGGCATAAAAACAAAAAGACTGACTAGTGATGGGAAGGGTCACTGTGAATTAGCTTTGACATTATTTCTGCACGATTTAATCTGCTTTACACTGCTGAAGTCACACAGGATTCCCTGGCCGATGGGATTTGGGAGGAGTAGGGAATGGAGGTGGGGTTGAGTTAGCCCTCCTTGGCAAGGTCCATATTTCAAAATACATTAATTTCCCCAATCCTGTTTTTGCAAACAATACCCTCTCCCTATGGGCCGCGGCTAAGGATGGGATGGAGGTTACAAGGGGGAAGCTATTGGCCGCCAAAACGCTGCTTAAATTCCCTGCAGAATCCATCCAGACAGACTTCCCACAGAGTGGCCAAGTTCTTTAGGAATGTCAAGAGGAATATGAAAGTGGGAAGGTCAAATCGCTCGTGAACATTTGAGGTCGGAGGAACAGCAGCTTGGAAAACAATCATCCTTTCTTGTGTGACTGCGTTGACACACAAACATGCGCACACAACAGACATTCGCACCCAGATCATCTCTTACATCCTCCGTGTTTTTATACACCAACATCTAACAGAGAAAAGAGATACAAATGGAATCAAAGAACAACAAAAATCACGTTAACCATAATTATATAACAGCAACGGTAATCTTAACAATATCAAAAAGGAACAAGAACAGGAGTCGTTCAAATGATATTGGTTTTGTTAACTACTATGAAGAGTAAAGTCAAAGTACATGTTGTAGATGGCTCTAAATGTGTGCTGGTCTGCCGTAATGGCAAAGAGGAGTCCGGGCCAAGGCAGACCTAACGTCCATGGAGTCCTCTCCGGGCCTCTGAGCTAAATAAGCAGGGTTTGGAAGCTGGACAGCAGTACTTGTTGGAGGGAAAGTTGCCCAAAGTATTAAGAAGAAATGGTGCAGAGTCGCCTGGTGGCTGAAAGTGGTTTGAAAGTTTACTTCCATGCTCCAAAAAGCAGCTTGTCACACCAACATGTCACTTTTTCTGATGTCATGGCCGAGCTGCAGAGGGGCAAGCTGGAGTCCAGATTTGATGGAGCTTGAAGGAAGGTGGCAGAAGGTGGAATAAGAGACAGGGAGAGCTTCAGGATGGGCCCCGAGTGGCTTTAGTAGGCCTGTCCTGTCTCCACCTGCAGCAGTCCCAGTACTGCCGAGTGGTCCCCGAGCTTCATCCTCCTCTGGGTGGACAAGCTCACGTTCTTAGCCAGGTAGTCTACAGCAGCTGCAGAGAAGGAACGAGGGAGAAACCAGAAAACACACATGAGAAAAGGCAGCAGACTTCAGAGACATATGTCCCTGTCACCGTCGTCTCATTTCTCTGATTAAGGCTGAAATAAGTTGTGGCAGGAAAGAATGAGTCAAATAAATAACAAAGGACACAGTGAGAGTGAAAGATAAAAAACCCCTCCCCTGTTCCTTGTGTGAGGTTGGCATGCTGCTGGCACAGAGCATGTGCATCCTGGTGAAGCCTCGGCGCTGTCACTCACACGGGTCCCCGTGTGTGTTCTGTGTGCCAGTCTTCATTACTACTGGCATTTCTGATTTCATGCCCTCCAGACTCCACATGGCCGATCATTTTCATCCTCAGACAGCAGCTCACTCCTCTCTCCTCCATTCATTACCCATCTACTGTGCTCAATCACCATCTTAATTAACCTCACATCAGCTCACATCCGCACTGCCATCAGTTTCTTGCTGCTGTCAAAACACTGGAGCGCATGCCCAAAACGTGACAGACTTGACACACACCCGCTTGAGCAACACAAGCACGTTTTTTTTTTTAAATAAATAGATGTACAATGCGCCACATCATCACTACTTGAACCAACCTATAAATACAAACAAATGTGAGCTAGCTGCTGGCTGACTGGCTGGCCTGTTGGGGAAATGTGCTTCATTTTACCTCTTATGAATGGCTGTGACAGCATCACTCAATTATGCTAATCTAATAAAGCAAACTCTTTCCTGACCCGAGGCTGTGTGCATATGTACGCGGTGGAAACAAGAGAAAGAGAGGTGGGCAAGAGGACACTGTGGCCCCTGAGGGTGTGTCGCTCTTTGAAGTGGCCCTCTTCTCTTCCCAAGCCAAGTGGAGTGGGGTGTGACAGAGGCAGGATGGAGGGGTGAGGAGCTGGGGAGGGGGGCATCTTTATCAAGAGCACGTGTCTGCCTCTACCATCCGAGGTGCAAAGGTCAGGAGGTTCTCCTTCCTGGGAGATGGGCATCACTTCTTTTTTCAGTCTTGTCAAAAGTATGAGCATGAATGACAACTGACGAAATGAAGAGGGTTTACTTACTCTGGCCATACTGGCTGTACTGGTAGCCCGCGGTGACTGGGTCCACACTGTAGCTGGTGGCGCTGTAGGTGGGGGGGCAGTATGACTGGGAGGAAGCCAGACTGTCCACACTCTTGATGGTGTCAGAGCGCTGGCTGCAGCTGGCTGAGATGGGGTTGGAGCTCTCCAGGCTGCTGTGCAGGGGGGAAATGGAAAAGTCGTGCTGGGGCTGCGAGGGTACACCGCTGGGGTTGCTCAGGATGCTCATCACCTGAAGGAAAGAGGGCCAAAAGAAAGATGTTAGATGTTAAAGATGTTAAACTTAGAAAGGTGAGGAGCAATGTAATGATACTGTTCTTCACAATTTCAACTTTGAAAAGGAGAAAGGGAATATCCTCTCCATCCTTTTTTTAAGCATAAGGGAAAGGATACAAGGAGGGTGATGAGGTCAAGAAAGGAGAAAGGGAACAAGAGACACTGTTTCCATTAGTTGGCGCTGCCAGTGAGTGTTCTGCTGTGGGACAGAAGGGTCCCAGGGTGATAATAGACCCACCATCCTTGCCAGACAGCCCCTGTCCCAGAGCCTGAGGCCTGAGCCCAAGCCTACAGCACAACAAGCACCAAGGGAGTCCCTAATCCCTCGCTCCTAGCCTACCCATCTCATGAATAGTAATGGAGTTGGAACTGGTAAATGATCCTCTCAGATCCCAACACAAAGTACGCTCCACAAACCAAAGTGAGGGGGCCCCTGATACTGCAGGTTCGGCTTGCCTGAATATTACAGTGTGTGTAATATTCATAGTGCATAAAAGCTTCCAATTCAATATGGTAGATTAATGTAATAGCAAGTGACATTCGTAGGGAGAACGTCTCAAAATATGTTATAATGAAAGAGATTACTTTTTGTGCTCTTCCAATGTGAAACACAGACTGCTGTGAAGAATTTTGCTTTCTTATGCTGCGAGTTTCCTTAAGAGAAGTGGAGTGAGAAAGAGGGTGTGTTGAAAGTGAACTGTCTCACATATGCTTCCCTCCTATTGCAGGGAAACCTTCCTTTCAACATCAGGTTCATGTTGAGCTTGGCTATGCTGCACTGGCCTTTGGCCCCTTGGCTGCTAAACCAATTAGCCCATCATGGAGGTGGTTAAACGGGTGATATGCACACAGACATATGTTTGCAAGCACGCACGCCCAAACGGACACACACATACACACGTGCTCACATGCAGTGATACAGGGGCAAGCTAAACAGTCCACAATTGATGCGCTAGGGCAGGAGTATCCCACAGAGGGGAAATTAACCACATTCTGCAAATTAATCATATCTTTAGAAAGGGCCTCCATGGAAATATGAAGCACTCGAAGCACATCAAAAACATAAAGGCTGGTTAGTCATTTCCACATGTTAATTCTATCAGTGAGGAAACCCCCATTTCTTCCTTCCACATCTGCGGACAAAGCATGTGACATTTCTCCATAAGAGAGAGATTCATGGACCTCTTCATGCCGGACACATGTTTCGCTTCCTCACATATGGAGTCGAACTGAACTCGCTGAAGAGGAAGAGGAGCGATGTCCTCATGGCTTTCTAAAAGCGAAGGGGGGAGGAAGTCAAGTGTCCTGGGAGAGACAGCTGGAAGGCATGAGTCCATTTTAGTCACTGGTTAATTGAAGCTTGATTGCATCGCTTACTTATGAAATAGAATAGCCAGCATTTGGCTCAGTTATTACCCATGCATAAAAGTTCTTCAAAAGAAGATGACTTCTTATCATCGACATGTTGCAGCTTTGCTATTTTAGCTAATTAGGAAGGCTCGGCCACTTTAGAGCGCGATAAGTGTTGGCTTAGGATTCTGCATCATGGTGATTTAAGTTTCTCTGTTTTTTCTTTTTTATGGGCTGGATTTTCATTTGCTTTGGATGAATAGTGTTTTCTTTTCATCCTTGTACTCTAATGAAAACACAGTGAGAGATGAACTGTTTCTCGGCTAACAGTTTTCAACATAACTTACATTTTTTTAGCGAGTTAATTTTATTGGAGGGTTTTGCTGATTTCCTATCCCTAAAGGTTCTAATTCACCTTATATTTCAAGCTTTAAACTACACTTTGCCACTTTGCTTATAAAAAATTCGAATATCCCTGTTATTACGTTAAAAAAACTTTATTCATATTACATTTTAGTAAAATGTATATGTTTGATGTTAAAGTTGCACACCGATGGGGCTCAAGTTTTACATGACATATTCATGGAGTTCAAATTAATGTAAAACTTTAGAGCAGAGGAAAAAAATAGTTTTAATTTAGTTCAGTATAGAGTAGTTTCACCATTCTTCCCTCCTTCCCTTCCTCCCTCCCTCTCCCCAATCCCACCACCTCCCTTTCTCTGTCTTGCTCACAGCGTCGTCTCAGCAGCCCGTTGTTCGTTTGTTGTTTGACGTTGTGTGAGTGCTGGTTTGGGAGATAATGTGAGCCAGGACCTAGTTTAAAGGACAATGCTCCAGGGCGTTCCTTGCCGCTCTCTTTCTCTCTCTCTCTCTGTCTCACACACACCCCTCCCCTCACCCTCTCTTTCCCTTTTTTTCCTTTCTCTCTCTCTCTCTACAGATAGATTACTCTATAAATAATAATAAAAAAGTAATTAATTCTCTCAACTTCTGAGCCCTCCAGCCTGTAGCAAAGTGAGTGGGGAAGTGTAAATTGATACAATGTGCATCCTTTCAGATAAATAAATAGCACACTTGAGACAAAAAGACGCCCTTTCATACCTCCCTAATTTCTTCAACAGACAAATTACATTTTTTTTTTGTGTTTCCGTGAATGTTTGACTTGCTGTTCTTTGTCGATATTTAAAAACAACATGACACAGACAGAGCTGAAGGGAACACTGCGAGTTATACGAGAAAAGTTAAAGCCGAAAGAGGGACAGAAAAGTTAGAAAAGGGAATGCAAATATGGTGCTAAGTATTTTAATTGCTATTTTTCAACTTTAGCTATTTAGACCACGTGTCATATGCAATAAAGAAATGAATAGCCTCTTCAGACTTTGCAGTTTTGGCTGAGTGCGCGTCAAATCTGTCAGTCACTAAAATCACTTTACAACTGTTACAGATGTCACGGTTGCACCTGACCATAATACAGTAAGGGAGTAGTCTTGCACTGGATTACAACAACACATTCACAAGTGCAAAGAGAGGAAATGGAGTGCTGGGAATTTAATAGCCTATAGACTATGGAAAGAAGGTAAAGGGGGCAGAGGAGAGAGTGACAGAGTGAGTGAGGGAAAAGTGGAGGCTTTGGGAAGTACAAAGACTCCTGTAGGACTGTGTTGGCCTGAGGGCCAGCCTGCCTAGAGAGCTGATAGGAACCCCTTCTGTTCCATTCCCAGCGCCCGCGCCAACACTCCCCACTCCACAAATACTCTTAATCTGCGCAATACTGGATTAGTTCCTCTGTCACCGATACCTCCCCGTTCTGCCCAAATCAAAATGCCCCCAAGATGTACCTTTAAGTTAGGCAGAGGTCACCGGGGCAGACAGGGAAAAATGAGCACTCCAAATGTCTGTAAGTTATCTGAGTGGTGCAGAATGGCATTGTGAACCTCAGCAGATCTGCCTGGCTGATACCCGCTTCGGCCGAGGACGATTAAAGATCCTCAGTGATGACACTGAATTTCAGATCAATATTTGAAGGCCAGTCCTGAGGGTGTGATTACAGGAAGAGAATGGTGTTTAACTCTGTCACCCACAAGTGAGACAGATCCAGTGTCTGGAAAGTATCTGACTTTGAAAAGAGCCAAAATATTAAATTAAGATTCACCATCGTATGCCTCGAATGTAAGAATGAAATTTCCATCGGCTTGAAGAATTTGAATATCTGAATCAAACATGAAAAATACCTGAATTGCGACAAAAATCAAAGACACAGATAACAAATGGAAATATCAGTGACTTTCCCCTCCCATGTCCACCAACTCTCGCCACCGCAGCATCTCACCCTTCCCCCTCATCTCTCACACGAGAAGTCCGGCCCAGCGGGCAGTAAGGCCCCTCATCTGAGCAGACAAAATGACTATTTAAAAATAACAGTGATTGCATAAATTGAATTAAAGCGTTTTGGTCACGGTGGAGGTGGCGCGAGGGGTGGCGTGGGGCCGCAGCAGACAGCCGGGTTGGTGGCAGGCAGCAGATGACGGGCTCTGGCCTGCATGCCACTGCGTTAATTGGGCGCAGCACATTAATAAAAACTGAAGTGTCCTCAACCAGCGCCACGGGATGAGGAGACGGAGGCAAAATGGGACGTAGAATTGGAGGAAGGGTTGTGATGAGGTGTGTGTGTGGGGGGGGGCTTTGAAGAATGTAATGCATATTGGGGGGGTGTGTGGGGGGCGACTGGGGTGGGGTGCTAATTGTGTTCAATTAAGTGGCTGATTGGCACTGACAGAATCTGGGCATTGACAAGTCAGGCACAGATGAGGACGATTAGCGGGCACTGGAACAAGCTGTCACTCTTCACAACACGTTAGCCGCTCGCTGCCCGCGTCTCTCCCGTCTCAGCTCCCTCAACATGTCCGTGGATTCAGAGGGAGGTGGGGCAAATGGAAATGGAATAAAGTTCATATTTCTACTAGCCTCGTTTAAACTTTCACTTTTGTCTTCTTGTCCACTTTTGCTCACGGTGGCTTTAGTATTCAAAAAAGCACAGCTGTTCAAGCTGTAGGAAACCCCCCTCCCTCCCTCCTAAACGTTCCTCGGTATAAGCTATAAACTTGGCCCCGCACTAAGCAGAGGTTAATATGCCGTCTATTGGACTGCAATTGGAGAACGTGTGGAGAGCAATCCTCTATTCTCTGCTAGTGATATGCTTGAGCAACTATGGGATGGATTCAGCCACTGTGAACATAAGAGACCCCCCTCCCTCTCTCAGAGCAAACACACACATACACACACTTTCTCTCATACACACATCCTTGCTTCAACTCTTTGCACCTTGCACAGACGCCTCTTCTAAATTAAACGGCAGATTTTCTGATTCTAGGAGAGTGGTTTCAGCGAGGCACGACTTCTGTGTGTGTGTGTGTGTGTGTGTGAGAGAGAGAGAGAGAGAGAGAGAGAGGAGCTCCAAGAAGAAAATGAGGCGGACTGAGGGGGTGAGGGAGAGAAAAGAGGGAGGGAGGAGGAAGAAGAGGAGGAGGAGGAGTGGAGGTTGTTTGCTGAAAACAGCAGGGGCCAGGTCTAGTGAAAAATGTCAGGTCAAATTGTTCTTGACAGTGTTAATATCTGCACCTCATAGCCATAATTACATGTAAATAAATAGTGAAATGGCTCTCAGCTGGAGACTGAGAGGGAAGAGCTGCTGCATGAGACAACCAGCTGAGGATCCAACACCATCCCATATTCTCATCTTATTATTGAGGAGAGCTGCTAAAGAGACAAGTGCAGTGAAGCTTGTTGGCATTACTTGGGTCTGGGCTTTTAAAAATAGTAATAATAACAACAACAACAACAATATAATAATAATAATAATAATAATAATAATA